>JARJCP010000039.1:0-583852 GCA_029281795.1 Mycena crocata | reverse complement strand
CCATCAGCTGGCGGTGAGGCGGCAAACCGAGAGGCGACGGGCAAGCAGTTGGAGGGAGAGGTGAGGGAGGACATGCACATTACGGAGATGATATCCATGGGCTGCAAGCGAGAGACAGCAGTAAGTCCCCATTTCATGCTCCGATGCCGACACAAACTGACGCGTTCTTTCTTAGGAGAGGCCTGGGGTTCGATGTGGCAGCCACCGGTTTATACCCGACTACAGAGCAGCGCCGGGCGATGGTGGAGCGGACGAGCAAGATGCCGCAAGATCATCGCTTGGATAGCCATCCAGCACGACTTTTTCCCCCCGTGAAGGTTCTGCTGCGCCAGCGAGAGACGCCGCGCGCGCGAAATTGCGCGGACGCAGCCCATCCAGGGGGTGGAGGTCCACGACATCCGCCTCTGGTTGCCGAGCGGGATGATGAGGCTCCCCGGCGCCGCACCCGCCATCACCCAGCTTCTCAAGGACGCGGTTGACCACGAGTATCGTCTAACGCGTGGGGCAGACCAACGAGGCCCTTCACGAGATTCGTGGGCGCCTGCTCGTTCGTTCGACGTTGGACAAGCGCAAAGATGCACGCGCGCGAGGGGTGCGCGAAAACATGCGCTCTAACGCGAAGCTCGACGGGCCCAACGCCGAGATCTACCAGATGGCGGAGGAATACCGCACTGCGCGCGGTGCCTTGGAGGTGTTGGGTGTGGTGTTGGGCAAGCAGGACTGGTCTGTGACGCTGAAGCCACTGGCGGAGGGGGATATCTGAGGGATGCCTCGCGCGACGTTCGCGGACCCAGATCGTCAGCGGGGCGCAAAGGGCAAGGGAAGGAAGGGAAAGAGGCCGCCGAAGAAGAAGAAGAAGGTGGAGCAACCGCTGTCATGGATATGGACGTCCCAGGTCAATCCTGGAGACCCCGAGTCCGTAAACGAGGGTACGTGCGGCTTTGCAGCCTACAACCTATAGGCTGACGTTTTAACAGCTTTGCGCATTGAGTGGGCGAAGACGCGGGCAAGGGCAATGCGCTGGGCGGAAGAGGTGGCGTTGTTGGAGGAGGAAATGCGACGGATTCGCCAATTCCTTACGTGGCGTGCTGGCTGGTGGACCGAGCGGGCAGACGGGCGACAACGGGAGGATGGTCCGCAGCGCGAGGAGGAGAGAGCCTACGCTTGGCACGCAAAGCTCCAGACGGACCTCTGCGAGCGGTTCGAGACGCTGTGGAAGGACTTGCCTGAGCTGGTGCGAAAGGGGAGGTCTGGCGAGCTCGAGGTGCAGGTGACGCTGGCGGCAGGGAGCGTGTCGACAGTGGCGGACGAGGACGAGGACGACAGCGAGTCGAGTAGCTCCGAGGACGATAGCAGCTCCAGCGGCTCCGAGGACGACAGCGACGAGGGAGCGCGACCTGTGCCTTTACGCGCGACCCTCAACAAGCGAGGCACGAGCTCAATTTGTTGAAGCGTCTGTCTAAGAGAGACTACCCCAGACTGTGGTGTAACGTCTATGCGTTTCTGGTTCTTAGAATTATGTGCATTGTAATATCCTGGAGAGAAATGAAGGTATTGTTTGAAACATGGAAATCAATCTGCACCTATTCTCTCGACATTGAGAGGACAGGCAGGGATGAAACCGTAGTGTGAAATGCGCGGAAAAGCGCGACAAAAAAGAAACTGTCACGGGGTCACGACCTATGACTTGTATCGCATTGTCAACAACTTTAGTAAATCACTCGTCTCTCCCATACTACTTATCGCAGAGACATCCCAACGAATATTTCAAAATGGCGGGACCCCCAGCCAGCGAAATGTTCCGTGTAAGGCTCGCTCCGCCTCGATTAGTGGTCTCCAGTTTCACCGCCCACTCTTACACCAAAATATCCGAGGGCCAAGTGCTAGCTGCTCAAATGTCGAATTTCGCCGTCCCGACCCATTGGTCTCGCACCTGACATGAACAGCAACATCATTACCGCCCTATGTAATGATCTCGATTCTTCTATTCCGACTCACCCCGCGACACCTCATATTATGGCGACAATCACTCGGCTCCAGCAAGACTGGCAGCGGAACTTTGGAGACAACGCGTTAGAGGATCATAGTGCGGGCCTCGAGATGACGACATCCGAGGCGTCTAATCAACTTCTCATGGCGGTAGTTGAAATAGTACATCTATTGACCAACGACAGAGACTCGCTACTGAAGCGCAAACCGTATGCGCACTCATGCGTAATTGACAACTCCATAAAGAACACGGACGACCAGTACTATGTTGGGGTTGAAGATAAACGCGTTATCGGATCTCTACGCGTTTTTACAGAACTCTCCAGACGTGTTGGCTGTGGGGCTCTTGACACAGAGATAACTGCAGCAACAGATCAACCCAATTGGTGGATTGTCGTCAACAAGGTATGCTTTCGCAGAATTTGTCTCCCATCCTGTAACCGATAATGATACTTGTCAGGGTGCACTCTATGCTGGTGCATACGAACTGGACTGGGTATATGGGCCGGCGTCGCCGCATATTGCGTTGGTTATCGCAAAGGAGATCACATTTTTTGGTCTACTCCCTTCATTAATCGACGAGCTGCCAATGACGAGCTCAAACCAAACCACCTGAATCCAATCGCCACCCTCAACTTCATCTTCGGTAACCAGCCTCCTCCGCAAGTGCCACAGGTCGATCTCCTCCTCCTCTTCCTAGCTGTTGCATTGAGGGGAGCTGAAGCCAAAGGTTGTGCTTGGGTCAGAGCGCAGTTTCCGAATCTGTGTGCTGTTGACTTCGTAGAGCCGTCGAAGCTCACCCAGCCACACCCTGAGTTCTCTAGCACCGGTAGCGAACTCGATACCATCGGTGATTATGACCAGAAAAGCTCTAGCAACAGCGTCAGTAGCGGGGATAACTATTCTCCGCCACCCAAGAACGCAGTGTGTAGAGCCACAACTTCCATGATTTTAGGTGGCCATCGGCTCAGCGGAAAATGGTACGGCGATCTCGGGCGCCACAGCGGGTTCTCCGTGAATATTCTACGTTATCATGCCACAGGTGAACAAAGCATGGTGTATGAGGGGGAGCTACTTGAGAACAGCAAATTTGTCTCTGCTGTTGCAATCAAGGTATCCGAGGACACGGAGGCTCTAAAGACGGAGTTTCGCAAGTATCGCAGCCTGAAACAAAAAATGGGAGACACCATTCCGCGCTGCTATGGCCTCTACGTCAACTCGGGGGGCACCGCATATCTGGTCACCGACCTCATTCCCTACGACACCCCTTCCCGAGATCTAACAAAAGCAGAACGGTGAGCGTTGTGCATTGGCGAGGGTCATATGTACTTAATGATGGTTTTCAGGGGGGCAGTTTACGCAGCGCTCCGCAAAATGCATCACGCGGGGTGGGCGCACAACGACGTAGTAGGCTCTGGCTCTCCGCGCAACCTGCTGTGGAACTCCCAGGGCCGGCCAGTGTTGATCGACCTGTTTACTGCCACCCGGCATAGATGCCACGCTGGCTGTGATGAACTCACGGCACTCCAAGAGCTGCTCAAGCTGAAGGCACGAGACATTGTTATTTGGGCCCAATAATACTTGTATCTCCCATAGTAAATACCAAGCAGTCAACCCGCACCGCGAGCGCTTGTAATTTCAATATGACTTGTTACTAAGACATGATGACAAACATAACCAATACCACAAGGAAGACTGCCGCCACTGCCACTGCCACTGGAGATGGTCGCCCGGTGGGAGAAACAGTGCCAGGATTCAAAGAATATCGGATTACGCAATCGCTCAATCTGTCAGTCACCCCTTCAAGTTGAACTTCAAGTCCGCTCTCCATACACACGTGTCCTGGCAGGCACTCAAAGAATGGGAGCAACAGGCTCAGCAAGGCCACGTACTAACCTTTCTACTTGTATTGTGTTTCAATATGTTGATTTATTATCGTTATTCTAGTCCGCCGACATAGCCGAGCTTCAAACTCAACTGGGCGCATCAATATTCTTGTGAACCCTTCGAGAGGGGCAGAGACGAGATAATCGGTAAACGGTCGATGGTGCTTGATCATTCATACGTACATACACCGTTTTATTTCTTGTGATCAACCATCTGCTCCAACCGATGCAATTCATTTACGGTTAATGATATTCAGTCATCATGGCAGAATCTCGCCAGAGGTTCCCAGTCGACTCGCAACACTTCTCAAGGTTGCTTCAGGCCCAGGCGCTCTTGTGCCCGCCCCGGACACGGCAGCTCTTCCGGCGCAGAGATGTAATTAAAATAGAGCTGTTTAACTGACTATACACATACATGGGTCAAGATATGGAGGCATCTAGAGGTAAATACATCTAGTTCTGAGTGCGGGCTGCGGAGCGAGAAGGGCGTGCACGGGAGGATTTACTCCGAAACCCAGATACTGACGAGGGGGTTTGGTGACTGTTTTCTGCCTGGGTAAATGAATGGTGTTTCTTTTCTTCGCGGTCCTTGCACGCACTGCTGATCCAGGCGCTGCGGACCGGGAAAGGTGTGCAGAGGGTTGACCCTGGGACTCTAATTCTGACGAGGGGGCTGGCGCCTGCTCTACAACTGGCTCCTTCCCGGAGGCTGGAGCAGGTGCCCCTGGGCTCCCCTGAGGAGGGTTTGCTGCTGCAGCGGGCCCAGGGTTGGTAACGTTCTGGCCATCGAGGACCGGACAAGTGCATCAAATCCTTCCTTGTAGTCAAGATAGCGGTCCTTCCACACATGGGCAGGGATGCCTTGCGTCTGATCAAAGTTGAGATCGTGCAATTTGTACAGACACAGGAAAACTCACGCCATGCAAGGCGTCCAAAGGCAACTTTGGGGGTGACGCCCCGCAGACTAGCGTCAATGAGAGCGTCAACAATCGCTTTTGCCTCGAAAGGCGTCATGGGTCCGAGAGCTACATAGCCTGAGGCCACTGGGGAAGCACCGGCAATTGGGGGTGGAAAGGTAAAATCCCGTTCATAAAGGGCGGCAGCATCCCGTTGGACTGAGGCTGCGGAGGGAGGGGGAAAGGGTAAGGATGACCAATGCCAACGCCAATGAAAGGTATCTGTCCAGGGCCATTTGGGGTGCGCGTATGTATTCCCGGCGGCTGAAGAAAGGGGAGTGTTGGGCCATTCGAAGGGAGGCTATCCGCCTGAGGACGCGCATCATACGCTCGCTGAGCATGGACGGGCTGGGAGAGTTGTACTGCGACATCCTGAGGGGGACACAGGGAATGGACGAGGCAGAGGATAAGTAGAAGGAGGCTCTTTGTGCTCATATACTTCCTCCGAGAAATCATGTGATCGCTCTGAAAAGTCGCATCTGCCTACATGACCCATCTGGTAATTATGTACCAGTCCCTTCGGATTCCTCCAAAATTAGGGGGGAAAGTTCAACCGATCTTGTAAGTTGGATTTGAAACGAGCGGCTTCAAAAAAGTTTGAGAGCAATCTAACGGAAGCAGGCACGTAGATCGATAACTAGTAGTCGACTCAGAGTAGTCTAGTATTCAATTGACAGGCCACAACCTGCCACAACACGATGCAAGTCTCTGTAGTTTCCGAGTATTAATAATTTATTTGAAGAATATGGATGTCACCTGCCTGCGATTTAGCTTGGTTCAAGCGACGGCAAAAATTGATGGCATGCCGGATTTCCACAAGCCCCAGTGAGGGCGTCCGAGCGCGAGTGAGAGAGATTGCCGCCGTAAAACGGCGGTAAACTTGGGGAGCACGGCGCCATGGAGCAACGAGCTAGTTCTTCCGCGGTGGGGGTGGAATTTTGAGGAGACAATGAAGCAGGAGTAGATACGAATGAGGAGAGCAATAGAGAAAGGGAAGAAGTCATACATAGTAGTATTAGGACTTGTGCGCTCCCTTGTTTGGCTGCGCATGGCAGAAGCTTCCGCGAAGCCGCGCTGACAAAGCATATGCGGCCTCCATCTTCCACCACAACAACGGGGCGAATCCCTCGGCACATTCTGGTGTGCTTGACGAAATGCCGCGCTAGCTGGACACTCCCACTTGGCACATTATGGTGTGCTTGAGGACATGGCTGGCACCTTGGTCCGCTTTTTCACCTGCACTCCACCTTCTCGCGGCGTTTTCTCGTTTCTGCGGGGTTTCTCTACATCTTTAGTCACTTTGTGAGCCGCTTTCAATTATTTGGGAGTATCTATCACTGACTGGCTTCCGCAAGTCGCGCTAGCAAAGCATCTGTCGCTCCGTCTTCCACCACGGCAACGCGCAAACTGGGCGAATCCCTCGACACATTGTGGTGTGTTTGACGAGATACCCTGCCAGCCGGACACTCCCACTTGGCGCATTATGGTGTGCTTGAGTGACTTGATACCTCGCAAAATCCGATGGAGACGGTCGTTGCCTGCCCGAAGGTAAGTCTGCATCGGCTGGGGATCTGTTCCAGCGCTCATTCCATCGTTTAATTTGACTTTACCAGTGTCACTTCCAGGGAAATTTTCGGTACAATGGTGTGCTTGACGACGTACCGACTTTTGCCCCGCGCGTTGGACATCCAATTCACCCGGTACATTGTGATGTGCTTGAGGACATGTGCGTCGGATGCATCCCACTTTTCACTCTGCAAAGAAATGTGCTCCACCTCCTCGCGGTGTTTCGGCGTTCCTCTACATTTTTGATCGCTTTGTGAGTCGCTTTCAATTATTTGGGAGTTCCTGTTGCTGACTGTCATGTACAGGTCGGAGAAGCACTCGAGGACGATGACGTGACGAGGAAATGGGCGGGAGTGGGGGGGCGGGAGTGCCCTCGGAAAGCTCTTGGGCAACCGATCGTCTGGGCTGATATTACTTGGTGAATCGCTTTTAATTTATTTGGAAGTCCCCGTAGCTGACTTGTATCCTCGGATTTTGCGAAGATCGCGTCTGGGTGCTCTCCTTCCTCGGCAACGCGTTTCCGCGCGTCCTTGCGCGCTGCGTATCCAAAAGTCACGGCCATCCTCGATCAGGTCCGTCATAATAACTCGACAATCTACAAGCGGCCTTCTGACCTTTTATGTAGGCCGCAGACGATGTCGGCCTTGTTTGGCTATGCGTGCAGAAGAATCCTTGGCGAAACCCCATTGATCCAGCAGCACTCGACTTCGCTTACTTATTTATACCTTTCAATGACCGTGAGCTCACTGGGCGGCCCTGTGCATCAAACGTCCGGATTTTCGTACTCTGCTGGGAGTTGCAGGGTTATCCGTGGGCATGCAGCCTCTGCGACACCGGTCCCGTTCTCCACGGCATGTTCTCCACCTTCCCTGAGATTTTTGGCCTCGCAACGATCGACCCCACTACGTGGTCGGGCCTTCTCAGATTTCGGATCGCAGAGAGCCCAACGACGTGGCACAAGAGGAGCTGGCGTTGTATGAGGACGGGCGTGTGTGTGCGTATAGAGGCGGGTCAGTCACGAAGGCGGGGTATCGCAGGTGCGGCGGTCGTCAAGGACATCGCCGGCGGATTCGAGTCACGGCGGGTACACCTGGGTCCCATGTCGGAGCACACGGTGTTTGAGGTGGACAAGCATCCCCCGGCTCTTGCTCTGCGACTGCCCTCATCGACAATCAAGCCGCTATTCGTGCCGTCGCAAATCCGCGTCCCCAACCCGTCCGCAACTCGTACAGCTGTTCTGCCGGACTCTTGATGCACTTCGCAAGCGCCGCCCGACGCTCGAGCTACACATCGCTTGGGTCGCTGGCCATCGTGAGGTGGAAGGATACGAGGCAGTGGACGAGGAGGTAAAGAAGGCCGCCCAAGGCGATTCCTCCGAGCTTTTACAGACCCTTCGTTCGCTGCAAGACCTCCCTGTCAGCGTCGCCGCGATGGAAGCAACACGCGAGAAACGCGTCGCCCGTGAATGGGGTGACTCATGGTCTTCGTCCCGAGTCGGTGCCCGCTCGCAGGCTCCGATAAGACTCTCACGCGTCAGCGAGCCGAGGGCCTGTCCCGAACGCAATGCAGCATCCTCACGCAGTTGTGCACCGGCCACGTCGGTCTAAACGCGTATTTGGCGCGCTTCGGAGCGGTAGACTCGAACTTGCGCTCGACCTGTCGGGAGCCGGAGACGGTGAACCACTACATTTTCACCTGCCAGCGGTTATGCCAGGAGCGTGATGTCCTCCGGCGTGCTCTTTTTGCGGATGAGTACCAGCCCTTCAACAAGAACTCAGTGCTATAGGAACACGCATAAATCGGTCAAAGCTACTGCAGTATGTCGCCGCCACGAACCGTTTCCCTCGTTATGCTCCGTCCTCTCCCGACTCCTAGTCTTCCTCTATACCCGCACCCCTTCTTTTTTCTTCTTCTTACACCCATTGCCTCGTTCCATAATCTTATGATTATACCCCTCCCCTTTCCCCCTTCTCCTCACTATCGATTCGGGACACTCCATCGTCCCTCCCCCACGTTCACATCATTACCTACTATACACGCACTCACGGTCACATTCCTCACTGCCCTCACTCACCTCTCTTACTTACTTACTCAGCTACCGACACCTTTTTCCCCGCTCGAATGCTGCCACGCCGGCCGTGTTCGGGATGTCTCGGTTTCGGGGTGATGACGCGCGAAGGGGCAACCGACGCGCGCCACCCACAGGGTTTCCCCCGCGGTTAAATGGGCGGAGACCGTGTAAACTACTCGCAGCGTGCAGGCAGAATAGCAGCCTAGGCCATTTATTGGCCTGATAGGATAATATACTTGATTTCACAATTTGCAGCGTGTACATGGAATTGTAGATCGTAAAGTACTACAAGTATGGAGAGAGGTAACAAGATGAGGTGGGTATCAGTGGGTATCAGATCAAGTACGGAAGAAAAGAATAAGCCATAATATAATATACAGGATGAGTAAAAGTTAGAGAATGGAGACTCAATCGTCTTCCATATCGTCCTCAGAGTCTACATGTTCGTCTGGCTCGTCACCAGTCTCGGCTTCGCCCTCATTGGGTGCCCAGTCTCCGTAGTCGTATTGATCGTCAAAAGCCATAGTTTCGTCCTCATTGGGTGCGTCTTCACTGTCCCGAGCAACATCGTTGCTGCTCGCAACTTCGGGGATGTAGA
Organism: Mycena crocata; assembly: GCA_029281795.1. Taxonomy (NCBI): domain Eukaryota; kingdom Fungi; phylum Basidiomycota; class Agaricomycetes; order Agaricales; family Mycenaceae; genus Mycena; species Mycena crocata. The sequence goes on along the minus strand of JARJCP010000039.1, from coordinate 574,786 downwards.
CTTCCGCGACGTACCCTGGCTCCAACATGATTGTCTATACCTAATATTAGAAAGGGGGTCGACTGGGATATTTGAACTTACCTTGTGTAGCGGTAGGACTACCGAGGCTTCGATCACTTCGCCCGTCACAACTTTGGCCGCTCATCTCGCAGCTGGCGAAGTGACATATGATTTCAGATGGATGAACGATATGTAGAGGTGGCTCGGGGTTATTCAAACTTCCCCAGATTCGGGCTCCTAAAATCGGGTACTCTTGGAAGGGGTCTTCCTCCATATCTGCGTCCCGCAATCGTTGCGTGGCGAAGAAAATCGCCCCGGTCTTAACATCTTGAAAGATGCTTTGGATGACCATGGGAATATTGTTGATTACGTTGTTGGTGTCTATGGTGGGGACCATGATGGAGCTATTCCCTTGGTGTCTGGATTGAGTGCTATAGTGGATACCTTTGTATGTGGCGTATTTGAAAAGATGGATGGATTGCGGGAGAGATGAAACCACGTTGAAGTTTGGGTCCTGCAGGAATGCTTGGGTTATCTCGGTCGACGGGGCTTTGCCTGGGCCTTTTCGGGCCACGGGGGGATTTGAAAATCCGAGTTCGTCGTCTACGAATACGTTGCGAATCCCTGTCCCAGTGAGTTTTTCCACTAGATATCGGAGAGATAGGAGAAGCGGGGGAAAGAGGGAGCTGTCATTGAGAGCTTGAGGTTTGTCATCCGGTGATATTGTCTGCTGATAGTCGCCTCGTATTGCCCTATGTAGGAAGGGCGTCAAGGCCCCAACGATATATGGCAAAAGGGGATCTCACCAGGCTTGTAGTTTGTTGAGATCCTCTGCAGTTTTCCGTTCATGCGTTCGAAAGGGAACGTCCACCAACCGTGGACGGGACCGAACACATTAAAAAACTCGGGGATGTGTAGGGCCAAGTGATGATTTGGATGGCATTGTATGTGGAAAGAGAGCCTGAAGTCTGACGCGGTACGACAATAAATACTGGCGGCAGGCGTCCGCATTCGATTGGGAAGTAACCCGAGAGGATGCTAAGAGAACAGCAGAGACAAGGTCCATGGTCAGTGCCAACAGCTCCCGGCGATCGCTCCCTTCTTCGGAGGCTGACCATAATCGTATCAGTGTAATCGGCATGTATACGGTGCCCAAGGTTCTCCACTGATCCGCTTTAAAGTTTTCCGGTGGACCGCTGTGCCACCAAAGGCAGAGGGAACAGACGTCACCCAGGAAAGGCTTGGAAACATTGGCCATGTCCGCCCACAATGCTTCCTTTTCTCCTGGGTGATCAGGACGGGGGAGGCGCCAATGTCTTCCTCGACTTTTGACTCCGTTTGGGACGGCTCGCTGTGAGGGAATCAACATTTGTCTTGAAAAAGCAAGGGAAAAGTGGAATTAACCCAATCTAAAATCTTGTCTATAAGGAGCGATTTTTTTAGGGGTTTTTTCTTTTCCGTGTCCAGATAAAGGTCCGTGCAGGAGAAAGCCTTGCATAGGTAGACGGCTGAGGAGACATGGAGTTTTGAGAACTTCTTAGCAATATTTGCGCGTTCCGTCGGATTTTGCAGCAGACGATTCAGCGGTTTTTGGAGGGCGTTTATAACGCTTTGGAGGGCCTTGGCGCGTTGGCTTCCTGCGGAAATGGGTTGTCTTCAGAGGGTGTGATGTCTATCGCTAATGCTGGCGGGGAAGCAGGAGTACGCTTGCCTTTGCTGTTGGTCTCCTCGCTTGATCTGAAACCAAGGATCTTACGAAAATGCTCCTTCAGGAGCCCCAGGAAGAGGTTGTGCATGGAGTCGATTACTAGCATCCGGGGTAGATCAAAGTACGCAGTCGAAGGAACTCTGTCCACCGAAGGCCTGATCGATTGAAGTGCCCTCGAGCAGCTGCCGGTGTAGTGGCAAACCGATACTTGTCGGCCGCCTCGCGACAGCCTGAATCTGTGCGTAATTTCCAAGTATCCAATGCGAAGTTGTTGTATCCACACGATTCCCGCTACCACCCTTCAAATGCCACACTCTCGTCCTGCGCGGGCACCTGACTGGTTCTCTCCTGGCATATTTGTTCCTCCTTGTGGGGTTTGGGATTGGTTTCGACCCGCGGAGTACAGATCGTGTACAGAGACATCGCGAGCAAACCATTCATGGCTACAAGATGCAAAGCCTCCTATCTTGCGTCCCGCCGGAACATCACACACCAGCGCAACGATCGCACAACGTATGAGGCGTCCGTGTTCGTAGTCTGCTGTCCGATCGAAGAATACACCGCTCTCCCATAGTTCCACGAAATCATCAACCAATGGAGCCCAGAAAGAGTTGATGAGGTCGCGTGGAGGCTCCTTGGGTCCTGGAATCACTCCAGCCAAAAACATATTCTCTGGCTTATACCGCTCTTCAACAGGTAGATTCAAGCACACCAAGGAGAAGGCTCCCACTGAAAGGATTTTTCCAGCTGCCTTGGTAGTCAGGGGATTGAAGCCGTCGAAGCTAGTGAGAAGAGATATCGCCCTTCCCCAGTTACTGAAGGAACACTGAAGTGCCTTTCGCCGTCAGGACCCTTGAATTCCCTGACTAGATGACCGTCAAAGATGTCCGTCAATTCCTCCGTTGCGAGCTCCTCAGGTGACATTTCTGACGGCGGCTTCTTCAACTTTGCCCAACTACCATCCATTTTCTTTTCCGCCCCTGTACGAGAAACCAACCTGGCTAACCAATCTTTGACGTGGAATGAGACGAACGGCGTGATGGAACCCATCGAGTCACTGTTCCTGAACGGCTTTTCCTGCGGAGTATGGCAGAGCATCTGTCCCCTCTGTCATACCGCCGATAATTACACTTTTCACGGTAGGTGGGAATGGGCGCGGCTGGATCGGTTGGGGGGTAAATGTGATGGCAGGCCGGACACACTGCGTAGATTGTATATTTTGTGTCCAGTCGAAATTTTTGTACAACATTGGGGGCGTCTTTGGGGAATGTGTCCACTATTGTGGCCATATGAGAGGTCCTATTCGATCCCACGGCCAGGAGAAACGCCTGATCTAAGGCAACACGTCCCATTCCAAGAAGCCAAGCGCATCCGCGTCGAGGGAACATGAGGAGAACAGAACAGACGGTGACCATGTAAAGTAGAATCTGGACGGGCCCCGCAGTGTTGGGGAGGATGGACTGGTTCAAGTGACCTGAGGGGTCTCCGTTACAAATCAACTGGGTGAGAATACCTAAGCAGCGTACCTGTGGAATATGTCCTAGCATTGGTAGCATTGTAAGACCTTTGCAATTCTTCTACCGCGTCCGCCCATGCTACCTTAGCCGCCAAGAATGGTCACAATATGGGCCTTCGCGTCCTTCCAGCCTGCGTCCGTGAGGGTCCGCACGGACGCAAATCGTGAACTGGAGCGAATAAGGCTGATCTCCCCTTTGATACGATGCGCCCGAGCCAGGTAATCATCTAAGAGGAGGACGCCAGCCTTCAGCCTGGAGAGACCTAATAGGGCGTTGGGAACCTCCAGCTGTTTAAAATCCCTCCGTAGCTGGGACTGTTGGTCCAGGAGCTTCGCCATTACATCGACTTGTCTCCGCTCATGTTCGACACGGTATCGTGGCTGCCGACCTTCCGAAGGTGCCGGAGGATCGCCGAGAGATAGTTGGGAGAGAAGCTCAGCGACGTGGTCGTCTCTTTCCTGAACTTCCTCCAAGACTGCGTCGACTCGAGCCTGGGCCGTAGCCTTCTCGACGGCAAGTCTTTCTCGTTCGTCCTGCTTTGCCAAGCGTTGCTGCCGTTCCTCCGCCTCCAAGTGCGCTTTAAGCTCTTCCCGTTCCTTTGTGATTCTGGCTCGTTCCTCTGCCTGCTCCTCTATGATCTCTGCTAGCATTTTGTTGTCCTCGTCCGCTCGTTCGTGTTTGTTGAGATCGACCGATGTGACATACCAATACCCCCCAGGTTTGTTGCGGCAGCCGTAGGCCGTGCAGACGCATCGAACCCTCCCTTTGGTTGGAGGGGCCATCGATGAGAGGATAAGCAGTCTAATGATGGGACCGCATGGATTCGACATGAATCGTATCAAAGATGGGAAAGTGTAGGAAAGTGTGATGGAAACAAGAATTCTTATTGATCGAGAGCGGCTTGAGCAGAGGTAGGTAGGAAATTGGCTACAACTTGAAATTTAGCGCGCGACATCGGCAGTAATAATTTGTTGGGTCGAACACAGTCGAACGCAAGTGGATAAAAAAGATTCTGTGAGGTATGCTATCAAAGAGGGCCGTGAATGATAAGGCACTCGGCTCACGAGTCACCGGAACAGCCACGGGATTGGACTCGAGGGCTCTCTCTGAGCTCTTCGTAGTCCTTTGCCCTGTATTGGGTGGTGCCAGCGGCACCTGAGTTCTTTTGCCCTGTATTGGGTGGCGCCGGAGCCGGACAAGTTGGCCGACAGTACCCTCCCATCCTCCTTCGCCCTGTATTGGTCAGCCCTATATCCGTCTTCCTGGGCCTGCATCCGGACACGGCTAGAACTGAGCCAGGTATGTATGTTTTGCCAAAGTTTTGCCCGTCTGGTGCGATGGCGTCGCGCGCCTACAATTGAATAAATATACAAGGACTACAAGCAAGTTAGGCGTTCCCGATATATGTACGCAACGTTGAGCAACAAACCTAAGAACTACCAGCAAGCCTAAGAACGAGAGGAGATATTTATGTACGGGAGTAATAAACGGAAATCGTGTCTGCCGTCCTAGGCGAAGAAGATTGCGCCGCCTTCTATGCGGTTGCACAGCGCACACAGCTGAAAAAGAGTAAATCATGAGCGGGATTGATGCAAAAAAGAACAGCGAAATGTATACATCCAATTGCGTCTGCCCTCAGGATCATTGTAGTGATTGGAGCGCCAGGGTAAGATCGTCCCGGTACACCAATCAAACCTTGGAGAGCTTGTGTAGTTGCCGCATCCGTCGACAAGGGCCGTGAGGCTGGGCTTCGCGATGTCTGGCCGTAGGTCACGGATCGCTCAAGCAGAAGTTAGTGCATGACTGCGAAAGAGAGTGTGCATACACGTACCATGGGTACAGCTTGCGAAAGCCTGACCGCCTCCCACTCCCCGGGCCTATTTCGTCGTCGTCGTCGTCCCCGTCACCGTTGGGTTTGTTGTTCTCCTGCCTGTAGAAGCCAGTCAGTGACAGGTACTCCCAAATAATTGAAAGCGGCTCACAAAGTGACTCGAGAGGAGGTGGAGTGCAGATGAAAAGTCGGAACAAGATACTTCTCAAGCACACCATAATGTGCCGAGTTATTGGATGTCCAGCGCGCGGGGCAAAAGCGTCAAGCACACCATAATGTACCGAATATTTCCCTGGCAGTGAGGCTGATGAGCGCCGGCGTCCATTTGATCTCCAGCGAGGGATATAAAGTCGCTATGTACTCAAGCACACCATAATGTGCCAAGTGGGAGTGTCCAGCTGGCAGGGTATCTCGTCAAGCACACCACAATGTGCCGAGGGATTCACCCAGTTCGCGTGTTGTCATGGTGGAAGACAGAGCCGCAGATGCTTTGTCAGCGCGGCTTCGCGGAAGCTTCTGCCATGCGCGGCTAAACAACGCGGACGCTGTGCACATTTCAATTTTCAAATTCAAGTTCGGCTTGATATGCTCCGTCGCTCTCCAATCCACAATTCATTCTCTTGTTGAAACATTCAGAGACTCTATTCAAAGCAACAAGATCATTTTCCCGGATTCCTTCACAACATTTCAGCCCCAAAACAGGGCCCGAGCCTCCGATTCGAGGCAAGTTCTGTCTGCCTCGTTATTTAAGTTTAATTTGTGCGCTAGAGAGGGGCGCAGGTGGAGCATTTGTTCTATTGCGCGGGAGTGGTGGAATTTTATCTATCCTTAAACACACATTGTGTATGGGTACGAGTACGGAGATGAGCGAGGAAAGGTGTATACGGTCAAGTCACATCAGCCGTCAACAGATTCGCCCATCTAAGCTTTTGACACCCTCCCTAATGTTGGTTGCCATCTAACAAACGTTCAGGAAAGACTGCGATGAGGAAACCCGACCATTGCCGTATTGTCGAGGCTATCGATCGATAGGGTCACGACCACCTTCCGGTACTCCTACACAATATATTAGTGCGCTTTCTCCGGAGAACCAATCAAGACGACTCGCCTGAAGATGGGTATCAGTCACTTGCATAGAATTCTTCCACTTCCGCATAGACTTTGCTGAAAGACTTCATATTCGATTAATTGGAGAGACTTGTGCATGAAACGCAGGGACGAACTGCTTTTAGGGAGAAAATCCTGGCTTGCGCTGCTTCTAATTCCTCGCGACTCTGGAAGACGTCAGAACATTCCAACAAAATGAAAAAGGTGCAGCAACCTTTGTGGCAACAGAATCGGCCAGCAGAAGCTCCTCTCGCAAGTGCGAGATTTCAGAGGCGAGTGTTTCCGTTTGAGCGCGGGAAGTCTCCATTTCGACTTCCAACTCATGATTCTTGGCCATCAAAATTCGGATGCGTCTCGTGTCCTCTTCCAGTTGAGCTCGGAGCTCGGCCATATTTTCGGCAGACTAGAATATAATATTGAGCACGACCTATGAGCAACTGATTAAGCGTACCTCGCGGCTTGCGTTCTGTGACTGCGACTGACAGACGTTGAGTTCCTGTTTGAGTTGGCGGTTTTCTTCTATTAGTTGGTTGACCTGGTGGGGCATGAATGTATTGAGTCGATGCTGAAGAAGAAAGATGCATAACCACAAACCAAATCTTGTGCTTCCCCGTCGGGAGGACCAACGACGCGGACTTTTTTTGTAGGGTTGCCCATGTTGTCCTCTGCTACTCGTTTTTGAGGGATTATCGACGCGTCGGGGATGGGTTCCACTCCTGAAGGAATATCGTCAGCTTTAGCCTGAAGCGCGGGCATATTCTTGGCGGCCTGCAGACAATTACTACTTGAGAAGGGTGGAGAAGCAACCGAAGCAACTGACGAGTTGAAGGAGCTTGTGTTCGTCTTGAAGCCGCTGGTATTTCTCCTTCCAAAGTTGAACCGCGGTAGGTTGAACCTGCTTAAAAGCTTAGCAGCAGACCTAGGTGGCTGGTGAGACGTACCTCGAGCTCCGAGTCCATATGAGAAATCTGCGCCTTGATATTTTTCGCGACGGCTTCCTTCTACGGGACGGACGTGTCTGGAGGAGTTCGCGGTGAAGGCAGCCTAGTAGCTGCGGGGGGCTTGGACAAAAAAAAAGTTGGGGAAGCTTTTGGGATGAAGAGGTAATGAGCTGCGGTGAAAGACGTATGTCTCTTTGTTCAATTACTGAGTCGGAGCGAATCATGTGATCGTTCTTTGCGCCTGTCTGCATCAACCACCCAACGATTTGGCGCAGAGGCTTTTACATCGTGTTGATCGCGTCATTCTGCCTGACCAAATTACAATGAATGGAAGAACGAAATGGCAAGTCGGGAGCGTTCGGGCAGGCTGGAGGAGATGAGGGAGATGCGCAGAAGTCAAGCTTAACGAGGCAGACAGAACTTGCCTCGAATCTTGCAGGAGCCGAGGGCCGAGGCTGAGCGGCTTGGCTCAAGTCGGAGGCCAGTGTTGGGGCTGGAATTTGGCTGGAATGTTGATTTCCTTGCTTTGAATGTTTCAACGAGAGAATGACTCACACACATATATGGGATAGATTGTAGAGCGACAGAGCATATCAAGCTGAACTTGAACTTGTAAAATTGGAACGTGCACAGCGTAGCAGTCCGAGTCCGCGTTGTTTGGCCTCGCATGGCAGAAGCCTCCGCGAAGCCGCGCTGACAAAGCATATGCGGGCTCCATCTTCCACCGCAACAACGGGCGAATCCCTCGGCACATTCTGGTGTGCTTGACGAGATACTCTGCCGGCTGGACACTCCCACTTGGCACATTATGATGTGCTTGAGTACATAAGAACTCTATACCTTGCTGGAGATCAAATGGACGCAGTAGCTACCTGCCGGAGGTCAGTCTTTATCGGCTGGGCATATGTTCCAGTGCTCACCATCGTTCAGCTGAACGAGCTGGACAACATTATGGTGTGCTTGAGCGACTTTTCACCTCGCCAAAATCGATGGAGTCGGTTGTGGCCTTACCGAAGTAAGTCTGTATCGGCTGGAGATCTGTTCCAGCGCTCATTCCATCGTTTAGCCTGACCAGCGTCACTGCCTAGGAAAAATTATCGGTACATTATGGTGTGCTTGACGACGTATCGACCTTTGCTCCGTCGGCTGGACATTCGATCTACTCGGCACATGATGGTGTGCTTGACGACGTATCGACCTTTGCCCCCGCTGGACATCCTCGGCACATTATGGCGTGCTTGAGAAGTATCTTGATCCGACTTTTCACCTGCGCTCCACCTCCTCGCAGCGTTTCCTCGTTTCTGCGGGCTTCCTCTACATTTTTGGTCACTTTGTGAGCTGCTTTCACTCATCTGGGAGTACTTGTTACTGACTGGGTTCCACAGGCCGGAGAACAACTCAACGACGGTGATCTTGATGACGACGATGAGATGGGCGGGAGTGGGAGGCGGTCGGTCGTTCGCAAGCTGTACTCCTGGTACGCGTATGCGCACTCTCTTTTGCAGTCATCCACGAACTGGTTCAGCTGTTTAAGCGATCCGTGACCTCGGAAAGCTCAGTTTCAAGGCCCTTGTCGACCGATTCGACGCGTGCCCTCGGAAAGCTCTTGGGCACCCGACCGTCAATCAGCAATCAATGTCGGTCGGGGGTTTCTCGGAAAGGCGTCGCGCTCCGTTCCCTGGAGTTGGTTCCGGTGCCAAGTCCGCCATTGTAATGTGAGCCTTGATTTTCGTTCATCTACCCTTTCTGGTGCTGAACTATACCAATTTGTTGTCTCAGCCAGTTTCGGAGGTCCGGATTCAGCAGTGAAGAAAGTAGTTATGGCGCGCCTTGGCCATGAGGCTTCGGATTCCAACATCCGAGCAGGTCGGGCGGGGAACACCGGCCTGAACCATCCTACTTATTCGAGGCTAGGCGGCGGTACAACTACGCGCTCTCCTCTGTTCACCATGTCGCCTTATCCTGAAGGCTGGTGTCCGATGGCCAATGGAGGTTACTTTGCCCTATTGAGGATCCGGGATGAGGAGTTCTCATCCATTGCTGGCGACCTGCCATTGCTTTGCTTTGTCGGCGACGTGAGCTGCTGATTTTGACTTGCCTCCTTCGCTCACGCCTTCCAAAAACTACATCCTCGCATATATAAAGGCTATCTGGTCGGTGACTTCCCGGCCAAACCACTTCCCGGGCTTCGTCTGGTCTCGGGATAAAAGCCATACAGCTCCCACGTTGCACGGTTATTGCATCGGGTGCTCCCATTTGGGTGACTGCTATTCATCCACTCTTCTTTACAACCTCGACAGGCCTCTTCGCTCCGATACCTAGATACATCGAAATACTTGCCGACCCCAAACAGTCCCGTTACTGTACTATCATATTCCGAGTGGTCCGAAGGTGCAGTCAGCTACTTATCGCGTACGTTAGCATAGTGCCCATATGTTCATCATTCCACCATGGTTAAACTTTCCCTCCCGGGCCACCAAAAACATTCTTTATATAATATTGTAGTTTACTTAAAATTTTCGCTTACGTCATAGTTGTGCTTGTTTGCTTTTCCGCTTTTCCGACATCCTTCCGCAGCTCCGCATCGAGATGTCTACCTCAGATGCGGCTTTGCCGCGTCTGCTTGAATTCGCCAGGGCCGTTCGCACATTGTTAGAGGATAAGGACCGAATCGCTGGATGGTCGCCTTCCGGGGTATTCATCTTTTCTTTTTTTTTACCATCCGCCCCTTAACTTACTCCTTCGAGGATTGTCAAACGTGTTTGCGGGGATCCCACGTCTGTGAAAAGACTTCGCCACTGAGTTGCTCCACCTGCAAGACTCGGAAGATCAAGTGTACTTGGCAGGATTCTTACCTATTTCATCATACCAAAGATGACTTCTACTCGTCTCGGGAGGATTTCGACAACGCCAGAGGCATTCTGCGTCGTCGTGTGGTCAAGGTTGAGCCTCGCTCAGTAGTTGGTGTGTGTGTTTTTTCATTGGGAAAATATTTACCTCAGTTTTTGGATGCTGAAACTCCTTCGTCGCATCAGAGGTTCCGTCTCTTCCTCCTACGCCATCCTCCTCTGCCCTTCCTCCGCCCCTTCCCTCGACCGTAGCCGCACCGACCGGGCCCATCCCCGCACAATTACCGCCGTTTACTTCTTCTACAACGGTTATCCCTATAGTCCCTATACCACCGACACGGCCCTTTGCGGAGATCGCCCCACAGCCGTTTTTGGGTGCGTTTGTTTTATTACCTCCACTACTCTTGGTTGTGCTAAGACTGTCATAGATCCTCTTCCTCTCCTCTTGACTAGGTTCCCTACTCCAATCTCCAGAACTGAGCTAGCCGATTTGACGCCCGAGGCTTTGATCGAGCTCGTATTGTCGCTCTCCTGTCGACTTGATGCGGTCACCAGTATGGCGTTGACGCCCTCGTCTCTTTGTGGCTCATTCTTTTCAAATTTAGTGCCTCGCCTCGCCCAGACCGTGTCCCAGACGGCAACCTCCTCTCTCTCTGCTGAAGGTGGGCCCGTTCGCAGTTTGACCTCATTTTTCGTCTCATTTTTTGCGTCTAGATGTCCCACCATTACTTCTCGACATCGGTATACGTACCCTGTGTGAAATCTCGATGGCCATGCAGCTTTTTGTTCTGCGTTTGGACTCACTTCCCGTCGATGAAGCAGTATCTCCTCGCGCCTCAGCTGCTCTGGCCTCTTATCGGGAAAACGTCGATGCCTCACTCGCCTCTTTGCTCGGCTCGTTGGAAGTCTGTCGCCATCTCTTCCCCCGTTTCTTCCCTAATGCAGACATTTGACATTACTGGCCATACTCCCGTTGCCAATTGGGATGCTTGATGTGATTATTTTCCCGTCAGCTGGTTCTTATTACCCGTAGTTCTTATGCATGTTTATAAGTTTGAAAAAAATCTTCTTCCCCTTCGCTCTGGTCAAGTTCGCTTTACTAGGCTGCTGGCCGCTGCTACTCTTTTCCCCTAGGGACACCAGTCATTCTGTCCCTCCAGCCCCTTTTACCCCATAATTCTGGCCTCCTCTTGCTTCTCCTCGTTTGTCGACTTCAGGGCGAAGTTGAATACCCCTTTGTAGCATGTCTATGTTACTCTGACAAGACACGGTCGCTACTTTCATGAGGCACCCTGTCAACGTCGTGCCGTTGGCAACATATCATTCCAGACTGCCGTCTCGAAACGTAGGGTAAATTTTGCCAGCTCCTTCGTCTTCGGGGTTTTCTTCTTCTGACTAACACGCATGGCAAGTATTAACAACGTGTCTGTGTTCTGCGCCAGTTTTGTGTAAGCCCACCACCGTAACTGGCATTGGCATCAGAACTCCTATCACAGATGCTGCGACGATGCGAGTTAGTGATTGTCCCTGGTCTACTGCACGTTATTGTCCAATCGGAGAGATCCCAATGAAGCTCGGACATAGAAAAACTGCGCGCTATCATTTGAAAGATTATGCCCACGGAATTGAACCAGGATTGAAACTTCTGTCCGCTACAACCCTAGTATCTGACCTAGAGTTTCCGCCGCCCTTTCTCGCCTCGTCTGTGCTTGAAGTCTGTGAACCCAGTCGAGTGTTTCCTGGAGTTCTTGCGCCCATGTATCCAAGAATGAGCTCTGCACCGCAAATGGTTAGTTGCGTCTCAGGTCCCACCATTGCAGGGCTGTGGAGGGAACATTGCTCGCCTTGACGGCTAGATGTGGGTTGTTGGTGCCAGCCTGGATGCTATTCATGGAAGGTCCGGGTAGCAATTCCAATCTAGCGGGTTGGGAAATATTAGTGTGGATTCCTTGGATCTCGAAGGAATATCAGGGGCTGAGCGCAGCGGAGTGTGGAAGCATCACCGTACTGCGTTCGTGATCAATGGGCCGATCTTCTTTTGGAGAGCGGAAAAAATAACTTGGATGTGTGCACGGCGAGTTTCGTTTTTTCTCACTTCGTGCAGGATCTGTTGCAATCTGTCCATGCGTAAGATCATTTGCCCTCGATTAGAGTGGGCACCTACATTACACGACCGTGGGGTGTAATTCGCAAAGTTCTTTGTTCGAAATCAACATCTAAAAATTGACGAGCGACCTGATAGAATAGCTGGAGGAAAAGTGTTTGGCCAACAACGGGCTGCTTACAGATGTGCGTAGCCGGCTCTCGATATATTTCGGCATCGCTTTTCCGTTTTTCATTCCCGCAATTTTTGCATTGTTACGGACTGGTTTAAAGCATATGAGAAAAAAATGATACCAAAGTCGAAAAGAAACCCGACCTTGTGTTATAAAATCTTGGAATTTCATAATCTGTCCATGGGAATTTTTTTTTGAGATAGTCGCAGCACAAACGAGTGTTTCTGTCATCCACAGGGTTCAAAAAGGTACCAAGAACAGACAGGGTACGCACGGAACAGATAGTTGAAACGGATTCTCTTTTTGGGTTTGGTGGCCCGAGGCATGGTGGGATTGGAGGAGGAAGGTCGAATGGATGTTGACTTCTTTTCAATGTCATCACGCTCTTTGTCGCTCTTTCCCCCTTTGTTTAGCCGAGCCCGGTCAAAGGAAGATGCACCTTTGAAGAGATTTTAAGGTTGATGGGTCAAAAAAGGACGATTTCTTTCCCGTGGATCAGATTTAATTCAACTCGTAGATACGTGCATCATGCATCACCAAAGTTTTCTATGTAAAGATTGCTTCAGACCGCGCTTTGGTTTATTTATGTTCTGCTTCAAGTTGGTGTAGTCAATATCTAAATGCCGTGTGCTTTGTAAAGAGCTCACCATCGTACTCCGGCGGTGCATCATTTTCAGCTACCCCAATGGTTGCCTCTCCAACAGGGAATTCCTGCCCATGATCGTCTTTAAAGAATTCGAACATCTTTGCGATATGGTGCTGGTTTTCCAAACTGAAAGCCAAATCACGAGCAAAGGCGGCCGATGAGGGCTTCACCATCAGGTAAGCAAACGCCCAGAACGCAGCCTGTTCATCAAATGCGAGCCGTAGGAGGACCGAGGGGTGAGAGTTTTGTATACCGGCGTTTGTTCTGAGCAAGGTCCCAGATGCGGTCCAATTTATGAGACTCATCGTGACGCTGCGGGTGCTCTACAATTCAGAGCTGAAGTATACGCCCAAAAAATGAGATGCCTTCAAGCTTACGGCCTGGACTTCGATCTTGATTTCGCTCCAATTGACCAAGGTCAGGAGGGGCTCTTCATGCCCGATAATACCCACCATAAGAATGACTGCGACAAATCAGCCCCGGCTCTAAAAGGAGTGAGGAACGCACCTAATTCTTCGGATATCTGAGCCACTACGAGCTTCCCGGCCACTCCAATCCCAGGCAAAGTGATGATTGAGATATTGAGGTCGAACGAAATCTCGGCCTGATACGAAGCAAACAACAATCTGGGCAGATAAACTAGGGGTCTAGTGTGGTACTTTTTGACTTACGAGGGGTGGGTCATTGTTGTGGAGAATTTGGGGACAGTAAGAGGCAACCCTTTGTGCTTGCACGATCACGCGGCATCAGGGAAACTATTCTGATTGGTAGAAAACGGTACGTGTCGAATTTTAATGAAAATAGTAATTCGGGAAGTCGTGGCACGTTCGTAAGAAGATTTTTAAGCGGCAGATTGCTGGGGGTACGGCCCAGGTATGTATACCAGCTCTTGGAGTTGGAGATCACAGCGGAGCAGATAATTCGGGTAATTCGATCGAATTGCAGAAGAAAGTGGAGCTTTGCGTGAAGGTATGAACGGAATGCGAGAAGTATGGAGAGGAGGAGAAGATGGATCGAGCCATGCACGCACAGTGCACATTGTTTGGCCGCGCATGGCAGAAGCTTCCGCGAAGCCGCGCTGACAAAGCATATGCGGGCTCCATCTTCCACCACAACGACGGGCGAATTCCTCGGCACATTCTGGTGTGCTTAACGAGATACTCTGCCGGCTGGACACTCCCACTTGGCACATCATGATGTGCTTGAGTACATAAGAACTTTATACCTTGCTGGAGATCAAATGGACGCGGAAGTTACCGGCCCGACGTCAGTCTTTATCGGCTGGGCATATGTTCCAGTGCTCACCATCGTTCAGCTGAACGAGCTGGACAACATTAAGGTGTGCTTGAGCGACTTTTCATCTCGCCAAAAGCGATGGAGTCGGTTGTGGCTTTCCCGAGGTAAGTCTGTATGGGTTGAGGATCTGTTCCAGCGCTCATTCCGTTGTTTAGCCTGACCAGCGTCACTGCCCAGGAAGAATCATCGGTACATTATGGTGTGCTTGACGACGTATCGACCTTTGCCCCCGCTGGACATTCGATTTACTCGGCACATTATGGTGTGCTTGAGAAGTATCTTGATCCGACTTTTCACCTGCGCTCCACCTCCTCGCAGCGTTTCCTCGTTTCTGCGGGCTTCCTCTACATTTTTGGTCACTTTGTGAGCTGCTTTCACTCATCTGGGAGTACTTGTTACTGACTAGGTTCCACAGGCAGGAGAATAACTCAACGACGGTGATGTTGATGACGACGATGAAATGGGCGGGAGTGGGAGGCAGTCGGTCGTTCGCAAGCTGTACTCATGGTACGCCTATGCGCACTCTCTTTTGCAGTCATCCACTAACTGGTTCAGCTGCTTAAGCGATCCGTGACCTCGGAAAGCTCAGTTTCAAGGCCCTTGTCACCCGATTCGACGCGTGCCCTCGGAAAGCTCTTGGGCACCCGACCAGTCAGTTACCAAGTTCATGTTGGTCGGGGGTTTCTCGGAAAGGCGTCGCGCTCCGTTCCCTGGAGTTGGTTCCTCTGCCAAGTCCGCCATTGTAAAGTGAGCCTTAATTTTTCCTTTCTGGTGCTGAACTATACCAATTTGTTGTCTCAGCCAGTTTTGGAGGTCCGGATTAGTGAACGTGTCTCCTTGTCAGAATTCATTGCATTGCGTAGCCGACGTGGACGGTGTATTGCACTCTCCCCCTCCTTGACCACGCCCAGCGGCGTGACTGCTGAAGTAAGTCTGTATCGGCTGTGGATCTGTTCCCGTGCTGATTTCATCGCGCAGCGTCACTCGTTCCGGCCAGGCGACGAAGTTGAGCTTTAGCCCTGCGCCCACGCCGCGATAACAATAAGTTAGGGATCGGGAAGGACGGGCGAAGTCGGTCTTCTATGTTAATCCTCACGCTCCCTGGTCGGTTTGAGGGATGGAGCGCTCGCCGACGCGGTGCAGCTGATGGCGGTGAGGGAGTTCTGTGGGGGATGCGAATCGCTCAGAGCGCGAGCCGGAATCAGACGACGACGTTTAGGATGGGGGTTGCCCGAGGTAGGCTGGCCCTCCTTAGTCCACGTACTCTGCTAACAACCGCAGGTCCGCTTCAAGACCGTCATCTTCTCAAAACAGACGGATGTCAGGCCTGATTACGCCTATCACTGAATCAAGTACATAGATATCTCCTGCCCCTAGTTCTTAAGGTTTGTGTACTCAATGTTGCGGACGTATTTTGAACGCTTAACCTGCTTAACGTAGTCCTTGTATATTTATTCAATTTGGAGGCCCGCCTGCAATGGTAGGCGGGCCGAAGGGGCAAAACCTACCTGGCTCAGCACCTGCTACGTCCTGACACAGACCCAATGAAGACAGAACCGTACCGTGGACTTCTCCAGCTCTGGCTTTGGCGCGGCCCAGCACAGGAACGAGGAACTTTGGTGCCGCTGGCATAGGGGCAAAGGAGGAGGATTGAAGGGTATGCCGCTCCAGCTCCGGCGCCGCCGGCGCCACCCAGTATAGGGCAAAGAACTCCGGCGCCGCTGGCGCCGCCTAATGCAGGGCAAAGGAGCAGGAGACTGTCTAGACGAAAGAGCTTGAGAGAGCTTTTCAAGTCACATGATTCCGACCGAAGTTGATTGATATTTTCAATTTGTTCTACCCCTAACACAACTAGCGCTTTTTTGAAATAGAAGCCCATTTCAGCAGTGAATTCTGGAGGAAATTAATTACTATTTTGCAACGGCGTCGAAACAATAAGCGCGAAAATCAACCCATAATCATCAATGAGGAAATTTGAAGCTCACAATTGTTTAGGCCTCGGTCCGATGCAGACACGTTTCTATCCTGGAGACCGACCGTTCCGTGTCGTGAATACTTTTCACCGCAGGTGAAAAAAGTAGTTATGGCGCGCCTGGCCATGAGGCCTCGGATTCCAACATCCGAGCAGGTAGGGCGCTGCGTGTCGTAATAAATTCTTATCAATGAAGGGCTTTCGATACTGAAAAGATGTAGACGCGGAGCAGAGAGCCTTGCTGGCGGCAAGACGCTCAGGACTTTGAGGAAGCTGGCTGAGGTTCAGGCTGGTTTGAGTCAGACGATCGTCCTGACTCCTCATCATCAGGCGATCCTCTCACATGAGGCCGGGCCGAGGTGTACGACGGAGAGCTCGCGGGACTGTACCTGGGCGCATGCAAAGCTATCGCACTGGCGGAGGAGGATGATCAGATTCGTCACATTCACTTCTTTGTAGACAACACGGCCGCAATCAGGACCATTTTCGACCCAAAGCCCCGGGCGGGCCAGCTATACGCCCACCAATTTCACAAGAGGATTTGTGCGTTCTTGGACGGAGATGCAGCGCGAACCGTGGAGATCTCGTGGTCCCCCCGGCACTGTGATATCGTGGGCAACGAACGAGCGGATGAATTGGCGAAGGCCGGAGCAGAAATGGCGGCAACATTGGGCGGGACAAGATCCCACGCTCTCCGCTCATCGAAGGAAAAGATGCAAAAGTTGTGGGTCAGGGAGTGGAAGAACGCGCCGAAGACGGGACGCTATGCGATGGCGAACAGACTCCCGCCGTCGCTGAAGCCGACGCCTCACTTCGCGGGTCTCAAACGGGAAATCTTCGGGCGGGTTACTCAGTGCCGAATTGGACATGGTTATATAGGCGAGTACTACAGCAAGTTTGTGCAATCCGAGAACGTTGACTGCCCTTGTGGCGAGGACCTCCAGACGCGCGAGCACCTGCTACGCGAGTGTCCTCAATACGAGGACCAACGGAACATCCTCGTGTCTCCGGATGTATCCGTGCCCGAAATTCTGGGCACGAAAGTCGCCCTGGCTGAGTTCCTGGAGAAATCAGGGGCCTTCACCAAAACGGGTAGACCGCGTAGACGACATCTCCGATCATGCCGGAAAGTCAAAATGGCTGACCTGCCGGA
The DNA here is from genome assembly GCA_029281795.1 of Mycena crocata. Classification (NCBI taxonomy): domain Eukaryota; kingdom Fungi; phylum Basidiomycota; class Agaricomycetes; order Agaricales; family Mycenaceae; genus Mycena; species Mycena crocata. The sequence goes on along the minus strand of JARJCP010000039.1, from coordinate 557,490 downwards.
CGTGCCGAGCATAGCCACATCTCTTTTGGGGTGCTTTTCTTTGGGCGGCGTGCCAAACAGATGTTGAAAAAGTACCACAGACGTGTTGCAGACGTTTTCCAGCGGTATTAAGGTGTTATTTCCTCGTTTGTTTAAGAGTCATGGTCAAGTGCCATGTTTGAAAATCGGCCCGACACCAAATAGCATCAATAAGTAGAATATCTATTGATTTAATGTTTTATTTCAACGGCGTACTATGGTTTACGACCTCAGAATAGATTCTTCATAGGCCTGGAGCGCTTTATGAACAATTTTTCATAGACAGTCGCCAACATCAGAGTTGACCTTTTTCGGAGATTTACTTTTTTCGGAGGTTTGTTGTTGATAAACCTAAGATTTTCGCCATCTTTAACGCCAATGAGTGGCGTCAGAGGCAAGCAGCTCACAATATACCTTATCTACAGTATAAAGAGAATTACCCGTAGCAACATCTGCGATATGTTTTCCGAGTTCCAAAGCCGGAAAACATGTTTTCTCGACTTCTGATGCATATACACGTGTCATTCGTACAACAGAGCGCACACTATGTACTGTATGTCTGTCGAGATACTACCATGGTATTTCTTCTGGGCGGCGTTGAATCAATGAACGTGAATGAGTGGGGCAGGCCATTCCTGATGGGGTAAGATTTGATGGGAGATGTACCCATCGACTCAAGACTGCGCGTAGACCGGTAACCGATCTGTCTACGGGACACAAGTGTCGGTAGACAGCTGTAGACAGACCGGTCGATCTGCCAATCTGGTCTTGAATTGGGATGACAAGCGGCGGCACCGCCACATCTCATGTGCAAGTCACGTTTGATCCCCCATCACGATTTTTCACTATTGCATCGGAGCTCATCGGAGAAGAACCCGAGCCGCGGCGAGCTCCCGAGCCAATGAAAAGTTGGTGAAATTGTGATGGGGCATCAAACGTGATCCGTGGCGGTGCCGCCGCTTGTCCTAACTTATGAATTCAAGACCAGATCGACCGGTCTGTCTACCGACACTTGTGTCCCGTAGACAGATCGGGACCCGGTCTATAGACCGCGAGCGAAAGCCAAGATGCCAGTGTTCGAGGACGAACCGGAGCCTCAAGATTCCGATGACGAGATGGATGAGTACGGATAGTCGGCAGCGCACGGCTAGAGAAGAAGAGAAAGCCCCCGCACACCACACCCGGAAAATGCGACCTCCCTCCTCCCCCCTCCCCCCTCCCTCCCTCTATGTTTCATGTCCTATGTCTATGCGCACGCGGCACGTCACACGCACAGCACACGACCAGTTACTTAGACTGGACACGCAACCCAAAACCACCATGACTTTACTATACCCACCTATGGAGAATCACCCACGGTCTCCCATCCTTATTTATTGCCTTCAGGCACCGCGTCTACGGTTGCCAACAAGTCCCAGCTTTGGCTTGTTTTAGTAAACCATCATTTTTTTATTTTCCACCTTTCCTTCCGGCCTAGTTTTGCTGCGTAGGGTAGCGTGGACGTCCTGACGCGTACCCTACAGCTTCTGGCCTACCTCGCGATGTTCTGCAGTATTCCTTCACCAGGCGACAAGATACCGCCACCCACCCTTGGGTTCATTTAGACATCGCCGACGCTGTCGTGGCCATCAAGCCGCCTACGATGGGCTGGAAGCGCAGTGGGCTGGCCTCAGCCGCCGCCAGGCTCTACACATCCCGCTGGGATATAAAGTGCGTCATCTTTGTTATTGCCCTCACTCAAGTACTCATTCCCATGCATTCCGGGTGCCTTACATCGGACTCGTACATCCCAATTGCTGGTGAAGGCTGTCCTAACCTGCCTAGATTCCCTCTATGCGCGTCCCGGAACGTTCAGAGAAGAGGCGACGCGCCCTCGACGAACCCTTCTTTGCGGGCTGGGGCCCGCGCGTCCTTTCGGCGTACATGAAGCGCGGGCTCGTCCCTGCACCCGGCAGAGGCGTGTGCCTCGCTATGCCGCCGTTGCCGGTGGCCTGCGCGTTCGATTGTCCCCGGCGCGCCGATATGATGCTCTCACGGGTTGGACGCGCTCAGTGCTCCTAAAGATGAATTGCGGGCCCGGGAATAAGTCTATTCAAGTCTAGTCTAGTAGTATGTAGCTTCCAAGTACGCAGATAGTACTCAGTAGGCAATGAGTTTATACGGCTGCAACGCCTTAAAAAGACGCGTCCAACTGCTTTGGGACGTCTATCTGCCCCTTACTGTGCTCCTGAAGCCTCGAAAGCGACTAGGAACACAGAAGATAACGGGAAATGTTTGGGAAAACGGAAAAATCAGATTATCAAAACGAGCCAAAGCTGGGACTTGGTGGCAACCGTACGCGTCTTAGTAGTTCGTGTACTTGTTGCGGTATAGAAATGCAGATACAAAAAAAAAAAAAAAAAAAAAAAGGTCCTCTCACATGATCTGACGAGTCACGACTAGAGTTTGCTCCAAACTCGCGAGTCTTTCAAAGTTACTCCCAGCTTGCTCCCAGCGTCACTCCCTAACTAAAACCGACTCTGTGCATATATCTCCTACCTGTATTACAGTGGTATCTTACTCTCTTCCTTTCTGCGGTATTGTAATATCTCTATCTACGGCGATAATTTACTCAACGGACGCCTCGCTCGGACTCCGAGTCACTCAGAATCAGGACATTTGGTGTGCACCAAACCTCACCCATTTTCCTTATGTGCTCTCCTAAAATGGCTCCTACATTCGAGGTTACTCGATTAATCTTGGTATTCACATTCCCATCTGAAGTATCTCTACTTAGAAATCGCTCGCGTTCAATGGGCATTTTCGAAAAGGGAGACACATATACAGCGTTCATCTAGGGGATACTCAATTTCTGCTAGATATCCCCAATCCGGAGGAAAGGTCCAGTCCCAACCCCTTGCAACTGGACGGTCATTTCGACCGTACATCGTGGATGGCTCCGAACACACCGGCACTTCTTTTCGTGCCACGCGATAGTCCTTTCCATGGGCCGCTTTTTTCCCGGCTCCGCCTTCCGCCTCAAGGACTACCTATTACTTGTGGGGACAACGGAGGATTTTTTTTAGATCCACAACTCTCGAAGACGTGGTCAAATCTCGAAAACAGTCTCAGACACGTCCTTCGCGGCATGCTGCTGTTAGAGCGGTTCCATTCGGCGCGTTCTACCATCTTTCCTTTCCCGCATCAATATGGATACGATACCGCGTTCAGTACCGAAAAAACAGCAAGAAGTGTTGCAATGCGAGCTCGCAATGCCTTTCTGCCACTCATGGCGACAATCTCGATGATGTTCTTGATCTTAGACGCTACTGAGCCGAATTCGTGGCATGAAACCATCATCGAATCAGCCGGTGTTGAACCAGCGTGGTTTGGCCTTCTGGCAGACTCTGCGGTGGGGGACATGAAAACCCCGCGGGTCGGTGGAATCATTGACTTGACACACCACGACTCACGATACAATCTCGATTGGATCCTGCCTTTCGTGCTCGGAAACAAAACACCTTTCGTTCCCCTCTATTTCCACTGGGGCGCCATCACCACCGACCCGACTCGACCTATACCTGAGGGGTTGAAAAAGTGCCGCCTCTATCCCGGCGGCGCAGAAATTGGATATCTGTGCAGTCTTCCGGGCGAGGCGGCATTTAGCATTTGGAAGAAAGGGTCGGATGGCAGAATGTATTCCCAGAGAGATCGCAATCCATACCGACCACAGCTTTGGGAGAAAGACCAGTCACAGATTTGGAAGGAAGACCAACCACAGGTTTGGTATACGAACACCGATGCAAAGGTTTTGGACACCAACACTCCTCATCCTGAATTACCGCCCCATGAGGCCATGGCAGAGCTGCCGCAACCAGAAAGGGATAGCGGGCAACGACCTGGTGAAGATTTCCGCGCCTTCTTCGCTCGCCGGAAGCTGCGAAATGAGCAGATTGTCATGGTAGAGTCTTCTGTATTGAAGGAACAACGGTTGCAACGAGAGGAGCATGCAGTCAAGGGAGCAGCCCCGGGGAAAAAAGGAGCTCGGGTCTTCGTTTGGGAGGAGGAACAGGGAATCTGGATCCGACGAGCCGTCAATCGCACCGCTGCAGCCGATATGTGGGACGAGTTCACTACCAACCAGCGCTTGTATGATGGTTTTCGCAAGGAATGGGACCTGTGTCCGCCGCTCGCTTTGGACGAGGAGTCCCAGGGCTCAGACGATGAGGAAATTGATGTTGAGATGGGCGTTTCCCAATCCGAATTCCCAGGCTTACCGAATGCCCTTTTCCCTGAAATACCTGCCGGGAATCCCTGCACAACTGAGGACTTGGAACGCGCCTACGATCTGGAACGAGACGACTTGGAGGATGGCGAGATTGCCGAAGATACTCGGCCCGCTTATGACCCGTATCGTGACATATCAGAACTTGCTGGCGCACGTTTTGGTTTCACCGAGGCAACCGCTGCAACAACGTTCGAGAAAAAGCCATTCGATGACAAGTTATCTTTGAAGTCACTTGGCGATGAAAAATGGCCCCGTTTAGGAGAAGCACGATATCGGCATTTGCCAACTTTCTTGGCGTATCTGCACACTGCAAAGTCGATCGAGGACATACCGAGTGCGCTGCTTGATTTAGGACAAGAAGGAGCAGAGATCTCACTCGAGTCTAATTGGGCCATCATGGTTAGCCAAGAACACCTGAATGGCAACCTATTGTACGTTCTCAAACCCGTAGTTTTTCCGCCAGAGATATTGCCTCTGTATATTTTGCTTCCGAGTGCGGCGACCGTACTGCAGGTTCTCCGCATGGGCTGGGGTCCTGATCCCCAGGAGATCATTTCTCGTCTTATTCAACATGGCGTAGAGTTCCGGGTTTGTATACGCCACGAGGTCTACAGGCAGCCCCCGCCTCCGCTTCCGGACAGAGCCACAGGTCTGGGATTTCGTCGTGTGGGTTACAAGCCAACCCGGATTGACCACAGCATCTACGAGATGTACCGTGAGAGTTTTTTTAGGTCGCCTCGGGGTCGGGCTGCCCTTTTCTTCGGTGGTATCGTTGGGCGTCTCGCGCTGATTACCGTGGAGGAACGTGTCGCGAGTAGCGGTCCCAGCGAAGAGGTTTTCCTGACTGGTGTTCGTTTGTGGGACGGAAAAAGTTCCGCTGCATACTGGGATGACGCTCTCACAGAGCGAGACATCGACCTTATTTGTGGCGTTTACGAAGTCGCGACCGGTGAGTCAACTAGTTTAGATTATATTCTTTCTAACGAATCCTAGGCCGAATGACTAAGGAGGAGAATCAAACCTCGACCCCTTCCTGGTGGCCAAAACCTTACGCGTTCAATACTTCTGGGTTGAACACAGGTTGGTGGTCACCGGACTGCGAGCACTGGTTCCAGCAGCGCTTAGCGAAAATTCAAAGCGGGACCGCGGAGCTTCACACACAGACGGAATGGAAACGCGTTCTGCGCTTCTACAAGAAAACCCGCGAAGTTTCAGTGGCCAACGACAGGATTGCCGCGCAGTTTCTGACCGAGAAGCTGAAACCAACTGTATAATTGTGTTAGTAATAGAAATATCTTCTTGCAATATTCTCTTTACTACACTGAATTTTCTCGATAATGTACATACGCAGTTCGTACGTAGAAGTCTATAAGATAAATTTGAAATAATTGTGTTATTTCTCAAATCTTGACGGAAACTAAAAGTTTCTGGAACATGTTACGTCCTTTCGAAGCTTGCGGTTTCGATGGCATTCCCGAAAGGTTTCGGCCTGCTCGAAACGGGGCTTCCCGACGCCGGGAAGCCCCGAAACATATTGTTTCCGGCCAGCGACCGTAACCTTTAGTTTCGGGCGCGCTCATGATCAACCTGCTCTGGAAACTATTAGTTCCAGGAGCACTTCCCGGTCGGGCGGAACCGTGTCCGAAACAGGCAGCACTTTGGGTGATGTGGGAATCCAACATCGGCCTAAGTGTATCCTGCTACACCACCAAATCAGTACCGTCGACGAGCTCATTCCCTTTCGATGGGGCGGTAGATCTTGGTATGTGAAACGTATATAATGCATCACAAGTCGTTTCATGTATTGTATATTACTATAGATTGCCCGTACGTTCCTCATTGCGACCAGCAGCGGTTAATCTACTTCCTTCCTGAGAAAAGTCTCAAAACGCGTTAAAAACTGAAACCAGGAACTCGTCCACATACCTTTTGCGTTGACACCCGCGTATGTCCGGGGACGAAAAGTACATCGGAAAAAGAGGTCCTTTCGTCCATGCGGACGCGGTGGCTCGAGGTCGCGGGGGTACTGGATCGCGCCGTCGAGGCTGGCATCGAGGGTGAGGTAGTCGGTGACGTCGAGGAACCACGTCGGATGCGCATGCATTACCGAGTAGTACATCCCCTCGTCCGTCAGAATAACCGACTGGGGTAGGTTGTTGAACGGCGGATGAATGAACGAGCCAGCGAACGGTGAAGCGGTTGACTTCGCTGCGCCAAACGATGCCGGTGGTGCTGGTGGAGCATCCGACGTTTGGTGATAAAGGGAAATTGTTCTTTGAGGGGACTAATATGGAAAGGGAGTGGAGGTCTTGTCAGCACCAGGAAAATTCCCTTTCAAGGATGCGGGAGGTGCGGGGCCGGGGCTGGGGTGGAGCGGGAACGCATAAGGACGTGCAGTAAGAGGGTCAACTCGAGGAACGACCGGACCATGGCAACGTGTGGCTGATCTGCTGATTGAGGTGCAGCCATATTATTTATGACATCCGATCCAGCCTCGGGGCTACCTTTGCCTTGTTGAAGGAGTTGCAACTCGAGCACCACTATTCTTTGCTGCATGCCGCAGACCTCGGTTTTGGGGGACGTTTCTTTTGAGGTCCAATCCTCCTTTTCCCCGTTTAATTTTCGTACGTAGTTGGTGGTTATCTTCAGATGCTTCGACAATGTTGCCGATTCGTCGAGTTTCGCTTTCGACAGATCGAATTCGACCTTGACCTACGTAAATGAGCCAAGAGCCATACAGGGATACTAATTTTATACCATTTCAAGCTTTTCAACCATCTCAGCTTGCGTCCAACCTGGATGTACTCTCGGTGATCTATGCAAGAACATTTGTTGGAGGGGTCCCAACTAACAGACGGGAAGCCTCACCGTTTTCTGCCTATCCTGTCGATCGTTCAATTCCGTCTGTTTTTGGAGCTGCGAATGGGATGAGTATGTAACGGAACAGGTCTGGAGGGGAGTGACCTGTTTCAAATGGTAACGGGCAGCTTCTGTGTCTTCTACCCTCTTTTCCACCTCGCACGCAACCTTTCTCTTGGACTAATAAACCAGATTTGAAGCTCTCGCCAAAAGGAACAAGGTAGCCAACTGACATCCTCCTGCAGTCGCTCCTGTGCGAGTGCTACCTGGGAGGAAAGTTGTTTTTCACCTTCAGCCTCGCTTTGGACTTGCCACTAACACAAATGTTAGTCATACGCAGGCCTGAGGATACCAAATACCTCGTCGAGCTTCTTCGTGAGTTCCAAAATCGCTAGCCCCGTGTCTGTCAGCTTCAGGGCAGGTGGTCAGTCAATGGGATGAAAGATTGGGTGGAAGCAAAGCTGTTGGCAGAGGGAGGGGAAATAATGAGACAAAACTCACTCGCTGCAGAGCCTCAGAATGTTTCCTCCATTGGGTGCTGTTCTCAGTGACCTGGAGATAAGATACTGATTCAATATCCCGACAGCGAGCATTCCAAATCCACCTCCTCAAGCTTATCCTCTGGGTGGCAGACTCGTCCTTCCAGCTCGGATATCTGTGTCAAGATAAGTAAACACAATGGATAGGAAAAGACGCGTACTTGTTTACTAGCTTGAAGAGGCGCAAATACATGATACTATTCAAGTAGTGGTTGAGTGAACAAATCATCATTCATGGGTCGAGTGACCTTGCGGAGTGGGTCGTCCAAATCGTCCTGTGCTGCTCTTTGTCGCGGCGAGCCATCTGGAGTAAACGAGGGGTCCATGCAGTAAGCCAGTGGGAAATGGTTGAACCGAGCTTTTGAATGACTGACTATATAGTACATGTACTGCAAAGTGATAAAGGGTCAAGAGATTTCGGTTGTGCTTTGTTTCGAATTAAATAAACGAGCTTTCAGTCTTCGACATGTACACGCGCAAATGGAAGGATATTTTTGCGTCAAGGAGACAGAGAAAAATTTATTGGGCTTTTGAATTGAAGCAGAGGAAGAACGTCGCCGCCGGGAACTTGAAGATGAGTCTTATAAGTTGTAAGGGAAAATGGCATGAAGCAGCTCGAAGCAGCACAACGTTAACGGATTGAGAAGAAGTAAGTTCGAAGCAGTATTGCGAATGTGTTGATTCCAAGTTGAGAAATGGGATGGATTTGAGTTGTTGAGACAATGTTGAGACGGGACATCGACCGGGCCGTTGTTTGGCCGCGTGTGGCGAAGCTGGCGGAAGCCTCCGCAAAGTTGCGCTTACAAAGTCTCTGTGGCTTCGTCCGGGTTTCGTCTACATGGTCAGGATTTCATCGAAATGCCGCAACAACGCGTGGGGCGAATCCCTCGGCACATTGTGGTGTGCTTGACGAGACCCCTTGCCAGCTGGACACTGCCACTTGGCACATTATGGTGTGCTTGAGTACATAACTTTATACCTCGCCGGCGCTGGAGATCAAATGGACGCGGTCCGAGGGAAGTCTGTTCTGGCTGGGGATATGTTCCAGCGCCCATCGTTTAGTTTGACGAGCTGGACACTCCCAAGGAAAATTCAGGGGGGGGGGATGTATTATACTCTGCTTGAGGGATTTTTCACCTCGCCAAAATCGATGGAGTCGGTTGTGGCTTTCCCGAGGTAAGTCTGTATGGGTTGAGGATCTGTCTCAGCGCTCATTCCGTTGTTTAGCCTGACCAGCGTCACTGCCCAGGAAAAATTATCGGTACATTATGGTGTGCTTGACGACGTATCGACCTTTGCCCCCGCTGGACATTCGATTTACTCGGCACATTATGGTGTGCTTGAGAAGTATCTTGATCCGACTTTTCACCTGCGCTCCACCTCCTGGCAGCGTTTCCTCGTTTCTGCGGGCTTCCTCTACATTTTTGGTCACTTTGTGAGTCGTTTCAAATTATTTGGGAGTACTTGTTACTGACTGGCATCCACAGGCCGGAGAACAACTCAAGGACGGTGGTGGCGACGACGATGAAATGGGCGAGACTGGGAGGCAGTCAGGCTTTCACAGGCTGTACTCATGGTACGCGTATGTATGCACACTCTCTTTTGCAGTCATCCACTAACTGGTTCAGCTGCTTAAGCGATCCGTGACCTCGGAAAGCTCAGTTTCAAGGCCCTTGTCACCCGATTCGACGCGTGCCCTCGGAAAGCTCTTGGGCACCCGACCAGTCAGTTACCAAGTTCATGTTGGTCGGGGGTTTCTCGGAAAGGCGTCGCGCTCCGTTCCCTGGAGTTGGTTCCTCTGCCAAGTCCGCCATTGTAAAGTGAGCCTTAATTTTCGTTCATCTACTCCTTTCTGGTGCTGAACTATACCAATTTGTTGTCTCAGCCAGTTTCGGAGGTCCGGATTAGTGAACGTGTCTCCTTGTCAGAATTCATTGCATTGCGTAGCCGACGTGGACGGTGTATTGCACTCTCCCCCTCCTTGACCACGCCCAGCGGCGTGACTGCTGAAGTAAGTCTGTATCGGCTGGGGATCTGTTCCCGTGCTGATTTCATCGCGCAGCGTCACTCGTTCCGGCCAGGCGACGAAGTTGAGATTCAGCCCTCCGCCCACGCCGCGATAACAATAAGTTAGGGATGGGCGAAGCCGGTCTTCTATGTCAATCCTCACGCTCCCTGGTCGGTTTGAGGGGTGGAGCGCTCGCCGACGCGGTGCAGCTGGTGTGTCTTGGAGATGGCGGTGAGGGAGTTCTGTGGGGGATGCGAATCGCTCAGAGCGCGAGCCGGAATCAGACGACGACGTTTAGGATGGGGGTTGCCCGAGGTAGGCTGGCCCTCCTTAGTCCACGTACTCTGCTAACAACCGCAGGTCCGCTTCAAGACCGTCATCTTCTCAAAACAGACGGATGTCAGGCCTGATTCCGCCTATCACTGAATCAAGTACATAGATATCTCCTGCCCCTGGTTCTTAGGTTTGTGTACTCAATGTTGCGGACGTATTTTGAACGCTTAACCTGCTTAACGTAGTCCTTGTATATGTATTCAATTTGAAGGCCGTAACGGCAGGCGGGCCCGACGTGCAAAACATACATGGCTCAGGTCTGGCCCCGTCCTGATGCAGGCCCAAGGAAGACGGAACCGTACCGTGGACTTCTCCAGCTCTGGCTCTCATGCGTGTATGTCTGGATTGATTTGTCCAGCCAGAGTGTAGTTGTTGCCGAGGAGGTTAATTACAAACCTTGAAGCCTGATTCATTGACTTTCTGCAAGAAAGGAAAGGTTCCCAGCTGCAATTTTCCTGCCGGTATGACTTAGTACCAAATTCGAGCTCTAGCTCGCATTTTAATGGAATGTTATGATAACCCCGATCGTTTACTTGTCCATCCTTCAAGCGTGTGCTTGCCGTCTAGCATCGACTCGGCGACGTCGATGGATATTGTATCGCCACATGGTAAAGCGCCGATGAGCTGGATGTGCTCATACGAATTCGCCGACGTGCGCGATAATTTCCGCTCTGGCGTACCAAGGACTGAGAGCCAGAGCTAGGCAGAGACGTTCCTCAATGGGTTTGAATAAAAAGGACCATGTTGACTCGATTGACTTCATTTTATCCTTTTTCCTTCTCTCCCTCGAGGTACTGATGGAACAAATTCAAGAGATGGTTTTGAAATAACAGGCTATATAAGAGGGCTCGTATTTGGGCCAGATAGTAACCTATGACCGTGCTAAGCCGAGGGAGGGGACGGTGCAGAATGATATATGAGGGGGGCACGCTTCTGGCGGCGGGGTTGGCGAATCCGTGAATGGATTCTGTTGAGTACCAGGGGGCGAAAGTGGAAAAGCCATTGGATTGGGATGCTGCGTTTCGGGAAAGGGAAGTGGCGGAATGCTGGACCATCGTCGATACTATACATGGATCCTTGACTCCACGCTTCAACGCTTCACAATCATCCCTCCGGTAACAATACAAACCTCCTCTGTCCACCTTCTGCCCTCCGCATCAACCATGTTCAGATCTTCCCATGTGGTTTTTTCCACGAGGTCTATCTTAAATTGGACCCCAAATATCCCCGCGAGTAGCTTGGTGGCGCGCCGGTTTGGGGCAACCCGAAGCTCCCGGCCAGCAGCGGTGGCCATATGCGCAAACTCAAGAGCACTCCTTCGAAAACTCTGCCCCAAATCCTCCCGCCAAATCAAGTCCTGAATTTTGACAGTAATAACCTGCAAATATTGAACGCAACCTTCATTGAATGCTTGCTTGACGACTTCATGATACATCCCGAAGTCTGCTGCCGTGTTAAAGCTCAATCTCTCGAGCTTCGTCTGCAATCTAAGAACGTCCAAAAAGGATTCCGGGAGAATCGGGTCCCCAATCATCAAAAAACGGAGTGGGGTCGACCGTTCCCGAAGGATTTTTGGGAGAAAACCTCTCCGAGTGGAGAACCTGAGACCCAAAGATTGCAAAACTGGGAGATGGAAATTATCGAGGATGCGAGGATCGCCTTGTTCCAGCCTGAGATCCAGTGAGACGAGATTCGGGAAAGTTGTGCACTGTGCAAAAGTATCTGCCCGTCCGAAGTCGTCAATTATCTGAAAGTGGCCGGTACACAGAGAAGTACATTGGCGCAACATGTTGCGCCAGATGGAGGTGGATATGGGATGGTGAATCGCGATATTGGTGAGTTGGCCAAGTGGGAACGATGCAAATAATTCTGTGGGAGGTGCAGTGACTGTAAAGGACTGGGCATGTCCGGACGGGGGTAAAAGAAGGAGGGAGCGGAGATTGGGAGCTTTCTTCTTCAGGCTGCTCGTGAATGCCCACCCGGTCAAGTTCAAGTCGTGCAGCATCAGGTGAAGATGCTCCAGTTGAGGAAAGGTGGGGCCCAGTTCGTCGAGGAGAGGGTGTAATTGTGACTGCGACAATTTGAGATGGAGGTGGCGAACATGACGCAGGGGCGAAGCGAGCCGTCGCAGAACGGAGTGGGCGCCGTGATCGGGGCTCACATGAAGCGTTAAATTGACATTTTCAAAACCATTGGTACGTTCCAACCACTTCACCATTTGCAGGGTGTGGTTATCCACTCCGTTGCCTGAGATGTCGTCCCCCAAGTCCTGACGAAAAAACGACGAAGTAAGTGAGAAGTAGGGATTGGCCCACAATTGCACTGTTTGGGAAGCTATGTCTCGCCATTCTGTGCAGACCCAACCAGGAAGAAACAAGGGTGCCAAATCGCGAACGTACGAATGGAAAGCGCAGGCACGAGTGTGGGATAATCCACGGGAATAATGGCAAAAAATTTCGGCCATAAGTTCGGTGGGGAGGGCACTAATGGCGCAAAAGGCCAATGCAGAAAGGAAATCGTTGATATCTTGAGAGCAGTTGAAAACGAGGGAAAGCTTGAACAGGCTCGACGAGTCGATCGACCTGCGTTGAATCACGACACCCCATGAATTGCTCGCCTGTGTTCAAAATTAGCGCATGAAGACATGAATATTGATGTGAGGGCCGCACCAAGTCTATCGAGGCGGTTAACCGGTTTACATTGGGAATTGTCTGAAGGAGGCTGGGGAGAACCATGTCGTGAACGAGGGGCCGAAGCTCGACAGAGACTAGATAGTATATGAGAACACAGAATATGCATAACGCAAGGACGCACCAGGTGCCACACCCGTGTTCTTCACAAAGACATTAACGTCGGAATCCAGTCGCAAATCTAAATCCATTTCCGGTCCTTCAAGAAGAATAGAGATCAAGGCCCTTGCTTTTTTGTCGCTTACAAGAGGTCAGAAAGGTTGCAAGATTTTGTGGAATATGGCTCACTGGTAGTAAGACATGCTAGGCGTTGAAACACACAGCGTGTCTGGATGAGTTAACGGCGAAAGAGGCCTAGCAGGTGCGGGGGGCCTGAACAAAAGAACTGGAGAGGCTTTGAGGATGAAGGGATAATGAGCTGCGGGTGAAAGACGCAAGTCTCTTTGTTCAGTTACGGAGTCGGAAGCAAATCATGTGATCGTTCTTTGCGCCTGTCTGCACTCTGTCTGCATCAACCACCCAAACGATTTGGCGTAAAGGCTTTTACGTCGCGTTAATCGCGTTAATCTGCCCGACCCAATTACAATGAATGGAAGAACGAAATGGCAAGTCGGGAGCGTGAGGAAGTTCGGGCAGGCTGGAGGAGACGAGGGAGATGCGCAGAAGTTAAGCTTAACGAGGCAGACAGAACTTGCCTCGAATCTTGCAGGAACCGGCGAGGCTGAGGCCTGAGGCTTAGCTCTCGGAGGCCCGTTGGAATATTCTGAAGGAATTCCGGTAGAATAATTTCCTTGCTTTGAATGATTCAGCGAGAGAATGAATCGCATATATGGGATGGATTGGATAGCAACAGAGCATATCAAGCTGAACTTGAAGGATAGGATAGGATGGATAGGATAGGATTGCCGACACAAGGTCCCAGCGCGGAACGGCCGGTGAAGAAAGTTGAAATGTGCATTGAATGTTGATTGAATCAAGATTGAATATTGAATGTTGATTGAATGTCGTATGCCTGGACACGTAGTGTTCCGGGTTTTAGACCATGTTATTGTTTGGTCGTGTGATTACTATAAAAGGGAATTCTCTCACGCTGTCGTGAAGTGGATGAAACATTGGTACCTGCCTAATGGGGAAAGAAGCGTGACTGCATGCATTCGGCCGGATCATAACGCGTCTGACAGTCTCAGTACAGGACTTGCGACTTGCGACATAGATTCGTAAAATTTATTAAGTTATTTCTACGTTGTGCATTTTGGTAAAAAAATCATCGTCTCAATCTTTTCGGAAATAGCTGTCAAAAAGACATCCGGGCGCTAGGGCTACTGTGGGAGTCGAACCCACATCACGGTGAGATTGATATATTGATGGCAATATGGACACCGTGTCGTACCATTACACCAAGCAGCCATGTTAACAGAGGGTAACAGACGGGAGTGTATGGATAACACAGGATAATGATATTCTCAGCTAGGTCCCCTTTCGGAACGTTAGCGACAGTACATCCAGCCTCTATGGAAGTACTACACTACACCACACACCAGAGGGTGTGTTAGAGAGCATGATGTTATGTCGCTCGATGAGTTGTGGCACTATCTCTGCACTTTGCTCAGATTGAACAGTTTCCGAATGCCATAGATCAAGCAGGGCATCGACGACGTAACCGTTCTCGGATATCCAGGAAGGTATCAGTTCCACGAGGTCGGAAACAAGGGAAAGGGATGGAATGATCTGGGGAAGATCCTCTCCCCTTAAAAAGGTGACCAGCGACAATGCTCGTGATGCAAGTTCTCGTTCAAGATTTGGGGCAAGTTTGGCTTGTAGTATGCTTCTCAATGTCCGCAAATGCGACGGCAGGGCAAGATGCCGAAGGAAGAAATCGATTCCTTCGCCAGGGTATCTATTCAGATATCGGGCCAGCGGCTCGGAGAAAGGGGTCTTGCCAGAGAAATGCATCTGTGATTCTGTCTGAACGATCAGGTTCACCAGATTCTCCAGGAAGATGTTGGCCGCAGAGGGAGTAGGTGGAATATGTGAGCGAGTCGAACCAACTTGGTAATCCCTTCATTCTCGCCCAAAGTGAGTTTCGAAGCGTTGCTCAGAAGCTGCGGATCCGCAACGATGCGAAAGTGATCCAACAGTTTATGACCGATCTCCACCTTGAAATAGTTGGTTAAGAGCTCAAGCAAGCGAGCGAGACCTTCGAGACCGGGAACCGAAAGGCGTTTCGGGTCCGCAAGGTTCATAAGGATGGGCCGAAGGCCCGTTTGCAGAAGCTCCCTCGGCAGTCGGCTTTGATGGGTCAAAACCATTTTCAGACCGTCATACGCAACATCCTTGACGTCTGGAGAAGGAGAATAGAGTGATTTGAAATATATTCCGGTGACCCTAAAGAACATGACTTAGTTTTCTTTTCAAGGCAGACGAGCATACGCTGTTCACCTTTGCCGAGTTTGATGCTGCCTGGAGAAAAAATCGGTCAAAGGCATGGACGCGGACAGAAGAATGTCGACATCAGGGAATCCATCAGGGATAGCAGAAGCAACTGCTCGTCGCTTTGCCCCAAGGGCCCGCTCCTTCCTTATGAGAGACGACTATTCGCGCCTGCTACTAGAACTCAAGGGCGGAGTAGCATTGTTGGGACTTGCATCGTTCTCCTTGGAGTGTTTTGGGCCCGAGATTGGGCTGCCTCGTGATGAAAAATCCGACCTCGAGAGCCCAGTAACTACTGCGGTAAACCCGAAAGCCATGCAAGCCATCTCGAAACTGATTCAATCTTTCTTATCCCACAGAATATATTCAGTAGATGGGTATGTGTAATCAACTTGGCCGCTCAGGCTGTCTAACGGATACTGCATTTCATTCTAGTCATTCTCATGGATGACTTCTCTTATGGCCAAGGGAGCAGTTCATTACCGAAGAGGACCTTCCCTCTTTGGTCCCAAGTGACGAATCAGAGAATCTCGGGAATAAGCTAGAAAAATATCTGATGAAACATGGAGTCTGGACCTCTCTCTTCCTGGCGTACGGCGGCCCCTTCGTGATGGCTATTTTCCTGAAGATCATACAAGTAAGTCTAAAACGAAGTTTTTCCAAACTGTGGTTTTCAGCTCGCATTAGGATTGTTTAGCTTTCTCACAACCGCAACTTCTCCGCTGGCTGCTAGCCTACATATCCCGCTACCAGAGCGCCCGTTTTCAGGAGAGTGGTTCAAAGCCTAATCCTTTAGAAGGCTTTTCAGCCGCTGTGGCGCTGCTGAAACACCCCATGGTCAACGTCAACCTCTCGGACCTTGAGGGCCACTGGACGGCACTCCACCGTGCGTTGTATAATGGCAACCTGGCAGCAGCGTCAGTTACTTCGATCGTCCGACCTGGAGATATTGACGCGGCGATAACAGGCTTTTGCTGCTGCAACGGTCCGATATCGACGTGTCGCTCAAGGACTTGGAGGGGCACACGGCTTTCGACCTGTACAACTCCACTGTACGCGGAACCTCTGACACAAGGTCCCAGCGCGGAACGGCCGGTGAAGAAAGTTGAAATGTGCATTGAATGTTGATTGAATCAAGATTGAATGTTGATTGAATGTGCACGGCGCCGTACTTAGTAAGTATTAGTCCGCATTGTTTGGCCGCGCATGGCAGAAGCCTCCGCGAAGACGCGCTGACAAAGCATCTGCGTGCTTTATCTTCCACCTCGATGATGCACGAACTGGACAGATTCCTCGGCACATTGTGGTGTGCTTGACGAGATACCCTGCCAGCTGGACACTCCCACTTGGCACATTATGATGTGCTTTAGTACATAATAAGAATTTTATACCTTGCTGGAGATCAAATGGACGCGGTAGCTACCTGCCCGAGGTAAGTCTTTATCGGCTGTAGATATGTTCCAGTGCTCACCATCGTTTAGCTTAACGAGCTGGACACTCCCAGAAAACATTACGGTGCTTGAGCGACTTTTCACCTCGCCAAAATCGATGGAGTCGGTTGTGGCTTTCCGGAGGTAAGTCTGTATCGGCTGAGGATTTGTTCCAGCGCTCATTTCATCGTTCAGCCTGACCAGCGTCACTGCCCCGGAAAAATTATCGGTACATTATGGTGTGCTTGACGACGTACCGACCTTTGCTTCGCCGGCTGGACATTCGATTTACTCGGCACATTATGGTGTGCTTGAGGACATGGCTGGCACCTTGGTCCGCTTTTTCACCTGCACTCCACCTTCTCGCGGCGTTTTCTCGTTTCTGCCGGGTTCCTCTACATTTTTGGTCACTTTGTGAGCCGCTTTCAATTATCTGGGAGTATCTATTACTGAAGTCGCGCTAGCAAAGCATCTGTCGCTCCGTCTTCCACCACGGCAACGCGCAAACTTGGCGAATTCCTCGACACATTGTGGTGTGTTTGACGAGATACCCTGCCAGCCGGACACTCCCACTTGGCGCATTATGGTGTGCTTGAGTACATAACGACTTTATACCTCGCTGGAGATCAAATGGACGCGGTCCGAGGTCAGTCTTTATCGGCTGGGGATATCTTCCAGTGCTGATCAGCGTTTAGCTTGACAACTGGATACTCCCAGGGAATATTATGGTCTGCTTGAGCGACTTTTCATCGTCAAATCCGATAGAATCGGTTGTAGCTTTCCCAAGGTGAGTCTGTATCGGCTGGGGATATGTTCCTGCGCTCATCAGCCTCGCTGCCAGGGAAATATTCGGTACATTATGGTGTGCTTGACGCTTTTGCCCCGCCCGCTGGACATTCAGTAACTCGGCACATTATGGTGTGCGTGGAAAACATTACGGTGCTTGAGCGACTTTTCACCTCGCCAAAATCGATGGAGTCGGTTGTGGCTTTCCGGAGGTAAGTCTGTATCGGCTGAGGATTTGTTCCAGCGCTCATTTCATCGTTCAGCCTGACCAGCGTCACTGCCCCGGAAAAATTATCGGTACATTATGGTGTGCTTGACGACGTATCGACCTTTGCCCCCGCTGGACATCCTCGGCACATTATGGCGTGCTTGAGAAGTATCTTGATCCGACTTTTCCACCTGCACTCCACCTCCTCGCAGTGTTTCCTCGTTCCTGCGGGCTTCCTCTACATCTTTGGTCACTTTGTGAGCTGCTTTCAACCGTCTGGCAGTACTTGTTATTGAATGGATTCCACAAGCCGGAGAATAACTCAAGGACGGCGATGGTGAAGACGACGATGAAATGGGCGGGAGTGGGAGGTGGTCAGGCATTCGCAAGCTGTACTCATGGTACGCGTATGCGCACTCTCTTTTGCAGTCATCCACCAACTTGTTTTAGCTGCTTGAGCGATCCGTGACCTCGTGAAGCTCAGTCTCACGGCCCTTGTCGACCGATGCGATGCGTGCCCTCGGAAACATTTCGGCCCCCCGATCGTTAGTTACTCGGTCAGTGTCGCGTTCCCGACGGTCGGGCCTTGCGAGCTGTACTCATGGTCCGCACTTGCGCCATTTCTTTTATAGCAATGCGCTAATTTCTTCTAGCCGCTCGAGGCTTCCGATCCGAGAAGCTCAGTTCCACGGTGCTGGTCCACCGATGAAGGTTTCGACTGCTGGTATCATGCTGAGCGGCTCACTATGACATCCTACCCTGGCTCCAGTCTGGTGCTCACAGCAGTCGTGAAAGCGGGGCGCTCGTCTACTACGTCACCTCTCGTATGCTCGTTCTTCATAGCCCTTCACATTGCTAACAGGCCGTTGCAGGCGCGATTCACGTCAATCCTTCGTGGCGCCAAGCTGCATCGTACCGTTTATCGCTCTTCATCGTTTGGTTTGTCCTTTACTGGACCACTTCGTCGGCGCTGAGTGGTACCAGTTTTCCGCCGCATTGGGTTATCCATTTCGTGCTAGACCGCGTCATGAATGCCTTCGACACGGTAAGCCCTTTTTTGTGTGTGCAAAAAAAACCTAGCTTACGTCCTCAGAACTCCACATTCCTACTGACGGGTGGGCTACTCGGCATATTGTGGTGTGTCCGAGGACGGACATGTGCCCTGGTGACGTTTTCGAGCTCGGTCATCGACCCCATCTCCCTGTCGAGCTCGCGCCCCCGAGTGTCCTTGCGACAAGGCTTGCAGCGACGAAGGACCAGCCGAGGACGGAGATGGAGGAGGTGGTCAGGCGCGGCGGATGCTGCATACACACGGATTTCAGGTCGGGGTACAAGGCGGAGTTGGAGTGGCGGCGGTTTCCTGGGCGAGCGGCGGCGAAGGCGCGTACAGGACGAAGCACCTCGACGACGAATGCGACCACACCGTGTTCGAGTCGGAGGTCGTCGGCGCCATCCTCGCCTTCGATATCATCATGGGCACGCCTCGGCTGACAGACGTCGACGTCTTCACCGACTGCCAACCCGCGCTCCTCGCCCTCGCCGCCCCCAATAGACAACCTGGGCAATATCTGCTCGCTGCCTTTCATTCCCTCCACCGTCTTCTCCTCTGCGCCCGCCCTACGTCAAAGATTCGGTTCCACTGGGTCCCCGTGAATATCGATGTCCCCGGAAACGCGGCTGAAGACGCGCGCGCCAAGGAAGCTGCCCCCAAGGCTGAACAATGGTCCTCATTCTCCGCGTCCCTCCGGCCCCATGGCCGCAGGCGTGAAGGAATTAAAGGACCGATGGCTCGCGGAGTGGTCCCAATCCCCCTGATACCGCCGATTCGCTGTCTTCGACGACCCCGACCCCTCCAGCGCGATTGCCCACCTCTACGACGACCTGAGCCGGTCTGAGTGCAGCGTGCTCGCTCAGATGCGCACGTCCCCTTCTCCCGATTGTTCCCTTTGCCTCGTCCCCGAGCCTGTCCCACATCTCCTGTTACCGCCGCCAACGGCTCGACCTCATCCTCCGCCCAGGGACTGCCCGCCCTTCGCTCCGCCTTTTCTCGGCCAAATCCGCTCCCAAGCCTGTCCTCCGCTTCGTGCGCGACACCGGCCGCTTTACGCTACAGCGCGCCGGTCTTATTTTCTTTCCTACTTTACTTATCTCACCAACGAATATCCTTATCTCTTATCGCTGGCTACTTACACCCAGCCTAGAATCAACCTCCTACCTTACCCTCATAGCACTCTCCCTTACCCCCGCAGTACGCGTACCTCTCCCTCGTGCCTCTTCTTCATGTCCTTAGCAGAGTACTAGTGCCACGTGGACTCCGGAGCCTATATGAATGAATTATTGTACTATCGTGTCATACAACTGCTACATTCTACAACTACGCTATGTACTAACACGTTTTTTTTTGGGACTTGGCAGGGATTTTCATGCCTGCGTCAACAAGTCGTGGAGGTGCACACTGCACGAACAGATATTTGGAGTGGAGAGAAGCAGATGGCATTGTTTGGCTATGCGTGCAAAGCCCTCCGCGAAGTTGCGAGTCACTTGCGACCTAGTCTCTCTTGACAGACTGACCACTCGTTACCTCGTTCTTGCGACCTGGCTCCTTCTTACTATGGCTTCCTCTTCTAGCGTGGGCTTTTCCCTTTCTTACTTTCCCTGAACCCTTTTGACCCCTAAAAGGTGTCTTCTGCGCGTATTCCGACATCGTGGGTGTCCGTGCTTCAATCTAATACCCGTGCTGTGTGTATGTGCTGTCCCTTTTGAATGTAGCTCATATATTGTTTCCAGTGCGTCGGGGCTACGGAACTGACCCCTTGGGCTCCTCTTGCGCTTTCACAGTGCTTCCTTCTTCTTTCGCGCTGCCTTGTGGTGCAGCGTTTACTCCCAGAGTCCATCGTGCCAGTATCAATTATTCATCATGTCCGAGTCGTGACTTGCTTGCGTAGCTTGATTCAATCGCTGTCGCGCTGCTTACCCCCTGCTACCGACCCCATTTCTTTCTTCGCCGATACCTCGCTTGTACGCATGCTCGAGTCTCATTTTTATGCTAGTTCGTGGGCTCCTCCTTCAATTACAACTGTGCGTTCCTGACTGCCTTGCTTTACCGTGCTCCCACGTCGAAGTTGCTCACAATTTTTTTCTTTCTTTGTCCCTTATCTCCTCCAGGCTGAAATTTGTTTCTGCATTGCTGTCAGATCCTCTTCTTCTCGCTACACTTACAAATCTCCGTTCTTGGCTCCTAGTGGTGTTGGATACTACCTCCCGTTTTTTTTTCCCCACTTCATAGTTTCCTTACTGGCATATTCAGACAAAACGAGAATTAACGGCTCCATTTTCGGCAATACCATGTCCTTGAAAAGTTGTTCTAGGCGACCGATCCCTGCGCCCACGGCCATAGCGGCTCTGTTAGTGCTGCCAAGAGCGAGCCTAAATGGCCGTGGTCAATCCCTGCGCAGATGAGTGGTAAATGAGGAACGAAACGATGAAGATGTCAATGTGGATGGCGCCGATACTCTCCGGCTCGAAAATAGTGCGGTCACAGTCGTTGCAGAGATGCTTCAGAAGGTAGACCTCCTCCATCTCCGTTCTTGCGAGATCCCTCGTTGGCGCAATGCTCGTCGTCAGGGCGCAAAGGGGTGATGAGCTTGCAGGCAAGCCGCTAAACCTTTCCGAGAGCTTTCGCGACCAAGGCCAAGCCTGCGCGACGCACATCGGAGTTGAGGGATACCGGACACCAGTACTCCACACTCCATTGAGATTATCCTTTGAAATAGCAAGCGCACGTATTATGTAGTCGAGACGGAAGCAGATGAGCATGGCCTTGATGCGGCGTTGAGCAAGTTCGTTTGTTGTCGGAAAGAACATCGCATCCAGGCTCCCCGCTGGCCGACCCTTGGAGGAGATGCCGCTGGAACCCGGAGGGCGACGCAGGGGCCAAGGATAGTGCGAGTCGCTCCGCCATCAGACTTGCTTGCTGTTTGCAGTTGTTGCTCCCACTTCCGACTTGCACTCGTTTCCCTCCGCGCTTCCGACAATGGCCGAACGTGATACGCCTCTGGAAAACTTCACGGATGCTGTGCGCCGTCTCTTGGCCGATAATGAACAGATTGCCGTTTGGTCTGCCTCTACGTCTTGTTCTGACTCTATGGTATTATCTTTCCTTCCTTATTTTCGGCTTGTTATTTTATGCTCTGCTTTCCAGCCCTGTTTGACCTGTCGTTCTGCAAAAAAAACCTGCGAATCAAACTCTAATCGTATACGTTGTACGACTTGTCAAGTCCGCAGAATTCAGTGTCCTTTGCAGGACGCGTACCTCTTTGAGAACACTAAGGACACCTTCTACTCCTCCCGCGAGGCCTTTGATGAGGCACGCGAACTCACTCGTCGTCGTCGGACAGTTGATCCAGCCGTTGTTCCTGTCCCACAGGTGCCTTCTCCTGCTGGTGTGTTTGTTTCTATCTTTTTATCTCCTTCCTTCATCATATCATTTAGTTCCTTCGCCAGCGCCGGATATGGCTCCCCCGCCAGCGGCGGATCCTCGTCCTACCTCTCTTCGCCAACATGTCATGCGTTAGTTTGCTACCTTGTCAATGGGGGCCCCGTTCTGTGCCATAACAGTCTAATAAGCTCCTTTCAGAGCCGGGATCTTTGGTGATGTCCAGATCGTCAGCTCCATCCCCAGCCGATCTGCAAGGCCTGAGCCATGCTGCCCTTGTGTCTCTAGTCTTGTTTCTATCCAGTAGATTGGACGACTTGCTAGGTTCTTACGCTTCTTCTGTGCCTTTCGAGTCAGGCTGAGCTATGGGTCGCAGTTCCTCGTGTCGCTGAGCCTCAACTCCCTTCCGTCACTCCAAATGGTAAGTGCTTGTGCTCACTTGTATGTATCTCATCTCTCAGTTACTTTTCAGATGTCCCGCCACTCTGTTTGGATATAGCGGTGCGCGCGCATTGTGAGATAGCGGTTGCGTTGCAAATGCTTTATTTGCGTCTTGAATCCCTCCCCCCTGATGCCGCCCTTCCGAGCCCCGCTCAGGAAGCATACTGTACTTGCCGGGAAAACATAGAGGCTTCCCTAGCCTCAATGATTGGGTCATTGGATGTTTGTCGTTGCCTTTTCCCTTCCTTATTCCCCAGTGCTACTGGATGATCTTATAAATCTTGCTTTATTTCTTGCCAGGTCGCCTTTTTGCTTGTTGGTACTTTGGTCATACTCATACGTTCCCCTTTCTTGTTATTTTGTATTTGGTAACCATGCATGCACCCTTGTAAGGCGGATTTGCCGGAAGCTAGTCCCGCAATGTCAAGAAGCAGAAGGCAGAGCTTAGGTCGGCGTGAGAATGTGTCGCATGCTTACCACCGTAAAACGGATGGTAGAATAAGTAGAATGAATGCTATGGTTTGGAGGGCCATGTATATGGACTCTGGACAGATGCGGAGTGAAATCTGTCCACGTCGTTGTTTGGCCGCGCAAGGCAGAAGCCTCCGCGAAGCTACGATGACAAATCATGATCCGCCGCTTCGTTGCTCCTCCAAAGTCCCTCAACAGATTGTGATGTGCTCGACGAGATACCCCGCCAGCTGGACACTCTCAATGGGCGGCACATTGTGGTGTGCTTTAGTACATAGCACCGGTCCAGCTTCTTGCAAATAATCCGATAGAAATTACGGACACTTCCCGAAAGACTGCCCGGGCCCCGAGGTAGCACGTCTCGGCTGGGACCTTTCCATGGCCAGCGCTGATTCCATCATTTAGCTTAACCAGTATCACTGCCAGGGAAATCTTCGGCAGTGCTGACAACATTGGGTGCCGGAGCTTCGGCGTTGCCTTGGTCCGACTTTTCACTCCCTCAAATACTCAGGTGGACAGAAAATTACAGGAGCAAGAAAGGCGTTTATTTTGAATGCGGTGGTCCCGTCAGCTCAAGGATGGCCTGTGTCGAGATTCTCTTCTGACACTCACTTCATCGTTGGCAGGGCTGCAATCTGTCGGTGTGTTAACGCCAAGCAACTTTATGCACACGGGAATAATGAAGGATCCATCTGAGCTTTTTTGCGTTCCTCGGTGGTATTCTTCGGCCAAGCCAGGAGCTCCTCGAGAGCGACATCTTCTGCCACAAAGACATCCACGGTGGTGAGGAAGTGCCTAGCCTTCAGGTCGGTGCGGTCTTGGAGCATCTTGAGGGGGTCGCCGCTTCTGTGACTCGAGGAAGGAGTTGGGTCAGGAAATTTGTCCAAAAGTGGCCAGGGCACGTCGCAAGACCGGGGCAGGGGCGGTTTTTTCTTCAACCCTCAAAATTATTGTAGATGAAGTGTAGTAGGAGGATTACTCACCTGGTGGCGCCCTTCTTTGCAGCTTTCTCAACCACGTCCGAAGCAGACCAATGGGGTCCATCGTTGAGCTTGACTTTGCTTTTGGACCTTGTGTTCACTGGTCTGAGAGGGCCTGGTTTACCTAGGGGTAGAACGAATTGAAAATATCAATCGACTTCGGTCGGAATCATGTGACTTGAAAAGCTCTCAAACTCTCTGGTCTAGACAGTCTCCTGCTCCTTTGCCCTGCATTGGGCGGCGCCAGCGGCGCCGGAGTTCCTTTGCCCTATACTGGGTGGCGCCGGCGGCGCCGGAGCTGGAGCGGCGTACCCTTCAATCCTCCTTGTTCACCCCTGCGCCAGCGGCACCAAAGTTCCTCATTCCTGTACTGGGCGGCCCCAGAGCCAGAGCTGGAGAAGTCCACTGTACGGTTCCGTCTTCTTCATTGGGTCTGTGTCAGGACGTAGCAGGTGCTGAGCCAGGTAGGTTTTGACCCTTCGGCCCGCCTACCATTGCAGGCGGGCCTCCAAATTGAATAAATATACAAGGACTACGTTAAGCAGGTTAAGCGTTCAAAATACGTCCGCAGCGTTGAGCACACAAACCTAAGAACTAGGGGCAGGAGATATCTATGTACTTGATACAAGTGATAGGCGGAATCAGGCCTGACATCCGTCTGTTTTGAGAAGATGACGGTCTTGAAGCGGACCTGCGGTTGTTAGCAGAGTCCGTGTACTAAGGAGGGCCAGCCTACCTCGGGCAACCCCCATCCTAAACGTCGTCGTCTGATTCCGGCTCGCGCTCTGAGCGATTCGCATTCCCCACAGAACTCCCTCACCGCCATCAGCTGCACCGCGTCGGCGAGCGCTCCACCCCTCAAACCGACCAGGGAGCGTGAGGATTAACATAGAAGACCGGCTTCGCCCATCCCTAACTTATTGTTATCGCGGCGTGGGCGGAGGGCTGAAGCTCAACTTCGTCGCCTGGCCGGAACGAGTGACGCTGCGCGATGAAATCAGCACGGGAACAGATCCCCAGTCGATACAGACTTACTTCAGCAGTCACGCCGCTGGGCGTGGTCAAGGAGGGGGAGAGTGCAATACACCGTCCACGTCGGCTACGCAATGCAATGAATTCTGACAAGGAGACACGTTCACTAATCCGGACCTCCGAAACTGGCTGAGACAACAAATTGGTATAGTTCAGCACCAGAAAGGAGTAGATGAACGAAAATTAAGGCTCACTTTACAATGGCGGACTTGGCAGAGGAACCAACTCCAGGGAACGGAGCGCGACGCCTTTCCGAGAAGCCCCCGACCAACATGAACTTGGTAACTGACTGGTCGGGTGCCCAAGAGCTTTCCTAGGGCACGCGTCGAATCGGTCGACAAGGGCCTTGAAACTGAGCTTTCCGGAGTCACGGATCGCTTAAGCAGCTCAACCAGTTAGTGGATGACTGCAAAAGAGAGTGCGCATACGCATACCATGAGTACAGCTTGCTAATGCCCGACCGCCTCCCACTCCCGCCCATTTCATCGTCGTCATCAACATCACCGTCGTTGCGTTATTCTCCTGCCTGTAGAACCTAGTCAGTAACAAGTACTCCCAGATGAGTGAAAGCAGCTCACAAAGTGACCAAAAATGTAGAGGAAGCCCGCAGGAACGAGGAAACGCTGCGAGGAGGTGGAGTGCAGGTGAAAAAGTCGGATCAAGATACTTCTCAAGCACACCATAATGTGCCGAGTTATTGGATGTCCAGCGGGCGGGGCAAAAGCGTCATGCACACCATAATGTACCGAGTATTTCCCTGGCAGTGAGGCTGATGAGTGCCGGAACGTATCCCCAGCCGATACAGACTTACCTCCGGAAAGCCACAACCGATTCCATCGGATTTGACGATGAAAAGTCGCTCAAGCAGACCATAATGTTCCCTGGGAGTATCCAGTTGTCAAGCTAAACGCTGATCAGCACTGGAAGATATCCCCAGCCGATAAAGACTGACCTCGGACCGCGTCCATTTGATCTCCAGCGAGGTATAAAGTCGTTATGTACTCAAGCACACCATAATGCGCCAAGTGGGAGTGTCCGGCTGGCAGGGTATCTCGTCAAACACACCACAATGTGTCGAGGGATTCGCCAAGTTTGCGCGTTGCCGTGGTGGAAGACGGAGCGACATATGCTTTGCTAGCGCGACTTGCGGAAGCCAGTCAGTGATAGATACTCCCAGATAATTGAAAGCGGCTCACAAAGTGACCAAAAATTTAGAGGAACCTGGCAGAAACGAGAAAACGCCGCGAGAAGGTGGAGTGCAGGTGAAAAAGCGGACCAAGGTGCCAGCCATGTCCTCAAGCACACCATAATGTGCCGAGTAAATTGATGCCCAGCCGGCGGAGCAAAGGTCGGTACGTCGTCAAGCACACCATAATGTACCGATAATTTTTTCCTGGGCAGTGACGCTGGTCAGGCTAAACGATGGAATGAGCGCTGGAACAGATCCTCAGCCGATACAGACATACCTCCAGAAAGCCACAACCGACTCCATCGATTTGGCGAGGTGAAAAGTCGCTCAAGCACACCATAATGTTTTCTGGGAGTGTCCAGCTCGTTCAGCTGAACGATGGTGAGTACAAGATATGCCCAGCCGATAAAGAGACTGACCTCGGGCAGGTAGCTACCGCGTCCATTTGCTCTCCAGCAGCGAGGTGTAATTTACTCAAGCACACCATAATGTGCCAAGTGGGAGTGTCCAGCTACCGGGGTATCTCGTCAGGGTATCTCGTCAAGCACACCAGCCAGAATGTGCCGAGGGATTCGCCCGTTGTTGTGGTGGAAGATGGAGCCTGCATATGCTTTGTCAGCGCGGCTTCGCGGAAGCTTCTGCCATGCGTAGCCAAACAAGGGAGCGCACAACTCCTAATACCATGACTTCTTCTCTTTCTCTATTGCTCTCCTCATTCGTATGTACGCCTCGTTCATTGTCTCCTCAAATTCACCCCTGCGGAAGAACTAGCTCGTTGCTCCCTGGCGCCATGCTGCCCATGTTTACCATCCGTTTCCTGCCATCCAGAACAGGATGCTACCTGCGTCTGATCTTCAAACCGGATTTATCGTCCGTCTCACGGTGTTAACCTGTCTCCAGGTCCTCGTACGTCGTACGTATCGCCATTCAATTATTTTGCCGTTGCTGAGTACTCTGGAGTCGCAGGTGAGCTAGCTCTAATATTTGTAGAAAACCTCGAATACCGCATTGCCCAGCTCACGCAGGAGCGCGTATCTGGACACCGTCTGTACGGGACTTCCGGGCGTACACCACGGAGCTCCTGATTATCCCGCAGTACATTTTGTAACCCTCGCACGAACCTGCTCCCAATCCCTCGGGCCTCAGTGTGCGTCTCACTGCCACACACCTCATAATCACTTTGTTTTTGGATCCACGCACCCGTGGAGGTCATGGGAGTGAAGATGGGGCAGAATGCGGATGTTCTTCTCGACGGCTTGCGACCTTCTTATGTACTACCCATCGTACGGTTTTTTCTTATCACTTTCACAATCAACAGCGAAGTTGTGCGCTGCAGCCGGAATGTATTACGATGACATGAAATGTTAGACATCAAGAACAAGAAGAATCGAATATACAAATGCTCGTACGAAACAAAGCTGAATAAGTGTACGAGACAGAATCGAATAATACTTCTACAATTTCCTCAAATTTTTCCCCCGTGTCCAGACCTTGATATCAGCCAAGGCAATATTCTTGCAATGACGGACCACAGCTCTGCGGGCAGGAGTCCCGAACTGAATGCATAATTATAACTGGTCAGCATATATTGGCTGCCGTTTCGGAAAACCTCACAGCAGCGGCGCGTGCCCAGGAGCGCATATCATGGGATATTACGTTAGTTCGCTGATGATTGAAGCTGCTTAAGTGCAGAAACCAGAGATGCAAGCAAAATGAATTCTCACATGACCGAGGGCTCTGACAGGAATATCGGTAATCATTCCTCCTACCAGCCTTGCGACGAATTCCCGCGGTTGTGGGAAGCATAAGATTTTCCGCGGTGGTAGGCGTTTGACCCAGAGCGGCGCATCGGGGTCACCAGGAGATCCAGTAAAGGTGGACAGGTGGAAGACTTCGGTTTCTCCGGCGCGGGGATGGTATGTGGCAAGAGAAAGCACCCAAGTGACGTCGACGCCCTGGAAACCATTCAGGCTGATTTTCTAGCGCGGAGAAAACATTACACACCTCAAAATCTTCGTTGTGGAGGGACACAAAGGCCTCGCACATCGCCTGGTCGTCAGGCAGATGGGTGTCCAAGCGAGTTTCGATATTGATGTCAACTCCCGCGAGCCACCGGTTCAACGCGTCACAGTGGGTAAGACAAACAGCGCGCACGGGACGCAGAGGTCGAGGAGTCAGGGTGTGAAGGAGGCGGGCCATTGAAGCGACTTTGGTGACTTTCGATATGCAGATCTACAACATTGGGTGTGTCTTTTATAATTATGACAAGGGCACCATGGCACAAACGAGATATGGCGGCATAAAACCACATAAATGATTCTCCGTAATGAAAGGGAAACGGCGACATCAGAATGGTGATCGAGGAATAATGGGATCACTGCCAGCCTCCAGGCAGCTACGCGAGAATAGTGAAAGAGTGATTGACTTAAAAGTAGTACAAACCACTCGTCATGTAGGAGTCGTGGGGAAAAGATTTGGAGAATTTGGAGAATTTTTCTTCTACCAGCGCAGAACCGGTGGAGTATATCTGTCGGGCAAATTCACAGTATAAAATCTGAAGCGCAAAGGGCACAGAGAATGCGTTAAGCACGTATCGATAACTCCATGTTATATAATCGACTGGGTCCCTTGTCCCTTTCAATTTATTCCTTTGTCTTGATTCGCGGCATGTTCATTTGCTAGGACTGCCTTTATGCTCGCGATTGCCATATAACATCGCTCCTCCAATACTTTCCTCCCGTTCCCCGTTGCTACTAGTACCGCACTTTCCTTCTATCCACAATTTTTTCTTGCAATCCTTCCACCGTTTTAATCCGTAAACTCCAGACGTGTGAACATGGAAATCGCGTATCAACGTCGAGTTGAAGTCAGTTTCATTCCTATCGTATTTATCTGCCCTTCGCTTACACTGTTTTGGCTAGCTCTTCGACCTGCGCACCACAGAACTCACCAAACACCGCTTCAGCAAACGCATCATGCGGCTGGCCGCGGAGTCCGACTGTCATTCAGGCGACGACTACCCCGCTCTCGGTTCCCACGAATACATGATACACAAGAAGGAGAGCCGAACGATCAAGAGACACAGGGGGTACAAGTCACACCAACGCAAGAAGGGACGAAAGTAATTTCAATTCGCTTGTACTTCTTCAACAGCTTCATTCCTTTGTTCTTTTCGGTTTAGGCTCCCGCTTAAACGCGCATCAGAGGACTTTCTGGCAAGGTATGTATTTAGTTCACTTGCACTTATTCACGATGCTCATTTGTCGGCCCAGGGTCCACCGTAAACGCATACTGGAGGACTCGGGAGGCGAGGAGCAGTCGAATTTTATTGTACATATATAATGCTACATAATGACCCTGCCGTTCTTTTTCTTCGCACTTTCAACACATTTATCCTTTGTCATTTGTCGGATCGATCCATTCCATACTCACTTTGCCACCGAGGCGACTTTTTTCTAATTCCAGACGAGTGCATGGACCGCGGTGTCTTCGTGCGTGGGGGTGGGATGCGAGTGAGGCGCGCTGCAGCGAGTTCGGGACTTGGAAACAAGACGCATGGGGGCGAACAGACGACTCGGAGCGCGGTGGCGCAATCGCTTTATGCACATATCAGGGACCGTGATCGGCGTGCATGACAGGCGTGTGGTTGACGAGAAGCGCGGGGAGGATGACCCTCCTCTTCCCCGGACCATCCTCTCCTCGTTCTTGGACGGTCCTCTGCTCTTCCTCCGACAATCCGCCGCGTGTCCGTGGGCAGAAGAAGAGATGGGTTACCACCGTAAGACGGACGGTAAAACGACTACGCAGCAGAGAGAGGAAAGGTAACCACCGTAAGACGGATGGTCGGTGTGTATTGGAATTTGGGAAGAAGGGCAGATTTGGTGTTACTGATTTGATTACTAAGAGACACGAGCACGTGCAAAGATATTTTAATTTTATTGACGCGCCGAGCTAATTGGGTACATATTTCTCTCCAGCTCTCGCACCTCCAACGCCAGAATCTTTTGGGACCATTTAAGAGGGAAATCCTGGCCGCTCCGGCTCTTCATCTCTTGAACCACGACCACCATGTGCGTCTCGAGTCCCGGCTCACCACCGTCTTACGGTGGCGATCTGTGGACCTCTTGCTAATTCGTGGACGACCTACTGACCGGGTGCCTGCAGGGCACTTCCGACGCCTATCCATCGCCGCCCACGCGTTCATCCCTTCGTCCGCGACGACGACGGGGATGACTACGTTTGCCTCAACGTCCCTGTCGATCTACTGCAGCAGTGGGACGCTGGTCTCCTGTCGTTCACCGATCTCGAAGCCCACATCAGCGTAAAGTTCGGGCAAACCAATGATATCAGTCGGCGCGTCGGCGAATATCGGCACTGCAGCGACAACTACGAGGCAATCGGCTGGGTGGGCTACTTCCGCGTCCGCCACCGCAAGACCGTGGGTGAGTCGCTAGTTTTTTTTTTGCGTTCTTCTTCCGTTCGACGCCAGACGCAGAACGTCGCGTTCATGACGCCCTCTACGCGCTTGGTATCGCGCCGACCCAGGAGATCTGTGCTTGCCTCACCGTCCATCGCGAGTTCTTCCCACTCAGCGCCATCGCCGGGGGCTTCAACAGATTCTTGGCGATCATCCGCAGAGTGTTGGTGGCGGCGGGGGAAACGGATTTGAATTTGTAAGCTCTCATTGCGTGTTTCTGACCCGGAGCTGAAAATTTCCAGCTATGGCTTTTAGAACTAGTGGAGCGCCAGAAATAAATGTACCATACCTACTGTAGATATACCGCGATTTCGTGCTTGTAGAGCAATTGGTGCGTCTATATCTCTGCTCGTCATATTCACATCTAACTGATTTTCTTTCGATAGGTGCTCCTTATATCAAAAAAAAACTTACCTACTTAGTAGTGAACTGCATTCCGTGTGAAGTTAGTGGGTTCAAAAGCGCGCCCCCAATCTTCGAAACTTACTTTGTTCATATGATGCCTCTAGTGATCTCGCTGCATCGTGCAGGGCGGGCTAACGCCAGCAAAACTGCCTCCACGCGATTTCACAACACAAGGCCTGTTTCGTTTGTGAGTGCGTTATTGTAGCAGTTATCTCACTGATGTTGTTTCTGGAAGGAATAGAGGTAGCATTCCTTTCGTCGGGTTGATGCATTAACTATTCCCGCATGCGAGCCGCTTTCGTCGCGGCTTTGGTGACTACATCAAAAGCTCCGCGGAAGCGGCTTGCGGATGGTATTCGTTCTCTTGAGTGAGAAGAAAATCAATTTCATGAGCTACATGTACGACATAAAAACATGAATGTCGCTGCTTCTTGGTTCCCCTCCTTGTGTTATATCCTTGACGCTGGTTTTAGACCGCGGCTTGAGCAGCGGCTCCATTTTTTCTTCGCATGTAGACGCATCCCCGACTTGGCAAAGCACTGAGGACTTGCGGGCGCAAATGAAACAAATTGCCACCGTAAAACGGATGGCAAATTGGAGAGAACGGTGTAAGACGATGGAAGCAGGAGACAGAAGTTGCTTGATGGGTTACGACTAATAAACGCGAGCACCGCACGTACAAAGGTTAGTGGGGGACGACGAACGCCCATGGAATTTTGCAGCAACGCGAGACCGAGTTTTGCGGGAAGGATTATTGTCGGGAAGAGCCCAGTCGTAGTTACAGCAATCTCAATATTAATGAGTTCCGGGTGGTGCGAGCAGAAGAAGAGATGGGTTACCACCGTAAGACGGGCCGCCATGGTAAAACGACTACGCAGCAGAGAGGGAGAAAGGTAACCACCGTAAGACGGATGGTCAGCTCGACGGATGGTCGCTGTGTAATTTACACACAGGCACTGTTTTTTGTTCACAAACAGGCACTGTTTGTGTTAGTGGGGACCAAAAATGTCCGCTTTGCTTATATAATCAGCACCAAATGGAAACTGTCGCCGTCTCGTTATATAAGCACGCTGAACTTGTAATGCTACCTACCTATGATTTGAAAGAGCCGGCAAGCGGCGGGGCACAAACAGGCGAAAAGGGATAAATAAAGAAGAATTGGAATTCAGTATTAGTATGTATCTAGTTGGTATCTAAATATCTGGTAGTGGGGCACTTTTTTTTCTGACGCAGAACACAGTGAATCCAACCTTGGAAGTATCTGAATTTTGCATGGTCGGTATGAAGATTGGATTTTAGGACAATTATAATGAGTTTATGCATTCAAATGATCAACAGTCGGATTAAGTGGTTACAGAATGAACATGGGGCGCGACATCTGTCACATCGGTGGTTTGGGAACTTGTTGGGAACGACTAATCTAGTACTTAGCTGCTGAGTACTTTGTCATTGGTTTTCAAACATATAGCTGGCCTGGGGAATCCGCAGGAAGGATTTTTCCGAGACGGAGAAATATAGCGACGGGGTTGGGGACGATTAATGGTTCGAGGGTTTCCAACTTGGAAAACCTGGGAGATTCACGAAGGAGCATCGTAATCTAATCTTAAAGGAAGAGCATGTGACTTGGCCCAACCAATGAGCGTCCAGCATTTGGTGCTGCTTATATAATCCAAAGCGGACATTTTCGGTCCCCATAACACAAACAGTGCCTGTTTGTGAACCTACCTACCGGCCTCGGATTGGCTCGGCAGTTGTTAAGTTCCCGACCATTCCCGAATTTCCTCCGAGTCTGTTTTCTTGTTTCTTTCTCAAGTTTCTTCGCCTGTTTGTATCCCGCCGCTTGCGGCCACTTCGTATCATGGGAAGAAGGGCAGATTTGGTATTACTGATTTGATTACTAAGATACACGACGACGTGCAAATATTTTAATTTTATTGACGTCCCGAGCTCACCAGTCTGGTGCCTAGCCGTCGAGTAAGAGGTATGTCGCATTCAGAGGAGCGTTTGGGTGTTACTGACTTGCACCTTACACCAACAGAGTGAAGTCGCGATAAATACATACATTTTGAAAACCTGCTCAACCAGGTTATATATTCTCAGAATATCCATGGCCTGCTCAACCAGACCGCAAAAAAATTAGCACGACTTTGTATATTCTTAGTGTCAACTACTTGACTTTGAATGAGCTGTCGACCATTTCTAAGACACTTAAGCAAAACCGTTGTAGTACTGTATGTGACTAGTACTGGGTGGTGGGCCACCTTAGCGTTTTAACACTACTGCCGAAGGGGCAGGTATTATTCAATCATCCCTAAAGTGCATAATATCGTAGGCGTACATCCTAAAAATGTCCTAAATAGTTTTGGTGAATTTCTTTGACCTTTTGACATCTCTACGAATTTCTTTTGACGGGGCGGCCCGAAAAGGCAATTGACAGCGTAGTGGGCCACGAGCCTTAACTCGACACCCTCATTCACAGGGGGACCACGATGCATTATACATCACGCAGCATGGTGTAATGACAAATCAGAACACATAACGCATACACCTGAGCAATATCAGAGTAGTACACAACTAGATTTATAACGAGATACGGACCACAAAATCGATGTTTGAGCTAGTGCGATTGCTGCGCAATGGATGCACAGTCTGGAGGGCCAGGTAACCACGTAGAATCATTCACAGGAAGTATATGGACACACCTGAGGTCATATATCGCCAATTTCCTGCTACCACTGCTTCCAAAAAATTGTCTTTCCCAGGCCCTATGCATTTCGGTATCGGACAGTGGTGGGAGCGAAGGAGAATATATACATACCTGAGGTACATATAGGATTCATTGAGATGCAACTCTGATGGCCCATGTCGGGTATTGGCCCCCTGCAGTTCACGGCTGCCTTGATATATGAGTGATCAGACTGAGCGACTGGGGATCAGAGGACGTCCAAAGACGAGGCTTTAGCGGACGGAATGATGATGGACCAGGAGAAAGGAGACTTCAAACTGAATGCGACGGTGCTGGGCAACATATAGACCATAGAAACTCCAGAATCGGCGACATATCGGGGGAGAAAAGAGCAAAACGAATGCGGCTTCTCCGCGCGGAGCTAAGAAAATGATGTTCCCACCCTTCGGCCCGCTGTCCAAGAGCGCACAGCTTTTGATCGCGTTATCCATTTCCGTCCAAATCTGGTGTGGACCACCGTCCGACTCGCCGAGGTCTCATTGCCTGATCTCCCAAGACCGGTAATGCCAATTATTTCATCCCATCATGACTTATTGACCAAAAGGCCCACTACCTAGTCGCATACAGTAGATGCCCCCCCCAAAAAAAAAACTTTCACAACTTTTTGGAAGGACCCTACCTCGAATCGAACGAGGTTCTCCATCTGAACCCTTTGCTTTACTTCGTACTCGAAGATGGTGTTGTACCATTCAACTCTAGGGTCGTTAGACTCAGAGGGCATTGTTAAGTCATAGCATAGCATTTCGGGAAGGGAACATTTCTACATGTTCACAGTTGAGATGCTATGTATAAGTACAGACCCGCCAGCTCAGCGGCAGTATTCCAGGCCGCGAGCCGACGGGTGATAATTCAAACCCATAAGAAAAAAATCAAGGTAGAAAGGGGGGAGAGGTGTGGCCCGAGGTCTGGAGAGATAGCGGGCGCCAGTCTAGCGCCGCGGTGGGAGCAGGAAGGAAGCAGGAGGATACCGGCTCCAGCTGCCGGGTGATGGTAAAGAGAGATTGATGCCGTCTGATCACAGCAAGTACAAACAACACAAGAACTCTAGCTGGATGTAGGTTCGGTCCAAGCCCCGTTCTGAGAATGCCGCAGATGCCGGAGTAGGACAAAGAAAGGCAAACATCAACCAAACACAACCAACACAGCCTTCGTCAGAAGGGGCTTGCTTCAAAGTCCGGAAATCGTGGGGGTTGGAAAATGACTTGTAGAAAAGTACCGACCGTCCCGATGCCCCGGGACACTTAGTGAAAGTTGTAGTTCATTAGTCTGGCTACAATATCGCTCTATAGTTTATACCAATACATTCGATATTCATCCAGTTCTGAAGGGTGCAAGTGAGCCCAAAACACGCTTTTTTTGGGAAGCTCCGCAAATATTTATTTTCGCTCAGATCCTCAAAAGAATTCAATTGAAGCTACTTCCAGCGTGTATCTACAAATGGCACGTAAAATCTTGGCAATATCTTACATACGTCGTGTTCTGGATCGCGAGCAAGAGCGAAACGCGTCGAAAGTGACATAATGTAACACGTTGTGACGAGCGCGTCGCGACGTGACTCAATTGAGAAAATTTGCTTCGCGCCGCACTATGCAGTCCCCCTCCCGAAATTTTATCAGCAGATTCCCGACGACTCCAAACGGTGCTCGTCGCCGTGCGCCCGCCACTCCGCGGAAGCGCAAAACACCCGACCCAGACCGTTTGCTCGGGGTCAAGGTGCTGAAGGAGACTCTCGAAGACATAAAGTCTAGGACACGCGAGCGTCTCGGGCTTGGCTTCGACCTGGATGACTGGCAGGGAGAACTCATCCGCCGTCTGCGCCAGGGCTATGACTCTTTGATGGTCGCAGGAACGGGCTATGGAAAGAGCATAATTTTCGAAGGTCTTGCGGCACTGAATAAAACAAAAATTGTGATTGTAGTGTCTCCATTAAAAGCGCTGGAGAGGGATCAGGTGAGGACCTATGCTCAAGTGATCCATACATACAGCTAAATTGTTCTGCAGGTCAATGAAGCGCAGAAAAAGGGGCTAAAAGCGGTTATGGTCAATGAAGATACCGTGTGCCCAGAAATCTGGGCAAGTCTTCGCCAGGGGCATGCCAACCTCTACTATGTATCCCCAGAAATGGCCCTATCACCAAGCTTCATTCATCTTTGGCAGGATCGCAGTTTTCGTCAGCGTGTGCAAGCCCTTGTAATTGACGAGGCCCATTGTATTGTTGAATGGGGGGATGATTTTCGAAAAGAATACAGTGGTCTTGCCAGGCTGCGCGATTATATAGGCCAGGAAACCCCCATTTTGGCAGCGACAGCGACCTGCGACACAGAGTCATTTAACGTGATATGGAAATCACTAAAATTCGGGTGTCGACCATTCTGGGGTATCGACGTCGGGACGGATCGCAGCAATCTCGTTTACATGACCCGAATTGTCAAGAATCCTGCCAACCCTCTCCTCGACATCATCAACATCTTTCCCGAAAAGATGGATGAAAACACACCTGCCAGTGCGCTTGCCAAATGCCTCTTGTATTTCGACACCATCAAAGAGTGCCAGGCTGCAGTCGAGACGCTACGAAAATGCCTGCCAGCTCATCTGCGACTACTTGTACAGACCTTCAAATCGACGGTGTCAGAGGGCGCAAAAGAGCTGATATGGGACCGATTCAACAAGGGAGAGATTCGCATTCTCTGTGCAACGGATGCGGCGGGTATGGGATGCAATGTCCCTGATGTGATGTACACCGTACTTTGTTCCCTGACCCAATCGGCGTCAGTCTTGGCTCAGCGATGGGGACGTACCGCGCGCAACCGCATTCTGCTCGGGACGTGCATCTTGCTTGTACCTCGCTGGGCATTTCGACCGCCAGAGTCTGCTGGCGAGGACGATCTTGACCTTCCCGGAACAAAGAAGAAGAAAAAGGTAGAAACGAATGCGGACACAGAACGCCGCAAGAAACTTGATACCGCCATCGAGGGTTTTGTCAATGCAGGTACGTCGAGCTGTGTGCGTAATTCTGCCCCGATTTTAATCAGTTTTCACCAGATTGCTCCCATGAGTATCTGCGAAAATACTTCCGACCGGCAACAGACCTTGACACCTACAATTGTCTCGAGCAAGTATCGCGCCAGCCGGTCGAACGGGGATGGCGATCTAAAGCAGCTCAGCGCGAGCTATCATGGACGGTGCTTGACCTCCAGCGCTCACCTCCCTCCGACCGTTGTTGTGGGCGCTGTACGCCCGACATCCTCTCACGCTACCCACCTTCGGACCGCCATGATGCACGGCTCAAAGCCTTTGCATCAGACTTCCTTTTTCCCATCCCCTCCTTCTCTCGGCGCCGCCAGCGCATGGACTCGGTCTCCTCGACAGACTCGCATCCGTCGACTGGTCCTCCTTCTCCCACTCGCGCTGCATTTGTTCCATTTGCAGTCAAGGTCCAAGTTCCCAAGCAACAGCACGACGACCTCGTTACGGCACTAGACAAATGGCGCACCGAGAAACAAGCACGTCGGGCGGGTGGACGCTCGCTCATGTCGAAACGTGTCGACCTTTCCGATGACCAGCTCCAAAAACTGGCCGATAACGGAGTGGTCTTTCTTCGAGAAGCCACAGTAACTCCGGACTTGATCTGCAAGCTCGTACCATGGGATATGGCATCGCACGATGATCTAAAAGCGGTCGCATCCATTATCATGGACTGGAGAATGGATGCACAACTCGCTATCGGCCTCACGCCACGAGGTGGACACCGGCTGAAGCAGCAGAACACCAACACGACACCGCATGCTACTGCCAGCAGCCCATCGCATCGTGGTACACATCCGAGTATCAGCCAACCATCATTTTCCCCTGCTCGCACCCGAGGCCGTGGGCGAGGCCGGGGCCGGGGCGTGGGACGCGGAGGTGGTCAAGCTCGTGGCGCGGCGGCAAAGGACGCTGATTTTTTTGCACCCACAATATCCACTTCAGTGCCTCCACGGAGCATGTCTACACGGAGGAATACCACCGTGCAATCCTCGACCTCACAGTCCATCTTCCCACCCTCAAACCCTCTCACCTCATCGGAAAATCTGCCACCGAGCGTAGCCACTACACCATACCTACCTGTTAATCAAAACCCTTCTACTTCCTCATCTCAAAGTTTGCCGGCTAGTGTGCCCTTTGCACCTTACATGCCGTATTATTCGCCCTACATGTATCTCCACCCTGGTTCTCAATATCCCTCGATGTATCCAATGTACACCTTACCTCCTCGATACCATCCACCCGGCTCTAATTCCCAAAATGGTAATAAGTAGATTTTTCGACTGCAATGTATTTTATTGTACAACATCTGAGTATTCAAGTCCTCCACCTAATGATCCAAGCCCCGGATAGCGTTGCGCGTGAGCATCACCATCGTCTGTATCATTGAAACCATCCCTTCCGAGCGGATTCTCGTGGACTCGATCAAAAACTGACCCGTTTAAGAGTGGATCTCCAGCTCCAGCTACCATTTCAGCCTCCGCTTCGACAGGGTATCCTGCCGCTGGATCCCACGCCGTGTCACGGACAAACTCCCTGAATTTTCCGCCGTTCAATATCTGTGCACCTGTATCAAAGGCATCCACGATAGCGCTGACCCGAGGACCTGCAGCAACAACGCCCTTCTTGTTTACTTTGAGTGGAGCGTAAATGGGGCGATTAGGGGTCAGCACATGCAACCGCGCGTCCATCATCGTCTCCGTGAGAAGCCGCAGGTCTTGCCCGACATCAACCTCTTTGTGCCTCCGAGCTCTGTCCGCAAACCCAAAGGTGCGTGAGAACTTGTGACTGAGTTCGCGAAATGCTTCTACCGGAGCAGAGCCCTTCTCAATGATGTATTTCACCGTGACGCCGGCACCTTTTGCGATGTTGACACACTGCTTCCAGGTGAGACAAGACTCCGGATTAAATTCAAAAGCAATAACGAACCTTGACCCAAAAGTTATTCTGTTCCAAGTACAGATCACTCGCAATGCTCCTGCCGAGAAGACCCCACCGATTGAAAAACCAGGCGCGCTCCTTTGATGCCTGCATCTCGGGTAAAAGCTCATATTTCCATGTGAGAAGTATTTCAATGCATTCCCGTGCATAATTGTGTAGACCCGCGCCACGAAACGAGAACGCCCAGTACTTGAGCACACGAAGAACAACACCGGCATCCGCAAAGGCAACAGCATGCTCGTAGACACAGAAAATGAGTGCGTCACGGATGAAATACTGTGAATGTCGGTAATAGTCATCATTGACATTTTTTGCCGTCTCCGCATTGATAGCCACTGTAAAATCGGTCACAAACTCCTGAGCAAAATCACTGAGCTCTGCAACCGTAGGCTGCCATTTTGCTAGGTCTGCCCATCGCTTAAGATTTTTTTTGAGCCTGAGAATTGAGTCAGAAGGAAACACAAAATAAGTACGTGAACTTACATGACTTCGTAAAGTATGCGTGAGGTTAATGAGTGCCGGATGAGGGCCTTTGCATCAGCATAGTTCGGTTTCTCTGCATCCCATGTCCGATTCAAAAGACCCTTGTGTTTGGCGAGGGACCCGGGGTCGAGGACCGAATCTCCGAAATGAAGTCGCATGATCATATGTGTCGCGTTCAGTGCAAAATGCCAGAGAGCGCTGAGCTCTTCAACGTAGTCGAGTCGTTCCATGCCATTGATGTCATCCATCCGGTCTTTGCGAGCTGCACGCATGTTGCTCGCAGTCAACCAATCTCCCACAATGATCCGCGCCTTAGCCGCCCATTCTGTCTCGGTGAGCCCGCTAATTTCCTGCAACGCTTTGAGCATCTTGATTATACCCTTCTTCGAGCCCTCGTTAACATCAAACAGTCCCAGAGGTCTGCCATCGCTTTTTTCGGGTGGTAACGGCCTGTCAGAAGTCATAAATTCTTCCGCAGCCTTGAGCATAGCATCGCGATCCTCCCACTGCTTACTTCCCGGACAATACGCCAGAATGAGGGTCATTACGACCCCCGTGAATGATGAAATCATCTTTTCTTCATCGTCATCTGTTGGCATTATGTCCGCCCCTGTTGCAGCAGCACGCTTCCCCCGTCGCTTCATTTTTGCTTCGAGATCTTCAGCTGCAGGATCTGCACCCGGTATCGAAATGACGGCAGCGTTCGTAGCATGGATCATCGAGTTTTTGTTGAATAGCCGTTGCTGGGATTTTCGTAGAAATATATTGATATTATCGAAGATGATGTAAAACATCCCAGATCCTTGCATGAGGGTGACGGCGTGCGCAACAGCGTCCTCTGAGAGGACTTTTTTGAGCCGTTCGATGGTCGTTATCGAGACGCAAGCACCTGCGCTGCTGAGTGTGGTAAGAATTCGGGAACTTGTCCCTCCGATCTCAAGAAAAAGACCGAGAATCATCGGAAAAAGGTTGGTGCCAGTATTCCGGGTAAAAGCCATTATGCTAAAGACGAATACAAGAGCCTACAATCATCAGAAACGGTACGAAAAGTTGAGAAGAACAGTACTCACAAATGTAGCGTTACGGGCAAAGCCCATCTCCTTCCAGATTCCTCCTGTGTCCCCCGAAAACTGTGTGTCATCACCGGCGCTGCTCTCGGGTGTCTCTTCCCATTCATCGGCCTCTACAGAGGTTTCCTTCTTTCCATTCTTCCGCTTTCGTGCTCGCCTCTTGCGATACTCGTTCGGGGAGGTGGTGAACACAGTCAGAAAATCCCATGTAAAGGGGGCATCCTCAAAATAGATGTCCGGCAAGACTCCGGGATTGAGGATGTTGCGAAAGAAGTCGAGGGTGCAGTCGACGAGGCGGATTTTCAGACGAGGATCGTTAATAACGCGGTCGCTTTCCTGGAGGGCAATCTCCTCCATGCACGGCTTGATGATTGATTCATGCAGGTGGGGGATGCTCCTCGGGAATCGGTCATGCCATGTCTTGAAAAGCCGTGCAGGGGCAAAGCCGTGGGTACTGCTGTTGCCCATGAATATCCCGACTCGCTGTTTGACCTCTGGGATGGCAGATTCAAACAGGAAAAACAAGAATTCCCGGACTGAGAGCCCGAGAAATATGAGCAATGTAAAGACCAAATGACACCGAGTTTGGAGATTGCCGAGGTTGCTCGTCGCTTCCAGGGGCGCCAGCAATGTTTTCCAGTCAGGGTCCACGTCGAAGGAGGCTGGTAAGGGAGGCGACGCCATGGTTAATTGGCGCGACGCGGAAGTAACGGAGTGTCACACAATGTGACAGGCTTGTCTGTCCACCGTCGAACGACTGGCATATGCCCCGAAAGGCTTGTATACTTCTAGAAATATTTATGGAGATCCAGAAGATAATATAGAGCACTACTTACACCAAAGTTTCTTTCAGAATACTATATGCTAGACCTCTGCAGCCTAATTTCTAAAAAAGTACAAAGCTCAGATTGACGCGAACATTGAAAATGTCGACACCACTTGAAGCTTGAGAAAAAAATACTATATTGTAGTCTGGGATACTATCTAGGTCCTACACAAAAAATCTAAATGATTGACAAAGAACTGAGGCAGCGGGAGACGAATCGGCAAGCCCTCTGATCGACGGACTCTGAAGCAAGCCCCTTCAGCGAAGGGCCGGCTTGCCGGGCCGGAGCGGCGCAGGCTTGCTCCGAACCTAAGCTGGATGCCGCCTCCAGCTGCCGGGTGATGGCAATCAGATATTGATGCCGTTTGATCGTAACACCTACAAGCAGAGGCGCTCTGCCAATTCTTTCACGACGACGAGACGCCCTATGGGTCGATACGCTCATTTAACCTGCAGATACCACGGAGGTGAGCTCCCATGTGTATTTCCTTGGCTGTCAGCGGCTATAATGACCGCCACGAGTACTGCCGAACCAGCAGGAACGAATTTATTTTGATGCCTGAGCACACCAACACAGCCACCCGCCATTTTGCGTGCACGGACCCCGGCGGGCCAGTACGCGAGGCGGCGCCCCGAACAAAACAAGACCCATTTGGAAAGTTGGGTGGTGCACGTGAGTACCTCTAGCATTTGTGTAAAACACCACTTCTAATTAGAGGCCGTTTTGTATAAAGTGACACCTGTAATCTTAAAACACCGTATACGCCTGCCGAGCTAACTGGGGGTTCTCTCTTTCAGCTCCTGCACCTCCAACGCTAAATTTTCTTAGACCTAGCCAAGACCTCAATCTTGAGCTTTTCTGCTCTCTACTCGAAGCTCAATACATATGTCCGCGGCTTCAGCACTGATGTCCAGTTCGACGCTTCTCAAGTTGAAAAGCCACAATGGAGTGAACGACAAGCTGATTCGAATTCCCTCCACCGTC
This sequence comes from Mycena crocata, assembly GCA_029281795.1. Lineage (NCBI taxonomy): Eukaryota > Fungi > Basidiomycota > Agaricomycetes > Agaricales > Mycenaceae > Mycena > Mycena crocata. The sequence goes on along the minus strand of JARJCP010000039.1, from coordinate 515,417 downwards.
ATGTTGCAAAGCGCCAGATATCCTTCCTTGCCTCCGAAAATTACGTTAGTATCCTCTGCATAAAACATTCAACTGCGGACCGTTGCCGAATTCCAACCGCAAACTCATATCCTCGGCGGAATGGACCCCGCCGTGATTCTTCTCTCTGCGATGCCTCTGGCGGCACAATCGGCATTCGAGATCTGCAAGGATAGAAAACCGTACTGGAAGTCGCCAACCACCCTTATTCCCAACGGGGTTCAGAATGGGCATTGGCGGTAGCTGAGTTCCGTGGCGGCGGATCTGTGGCCGGTGATATCAGAGGCACCCCATCGTCACGACGGCAGTAAATTCAATCTTGCCTGTCAATTATGCAGTATCTGATCAATGTCCATCGATAAAGCGTACTCAGTGGTCGATCTCGCAAACCCTCTTCCGTCTCGCCCCGCAGAGCATAGAACCACACACCCCATTCGCGGAAATTTCATACGAATTCGATTTGCCTACCACCATTCAAAAGGATGTGAAACATTGTCGCACTCAACATGTGCTCAGCCGAGGACGCAAAGCCTCCGCGCCCAAGGTTGCACAATCATTTCACCCTTTCATTAGTTCTCACCATCTTATAGAAGTCTCTCAAGTGCATTCCATTTTCTCCGCCTCCCCTGCCGGCTACTCCATCTCGCACTGTGGATAGGTCGAGAGATATCACCTACTGGCGTGTTCAACTCATATCAGGTATGGCTGACCCGTTTTGCAGTGTGTGTATCTCATTTTACATCAGAACCTCGCACTCTCGACGGACCAGAAACCAACCACGCCATCAAAGTTCGCCGCCAATGTATATCAAGGGACGACATGTACGGGGTGCGCATTTTTATGTAGGAGTTTCCTGTGTCATAATCTCACTTTACTCAAGATAAGTGCAAATTCAACGTTGATAAATTACAACAATGGGGGCAGCTTTTCTTCTCTCGTCGATTGGAACAATTTACCTCTTGGGCCGACTGGAACTCCCCGCAATTATTGCGACGTGACTCAGGCGCGTTGTAATACCCCCCAGTGTGTTTACAATAAACTCACGTGCCCGTAGCTCAAATTCTTCAAAGAGGCTGCCACTGCCCCCTTCTATCGGCGAACGGGTTATCTGAATGATTTCTCCACTATTTACACCTTTCCCGATCAAAGTGACGCCGTACGCCTGTTGTTTGCCGCGACTCTCAACCTCCTGAAAGGAAATTTCAAGGTATACCGCGATGTATACAACACATCCCACGTCGACCAAGTCCGAGAACCGCCGGCGGCGTGGTCCTACGACGGGGAATTCATGAGTTACTACTCAATCCACGAGTACTAGTTTGGGGGATTGTTGCAGTGTTACATGTTCTTATACTCTATTGATTACACGGCTTGTATCTTCTGATGTACGTGCATTGGCGATTTCAACAACATTGAATTCGTGTAACCTGTAGCCATCGCGCACGCGTACAACAGAAATTTCGCAAAGAACCCTGAGCCATGGCCATCTGCAGCATATTTACTCGAATACAATTGCCGTGTTTTCACTCAGCCCACTCTCATCTTTTCGTCCAAATTCTCCGTAAATCGGGTGGCTTTGGAACGGAAGGCAAGAGAACTTGAAGGTGATGAGGCTGGAGCAGTTCGCCAAAGCGTTGGCGCTGCCGATGGCTAGCGAGATGAGGAGTTGTATTATTAGTATAAACGCTGACTATCCCCTGAAAGTCCCTGGATTTCGTGATATCATGTTTTGCTGGACCGGGTATGAGTATTGTTGAAAGAAAAGCATATGTTTTGCACTGACTAGCCCTTCAACTGTTTGACCATCAGCTGGAGGCAAGTCATTGATTTGGGCGTGCGAGGTTCATAACATTGGAATAAACGGTCTACAGAGCCAATAATTAAGAGTCAAACATGGAAGCAGCGGTTGGAGATTCACCTGAACATCCGGACCATCACCCTTCGACATTTGATGCAGTCGTTGTTGCTGTTGGGACAGCGGAGGTGGTTGGAGAGGATCTTGCTGCTGACCAGGTTGGGAACCATAGTATGATGCCGTGGATTGCATGGCAGGCTGCGCTTTCTGCATATAGGGTCCGAACATCTGCGGAAGATGACTTGATGTTTGTGTAGGCATAACACCCTGCATAGGTCGCGGTTGTTGTAGGCGTGAGGGCGGATATGGTTGGTGGGGATGAAATTGCAGCGGTGGTGCAAAACTGAACACAGGTGCGTGTTGAGGCCGCGGTGATGGTGGTGGTGGTGCCAGTGGCATCATGGGGTGGTTGTTTTGTGAGGCCGCTTCCACCATTCGATGAAGGATATCAGCAGGAATGATCTTGCTCATGATCAACCCCATAAAAATGGCGTACGCTAATTGCGGATGATGCGAAAGGAGTTGATGGGCTCTTTTTGGGTGTGTGATTGCAAAGGCCTAAAGTACGAGGCATGATGAACCGACCTCGGGTTATTGAAGGAAGTCCGAAGAACTCACCTTCATCTGAGCTATGACTTCAATCAGTTGGCTGCCAGACATAGACTTCGCAAGGGTGCGGGTGATTGATTCCGCCGCAGTGTCACCGGGAGCGAGGGGTTTGCCAGGCGGGACAACGGCGAGAATCTCACTCCCTTCTGGGCCCCAATTTTCATTCTTGGTGCGCCATTGTAGTGATGGGTCAGTTGGACGGGGTGCGCCACCGTCCATGATTTCAGTTATTTTGCCTCCGAAAAAGGGATCCTCCGCTAGATTGCGCAAGGGTCGATTCAATGTACGTCTCATGGTCCGAGTCGGCGTGACTTGAAGGCGACGGTATTTTTGATCTCGGCTAAAATATAAACAGACTTCAACAACTTCGTAGACTCAGTCTAGATCCCTGCGTTGAGCAACAAGTCACAGGAGTCTGCCAAAGAAATCAAGTTAAACGGAGTCCATTCGCTCCTGCGAGAGCATGCTGCTGCCTGCACCACGCTCTGAAACATTTGATCACGATTCACATCAAATGCCGAACGATGGCCGCTCAAACCCAAAAGCCCAAAATGGGATGGAGCTATTCTGTAATGCGTGTATTTCTCAAATTGCTGACCATCGAAGGGTTAAAGACACCAGTCTTGTCTTATTAGACCATTGTAATGTCTCCCTGTGGGAGGCCGCCGGCGTAGAATCATCATAGTTTCGTATTTCCCCAGATTTCAGATGTACCAGGACGGAAACTTGGAGTTCTGTCTGGAGGAGGTTTTGAAACCTTTCAACCCTTCAATGGTTCTATGTAATGTGAGAAGCTGGCAAGAAGATTTCCTTTCGATCCCGTCCTTCGAGTTCCAGTCGCCCGACGTGCAAGCAGCGCCACAGTACGGAGAACGGTGAGTAAGCCCGTGATGGGCATAAGCCCAGGAAGGAGAAACCATCAAGGGGAGAAATCGGAGCGAATGCTAAAGGAAGGAAGGAAGGAAGTAAATTATACTGACACGGTCCCAAAATTGGAACAGCCAGTCTACTATGTAAGACATGATCGGCTGTGCGACTTTGCCGTTATTCGACGTGACAAGGCAATACTTATACTACTGTATTGTATTCGGGGAACTTGAAAGGGCTATTTGAGTTGTAGGAGTATATGATCTGTATAAAGTGAGAGCAATGCGAGATCGGTATTCCAACCTATAGCTATACATCAAACGCTAGAAGAGCGTACATCGTCGACGACTGCTGACCCCGTAGTTTTACGGTGGTCCAAACGCGACAGAGTCAGCCCTAATCCGGGATGCATGTTCTCGACACCAAAGCCAGCGAGACGCCCTAGGTCTAAGGTCAAGAATACCGAAAAGGGCGGCAGGTGGGAGAGGGGCAATTGTACGGAGATGTAGCAACCAAAGAGGTGCACAGAAACCCAGCAGAAATAAGAAAAGACCGCGAGGACAATCATGCGGGTACATTTTTGCGAGGTGGTGTGCAAGCAATGTGCAAGACATGATGTCCCCAAGCACACCATAATGTGCCGAGTCACGGTACTTAATTCCAATTAAGAGTGCCATCCGATGCCGTGTCATGTGACCTTATGTACAAACAACTATCAAGAGTACCGGTCGATTTTGATCGGCTAGCTACTGGTGGCCCCTTGGATGGTCCAGTCCTGTGCGGTGCGTGTGACGTGCCGTGACATGCTTGCAACGCTGCAACGATACTACTACAAAAAGCGCAATAGCGACCACTTGCCTGCACAGAGAGATGCCACCGACCGACGAGACTAAGAGAAAGATTATCAATTTAGTGGATTCTGACTCAGAGTCAGAACTTGACACCGCTACTCGAACACATCGTCAGTAATCAACTCCTCACATATCCCGTAACCCCGGTCAACTGTCGAACAGCAGTCCGCGCTTCCAGCAAAATTACTGGCCCCGGATCCTCCCTCCAATGCCCAATTCTAATTGATATAATTCCCCGTCGCCCTAACCAGACTAGCGGCATATTCCAGCGTATGCTTTATGAGTAATTCCATTTGACCTCACCTAATAATCGTTGGCACAGTACCATACGAAATGACTACACTTATATTCGTATTCTGCGTGGAAGTAGAAGACGATGTCCGCACCGCTGTGGAAACAACGACAGTACTACGACATACGTGCCACCTTTGGAGAATTATCGCCGGCGCTGTAACCCGAATACGATCCATAATATCGGTTGCTTTCGCCGTTGAAGACCGACACCTAGGTTCTATCGCAGCTTTACACGCGCTTAAAGAAGCAATAAAGGCGGCGGGATCCTGTCCGCTGCGAATCAGATTCCGTTTTCCAGTCCAATCACCACAAATGGAAACGGCGTGTATATTGGCACGACATGTATTCAAGAAATTGCGCCAGTGCGATTACTTGGACATGGACGGACAAGGGACATGCATTCGTCGCCTCATCAACGAAGCTAAAGTCGCGACATTAACATTTAACGAAGCTGTGAACACCATCCGCATCAACTGCTCCCACATGCACATATGTCCCGCTTCCTCGCCCCTCCTAGATCTCAGAACCGCGCAATATCTGACGCATCTCGACACAGATATGGAAATCCTCCTTCCCAACGCGATACTGCCCCCCGACGATTCCCCCTCATTTCCAGCATTAGACAGCATCGCTGTCAACGACACCCTGACCAACATACTCGCATTACTACAGCAATCTCCAAACGTCAGGACGCTCAACTTTACCCCACATGTTCTCACCTACAACGGCACATCGCTCATTGTACATGGCCCATCGTCGTCGCCTTTGCACCTACCTTCTGTGGAAACCATCACATGGAATTCTGCGCCTATACCAATCCGCACTCCAAACGTACGCCACCTCGTTGTACTAAATCGCATCCCATTCCACCTTTTTCATCCCCCCACCGGATGCATTCACGCATCCCTGCATACATTCGACTGCACCACGTCGAACGACGTAACAACAAATCAACTCATGACGATATTGGACCTCTTTGACGATATTGAAGTCATGAAAATATCCAGTGGCTACATAGGTCAACATCGATCCGCGTTCTACGACAAACTACGACGTCGGCTGCAAAAAGATTACTTCTGGAAAAGCGTTCAAACATTTCGCCATCTTGCGGTAGCCAACCTGGTACCTAATACGGACCAGCGAGAATATACCCTCCTACGAGCAGGCGCAATCATTCACAACGAACTGGAAACCGAGTTCCATGCATCAGGGCTCCTCCTCGGGGTCCGGGGTCCCTTCCACTCCTTCGACGTTCATTGTGCCGATGCATGGAACCCGACGAACGACAACAATCTTTGCGAACACATACTTAGCATGCGCCTGTGGAAATCTCCACGGGAACGGCCGCACGACACAGACCTAGTTGTTGTCGTGAACAGCATGTCTGTCTTCGAAGATCTCATCTGCAGCGGTATCAACATCTCAATTCACGGTCGCTCGGACATTACCTTTACTACGTACCATTTTCACTTATCACGTAGATTGTAGCAGGGTTCGGTTCTATGTTATTCGAAATGTATATACGCTATATAATATACACAAAACTCAGAGTACTAGCTTGCACTGCGGACTTACATACCACCTACTACTACGTCGCTCCCAGGCCCCCAACAGCGCCGGCACACGGCTGCCCAAGATTAACCGGGCTGCGATGGATGCCCTAACTATATACGCATTAGACCAGATACCAGATAGAAATAACACCACTCACCTTGTGTTTTTTTTTTTTTTTTTTGGTGGCAGGTTTGATAGCTCGGTGACGCCGACATGGTCGTAGTCGCTCCTCCCGCTAGTTTGTACCAACACTCACCTTCGTCCCTCGCGTAAGATCGAAATCCCAAACCAGAATTTTCCCAAAACTCATGACAGAAAGACGCTGCGTATGGATGTGACCTGCCTGCGATTTAGCTTGGTTCAAGCGACGGCAGAAATTGATGGCATGCCGGATTTCCACAAGCCCCAGTGAGGGCGTCCGAGCGCGAGTGAGAGAGATCGGAAAGGCGTCAGCGCTCCGTTTCCTGAAGTTGGTTTCTCTGCCAAGTCCGCCATTGTAAAGTGAGCCTTAATTTTCGTTCATCTACTCCTTTCTGGCGCTGAACTATACCAATTTGTTGTCTCAGCCAGTTTCGGTGGTCCGGATTAGTGAACGTGTCTCCTTGTCAGAATTCATTGCATTGCGTAGCCGACGTGGACGGTGTATTGCACTCTCCCCCTCCTTGACCACGCCCAGCGGCGTGACTGCTGAAGTAAGTCTGTATCGGCTGGGGGTCTGTTTCCGTGCTCATTTCATCGCGCAGCGTCACTCGTTCTGGCCAGGCGACGAAGTTGAGCTTTAGCCCTGCGCCCACGCCGCGATAACAACAAGTTAGGGATCGGGAAGGACGGGCGAAGTCGGTCTTCTATGTTAATCCTCACGCTCCCTGGTCGGTTTGAGGGATGGAGCGCTCGCCGACGCGGTGCAGCTGATGGCGGTGAGGGAGTTCTGTGGGGAATGCGAATCGCTCAGAGCGCGAGCCGGAATCAGACGACGACGTTTAGGATGGGGGTTGCCCGAGGTAGGCTGGCCCTCCTTAGTCCACGGACTCTGCTAACAACCGCAGGTCCGCTTCAAGACCGTCATCTTCTCAAAACAGACGGATGTCAGGTCTGATTCCGCCTATCGCTTGTATCAAGTACATAGATATCTCCTGCCCCTAGTTCTTAGGTTTGTGTGCTCAACGCTGCGGACGTATTTTGAACGCTTAACCTGCTTAACGTAGTCCTTGTATATTTATTCAATTTGGAGGCCCGCCTGCAATGGTAGGCCCGCCTGCAATGGTAGGCGGGCCGAAGGGTCAAAACCTACCTGGCTCAGCACCTGCTACGTCCTGACACAGACCCAATGAAGAAGACGGAACCGTACAGTGGACTTCTCCAGCTCTGGCTCTGGGGCCGCCCAGTACAGGAATGAGGAACTTTGGTGCCGCTGGCGCAGGGGTGAACAAGGAGGATTGAAGGGTACGCCGCTCCAGCTCCGGCGCCGCCGGCGCCACCCAGTATAGGGCAAAGGAACTCCGGCGCCGCTGGCGCCGCCCAATGCAGGGCAAAGGAGCAGGAGACTGTCTAGACCAGAGAGTTTGAGAGAGCTTTTCAAGTCACATGATTCCGACCGAAGTCGACTGATATTTTCAATTTGTTCTACCCCTAGGTAAACCCGGCCCTCTCCGACCAATGAACACAAGGTCCAAAAGCAAAGTCAAGCTCAACGATGGACCCCATTGGTCTGCTTCGGACGTGGTTGAGAAAGCTGCAAAGAAGGGCGCCGCCCAGGTGAGTAATCCTCCTACACTTCATCTACAATAATTTTGAGGGTTGAAGAAAAAACCGCCCCTGCCCCGGTCTTGCGACGTGCCCTGGCCACTTTTGGACAAATTTCCTGACCCAACTCCTTCCTCGAGTCACAGAAGCGGCGACCCCCTCAAGATGCTTCAAGACCGCACCGACCTGAAGGCTAGGCACTTCCTCGCCACCGTGGACGTCTTTGTGGCAGAAGATGTCGCTCTCGAGGAGCTTTTGGCTCGGCCGAAGAATACCACCGAGGAACGCAAAAAAGCTCAGACGGTGATGGATGGCCTCAAAATGCGCTCTTCCCAAGCCTTGTCCTCTATCATCATCGATAAAAACGGCGTCATTTTGGTTGTCTATATAGGTTGGCGCAAGAAGCAGGATAAACTTGATCGTTCCACTATCGAGGAGCTTGTGTCCCCGAAAGTACTGCTCCGTCGAGCCAAGGTGAGCGTCGAGTGTTGGTGCAACTTTGTGATCTTGAACATCTTACAGCCCTTGGCTGAACAATATGCCAACAGAACGCGGGAGGATATGGATTTCTCACCTGAGGAATACATCTATGACGGAATCCCGGCAAGTCTTTCTCACATGCCCTATCATCGCGTTGTTGAGCAATTCCTTCTACAGGCGGAGACCAACGAGAGGTTGTACGTGGCGAGTCAAGTCGTGGCGGCAGCGCACCAGCCCAGTGCACACGAGCGCGATAGCCGTCATCGGCCCCACAATGCAGCCGATGGCGATGGGCGCACCATGGCTTACCCCACTCCAGAGAACGTCCCCCCGCCGCAGCTTGGCCATTTTGGAAAACGGCAGCAGACTGTCCTGAAAGGGCGCCGTGAACCGCAGCGCAAAAAAACCAAGATCGAGGAAGTTGAAGAGGTTGACGAAGATGGTGACTATGTCGATGTTGGCGTCCGAGCTGGAATCGAAGATCAAAGCGACAACGAGTACATGAAGCTGGAGGGGATCAGTCACGAAACATGCGGTGTGATTCATCTCGTGCATGCTTGGGTTCAACAGGGCACCGGGGACGGTGTACGCATCAATGCGTTTTTCCCTAACGTTTTTCCCTAGCTGATATTTTTCCAGGACCTGATTGGACCGTCGCAGGACATTTCCAAGGGAGGTCTGAAGGGGAATGCAAACCGCATGTATCTTGAAGCCACCCAACCAGCCACTGCCATCGTATCCAGAATTTTCAGGGCATGTTTTCCACAAGACCACGAAAACATTGAGAAGGTTTTTTTGGCGGCACGATACCTAAAAGAGGACCTGGGCCCCTTTCCAGGCAGAGCCATCGTTTGGAAAGCCCAAGTCTACCTCCATTGCGACGGGTTGGAAGGCACAGAACCAACAGCCACCACTCCCTCGGGGTCCTTCAGGGGAGGAGCTATGGTCTTCCCTGACCTGGGAGCCAAATTCGAGTATGTGATCATACCTGTTTTTTATTGTGCTGTCTCAGCGTCTTTCATTGGCCTTCAGGTATAGATCGGGGGACATTTGCATTGCTCGCGCTTCTGCCCTATACCACGCTGTTGAAGAATGGGAGCCTGTGCCCTGCAGTGCCGAAAATGCTGCCCTGCGACTGACACCAGGACGAGTAAGCACAGTCTATTTCTGCCCCCAGAAGACGAAGAACAGTTTGGAGGGCAAGATGGAGAACTGGGTCAGTCGTACTGTGGGTGGGTGTGTGGCAAATGCTGCCGACATCAAGCGATCCGCTGGAAGGAAAGCTCTAACCGACAAGAAGCGGGTGGCCCGAAAGAAGGAGGGCTTTGAAAATAGGAAAAGGAAGGAGGCTCAAGCAGCACGGGCGGCCAAGGAGGATTGATTTTATATTGGTTCACGATATCGTTCTTGCAATGTGATAACTCTGAACGTCATGATTGAATTGTCAAAATCGAGATAGTTGGTTGGTCCCAGGTATGCGGTAACAGCCAGCCTCCGGCACCCCAGCATCATCTCCGCCGCCACGCCCGCTCGATTGGCCTTCGAAAAATTTGCGAGTGGTGGTTTGTAACTCCCGTGGTCAGCGAAGAGTCTCCCAGAGGCAGACGAACGATCTTCCCTTGAACCTTCGTGCCTCAAGATATTCCGTCCGATGAGGTATCCTGAGTTTTACGCCGCATCGTGATTCCTGCCTTTAGGAGACTAAAGAGTGCACGCGCTGACCTGGAAACGAGCAAATTGCGAGCAAGAATGCGGAGAGGGGGAGACGTGCGCATGCAGGAGACGTCCCAGGTTGCCACCGTCAAACGGATGGTAAATTTGGGCACCGCATCTTCTCGGCTCGACGAGCTAGTTCTCCCGGGGCGAACTATAAGAAATATAATTGAGCTAGTATACGTTGAGTACAAGGTTGAGTATACGCGAAAGCGTTGTTTGGCCGCGCATGGCAGAAGCTTCCGCGAAGCTTCCGCGAAGCCGCGCTGACAAAGCATGTGCGAGCTTCTCCCTCGGCACATTGTGGTGTGCTTTGACGAGATATCACACTCCCACCTGGCACATTATGGCGTGCTTGTACATAACAACTTTATACCTCGCTGGAGATCAAATGGACGCGGTAGCTACCTGCCCGAGGTAAGTCTTTATCGGCTGGAGACTCTGTTCCAGGGCTCACCATCGTTTAGCTTAACGAGCTGGACACTCCCAGGGAACATTATCATTATGATATGCTTGAGCGACTTTTCACCTCGCCAAATCCGATGGAGACAGTCATTGCGTGCCCGAGGTAAGTCTGTATCGGCTGGGGATCTGTTCCAGCGCTCATTCCATCGTTTAGCTTGACCAGCGTCACTGTAAGGGAAATTCTCGGCACATCATGGTGTGCTTGACGCTTTTGCCCCGCCCGCTGGACATCCAATAACTCGGCACATTATGGTGTGCTTGAGGACATGGCCGGCACCTTGGTCTGCCTTCTCAACTGCACTCCACATCCTCGCGGCGTTTTCTCGTTTCTGTGGGGTTCCTCTACATTTTTGGTTACTTTGTGGATTGTTTCAATCATTTGGAAGTATTCATTACTGACTGGCTTCCACAGGTCAGAGAAAAACTCGAGTGACGATGACGAGGAAATGGGTGGCTGTGCCCTCGGAAAGACCTTGGCCACCCGATCGTCTATTTTTTTTTTGTTTCTGCTGATATTACTCGGTGAATCGCTTTCAATTTATTGTTAGTCGCCGTAGCTGACCTGTATCCTCGGTTATCAGGTCTTTGTCATGTTCCTGGCCCACCTCACAAAAACGCCTGTGTAGCCTAAACCGTATTACTTAGGGTAGTACGAGCGTGGGCTAGATTTTCCGCTAGATTTTCCGCAGTAATGCACTAACTTGTTCTAGCTGCCTCGAATAGATGTGGCCAAGGTTTTTTTTTTTTTTTTTTTTTTTTTTGGAGCGTTGAATAATGAGCCTCAGTTTGCAAAGCATTCTAAAGTTCATCCGCTGGGGTAACCGATTTTTCAATCAGTAGAAGCCGGTAAGTTGTCCGTCGGGAAATGCCAATTATGCACAGTTTTTAGAACTTAGTGTGGGACTCCGACCAGGAATTGTGCTAACCAATTCCACGCTTTGAATATATGGGTCGTATACCCACTAAAACCCGATCTGACTGTATCCAGTCATCCGGCAACGAATCTTCGTCCCAAAGGATGCCACTCCAAGTATTTAGAACTGTCTGCCTCTTGAAGGCTAGGCGACCGAAGTGGATTTTATTTGTAAATAGGCGGTCGCGTTTCAACATCGAGTCGATTCCCGCTACCCAGCGATTATGTATCTCGGTGTGTGAGTGTTGTTCATTCGAGTTGTTAAACCGGCGTTCGTTTCCACCTGTGCGCAGTATGTCCCGGAGACTGCCCATGATGAACTCAACAGCTATCACAGGGACAAAACTTTATACACCGAGCGCCACGGCACCAATCTAAACTAGAAACAAGTAAGTACAAATATTAATTGCGGACGACAAAAGTACTCACACACCGGGAAGTCTTCGTTAGGTACGGTATGATGATCCCCGTCTGAGAGTACATACTGTAGGCGAATAAGAACCCACAAAGAAATCGCTCGAGACTGTTTTACCTTAAATTGCCTACGGCTTCGTCGCCGACGACGACGCCTGCCTGCAAGCTGATCAATGTGGGGAAAGATCGTAAGTAGGAAGAAGACCGTGAATTTGATTTCTGCCTAGCGTCAAGAACGGGTAGGGAGGAAAGAAGAGGGAAGGTCGCCAAGAGCCTTCGAGCTAGTGTCATGTTGACCAGCCCAGTATGACATCCTACCCTGGCTCCCGTTCGATGCTCTCGCGGAGCGCCCGTGTACTACGTCAGTCACCATTGGCTGTAACGTTTAGAACATTGTTCCGTCAACGGTCCAATCGGCATCCTCCGCTTCCTTAGTCGTGTAGATTTGCCAACTGGTCCTCCGTTGCGACATACTTCGAATTACTACAATCTTATTAGAGTAGAGATTCAGGATTTATTGCCCGATCAGCTGGGTGTTAGCCAGTGGCTGTACAGGTTATCTGCCACTGGTCCCATTGCACCGAGTTTGTGGCCGGTAAAATCGTGAGAATAATCTGGGAGATTCTTAACGGACGTATAATGTGTTTCATTTTTACAGCCCTCTAAACCATCGCAAATCGTAAACGGCAGGTACATGGCAGATAACATCACCTGCATGTCACATCAAATCACTACTCTCTCACGCCCCTATTTGCACATCGCGTTGCGCTTTTTGGTGAATATTGGGGTTCTTCCTGGGCCTGTGCATGCGTGAAATTTATATGATACCCCTGCAGGTGTACTCACGTCAACCATCAGATTTTATTCCATGCCTACAGCACTAGTTACTCAAAGCTGTAATGGCAAGACAGAAAATGAGCTGCCGAATCAGAATTCCCGGGCGCGACCCCAAAGAATACAATCCTCCCTTTCCAGAGGTCTGAGAATACACCTTGCTAGATTCGGGGCTCATATTTACGCACGTTTTTTTGAAGAGTTAGATGCAGTTCGCACGCTGTGAGCACGCTGAGAAACATTCACTTTTCGCTCCCGTTGAGTGCCCAAATATCACACGCAATGATACCCTCTTGAAACTCCTTGAAACCTCTTTCAAATCCCTCTTCCCGGGTGATTTTTACGATTTTCCCTTCTTTGGATACCCAGCGTATTGGGGGGAAAACCAGATTCAGTACGAGTGGATGCTCAGAAAATTCAGATAATATTGTACAGGAAATTCTATGTGTTAGATGCACCAGGTGCCTTTGGAGGCACCCGCCAATACTCGTCGCAATCGTCAGGGTTCGGCGTGAATTTCTGGTTTGTAGGCCAGGTTAATACATACGTGGGTAAGGGTATCGAAGGTTGCATGTCGAGATGAGCCAATGCGGCTGGGGTGAGACTGGCGAGCCAGGCAGGACTGTAAAAGTTCTCTGGTAAGCCCATCACGATTTTTTCTGAACAGCGGCTCTGCGTAAGAAATTTGCGGATTCGAGTATGCCTCATAGGTCCAAGTTTGATGCCACTAGCTGTCTTCGGCCCGTTGGCTATATAATTCGCGTCAAGCCATTTGAAAAGAGATACCAGGTCGTGCGCGCGATAGGTTTTGTGTTTTACTTGGCAGCCTTTGGTAGCATGACCTGGCAATGGTTCATCATCCGAACTCATACAGCCCTTCGTCGCCGTCGTCATTACAGTCTGAAACTCGTCGCGGCAACTCGCATCTGCGAATGCGATGGAATCGGTTCTCAATTTGTAGAGCTGAGAGCGGGTTAAATTATCCTGTCGCAGCTCGAGTTTGATGCACGTACCGAGCCCCGGCCTGAATTATTTGTTGCATTGCTAGCGCGGACTACTTTAGCTCGCGCAGCTCCGACTGGATCAGCAGCAGCTTTAAGCTTGCTCATCTTCGTTTTCCGTAGTGTCTCCATGCGCCCACGGAAATGTGCTCTGAGGAAGTCTTCATCTACCCCTTCTACTGCCTTTTGCTCAGGATGCTGGAGAAAAAAATGGGATACGAGCTGTTCTTGGAGAGAACTGTTCCATGCGCCATGTACCACATCACTTTTCTGGGCGTTCGGGCCTAGGAAAGGCGCCCAGGGGTCGTCTTTTATGCTGGGTCCGGGGCCCTGATTTGCCTGAAAAGCTTGGGCCAAGTCTGTGACGTCTTTTACCCCAATGACGTCCTCGTCTTTTTTCATGCCCATCCCTTTTTGCATCATTTTTCGGAACATGTTCTGCGGAACGTATGAAAAAGTCAAGATGTGAAGATCCACAGTATTTCGCACCTGTGCCGTTGTTTGTTCTTTAGTTCGAATAATGTTGCGTTGGCGAGGCTTGTTGAATGTTGCAGGATTTGGGCTCTGACCGGTGGACTGCTGAGCATGAGGCGGGGTTGTACCAGACCCAGCGGGTATGGAAGGGGTCTGGCCCGCGGCTTGAGGTTGTGGAGGATTAGATCCTCCAGATCCAGAAGGCGTTGCAGGGGCTTGTCCAGCAGACTGCTGGGGATGGACGGGCGGAGGATTTGGCCCAGATCCTGTTGCTTGGCCGCCCGATTCACCATCAGGCATGTCCACATCAAATAGGTCGGGATCTTGGGCTAGGCTTTGTATCTTATGTTGTAAAAGTCGGATTTCAGTCTGCAGCAGTTTTTCTCTTTCTTTCCAAGTATCCCTTTCGTGGTTCATGCGTCGGATGTAATGGACGGTTGAATCAAGGTGCTGCGATTGTTGCCTTGCCTCCAGGGTTTTCGCCAACAACTCAGCCTCGAGCTACGATATGAATCAGCAAACAAAGTGAAAGATGAGACCCAAACCTAGATACCTTTTTTACGCAGTCTGAAACCTCAGACTCTGATCGGACGGGGCTCGTGCTCCTCAAGGTCTCGTACGCCTGTTTCGCTTGTCAGGCTGGGCATCAAAGTGTTGAATAAGCAAGGGGTACTTCTTTTAAGATGGTAAGAGCGTGCGTGGTTTGCTGGGCCGAAGCTCTCAAAGCCTCGTGTTTCTATCGGTCCGATCAGAAGGCGTCGAAGGTTCGGGGGAAGTGACCCACTCCCCGCAGCGTGAGCAAATCATGCTTCGTCGTCTCGAATTCAGATTGTACACGGACTTTATCTGTGGTCAATGACTCATGGTCCTGCGTTTGCCATCAAAAGGGGTCGAGGTTTCGAAGAACCCGCGAGCTACCTTTCGCATGTTCAAGAGAGTGGCCTGCGTCTGAGACAAGGTGGTTTGGATACAATCCCGATCCTGCCCAATTGGTCACATTGCTGCCAGGAAAATCAGTCATATCTGCGTACATTTTTTAGGTCGTTCCATTGCCCCAGAATATCGACGCGTTTCTGTCATGATGAATAGAATATCAGATAAATACAGCCGACAGGCTGACCTTTTCAAGAGAATGGCATTCTTCTTCCAGGATACAACGCTGCTGTTGGTGCGATTGCAGCTCCTGTAGTTCGGTCAGATGGGAGAAATATTTCAAGACGTGCAGATAAACCTCATCCGCCGCTGCTAGAGTGGACTTGTTTTCTTGATACTTCTATTGAAAATATCAGAGGCATTCGGGGCTCATTTAAGTCGCAGCTGACCTTGTGGAGACGGTCGAATGCTTCTGTCTCGACAGTCAAGGTTTTGGCCCATTCAGTTTGAGTCCGTTGAGCCTACAAACGAAAAGGCAGATATCAGCCAGGGCCTGTATGGCCGCAGCGTTTGTGCCCACCTGTGCGAGGCTCCCATTGAGCAGAAGATTGTTACGTTGGGCCTGTTTGAGGGTCAGACGTGTCGAGCATCATAAATCAGGTTACACACATCCTCAAATTTTGCAGTGACTTGTTGCGTGTCCTGGTAAATCGTGGTCAGAGTGAGGAGGGATTTTGAAGAAAGTTGACCTACCCGTCGCAGTCGGTCAATGGTCTCCTTCGCAGTCTCGGCTTCCTGCAGAACACGTCAGACCAGCGAGGAATGTGGAAGAGGGGGAGGGATCGGACAAGATTGAGGTTCGTGATTTGATCCTTCAAGTCTTCGTGTCCGATGTCCTTCTCCTGGCAGATTCGTCAGTCAAAAGTGAGACGGGACAATAGAGTCGACCTACCCGTCGCAGTCGGTCAATTGTCTCCTTCGCAGTTTCGGCTTCCTGCAGAACACGTCAGACCAGCGAGGAATGTGGAAGAGGGGGAGGGATCGGACAAGATTGAGGTTCGTGATTTGATCCTTCAAGTCTTCGTGTCCGATGTCCTTCTCCTGGCAGATTCGTCACTCAAAAGTGAGACGGAGAATATAATCGACCTACCCGTCGCAGTTGGTCAATTGTCTCCTTCGCAGTTTCGGCTTCCTGCAGAACACGTCAGACCAGCGAGGAATGTGGAAGAGGGGGAGGGATCGGACAAGATTGAGGTTCGTGATTTGGCCCTTCAAGTCTTCGTGTCCGATGTCCTTCTCCTGGCAGATTCGTCACTCAAAAGTGAGACGGGACAATAGAGTCGACCTACCCGTCGCAGTCGGTCAACGGTCTCCTGCGCAGTCTCGGCTTCCTGCAGAACACGTCAGACCAGCGAGGAATGTGGAAGATAGGAAGGGTTCGGACACTCTTTGCTGCTTCATACTTCTTTTGGAAACATCAGAGGCATTCAGGCCTCAGACAAGCGGCAGCTGACCTTGTGGAGACGGTCGAATGCTTCTGTCTCGACAGTCAAGGTTTTGGCCCATTCAGTTTGAGTCCGTTGAGCCTACAAACGAAAAGGCAGATATCAGCCAGGGCCTGTATGGCCGCAGCGTTTGGGCCCACCTGTGCGAGGCTCCCATTGAGCAGAAGATTAATACGTTGGGCCTGTTTGAGGGTCAAACGTGTCGAGCATCCTAAATCAGGTTACACACATCCTCAAATTTTGCAGTGACTTGTTGCGTGTCCTG
Source organism: Mycena crocata (assembly GCA_029281795.1). Classification (NCBI taxonomy): domain Eukaryota; kingdom Fungi; phylum Basidiomycota; class Agaricomycetes; order Agaricales; family Mycenaceae; genus Mycena; species Mycena crocata. The sequence goes on along the minus strand of JARJCP010000039.1, from coordinate 498,689 downwards.
GTAAATCGTGGTCAGAGTGAGGAGGGATTTTGAAAAAAAGTTGACCTACCCGTCGCAGTCGGTCAATGGTCTCCTTCGCAGCCTCGGCTTCCTGCAGAACACGTCAGACCAGCGAGGAATGTGGAAGAGGGGGAGGGATCGGACAAGATTGAGGTTCGTGATTTGGCCCTTCAAGTCTTCGTGTCCGATGTCCTTCTCCTGGCAGATTCGTCAGTCAAAAGTGAGACGGACAATAGAGTCGACCTACCCGTCGCAGTCGGTCAATGGTCTCCTTCGCAGCCTCGGCTTCCTGCAGAACACGTCAGACCAGCGAGGAATGTGGAAGAGGGGGAGGGATCGGACAAGATTGAGGTTCGTGATTTGGCCCTTCAAGTCTTCGTGTCCGATGTCCTTCTCCTGGCAGATTCGTCAGTCAAAAGTGAGACGGACAATAGAGTCGACCTACCCGTCGCAGTCGGTCAATGGTCTCCTTCGCAGCCTCGGCTTCCTGCAGAACACGTCAGACCAGCGAGGAATGTGGAAGAGGGGGAGGGATCGGACAAGATTGAGGTTCGTGATTTGGCCCTTCAAGTCTTCGTGTCCGATGTCCTTCTCCTGGCAGATTCGTCAGTCAAAAGTGAGACGGACAATAGAGTCGACCTACCCGTCGCAGTCGGTCAACGGTCTCCTGCGCAGTCTCGGCTTCCTGCAGAACACGTCAGACCAGCGAGGAATGTGGAAGATAGGAAGGGTTCGAACACTCTTTGCTGCTTCATACTTCTTTTGGAAACATCAGAGGCATTCAGGCCTGAGACAAGCGGCAGCTGACCTTGTGGAGACGGTCGAATGCTTCTGTCTCGACAGTCAAGGTTTTGGCCCATTCAGTTTGAGTCCGTTGAGCCTACAAACGAAAAGGCAGATATCAGCCAGGGCCTGTATGGCCGCAGCGTTTGGGCCCACCTGTGCGAGGCTCCCATTGAGCAGAAGATTAATACGTTGGGCCTGTTTGAGGGTCAAACGTGTCGAGCATCCTAAATCAGGTTACACACATCCTCAAATTTTGCAGTGACTTGTTGCGTGTCCTGGTAAATCGTGGTCAGAGTGAGGAGGGATTTTGAAAAAAAGTTGACCTACCCGTCGCAGTCGGTCAATGGTCTCCTTCGCAGCCTCGGCTTCCTGCAGAACACGTCAGACCAGCGAGGAATGTGGAAGAGGGGGAGGGATCGGACAAGATTGAGGTTCGTGATTTGGCCCTTCAAGTCTTCGTGTCCGATGTCCTTCTCCTGGCAGATTCGTCAGTCAAAAGTGAGACGGACAATAGAGTCGACCTACCCGTCGCAGTCGGTCAATGGTCTCCTTCGCAGCCTCGGCTTCCTGCAGAACACGTCAGACCAGCGAGGAATGTGGAAGAGGGGGAGGGATCGGACAAGATTGAGGTTCGTGATTTGGCCCTTCAAGTCTTCGTGTTCGATGTCCTTCTCCTGGCAGATTCGTCAGTCAAAAGTGAGACGGACAATAGAGTCGACCTACCCGTCGCAGTCGGTCAATGGTCTCCTTCGCAGCCTCGGCTTCCTGCAGAACACGTCAGACCAGCGAGGAATGTGGAAGAGGGGGAGGGATCGGACAAGATTGAGGTCCGTGATTTGGCCCTTCAAGTCTTCGTGTCCGATGTCCTTCTCCTGGCAGATTCGTCACTCAAAAGTGAGACGGACGATAGAATCGACCTACCCGTCGCAGTCGGTTAATTGTCTCCTTCGCAGTCTCGGCTTCCTGCAGAACACGTCAGACCAGCGAGGAATGTGGAAGAGGGGGAGGGATCGGACAAGATTGAGGTTCGTGATTTGGCCCTTCAAGTCTTCGTGTCCGATGTCCTTCTCCTGGCAGATTCGTCAGTCAAAAGTGAGACGGACAATAGAGTCGACCTACCCGTCGCAGTCGGTCAATGGTCTCCTTCGCAGCCTCGGCTTCCTGCAGAACACGTCAGACCAGCGAGGAATGTGGAAGAGGGGGAGGGATCGGACAAGATTGAGGTTCGTGATTTGGCCCTTCAAGTCTTCGTGTCCGATGTCCTTCTCCTGGCAGATTCGTCAGTCAAAAGTGAGACGGACAATAGAGTCGACCTACCCGTCGCAGTCGGTCAATGGTCTCCTTCGCAGCCTCGGCTTCCTGCAGAACACGTCAGACCAGCGAGGAATGTGGAAGAGGGGGAGGGATCGGACAAGATTGAGGTTCGTGATTTGGCCCTTCAAGTCTTCGTGTTCGATGTCCTTCTCCTGGCAGATTCGTCAGTCAAAAGTGAGACGGACAATAGAGTCGACCTACCCGTCGCAGTCGGTCAATGGTCTCCTTCGCAGCCTCGGCTTCCTGCAGAACACGTCAGACCAGCGAGGAATGTGGAAGAGGGGGAGGGATCGGACAAGATTGAGGTCCGTGATTTGGCCCTTCAAGTCTTCGTGTCCGATGTCCTTCTCCTGGCAGATTCGTCACTCAAAAGTGAGACGGACGATAGAATCGACCTACCCGTCGCAGTCGGTTAATTGTCTCCTTCGCAGTCTCGGCTTCCTGCAGAACACGTCAGACCAGCGAGGAATGTGGAAGAGGGGGAGGGATCGGACAAGATTGAGGTTCGGGATTTGCCTCTCCAGCTCGTCATAGCGCTGTTCGAGTCATTATATAAATGTTGGCCCTGGTAGGAAAAGGAAAGGAACCTTGCTGAATTGCGCTGAGGCCTGTTTCGACTTATCAAGCTCTTCCCGCTGGAACAAAGGGTGTACATTAGTCAAGCGGCACCTACGCCGGGAATGGACCCACCGTTGTTTTTAACCTTTCCTGCAGCCTAGCTATCTATTCAGACGCAAATCAGATGGCTTAGGCTTTCCAGAAGCGTGGCATACATCCTGCTCCCTTTGTTCGCTTTTCGTTTGCAGCGCTGCTATCTATCCCGGAAGAGGAATCAGACCGGTAAAGCAGAGGTTCAGAAACGTAGGTGCACACATGCTTGCTAGCCTGGAGGGACCCCCACTCCCGAAACTACGGGAACATGGGTTAGTGGGAGTGTCGGGATCGAAGAGGCTGACCTTCGTGGGCTCATCTCCGTCATCTGATGCTTTTCTCTTGGCAGGTTCAGCCTGGGGAGCCCCGGTGTCGTACGGTTGGGCCTCTTGGTACATTCAGAAGTGCAAGGGCGAGATGTAACTACTTAGGACAAAGCGCAAAACCAGACGAATTGATGGTTTTGTCAGCAGTTTTGCATAAGCTTGATTGGAATGAGCTCTGGAGGAGGAGGAGGAAGAGAAGGGGGTATTTGACTGCAGAGGTCCCAACAAGGTCCCAATCAGGCAAGAAGCCACTGCACCGATGTACATGGCAGTTTGAGGCATATGCTGCGCGCGGTGCTGGGGATAAGCTTGGTGGGCGTGGCCCCTGGTATGATTCACGGGAATCGTTGAGATGTCTGATTTCTATGTATTTTGGAGCATTTGGACTCGGTCGGAAAAGGTGAAGAAGTGAAGAAGTGAAATTTAGTCGTTGCCAGAAAAGTTGACGAAAAGCGACTTGGGGAAAAAGTGGCCTGTACCGAGGCTGCCTCAAGCACACCAAAAGATGTGCCAGGTGGAAATGTCCACCGGCGGGTAGGAAAGTCGCTATGCGGGCAAGCACACCACAGTGTACTGCGAAGTTCGCCAGCGCTCGAGTTGTCCTTGCAAGAAGATTTGTACGTAGAAGGCGGAGCCGCAGATGCTTTGTCAGCCCAGCTCCCGGAGGCTTCTGGCATACGCAGCCAAACAACGGGTTGTTCCCACAGAGAATTTGTTACATGTACTTGATCCCGTAACACTCTCCGTAACACCACCTGTCGGGTTTGAGTCGGAATTTTGGACAATTCTATTTAACAACCCCCCTTGTTAAAACGAGCCGGGTTGCGACAGAGAACAAGTCTATCTAATTCCGACGTACTCAATCGAGCGAGGAAGTAGCGAGTCGGCAACGCCCGGCTCCGAGCGCCCCAAGAAAACCAGAAAAATCCAGACGAAGCAATGAGTCGGCACTGAAAGACGGCGAGAGCAATGGAGGCTCCTGAGGACCCATCCCCATTTTATAGCGCCTAGTGCCGATCCAGGAGATGAGACAAAGGAGCCACTGGCCAGGAGTGACTCAGGGCACGAACGACGCCCGGCGGCGACGTCTACGGTTGCCGATAAGTTGGTTTCAACCACCACAAAGGCCTGCCCGACGTTTGTCCGTGTCGGGCAGGAAGCATCTTACCGCAACTGCCACCTCTCCGCCCCCCATTGTTCTCACGACGTGCTCTGAGGGCTTCTTGGAGTTGAATATGGATAGCCACCAATAGCTTAGCTACATGTTTGTCCTTAGTAAAGTGGTCGTTCCAGTTTTGGGACCTTGCCAGTATAATTGATTCTCTCTCTCTCTCTCTTGTCGTCCGCCCGTCCACGAGGTGCGGCGCTGAAGATTTCATGCCAGCCTTCGGCGTGCTGGGGTGATTGGGCGGCAATTCAGGTCGGCGTCGATGGGGTTATATACTCGTCTTGGATGTTTATGGCGCAGTTTAGTTGCTGGCGACGTTGAGCAATGAAACTTGCTTGACGGATAGGATATTGGCATTGGCGGCAGTCCATGCTCAACCTAAGGATACAGACGCGGAATTAGTTTGCGTTATCGAGTCGACCTACCTATGCCGGACCGGGTTGAGAGTGTATACGAGGTTATGTATCGGTTATGACCTTACAGTCTTCTTGCTGCCGGACCCCTTCGTCCCCACTAACGACAAGGCCCGCCGCATGAACATCTACTCGTTTTTCTGGGTAGTGTCTGAATTCTGGTCGAAGTTCAACCACCAAATTCCTTCCTTGAGATACGTCGCAAAGGAAAGCCATGCGCAATACGGCAAGGTGTGTTACAGTAACGAAGAAAAGGCAGCCGACAGTCATATAGAATGAAGACAGCGTCATCAGTCCATGATCAATTAACACAGTCACCCAAGCCAGGAGCTCCTCGAGAGCGACATCTTCTGCCACAAAGACATCCACGGTGGCGAGGAAGTGCCTAGCCTTCAGGTCGGGGCGGTCTTGAAGCATCTTGAGGGGGTCACCGCTTCTGTGACTCGAGGAAGGAGTTGGATCAGGATATTTGTCCAAAAGTGGCCAGGGCACGTCGTAAGACGGGGCAGGGGCGGTTTTTTCTTCAACCCTCAAAATTATTGTAGATGAAGTGTAAGAGGATTCCACGGTACGGTTCCGTCTTCATTGGGTCTGTGTCAGGACGTAGCAGGTGCTGAGCCCAGTAGGTTTTGCCCCTTCGGCCCGCCTACCATTGCAGGCGGGCTTCCAAATTGAATAAATATACAAGGACTACGTTAAGCAGGTTAAGCGTTCAAGATACGTCCGCAACGTTGAGCACACAAACCTAAGAACTAGGGGCAGGAGATATCTATGTACTTGATACAAGTGATAGGCGGAATCAGGCCTGACATCCGTCTGTTTTGAGAAGATGACGGTCTTGAAGCGGACCTGCGGTTGTTAGCAGAGTCCGTGTACTAAGGAGGGCCAGCCTACCTCGGGCAACCCCCATCCTAAACGTCGTCGGCATCTGATTCCGGCTCGCGCTCTGAGCGATTCGCATCCCCCACAGAACTCCCTCACCGCCATCTCCAAGACACACCAGCTGCACCGCGTCGGCGAGCGCTCCACCCCTCAAACCGACCAGGGAGCGTGAGGATTAACATGTCCCGATCCCTAACTTGTTGTTATCGCGGCGTGGGCGCAGGGCTAAAGCTCAACTTCGTCGCCTGGCCAGAACGAGTGACGCTGCGCGATGAAATGAGCACGGAAACAGACCCCCAGCCGATACAGACTTACTTCAGCAGTCACGCCGCTGGGCGTGGTCAAGGAGGGGGAGAGTGCAATACACCGTCCACGTCGGCTACGCAATGCAATGAATTCTGACAAGGAGACACGTTCACTAATCCGGACCTCCGAAACTGGCTGAGACAACAAATTGGTATAGTTCAGCGCCAGAAAGGAGTAGATGAACGAAAATTAAGGCTCACTTTACAATGGCGGACTTGGCAGAGAAACCAACTTCAGGAAACGGAGCGCTGACGCCTTTCCGAGAAGCCCCCGACCGACATTAACTTCGGTCGGGTGCCCAAGAGCTTTCCGAGGGCACGCGTCGAATCGGTCGACAAGGGCCTTGAAACTGAGCTTTCCGGAGTCACGGATCGCTTAAGCAGCTGAACCAGTTAGTGGATGACTGCAAAAGAGAGTGCGCATACGCATACCATGAGTACAGCTTGCTAATGCCCGACCGCCTCCCACTCCTGCCCATTTCATCGTCGTCATCAACATCACCGTCGTTGAGTTATTCTCCTGCCTGTGGAACCTAGTCAGTAACAAGTACTCCCAGATGAGTGAAAGAAGCTCACAAAGTGACCAAAAATGTAGAGGAAGCCCGCAGGAACGAGGAAACGCTGCGAGGAGGTGGAGTGCAGGTGAAAAAGTCGGATCAAGATACTTCTCAAGCACACCATAATGTGCCGAGTTATTGGATGTCCAGCGGGCGGGGCAAAAGCGTCAAGCACACCATAATGTACCGAGTATTTCCCTGGCAGTGAGGCTGATGAGCGCCGGAACGTATCCCCAGCCGAGACAGACTTACCTTGAGAAAGCCACAACCGATTCCATCGGATTTGACGATGAAAAGTCGCTCAAGCAGACCATAATGTTCCCTGGAAGTATCCAGTTGTCAAGCTAAACGCTGATCAGCACTGGAAGATATCCCCAGCCGATAAAGACTGACCTCGGACCCCGTCCATTTGATCTCCAGCGAGGTATAAAGTCGTTATGTACTCAAGCACACCATAATGCGCCAAGTGGGAGTGTCCGGCTGGCAGGGTATCCCGTCAAACACACCACAATGTGTCGAGGGATTCGCCCAGTTTGCGCGTTGCCGTGGTGGAAGACGGAGCGACAGATGCTTTGCTAGCGCGACTTGCGAAAGCCAGTCAGTAATAGATACTCCCAGATAATTGAAAGCGGCTCACAAAGTGACCAAAAATGTAGAGGAACCCGGCAGAAACGAGAAAACGCCGCGAGAAGGTGGAGTGCAGGTGAAAAAGCGGACCAAGGTGCCAGCCATGTCCTCAAGCACACCATAATGTGCCAAGTGGGAGTGTCCAGCTAGCGCGGCATTTCGTCAAGCACACCAGAATGTGCCGAGGGATTCGCCCCGTTGTTGTGGTGGGAGATGGAGGCCGCATATGCTTTGTCAGCGCGGCTTCGCGGAAGCTTCTGCCATGCGCAGCCAAACAAGGGAGCGCACAAGTCCTAATACTACTATGTATGACTTCTTCTCTTTCTCTATTGCTCTCCTCATTCGTATCTACTCCTACTTCATCGTCTCCTCAAAGTTCCACCCCCACCGCGGAAGAACTAGCTCGTTGCTCCATGGCGCCGCTACCGTCCGGACCGAGGTTCTTACTAAATGCGTTTGACTGTATTCTCAAACGAGTGAGTTACATCCCTGTTTTCAATGAGTGTTTCTGACAGACGACGATAGGGGTCGAAAGTCAAAGAGTCAACCATCTTTTCGCGGAAATATTCCACCGAGATGTCCTCTCGGTCTTTTAAGTCCTCCTTTGGTGTTACAGAGGCAAAGGCGAGCTTCCTACCTGGATTTAGAGAGACGCAGGTACGACACAACCCTTTGTAAGAACGGATGAATATTTTGGTAAATATTGGTAGAGGAGTTTTCGACCCTTTGCGTGGTCCGTGCGGACCTCTCTCCGCTGAAATCCAGCGCCACAACGACAAAACATTTTGGAAGATCATATTTTCCATCGAGATCCACTTTGGTTTGACCGAATTCAGGGCTCGCATCAAATGGATAGACAATGTGCGTTTGCCCATCTTGAAAGTTAAATTCGGAGTTCTTACAATATATCGCAGGGAGAAATAAAATAGTAAGTGACGGTCATCATTTTAATGAGTCGCCAACAACTCGTATTCAGTGGACCTGCCTCCATTGTGTATAACGAACGCGGACGACGTGCAGAGGAAACCGAGCCGGATATGTACCCGAAGACCTTCTCGGTCGGACCAGATACGCTCTTCGACGCCCTTGTCGACCACACTCTTCCGCGCCAGGACCTGGACCCGCCGAAAGTGTGTCGACAAGGAAGAATGAGATCCCAGAGGTAGCACATCTTCCCGACGAATTGCAAGAACCTCGCGGCGATTCCAAAAGCAGCAGTTCATCCGACCGGGAACCGTCGAGGGGCCGAAAGTCAGGGAAGGGAAAGAGGAAAGAGAAAGACAAAGAGATTCCGCCGGATAAGAGCACAGATAGTCATACCTCTTCGCGTCTCGCCGAGACACTCGCGTCCGTCTGGGGCTCATGAGCCTACGCCAAGCCCATCACCAGGCCAAGGCGGGGATGCCACCGAACCTCTCAGTCAAAGTGTGGGCGCCGCGCGGCCAGCGAGTGAAGAAGCGCATGAACAGAAGACTGAGCCAGAGGCGGCGGCATTCGAGGTTGCAGCGACATCAGGTGTCCTAGATGCTGAAGGAGTGCAAGCTCCGCGAGTCCCCACTGTGCCTCGCACGCCGGCGGTTGAAGCCTTACCAGAATTAGAGGCGAAAACCCCTCCTGCGACGAGCAATTCCGAACCCACTGCGAAACAGACGGAAGCGCCTCCTGCACCACAGACGGAGGCAACTGTCACACCGCAGTCAGACGTGTCTCCCGCCGACCCCCGCTCCGCGGCCATTAGTGTGCTGTGCACCATCAACAGAAATTCTTGACACGGACGCGCTGATTGAGCGCTGCAGGAAGGAAATCGAGGATCTGAAGCAACGCTTGGAGGAACACGAGCAGGAGGCGACGCGTGATGCGCCATCCGTGCAGTGGGGACGATTCACGGCCGGGAAGCCCGGGCAAGATCGACTTTGACATGTCACCGTACCAGGTATGCATTGCCACGCTTGGCGCTCTACTTAGTCTTCTAACGGTGCATTTTAACTGCAACAACAACTGTCGGCGGCGCGACTTCAAATCGAGTCCCAATCGAATCAAATCCTGTCGCTGGAGGCGACGCTGCTTGCGAGGCCTGAGCTGCCCGCAACTGCGCCAGAGGACGACAAGGATAATAAGTTGATCACGGAGCAGGAGCGCGCAATCCGCGACCTTGAGAATGTGGTGCGCAGGTACGAGGAAAATGCAGGGCAGTCTGCCAGTCGAGGGGAAGGAGACTGGAGCTAGGGAGCTTGTGCGTCAGCTCGAAAAGGAGAAGAAGGTGTGTACGATGGTGTTCAAGATTTACACTTCAGCTAATATACGAACAGATACGGGTCCGTGAGCAAGTTCGACTCGCTGGGTTCGGGCCTGTTTTCCCTGCATCATCCCCTGCCAAGGTCATGCCTAGTCCCGGCGGCGCCTCCGCCGCATTTGCAGGTCAACGGGAGGTATGGCAATAGCAGCAGATCGTGATGCAGAATACAGGCGAGACGTCGAGCAAGGAATAGCTCAGCTGGTGAGCAGGTACAGCACGTAGAATGTATCCACAAGTATTTACCTCAGCGCCAAGGAGAACCACGTGCAGAACCCCCTACAAGATAACAGGCCGAGGCATTCCGACGAGGACGGCAAGTGGGACGAGCAGACACCGACTACGACAGGATATTTTCTACATCTCTCATAATCAAGAGTAAATTTTTTTTTCTCTTTCTGCCTGCTTACCTCCGTATGGTTGACAGCATAGCACGGCTTTATTTATTCTTTCCACCGACACCTTATCCGAGCCCCTTCCCTTCCCTTTAAAGGGCTCGGGCTCGGGCTCGGGCTCGGGGTCGGCCTTGGGCTAGGGCTAGGGCTAGGGGTCGGACTCGGGCTCGGGCTCGGGGAATGAGGAGGACGCGTACAACGAAAATCTATTGCGACTGGAGAGATGAACAACGTTCCGTCTTGTAGATCACGTAACCCTGTAGCGTTACTTAATTACCTGACCGTATTTACTGCTACTACTTAGAATTGAATAATGCTGCATCGAGGCCGGCTATTGGCATGTTTTTCAACATGGACATGTAGCAGGCGATGAAATTCAGTTTGCAGTTGTTTGTCGCTAGTTCAATTTTTCTTCTCTGCCGGATTGCCACTTCTCATTACAGCTAACAACCAACAGTTCATGGTTCAGAGGTAAGTTTCTTTCTCAACCTCAGTACTAGTAATCCCATTATAAAAAAGTTCAACTGTGACGATGTCTTTCCCACCTGAGGTTTGGGAAAGGGCCTGGCGTCATGCCTCCGCTGAAGATTTGCCAAACCTGTCCTGCTCGTCTCGTCTTTTCCACCAAATCTGCCGGCCGCTCTTGTTCGAAAAGCTCGTTTACACTGGCCCCGACTTGCCGGATATAATGCCGACTAGCAGTCCAGCTACTGCCGATGCTACTCTGAAGAAGATGGAGCATAAACGCGAAAGGCTGCTGCGCATCGCTTCCAGCACCCACATCGCAGTCACAGTCCGCTCCTGGACTTTTAAGGCATCATCATTAATCACCACCCTTCGCGAGGAAGAACCGAATCTTCCCGGTCTTAATTCTGACCTGAAATTAATTATCAATATGTGCCATGCAATCGAATCCGACTTCCGCTCCACCATCGGTTCATACACAAACCTTCATAAATTGGAGGTCACTGGCTTCAATTTCTCTCTCGATTTCTGCCGGGCACTTACTTCCCTGCCCAACTTGACCATCATGGACATTAGGGAGTGTGAAATAACATGTCCACCCTCCGCTGGGGGTATTGCGTTGAAGGAGTTCTCATACCAATGCTATGGGCCGCTATGGAAAGGGGATGGAAAAGTGCACCAGTACCATCTTGTTTCTCCTTCCAACCTGGAAAAGTTGGAAATGATGGATCCAGAACCGGCCAGAGTGTTTCTGTCGGTCTTCGTGGCTGCAGGACTCGCTCCTTACCTCGTTTCCTTGACCTTATCTCTGGAAAATGAAGCCCAGAATTTGTTCTGCAGCTTCCTCCACTGCTGCCCAGCGCTCGAAGACATGGAGCTCGACACGCCCGCCGACTTTGCGGATGGCATCATTCTCGCTGAAACTGCGATCCCCTTGTTATGCTCCTTCGTCGGTCGCATGGAAGTTGCCAAGGCCCTGGCACCAGGTAGGCCCGTACAGAATCTTTACCTAAACCATGTGCAGAGGCCCGATGAATACGACGGGCCAGTGGCCAAAACGACAATGCAGGACATCTTGCTACAAATTTCGAAATCTACAGCGGTCGTTGAAGAGCTCACCTTGCCGCTCATTCCTCTGGGCTCTAGCGCTTTGTGCTTGATTGCGGAACTTTTCCCGAAGTTGAAACACCTCGCATTCTTCCTGCAAAACACCACCGAGCAGCAGAACGACGATCCAAGCGGCGACATCGATGAATTACCGGAAAACATGCTCCCCGGGCCGTCGAATAGTATAGTCGCCCTTTCCACCAAAGAAAGCCATCAGTGCGCCGACGACAGTGACTCTTGTGACGAAGAGGACTGTACAACCGATGATTCCAACTCAACGGAGTACATGTCAGATCTAAAGGGAATTCCAAATGAAGATACAACAGCGGATCGCACCACTTACAAGGACTTTGACGTGACTTCATACAAGGTGATACCAGCCGTGTTTAAATTGCGAAGGCTAAATACACTTATAGACCTTTCTACTATCCTTGGCGGACGACTCCATACCCCTCCCTCTAAACATCAGATTTCTAGCCATCCGGCAAGTCCCGGGATATAGCAAAGATCCCATGTCGGACGCCGACATTTTGACTGTGGTTGAAAAGCTGAGCAGTCGTTACTTGAGGCTGTCCCACATAGTCGCTGGGGATACACAACAGGCATGGAAGCGCCGAGGGAGCATTTGGAAGGCGCAAAAACATACCCATCCTTGCACAGGCTACCTTGAATACTAACTACCAGGGATGAAGAAGGAAAATCGGAGAGACAAAAAAAAATCAACTACTTTGTATATATTTGTAGATCTACTGAATGCAATGCGCCGCGCCGTTGGTACAAGCATGTGCGAGACCTATGCTGCTCGAACTGGTGATTTAATCACCTGGAATATAACTAGGGCCGGCAGCACGACGTCTCGGGTTGCGGCTCATCTGATACTCAGCCCTCTGGACCTCCTCGTCGATCTCCGTCAATCTATTCCAGATATGAGAATAGATACGTTCAAGGTGGGGGCGGGAGAACGAGAGGGAGGAAGAAAGCCAACCCGCGCTTCTCGATGCTTCAGTGTCGGATGCCGAAGTCGACAAACGCACGCTGGCTAAGCCCGTCAAGAAATATTGCCAAAGCACCTAGTGCCCTTTAATTTACCTACAGTATCGTTTCTTGCAAGATAGAAAAAAAAAACGTCATCAATGTGGCGCACTTTCGGGCCCAATAGGAAGGTACAATAACTTTCGTTCAGTTCCCCAAAAATCCAACACTACTCCCAAACTACTCCACTTATTTTCTCACCCGTGTTACCTAGGCGTATCCTCACAATGCCCTCGTGCCCGCAACTAAAGCGGACATATCAGAGCGTTACTCGAAAGTCGAGAAGCTCCCACGGGTGAGTGCCAGTACTCCACCCTACACCTCTAATCCTGCCAGGTCTTCCACGGCTTCGCGTATGCATACCTGTACGCTACCGAAACCACTAAGAGCCGTATTGTTCGTGTTCCCTGAAAAAGAGGGGTTCTACAAGTGCAGTCCACAGATGATCTCGCCATAAACACTTGGCTTCCCTCAAGTTCGCCTCCGTACGTGTCCTTTATTTCCCTGGCTCATCGGTACCTCTTGAATTTCAATACACCATCGTCTTCGCGCTCCGTGACTTCCAAAACGACGACCGCCCAAACAATTGCAGAGCGTAAAGGTCCACCAAGGCCTGGCACGACAACATAATCCTCTCCAAACATGGCAAACGAAAAGCGATTATAGGCATGGTTACCGTGGTGGAAGACGGAGCGACAGATGCTTTGCTAGCGCGACTTGCGGAAGCCAGTCAATAATAGATACTCCCAGATAATTGAGAGCGGCTCATAAAGTGACCAAAAATGTAGAGGAACCCGGCAGAAACGAGAAAACGCCGCGAGAAGGTGGAGTGCAGGTGAAAAAGCGGACCAAGGTGCCAGCCATGTCCTCAAGCACACCATAATGTGCCAAGTGGGAGTGTCCAGCTAGCGCGGCATTTCGTCAAGCACACCAGAATGTGCCGAGGGATTCGCCCCGTTGTTGTGGTGGAAGATGGAGGCCGCATATGCTTTGTCAGCGCGGCTTCGCGGAAGCTTCTGCCATGCGCAGCCAAACAAGGGAGCGCACAAGTCCTAATACTACTATGTATGACTTCTTCCCTTTCTCTATTGCTCTCCTCATTCGTATCTACTCCTGCTTCATTGTCTCCTCAAAATTCCACCCCCACCGCGGAAGAACTAGCTCGTTGCTCCATGGCGCCGTGCTCCCCAAGTTTACCGCCGTTTTACGGCGGCAATCTCTCTCACTCGCGCTCGGACGCCCTCACTGGGGCTTGTGGAAATCCGGCATGCCATCAATTTTTGCCGTCGCTTGAACCAAGCTAAATCGCAGGCAGGTGACATCCATATTCTTCAAATAAATTATTAATACTCGGAAACTACAGAGACTTGCATCGTGTTGTGGCAGGTTGTGGCCTGTCAATTGAATACTAGACTACTCTGAGTCGACTACTAGTTATCGATCTACGTGCCTGCTTCCGTTAGATTGCTCTCAAACTTTTTTGAAGCCGCTCGTTTCAAATCCAACTTACAAGATCGGTTGAACTTTCCCCCCTAATTTTGGAGGAATCCGAAGGGACTGGTACATAATTACCAGATGGGTCATGTAGGCAGATGCGACTTTTCAGAGCGATCACATGATTTCTCGGAGGAAGTATATGAGCACAAAGAGCCTCCTTCTACTTATCCTCTGCCTCGTCCATTCCCTGTGTCCCCCTCAGGATGTCGCAGTACAACTCTCCCCAGCCCGTCCATGCTCAGCGAGCGTATGATGCGCGTCCTCAGGCGGATAGCCTCCCTTCGAATGGCCCAACACTCCCCTTTCTTCAGCCGCCGGGAATACATACGCGCACCCCAAATGGCCCTGGACAGATACCTTTCATTGGCGTTGGCATTGGTCATCCTTACCCTTTCCCCCTCCCTCCGCAGCCTCAGTCCAACGGGATGCTGCCGCCCTTTATGAACGGGATTTTACCTTTCCACCCCCAATTGCCGGTGCTTCCCCAGTGGCCTCAGGCTATCGTACCTCTTGGACCCATGACGCCTTTAGAGGCAAAAGCGATTGTTGACGCTCTCATTGACGCTAGTCTGCGGGGCGTCACCCCCAAAGTTGCCTTGAACGCCTTGCATGGCGTGAGTTTTCCTGTGTCTGTACAAATTGCACGATCTCAACTTTGATTAGACGCAAGGCATCCCTGCCCATGTGTGGAAGGACCACTATCTTGACTACAAGGAAGGACTCGATGCACTCGTCCGGTCCTCGATGGCCAGAACGTTGACCAACCCTGGGCCCGCTGCGGCAGCAAACCCTCCTCCCCTTCAGGGGAACCCAGGGGCACCTGCTTCAGCCTCCGGGAAGGAGCCAGTTGTAGAGCAGGCGCCAGCACCCTCGTCAGAATTAGAGTCCCAGAGTCAACCCTCTGCACACCTTTCCCGGTCCGCAGCGCCTGGATCAGTCGCGCCAAGGACCGCGAAGAAACCCATCTACGTTTACCCAGGCAGACAACAGTCACACACTCCCTCGTCAGGATCTGGGTTTCTGAGTAAATCCTCCCGGGAACGCCCTTCTCGCTCCGCAGCCCGCACTCGGAACGAAGCGCCCAATCAACTCTCTCCCGGTCGCACAACGTTAAACAGCCTGACCGTTCACACAGCTGCCTACAGCAGAAAACTCCCGCCGCCAAACAACCAGATCAGAATCCCCCGGCCTCCTTCCCAAGAGCCCGCCCCTCCGAGCCCGAGCTCAGTATGTCTGCTTCTTTTGAGTGATGATGAGCATACTCACTCGTCGAAGCAGAGTGGCAGCAGAAAGAAATTTACCTACGAGGATGAAAAATATTTCATCCCTTTCATTCAGTGGTGTCTTAAGGAGGATCCAACTTTGACTAAGCGGGCCCTTTGCGACAAACTCCACTCAAAGGCACGTCCTCCTTGCAGATTTGTGGTATTATTATCTGAGACTTTCTTCTTCCTCCTTAAATTATTTTATTTCTCTATGAAACACAGGTCACGCGCCACAGCTCGCAATCCTGGTATTCATTCTGGTCAAGAAATGATGGACTGCCGGATAAAATCTTGGATGAGGCCTAGAGGGCAGTCTCCCCGGCAAACACACAAATCACACACGATGTAAGTGCCCTGATTTCCGTTCCCTTCCGGTACTTATCTAGTTTTACTAGCCAGCTTGTCCTGCCAACTCACGTGGCGAGCAGGAATTCATATCTTAAGGCGACCCGGAGGGAATGGTGGCCAGAAGCAAAGTTCAGACATAGACGTATTCACCTTGAGATGCCTCGATATTTTGAACCCATGTATCAGTCAATCAACTCTTTTCCCACAGAATGTCGATTTATTGGATGGGCGGGTTAGATAGTAGGTTAGATCAGGAAAGTTAGGACTTACCACGTAAGTCGAGAGGTACATGGTCTTGTGGAAATCCATAAGTTAGCTTGACGCGTCAGTAAATAAAATATGTCATTGCACGTGGTCGTGTATATTAGTCATAAAATCCGCAATGAGAAAAATCCGTGGCCTCAGGCTCTCGCTGCATATCCAACTTACTATTCGTCTTACGGTGTTGAAAGTCGACAGTCACACGAGGAGGACGCAAAGCAGGATATATAGCAGCGCAGCGCGGTAAGGGAATACGGGTGCGATGGGGGGGATAAAGCTACAGTCGAAGCAGAATACGTCGTGTATATATGAGATCATGAGTCCATAGCAACAAGGCAGAAAGGGGCGGAACTCGGGATGAACTCGGGACTGGACGCGTGACGGCCATATTTCAACATAAGGTTGTATCTTCACTGGTCTCTTACTCTGGTCGTACTAATTGGAATTTAGATCTCTCTAACTACTAGACTCCTGCCGACGTTGCTCCTCCTTGCTCCTCGCATGCCACAAATCCGAGCAAATCCGTCACATTCGCCATCGGAGCTGAGCTCGCCGCAATCTGAGAGTGCCCCTGGAGTTCCGAGCCATTCATCACTGTCGTTCAAGTATCCATATATCGTATGGAAGCAATGTCTTTTCCAAGTGAGCGAATGTTCGAGCTCCCCTTCAAATGCGTGGCAGCCCAAACCCAGCTCTCAACACACTCAAAGTTCTCCCAGTGCCCAACGAAATGATACAAGATATGCTTGAGTGCTACGCCGACATACCAGACCCGACTCCCGATGACATTCGACCATCGTCCGTGTAAAGATCATGCGGATGAGTCAAGCAGTTATGGGCATTCATAATCTCCCCAAATAAAACCAGTTCTTTTTCGCCCGCGTTCTGGGCAAACATTTACAGACTGTCTAGGAGAGACTACATCTTGATAGGGTAATCAAAATCACCCTGCGCGCGGCGTTTGGAATGCGGATTACATGGACACTGGCGAGGACACATACGCAGGGATGGGCTCCTGTCAGGTGGAGAGCGCGGCTGGTCTTATTTAATCTGGTCCTTCAAATTTCCTGTCGGTAGGTGTATTCTCCGCTGGGGCAAATCAATCTCATTAGCTCGTTAGTTTAAATACCGCACATCGCGACTCGAATCCAAGCATTAAACCTTCCTGGAATACAAAACCCTTGAAATCCCTGTCTTCTCGGTCCCAGTGAGGTCATTTGCTCGCACGTTGTTCATAGAAATGTCCCAAAACCCAACCCGTGATCGCTAGCCCACTCAGCTTCAAGAGTCATCATCCTAATGTCATCTAGACCGGTAACCGATCTCTCTATGGAGTGGCGAAACGTTCATAGAGAGACCGGTCGATCTGAGTTTAAATTCAGAGGAAGGCCGAGCGGTCACGTTTTCCGATTCTAAATTTTTGACAATGATTCTGAAATTTTCGAAAATTGAAAGCAGACAGCCAGAAACGTGACCATTCTGCCCTCCTCCGAATTCAAACTCAGATCGACCGGTCTGTCCACCGACACTTGTGTCCCGTAGACCAACCGTAGACGGAACGGTCACCCGTCTAAATGTCATCGGGAACATTAAAGATGTCACGGCCTTCCCTTTTCTCTGAGTACATACAAGTTTAGTAGCATAGGCATTCGGACTAACCTCGGCTAGCCTCCGAATGCCTATTTCTGTGGCGAAGGACTATTGCCGATTGATCGGCCATCACTTCAGCCATTTCTCAAATTTTGCACTAAGTCCTTCCTTTAACAGCATTTTAGATACCTCAACCCTGACATTAACCGACCCTAACATTAACCAAAACCCTACCTCAAAGCCTAACCACTCACCTAACCTCTAACCACCCAAACCTTAACCAGCCGCTGCGCGGCAGGAATACGGCAGAAACAGTGCCGCCATCATTATCTGATTGCTCCGGATGATGGATAGGCGTTGGAGCCATCAATAGGCATTCGGGCGTCGGTCCGAACGCCTATGCTACTAAAGTTGTCGTGCCTCCTTTTCTCTCTTTGTTAGTACTTCCTTTGCGACATCTAAGCTTTCATTCTTTTGCGACTAGGTAACTTCACCGTCCATATCAGTGCGCATATGGTTCTATCTCTACCTTACGGCCTCTAACAGCTTTTCAGACTTAATGATGCAATCTACTCCAGTTGAAATCGTTTGCGATATATTCAAATACACCATCCTGCCTTTCCACACCACCCCCGAATTTTATTTTGATAGATTGTGCATTATAGCTGGGACGTGCAAAACTTGGCTTGCCATTGTGAAAAGCGAAGCCTCGTTTTGGTCGTACATATATCTGGACGACAACAGTTGTATCGATCTGCTCCGATCCAGTCTGACCAGATCTCGGGCCATAGGTCTCACTATACATATTGAAATGCAGGATAATTTCGCTCTATATCGGGGCCGTCTTCCCCCCCGACGCTCCCTGTTGCTCTCTACACTCCTAAGCGCTCTACTCCCTCATATGCACCGCTGCACCCACCTCACATTGTGGGCATTTAGCGAAGCAGCTTCAATCGCTCTAACAGACGCGTTTCAATCCATCGCAGTGCCCAGGCTCACGTACCTCGACGTTGACCTGATACACAAAGAAGACTCCCCTCCTATTCATCTATTTTCACCAAGACCACCCGCCTTCATGCATCATCTATGGATCACTAAACACTTCGCCAATATGCCCTCTGTCCTGTTGTCGGGGGTGCGCCAGCTGCATCTTAACGGGCTTTTTTATCTGGATTGGCTCAATCTTCGCCACGCTCTGCAATCCATGCCCCAGCTGACATGGCTGCATTTGGTTGGGGTCTCCTGTGCGATTCGCACTGAATCCATGGATGGGTCTCCTCGCGGGTGTGAACTGCGCTGTCTCACTCACCTCGAGGCGCAGCTATGGGGTTCGTCTGGAGTCCGACTACTGCGCGCTTTACATGCGCCTGACCTCCGCACGCTTCTTTTGCGCCTCGAAAATGCGTCCGACTTGAGCTCCGTCATTTCTTCTTGCATGCCGAGTTATAGCAAGGTCAAACACCTTACGCTGTGCGCTACGTTTAGCAGCATCGGCCTCATTCGCGACATGCTGGCCTTTCTCCCAACGCTGTCTCACCTGGACATCTCCGGTTGTCCCGGCCATACCGCTTTCGAATTTATTCGCCTTTTGATCGACACTGCTGCATCAAGTGCCCTGCGCAGCTGTGCCTTGCCTGGCCGCCTCAAATCGGTACATGTGGAGGACCTCGTGAAGGAAATCTCTGAGTTTCATTCACATTTCGAATGTTTCTATCACGATAGCGACAGAACTTTTGTCCGACACGAGCTGGCTGACGGCGTAATTTTTACAAAAAAGGCCGTCTCGTGCATCGATTTTTTTTATTCCATGTAACAACCAATGTACATACTGCTTCATACATCCTCCTGCCTTTTCCATAAGTGCAAGTCTGATCTGATCAGCCATCGCAGTAGTTCGCTCAGGCGCCAATGCCTACTGGAAACGTGTTGACTGTATTATAATTATTGTCCGGAAGGAAGGAAGGAAGTAGATTAACCGCGGTGGTCCCAATGAGGAACGGGTACTGTCCCTACGTACATGAGCGAATGGCTGCTGTAGATCCACCTCTGCAGTCGTTGAAAGAATCAACCTCGAGCTTGACATCATCTCAGAAGCCGCGGAACTATCAGAGGCATGAATCCATGCTTACTATTCCTTGGGCGGCTATGTTTATGCGTGTTTTTACTCTTTTCTCATGATCAGAAAACATTTATTCGAACACCAAGCCAGAAAACCCGGAGCACACTTGCCGACTCTCGCGCCGACCCAAGATACATGTCATCATCTATAACCCTAAAATTTAATTGGTGTCTTGAGAGCCTTAAAACACGTTAGTTTGTGTACTGTATCATAAATCAGCCACTGAGGAAGATGACCTATGCAGCAGGACTTACTCGGCCAGTTGAGCCGCTGATGTTCTGTTTTTGGGGAAATCAAAACATGGGCCATGCTCAAAGATAGATATACTAACCTTTGCTACAATAAGCTGTTGCTCGACAGCGACCACACTGTTTTCTCTCAGCTTTAAGGATGGTACGATGCTGAGACTTGAGATCGACGCAATGTTGGTGGAGGGCCCCACAATGAGCGAACGGAAAATACATGCGGAAGAAGTCTGGGTCCCGGTCTGTGAATATGGGTGAGCTGGATGTGATCTCGTCCCAAGTCATCCTCTTCTTAAGAGTGTCCATTAAGCTTTGAAAGTTCATCAACTCTTGCGTCTTGAAAATCAAAGCCGACTCACCTGTCGCAAAGGGCGATAACATTCTGACGTGACCGCAGTTTAGACCGTTGAAGAGTTCACGAGTTATAATTAGAGGCGTACTTTATTAAGGCCTATGCCTGATGCATTGTCTTGCTTGTTTGTAAAGATGCAGCGTGCAGTTTCGTTTTTCACGCGGAGAGTCCACTTCAGCACATCCTCACGCGTCTGAGCAGAAATTTGGCGCACACGCCGATGAAATAACTTGGAATCTATGTTCTAATTGAGCGGATGACACAGTATATCCAACTATGCTCACATATATCCAGCATCACGAATATCGACAACCATTCAAGGATCGCCGTTGGGCTCAACTAAAATCCTGTGATGAACGAAATAGCATAACGGAACGAATATGGGCCACTTACATTGAGGGTTTCAACCTTCAACATTTCACGAGTGTGGTGGACAAATAACCGACGGTCGTTCTTTCGTAAGTATTTGACGAAGTACGGGGACTCGATGACAAGCAGCATAGCGCAGCCATAGCAGCCTCCTGCTCCATGCATCCGATACGCAGCGACGAGGGGATGGATAAAGTGTGCAACAAAATTAGGCTGGATGGAAGAGCGTCAGAAAATTTTGCACAGACTGATTACTATTCAAGTACCACAATAACCCGAAGCACCTCATCAGATCTTGAAGCGTCAAGGAAAACATCAAGCTGCCGCGAGGTCAGAAGGTTACATCAGTCGGAAAACACAGGTTACTTTGTAATTTGCTGCTTGGCGATCGTCTTCAGTCATGTACATGTAACGATAATCAAAGAGGCCGAGGTCTTTTGCCAGGGAGGAGGCAATCTTGAAGCCTGCAGATCGCGAGTGGATGTTTTGTGGCATAGAGGTGTAGAGAGAGAGGGGGGGGGGTGAGCTGTATGTATACACTGTCGCGGTGGGTAGTGAAAGACACAGGATTCTTTGTTCATTTTATTAAGTCCGAGTAAGTCATGTGATCGCTCCTCGCTTTGCCTCGCCCTGCCTGCCGTTACACCCGGAACCAGCGCCCAGGTTTTGCGCGATTGACGGCTGAACGATGATTTTTGTTTTGACTATTTGTTTGTCCACCGATATTGGGCGAACAGCGAGGCGCCCAAGGACGGCAAGTAGGAGGTTGTTGGAATGACGGGAAGAAATATGCTGGGACGAAGATAGAAGCGAACGGGTCCAGGCCCGATTCAATAAGCAGCTATATAGTTGCAATTGTGCTCATAAACCAACGCGATACTAGAGCTTGAAAGGCAAGCTACTGAGGATGTGCATCGTTCTTGAGGAAAAGATGGTGCAGGGGGTGTCGAATGACCTCATCCAGCGTGTCAGGGCGTCCTCCGGGGTCCAGAGCGCTTGCTCGAAGAAGCGGCGGCGCCACTCGAACTCAGCCTCCGCCTGAATGATGAAAACCTCCATCATACCTGCACGACGACCTCGTTCTCGAGTTGCAGCATGAGCGCGCCCTAAAGGGGCACAATCAGCTCGTCCAAGAATTGGCTCATCCTCTCCTGCAGCTGAGACTCCAGGTCGACCTTCAACTGCCTCGTGGAATCCTGTTTCAATTCGTCGGCGGACTGGACGAATTGCGCCCCCTCAAGTATAGCGAGGCTGCTGAAGGACCATAGCGTCCCTAAGCATCGACACGTTTATATGCCCGAACATCGCAGCGTTCTACTCTGGCGGCTCGCTTCTTGAAATCACTTGAAGCAGTGAGGCGCTCTAAAGAAGTACCACGAGCTGCAGAAACGCGTTGGGAGTGGGACTGACGCGTCTGGTCAGCATATGGCGCGTACTGAACTGAGCCACTTATTGGCTGAGGATCCTGGGGGTGCGCGAGCGCCTCGCTCACAATAGTGCTGTGAGCACTGAACCGGAGATGACATAGTAAGCCGGTCAGCATGACACCAATCAAAACCTTGATACTTGCGCAGTTCCCGCACCGCGTCGATGGACCACGCCGTGGAACTGAGCTTCGCGAATCGAAAGCGTTGAGCGGCTAAAACAAATTGGTGCGTTATTGCGAAAGAGATGGTGCATGTGCGCACCATGAGTATACCTTGCGACCATCGAGTAACAGATATTCCCAAATGATTGAAAGCGGCTTACATAGTGACCAAGATGTAGAGGAACCCCGCAGAAACGAGGAAACGCCGCGAGGAGGTGGAGTGCAGGTGAAAAGTCGGATCAAGATAGTTCTCAAGCACACCATAATGTACCGAGTTGTTGGATGTCCAGCGGGCGGGGCAAAAGCGTCAAGCACACCATAATGTACCGAATATGCAACGACCGTAGATTCTTTTGCATCTATTTCATCCCCACCGGATTACTCGCAAGGTGAAAAGTCGCTCAAGGGGACGATAATGTTTTCTGGGAGTGTCCAGCTCCTTCAGCTAAACGATGGTGAGCACTGGAACATATCACCAGCCGATAAAGACTGACCTCGGGCAGGTAGCTACCGCGTCCATTTGATCTTCAGCAAGGTATAAAATTCTTATGTACTCAAGCACACCATAATGTGCCAAGTGGGAGTGTCCAGCTGGCAGGGTATCTCGTCAAGCACACCACAATGTGCCGAGGGATTCGCCCAGTTCGCGCGTTGTCGTCATGGTGGAAGACAGAGCCGCAGATGCTTTGTCAGCGCGGCTTCGCGGAGGCTTTCGCATGCAGCGGCCAAACAACGCGGACTGCTATCTATGCCGTCACTCCATCAGCAAATTGACAACTGAGCTCTTGAAACAGCGCTTTTCATCACTTCTCAGAGCTTTCCACACTACCCCAATTCCCTTCTCCCCCCATGTTCCCCCCTTTTTTTCCCCACCCTTCCCTTGTACATATCCCAACCCCATGTGTTATGCGCCCCATGCCTATGCTCTAAGGCAAGCAATCCGCACCCTATGCAGACCTATAGTACACCCATACCCTCCACAATGTCATTCCACCTACATACTATTCTCTTTCAGAGACTACAGACACTCGCCGACTTCATCTCCTGTATAGTACTTAGCTACCCCTAGGTAGTGGCCGAGTCTGGAGGTGACCGCGTCTTGGCCCGAGCTGGCCTGTTGCGGTATACAAATAAAGAATTCTCTCTCTCAGAGCTTTCCACTTTTGTCTTTTTTTTTCACTTAGATCACTTGACAATTTTAGGTCTCTTACCCAATATTCGTGTTTGTTTCCGGTCCCAGAAGCACTAATACACCCCCCAATTTGGTGAAATGTCTCAGAGTCATCCTGCTCAGGATATCCCGTAAGATCATTTAAATATCTGAAGTTGAGAGAGATCTCGCACTGGCGGTCATTTTAAATAAGCTTTAAGTCAAGTTTGTTGGTCTCTGACGCGGCGCGTCTGCAGGATTACATGTGACCGTTCTCAGACTCTGTCTCTACGCGCCATTGATACTTTTTTTTGTTCTATGTATTATGTAGCTACAACTGAAGAAAATATTTCATGCTCGTATGGCCTAACGGTAATAGCGCTGGTACAAGTTCGAGTGGAAGCACGCGAATGTACGACTGGAAATCCTCGTTCGAGTCGGAGTGCGAGATTGAAGTTTTTTTCGCCCAAAAACGACACGCAATTTAGATGAAGAAAAATAAAAGCAGTCAAACGAAGTGATGTCCCGCCGGGCGTCGAACCCGCGCCACAGCACAAAGTACTTCGCTGCGAGCCTTATATGGGTACGACCACGTCCTAGCCCTACAGGCACGGCTTTGATTTTATCTGCGGCCATTGACCAGTCAATTCGACTTGCAGATTGTCGAGTTACTATGACGGATCTGGTCGAGGATGACCGTGACTTTTGAATGCGCAAGGACGCGCGGAAACGCGTTGCCGAGGAAGGAGAGCACCCAGACACGATCGTCGCAAATCCCGCGACCTTGTTCCTCGTCGTATTTGCACGGTCGTGGTAAGTAATGCGGTACGCTCAGCATCACGAACACTTGGCGCGCGCTCAGTACAGCGGCAAGCAACGGGGCAGAGGAATGTAGCCATTCATTAAGCGAGCAATGAGAAGAACTTGTCGACGTCCGCGGCGAAAAAGAAGACCTTCGACCACTTGACCTTGCGGTTTCGGTGAGGGGTCCTGTGCTTCAAGATACGGTTGCCAGCGGCATGAATGCACCTGTAACCACCAGTGAGCAATGCGCAGAGGTACGGAGAACGAGCATACCGATTGCTGACGAGGACGCGAATCAAAGGTGAAGCAGTACACAAGCGGCCCGCTCTGAAGAATACTGAAAAGAGGTGAGCATCGAACTGGAGCTAGAGTAATATGCCATACCGAGCTGGTCAGCATGACACCAGTCAAAGCCTTGGGAAGCTGGTGCAGTTCCCGAACCACAGCTGGAACAAGCTAGTACATTGCTGCGGACGATATGGCGCATGCAGGTGCCGTGAGTACGGTTTGGGCTACAGAGGCGTTTTTGTGAGGTCGGCGAGGAACGTGAGATGGACTTGATACCGAGGATACAAGTCAGCAACGGGGACTCCCAAATAGATTGAAAAGCGATCCACCAAGAAATATCAGCCCAGCAGAAACAAAGAAATAGACGATCGGGTGCCCGAGAGTTTTCCGAGGGCACTCCCGCCCCCACTCCCGCCCATTTCCTCGTCACCGTCATCGTCCTCGAGTGCTTCTCCGACCTGTACATGCCAGTCAGCAACAGGAACTCCCAAATAATTGAAAGCGACTCACAAAGCGATCAAAAATGTAGAGGAACGCCGGAACACCGCGAGGAGGTGGAGCGCATTTCTTTGCAGAGTGAAAAGTGGGATGCATCCGACGTCCTCAAGCACATCACAATGTACCGGGTAAAATTGGATGTCCAGCGCAAGTCCAGCGCGCGGGGCAAAAGTCGGTACGTCGTCAAGCACACCGTAATGTACCGAAGATTTCCCTGGCAGTGACGCTGGTAAAGTCAAGTTAAACGATGGGATGAGCGCTGGAACAGATCCCCAGCCCATACAGACTTGCCTTCGGGCAGGCAACAACCGTCTCCATTCGGATTTTGCGAGGTATCAAGTCACTCAAGCACACCATAATGTGCCAAGTGGGAGTGTCCAGTTGGTAGGGTATCGCGTCAAGCACACCACATTTGTGCCGAAGATTCGCGCGTTGTCGCGCGTGGTCCTGGAACCGGACCCGCTTTGCCAGCGCGGCTTCGCGGAGGCAGTGCTGCTGATGGCGTGCATTCTGCGTCCACAAATTTTAGCGCGTGTATCTTTGCGAGATCAAAGAACGGCGTATGACTAGAAGTGCATTCAACATTCATCGCGAGGCAAATCACAAAATGCGATGCTGATCCAGAAAATACGCCAAGACTTCAACGACCCGACCTTGACCCGACCACGGAGCCTCGGAGGATGCTTCGGTTTGTCTGTCAGCAGTTGATGTAGGCCGTAGCTGAATCTGGCGAGGTCAGTCAGGATATGTAGCAGGAAGCGAGGAAATCTTTCAACCATCCTGCGACTTCTGCATCGGCGGCTATTGGTTGACATAACCACACCACGATTGAATTTCGCTACTTATGGGTCTAAGTAGTAGATACAGGTTGAGTACTGACTGTTCGCAGATAATTGAACGTACGAGGCTTTGGCCTGTCGACTGGACTACAGCATAGTGGCCCTGCTCACCGCCTCAATCTTACTACCTTGAACATTTGGCCTAGCCACTTGAGCAGCGATTTCGGGTGACCGTAGAAAGGGAAGAAATAACAGCACATCAAGAAATCGATTCTGGGGAGATAATGACCGGGCATTGACCCTATGGATTCAAGTGCCATGTATTTTTGTCAGATAGATGAGCCTTTCCATCATTTTGCCTTCGGCTGTGTAGAAGAACCGTACGTTTCCGCATCCATTTGCGCCACCTGACGAATTCTCTCCTGAAGAGCTTTTTCCTTGTTCCTAAGAAAGGATACAATGATGAGAAGCGGACAGAAACAGGGAAAATACATACTTTTCATTGAATAAAATCGCATCCACGTATAATTTTGGATCAGCCATACGAGGAAGGTTCTTGGAATCGGCGTCAAGAAACTCCTCTATCGTCACAATTGGCCCCGGAATAAGGGTGTAATCTGAAACACGTTAGTAGAGCTTCCGACAAGGCTTCCGATCGCCTACAATTGCGCGGAGTCTTCCGCAGGAGTTTGCCCCACAAACGTGTAATCAGAGGGGTGCGTTCTTTAGGCCTTGCCAGATTCTTCATTCTTTCCCTCATCTCTCGGAAATTAGTCTTCCTCGGGGGCGTTATACTATCATCGTGGATTCGAAACTGGACGTAGGCTTGCAGAAAAGCCGTCGGCGATCCGTTAGGATTGATAGTGGTAAGCTTTGTATATACTCCGGGGAGTGGTTTGGCCGGGAGGTCACCGACCAGATAGCCTTTATAAATGCGAGGATATAATTTCTGGAAGACGTGAGTCAAGGAGGCAAGTCAAAGTCAGCAGCTCACGTCGCCGACAAAGCAAAGGAATGGCAGGTCGCCAGCAATGGATGAGAACTCCTCATCCCGGATCCTCAATACGGCAAAGTAACCTCCATTGGCCATCGGACACCAGTCTTCAGGATAAGACGACATGCTGAAAAGAGGAGAGCGCGTGTTGTACCGCCGCCTAGCCTCGAATAAGTAGGATGGTCCGGGCCGGTGGTCCCCGCCCGACCTACTCGGATGTTGGAATCCGAGGCCTCATGGCCAAGGCGCGCCGTAACTACTTTTTTCACCGTGCGGTGAAAGGTATTTACGACACGGAACGGTCGTCCATGAAACGTGTCTGCATCGGAATCGAGGCCTGAACAATTGTGATCTTCAAATTTCCTCATTAATGGTTAGAATTTCGAGGCGTTATGGTTTTTGCCAGTTGGGTTGATTTTCGCGCTTATTGTTTCGACGCCGTTCCAATAGTCATCAATTTCCTCCGGAAATCACTGCTAAAATGGGCTTCCGTTTCGAAAAAGCGCTAGTTGTGTGGAAGTAGAAACTGGAGAAACGATCGAACCGGCACCGTGGTGGAGCGTCACAAATAGGATATGCGGCCGCGTGAAAAAGGCTTGCCAGTTACAAGGAGGAGGTTGAGTGGGTATCCGGCCCGTCACTGATACAAATGGAATAGGAGAGACTTGCGGCCGAAGCGCCACACAGGCAAAATAGTGTGTGTAACGGCATTTCCTCCTTGGACAGATTGCCCGGTTGATAGAACCCTTAACGAGACTGTGTTTCCAAAGGCTCGTCACCAGCGTTACTCTACGAGAATGATTCAAGCCAGTGTAGGCGCTTTAATGCGCGTCAATCAAAATTATTATAGATGCAGTGTAAGAGGATTACTCACCTGGGTCGCGCCCTTCTTTGCAGCTTTCTCGACCACGTCCGCAGACCGTTTCGTTTGATTGACTGCCTTGGAGCTCGTTGGCTTCTTCTCCACCACGCCCCGGACAGCTGCTGTGTTTATTGTCTCCGAAGCAGACCGATGGGGTCCATCGTTGAGCTTGACTTTGCTTTTGGACCTTGTGTTCATTGGTCGGAGAGGGCCTGGTTTACTTAGGAGTAGAACAAATTGAAAATATCAATCAACTTCGGTCGGAATCATGTGACTTAAAAACTCTCTCGAGCTCTCTTGTCTCCTGCTCCTTTGCCCTGTACTGGGTGGCGCCGGCGGCGCCAGAGCTGGAACGGCGCCCCTGTGCCAGCGGCACCAAGGTTCCTCGTTCCTGTACTGGGCGGCGCCAGAGCCAGAGCTGGAGAAGTCCACGGTACGGTTCCGTCTTCCTTGGGCCTGTATCAGGACGGTGCCAGACCTGAGCCAGGTATGTTTTGCACGTCCGGCCCGCCTGCCGTTACGGGCCTCCAAATTGAAAACATAAACCAGAACTACGTTAAGCAGGTTAAGCGTTCAAAATACGTCCGCAACATTGAGCACACAAACCTAAGAACCAGGGGCAGAAAATATCTATGTACTTGGTTCGACTGAATACATGGAATCAGGCCTGACGTCCTTCTGTTTTGAGAAGATGACGGTCGTGAAGCGGACCTGCGGTTGTTAGCAGAGTCCGTGTACTAAGGAGGGCCAGCATACCTCGGACAACCCCCATCCTAAACGTCGTCGGCATCTGATTCCGGCTCGCGCTCTGAGCGATGCGCATCCCCCACAGAACTCCCTCACCGCCATCTCCAAAACACACCAGCTCCACCGCGTCGGCGAGCGCTCCACCCCTCAAACCGACCAGGGAGCGTGAGGATTAACATGTCCCGATCCCTAACTTATTGTTATCGCGGCGTGGGCGCAGGGCTAGAGCTCAACTTCGTCGCCTGGCCAGAACGAGTGACGCTGCGCGATGAAAT
Source organism: Mycena crocata (assembly GCA_029281795.1). Classification (NCBI taxonomy): domain Eukaryota; kingdom Fungi; phylum Basidiomycota; class Agaricomycetes; order Agaricales; family Mycenaceae; genus Mycena; species Mycena crocata. Next base: position 470,337 of record JARJCP010000039.1, on the reverse strand, counting down.
GAGCACGGGAACAGATCCCCAGCCGATACAGACTTACCTCAGCAGTCACGCCGCTGGGCGAGGTCAAGGAGGGCGGGAGAGTGCTTACACCGCCGACGTCGGCTACGCAATGCAATGAAATCTGACGAGGAGACACATTCACTAATCCGGACCTCCGAAACTGGCTGAGACAACAAATTGGTATAGTTCAGCGCCAGAAAGGAGTAGATGAACGAAAATTAAGGCTCACTTTACAATGGCGGACTTGGCAGAGGAACCAACTTCAGGGAACGGAGCGCTGACGCCTTTCCGAGAAGCCCCCGACCGACATTAACTTGCTAACTGACGGTCGGGTGCCCAAGAGCTTTCCGAGGGCACGCGTCGAATCGGTCGACAAGGGTCTTGAAACTGAGCTTTCCGAGGTCACGGATCGCTTGAGCAGCTGAACCAGTTAGTTAGTGGATGACTGCAAAAGAGAGTGCGCATACGCGTACCATGAGTACAGCTTGCGAACGACCGACCGCCTCCCACTCCCGCCCATTTCATCGTCGTCATCAACATCACCGTCGTTGAGTTATTCTCCTGCCTGTGGAACCTAGTCAGTAACAAGTACTCCCGATGAGTGAAAGCAGCTCACAAAGTCACCAAAAATGTAGAGGAATCCCGCAGAAACGAGGAAACGCTGCGAGGAGGTGGAGCGCGGGTGAAAAGTCGGATCAAGATACTTCTCAAGCACACCATGATGTGCCGAGTAAATCGAATGTCCAGCGGGGGAAAAGGTCGATACGTCGTCAAGCACACCATAATGTACCGATAATTTTTCCTGGGCAGTGACGCTGGTCAGGCTAAACAACGGAATGAGCGCTGGAACAGATCCTCAACCCATACAGACTTACCTCGGGAAAGCCACAACCGACTCCATCGCTTTTGGCGAGGTGAAAAGTCGCTCAAGCACACCTTAATGTTGTCCAGCTCGTTCAGCTGAACGATGGTGAGCACTGGAACATATGCCCAGCCGATGAAGACTGACCTCGCGCAGGTAACTTCCGCGTCCATTTGATCTCCAGCAAGGTATAAAGTTCTTATGTACTCAAGCACATCATGATGTGCCAAGTGGGAGTGTCCAGCCGGCAGAGTATCTCGTCAAGCACACCAGAATGTGCCGAGGAATTCGCCCGTCGTTGTGGTGGAAGATGGAGGCCGCATATGCTTTGTCAGCGCGGCTTCGCGGAAGCTTCTGCCATGCGCAGCCAAACAAGGGAGCGCACAACTCCTAATACTACTTCTTCTCTTTCTCTATTGCTCTCCTCATTCGTATATACTCCTGCTTCATTGTCTCCTCAAAATTCCACCCCCGCGCGGAAGATCTAGCTCGTTACTCCATGGCGCCATGCTGCGGCAGCCCATGTTTACCATCTGTTTTACGAGGTTTTGCGGCGGCAATCTCTCTCATTCGCCCTCACTGTGGCTTGTGATAATCCGGGCATGACATCAATTTCTGCCGTCGCTTGAACCAAGCTAAATCGCTGGTAGGTGACATCCATACTCTTCAAATAAATTATCAATACTCGGAATTTTCGGAAAACACAGAGACCGGCCAGCTGCAGCTGCTTCGAGACCCTAGACTGTACTTGTGCAGAATGCACCTCACGTTAGTTTTGAAAACTGTTCATAGAACTAACGGAACCTCGGTAAGCTGATAAACAAAATTTGACACGGGCCCTCAATTTGGCTTAAGCTGACGCTGTTGAAAGAAGTAGGCTGAAAGATGCCCAGTCAGCGGATTCATTGAAACAAACCCCAATAGGTTGAAGAGGATAGGTTAGTATTCATCCTCGAGTATAGGTTGAAACAAATCGACCTATTGTCAACGACGACCTATTGTCAACGACGAGAGGTTGAAAGTTCCTATTCAACCTGCACAAAGGTGAAAGCCCCTCGTTTTCGATCCACCTGAGAGGATTCATCGCAATTGTACCCATCCTTCGCCTTGCAAGCCGCTTCCCCCCCATTTCCCCTCGACCACTGACAATTTCGTGATGTGGCATGTATCCAAAACTGGTCAAACAATTCTTTGTAAACTACCAAAACAAGACCGCCTTGATATATACACCCCTGATAAACACATTAAGCCTGTTGTTTTGCGCCTGGGGAGGTCCCGCAGACCCCTCGGAATCTTCAGTGCTCATTATCAGAGGATGTCAAGGAAAGCAGGAATAAGGCATGGCGATATCATCTCCAATGCTCGGAGGTTTCCCGTTTCGAGCAACTTCAGCATCTGCTTGCGACAACAAGTCCAACAGGTCTTCCCGACGGTATCGGCTATGAGTATCCCGGCTCTCGTCCTGTAAAAACCTGTAGCAGAATTGCCAACAATCGTCGGCGACTGCAGTCGAAAGCCCCCGTATGCCCAGGGCTCGAATCAGTTGGTCCTCGTCGTTGATGGGCGGGAATCTGAAGTCAACTTCCGAGAGTGATTGATTCTCCACTACAACGCCCAACTTGCGAATCCTGGCCGCATATGCACCGGGAATCACCAGGATGCGGAGGATACTTAGGAAGCGTCGTCGGTGTCGGGTACGTGTGTCTCTGGTTCTACCATGGCGGCCAGGAGGGGCCAATGTCATCAGTGCCTGGTGTCCGCGAGCATCACGCAGATCGACGTTCCAGTCGGGAGCAGACGCTGGGACCCCTTTGACAGGTCGCTGGTTAGAGCAAATCCATTTGGCGAGTTCCTCAGCAGGTTTGCTGGCATGCGGCAACTTTTGGCTGAAGAGGTCGTTGCGCGGCTTGTCTTGAGACTGAGTATGATCGATGAAAGGCTGAGGATAGGTCAGGCAGATGATACAACTAATTGCAACGGATGCTGAGCGCACTGGCTGGTCGATGTCCATAGATATGATTTCTTCTACTCTCCGTTCCTCTACCAAGTCTCCAGCTCCGATGGCCAAGCGTTTGTGCTTGTAATCGGGACTCAGTCGTTGGAGATTTTTGAGCACTTCTTCACGGCGCGAGTTAGCAGTCTGTATTTGCTGCTCTAGTAGAAGGACTTTCTGGCTTGCTTCATCGTATTCTCTTTCGGTTTTATTGAGCCGCATCAGCAAAGGCGCGATAGTATCTTGCTCACGGCCTAAGGCAGCGGGATCGGTTTGAAACAAATGGTTTGTCTCCATTCGTCCGTGATTACTTTGCTTGAGGAACAAATTCTGCATCTGTTCTATCAGATCTTTGTCAGGGGATCCAAGTCGCACGGCTGGTTATCAGATTGCTCTGGTGAAAGATCGTCCAGCGTTGGTGGTGTCCAGATGGGTCCATCAGAGTCTTCGTCTTCCTCGTCCTCTTCGTCTTCATCTTCATCTTCCTCATTCGAACTCTCGCCAGATTCATCATTAACACCCGCTCTGGCATGAAGGTAGTGTCCCAGATAAGGGATACAGTCTGTACAGTTTTTTTTTGCCGCAAAAGGGTACGTTGAGAGTGTCGTGCAGTCGCCAAGATGTTGAGTTCTGTTCGAGCTGACGGGCGAGCCGCCGCTCGAAATGACCCTCCATCTCTGACTCGAGTCTCAGCTCAGCAGCTGAAGCCTTCATTGAAGGTGGATCTGTACATGGACAACGCGCGAACTTCGCTGCTGTGCTTCGGTCTCGAGATCTAGACATTTTATGGTGATTTTGTGGGGACTTAACTGGTGAAACAAAAAAAAGTAAGTTGTTCGGTAGAAGGGTTGTGTCATTGGGGAATACCAGAAGAGGTTCGCAGTGCAAAGAGAGATGGCGAAGAAGAACGTTCCGTTGAAGATGAGAGGAAAAACCCGGTGAGAAGTTAAGACCAGTTTTCAATTGGTCCGTCGAGGCGATTTTGGTCGACCTTAGAGTACTTATATTCGGAGGCGGATGTCGAATTTGTAAACATGGTAAGCACAAGAACAGTGCGGTGCCGTTGTTTGGCCAGGCATACAAAGGCCTCCGCAAAGCCGCGCTGACAAAGCATCCTCTTCAGTCAGTTTTCCGAGAACTCTTCGGCACATTACGGTGTGCTTGACTTTTACCCCGCCGCCTGGACACTCTTATTTGGAACCGAGTACCCGGCACAGTATGGTGTGCTTGGGGTGGCTTGCACCTTAGTTCGAATTTTCACCCCCGCAAAAAAACGGACTCCACCAATATGAACCATATGTTGTCCTCGCGGTGTTTTCTTATTTCTGCTGGGTTTCTGTCTGTTTCTGTGCACATCTATGGCCACTTTGTGGATTAATTTTTGATTTATTTGGAAGTGACTTGCATCCTCAGTTTGTCCTTCTCGCGTTCTCGACTGACCTCACCAAAGCCCATTGGCCATGTCTTCCGCAGTCTTGTTCTACCCGCTCAAGGCTTTCGATCCGGGAAACTTAATTCCAAGGCGCTGGTTTCATTGATGACTGCACGGTTTTGACTGGTGTCATGCCGACCAGCTCAATATGGCATCTTACCCTGGCTGGCTCCAGTCCGATGCTCATAGCAGCACTCTTGAGAAAATTCATTAAGGAAGAAGGTCGTGGAAATTAGGATGATTGTGAGCAGTTTCAGCGCGAGCTTCGCGCTGCACATTCAAAAGTCACGGCCACCCAGCCCGCAACGATATTCGATCGCATGCAAGACCTGCAAGACCGCGGTGCGGTGCGCACAGAAAAAGCAGATGATGAGGCTGGTGGGGATAGTAGATGGAAAGACAGCGACGCCAATGGCGCTGAGTCAACCCGGCTCCCCATCCGCTTACCGGGCGGGTGCGGAGCGTTGACGACGCGATGGTGTCTTGGCGGTGCCCAAATTTCCGACCAAGCTAGTGAGGGCCTTGATCATGAGGCGGGCGGGGTGGCGGATGGGACAGGTGAGTGCTGTGGACAGTTTGTGCCAATGGATGGATGATGGAAAGTCCGCCTGTTTATCACGATCCAATTAAGATGGGTCAAAATGGGATTCATGTATTAGTCCGACTGGCCATGAATTGATCCCGAATGTGATTGAATGGGCACGGTGGAAAGAGACGTACAAAAAAAATTGGTAACGGTGAAGGGCGAAGAAGTACAAATTATACAAGTTACGTCTAACGAGGGTGATATGATGTATTTACAGATGTCTTAGATTTTGGCCCCGTTTCCAGACCCTGATTTGACGAAGGGTAAAAGTCTTGCAACGACGGGCAAGAATTCTATGTGCAGGAGTTCCAATCTAGACATCATGATATAAGCATCCATCCCTAAATGACGCCGAACAGACTTACAGCAGTGTCGCGCGCCCAGGACAGCATCTGAGGGGAAGTAGCTTGTTCGACGGGAATATCAATGTCGGTCATCCCTGCGACTAGTTTGGCTGTGAATTCTCGAGGTTGTTGGAAGCGAACATTTTTGCGCAACGGCAGTCGACGGGTCCACAAAGGTGCATCGGCGTCAGCATTGGATCCAACAAAACGAGCAAGGTGGATGATTTGCGGCGTCTCCCCAGCGTCTTCGTCGATGGCCACCATACAAAGTCTATGCACGCTGGGAATAACACCCTGCTATCTGGTCAGGCCATGATGTTCTCGGAGGGAATAAATAATAGATCTACGAACCCCTATGACGGTTGCGAAGACCTCGACCATGGCCTTGTCATGAGGCAGGGTTGCCAGGGGCCACGTCGATAATTCCATCTCAGCTGCTCCTAGCCATCGATCCAATGGGTCGTACCGGATGAGATGACCAGTGCGCAAGGGGCGTAGAGCAGTAGGTCGAGAGTAATTATTGTCGGTGTGGGGGCGAAATCTCGTAACAGCCATGGGACTTGGAAGCGACGTCGATGGAAGCAAGTTGGCTTGCACATCTACACTGGTCTTTTATAAACAAGGGGACCATGTCGGGCAAGGAAGATCGATAAAAACAAAGGCTACAACCACAAAGGTATCGCAGGATAAAGGGAAAGATCGCAGGACAATGGGAAGCGTGGGTTGTGTATCAGGTCTGGAGAAAGGGAGATGATCGGAAGCGTGCAGATGTTCTGCGTCGTATCCTGCAGGATGCGCCCAGTGCCCGAAACCAGTGGCACAAAGCCAGAATCATTCGCAGCGCAGCAGAATTGGAAGGGATAGGGAACTATGCCGCCACAGCGAGCCCATCGTCGTGGAAAGGTACAAAGAAGTAAAGGCGGAGTTGAGTGCTTAGTCAGCGCGGCTTCGAAAACTTCGGCACACGTATAGCCGAACAATGGCGCTGCGTCACTGCCTGCTTGCCAAGGACATTCGGCTTTCTAACGTCTATCATTTGCCAGCCCAGACGTCCCTGCATTTCGATCCTGTACCTCGGGAGGACACAGTGAGCGGAAAAATACGCCACTTGCTAGTCGTGCGTGGGGGAGAGTGGAAATTGATAGGCATGGATATCCAGCGCGGCGCAGAAAGCGGGACGTAAGCTTGCGCAGAAAGGCAGAAAGCGGGACGTAAGCTCGCGCAGAACGGCGCCTCCCAGGACTCGTGGCACGTTCGTGAAATATTTGGAAACATTGCAATCTAGATAGACGATGACGTTAGTGGGCGGAAAGACTGCCTGTCACTGAGAACTTACTTCCTCCTGAACGACAGGCAGTTTAAGGAGGACTTTCACCATTGATATGAAAAGGACTGGGCTGACGAAACAGCATCCGACAGAGCATGAATGTGCCGAAGCCTGGCTAGGAATGGTGAAAAGCATCAGAAGGAATTTTCCGTGGATAGGAACTGACGAAAGCAATGAGGCTGATGAGCGTCGGAACGTATCCCCAGTCGATACGGACTTACCAGGGGCACGCAATGACCGTCTCCACCGGATTTGGCGAGGTAAAAAATCCCTCAAGCACCATAATGTTCCTTGGGAGTGTCCAGCTCGTCAAATTAAACGATGGGCGCTGGAACATATCTCCAGCCAAAACAGACTTACCTCGGACCGCGTCCATTTGATCTCCAGCGAGGTATAAAGTTGTTGTGTACTCAAGCACACCATAATGTGCCAAGTGGGGGTGTCCAGCTGGCAAGGGGTCTCGTCAAGCACACCACAATGTGCCGATGTTGCGGCATTTCGAGTAGACGAAGGTGAGTCGGGCCGTGACCCGTACGAAGCCACAGAGGCTTTGTAAGCGCAACTTTGCGGAGGCTTCCGCCAGCTTCGCCACACGCGGCCAAACAACGGCCCGGTCGATGTCACGTCTCAACAACTCAAATCCATCCCATTTCTCAACTTGGACTCAACACATTCGCAATACTGCTTCAAACTTACTTCTTCTCAATCCGTTAACGTTGTGCTGCTTCGAGCTGCTTCATGCCATTTTCCCTCCTACAACTTATAAGACTCATCTTCAAGTTCCCGGCGGCGACGTTCTTCCTCTGCTTCAATTCAAAAGCCCAATACACTTTCTCTGTCTCTTTGACGCAAAAATACCTTTCTATTTGCGCGTGTCCATGTCGAAGACTGAAAGCTCGTTTATTTAATTCGAAACAAAGCACAACCGAAATCTCATTGACCCTTTATCACTTTGCAGTACATGTACTATATAGTCAGTCATTCAAAGGCTCGGTTCAACCATTTCCCACTGGCTTACTTCATGGACCCCTCGTTTACTCCAGATGGCTCGCCGCGGAAAAGAGCAGCACAGGACGATTTGGACGACCCACTCCGCAAGGTCACTCGACCCATGAATGATGATTTCGTATACTCAACCACTACTTGAATAGTATCCTGTATTTGCGCCTCTTCAAGCTAGTAAACAAGTACGCGTCTTTTCTTATCCATTGTGTTTACTTATCTTGACACAGATATCCGAGCTGGAAGGACGAGTCTGCCACCTAGAGGATAAGCTTGAGGAGGTGGGTTTGGAATGCTCGCTGTCGGGATGTTGATTCAGTCTTATCTCCAGGTCACTGAGAACAGCACCCAATGGAGGAAACATTCTGAGGCTCTGCAACGAGTGAGTTTTGTCTCATTATTTCCCCTCCCTCTGCCAACAGCTTGGCTTCCATAGGAAAATCGGCAGGCTGCAGAACAAGTATGTTGCTTCCATCCAATCTTTCATGCCATTGACTGACCACCTGCCCTGAAGCTGACAGACATGGGGCTAGCGATTTTGGAACTCACGAAGAAGCTCGACGAGGTATTTGGTATCCTCAGGCCTGCGTATGACTAACATTTGTGTTAGTGGCAAGTCCAAAGCGAGGCTGAAGGTGAAAAACAACTTTCCTCCCAGGTAGCACTCGCACAGGAGCGACTGCAGGAAAATGTCAGTTGGCTACCTTGTTCCTTCTGGCGAGAGCTTTAAATCTGGTTTATTAGTTCAAGCGAAAGGTTGCGTGCGAGGTGGAAAAGAGGCTAGAAGACACAGAAGCTGCCCGTTACCATTTGAAACAGGTCACTCCCCTCCAGACCTGTTCCGTTACATACTCATCCCATTCGCAGCTCCAAAAACAGACGGAATTAAACCATCGACAGGAGGCTGATAGGCAGAAAACGGTGAGGCTTCCCGTCTGTTATCTGGGACCCCTCCAACAAATATCTTGCATAGTTCACCGAGAGTACATCCAGGCTGGACGCCTTCAAAGCTGAGATGGTTGAAAAGCTTGAAATGGTATGGAAATAGTATCCCTGTATGGCTCTTGGCTCATTTACGTAGGTCAAGGTCGAGCTCGATCTGTCGAAAGCGAAACTCAACGAATCGGCAATATTGTCGAAGCATCTGAAGATAACCACCAACTACGTACGAAAATTAAACGGGGAAAAGGAGGATTGGACCTCAAAAGAAACGTCCCTCAAAACCGAGGTCTGCGGCATGCAGCAAAGAATAGTGGCGCTCGAGTTGCAACTCCTTCAACAAGGCAAAGGTAGCCCCGAGGCTGGATCGGATGTCATAAATAACATGGCTGCACCTCTATCAGCAGATCAGCCACACGTTACCATGGTCGTTCCTCGAGTTGACCCTCTTACTGCACGTCCTTATTCGTTCCCGCTTACCCCCAGCCCCGGCCCCGCACCTCCCGCATCCTTGAAAGGGAATTTTCCTGGTGCTGACAAGACCTCCATTCCCTTTCCATATCAGTCCCCTCAAAGAACAATTTCCCTTTATCACCAAACGTCGGTTGCTCCACCAGCACCACCGGTATCGTTTGGCGCACCGAAGTCGACCGCTTCACCGTTCGCTGGCGAGTTCATTCATCCGCCGTTCAAGAACCTACCCCAGTCGGTTATTCTGACGGACGAGGGGATGAACTACTCGGTAATGCATGAGCATCCAACGTGGTTCCTCGACGTCACCGACTACCTCACCCTCGATGCCAGCCTTGACGGCGCGATCCAGTACCCCCGCGACCTCGAGCCACCGCGTCCGCATGGACGAAAGGACCTCTTTTTCCGATGTACTTTTTGTCCCCGGACATACGCGGGTGTCAACGCAAAAAGTATGTGGACGAGACATGTCCGGGAGAAACACAGGGTCGTTCTCTGGAAGGCGTGGTCTGATACCGCGACCTCCTCTCGACGACAGCCATCAGGTATGTGCCCGTTCCTGGTTTCAGTTTCAACGCGTTTTGAGACTTTTCTCAACAGGAAGGAAGGAAGTAGTTTAACCGCTGGTGGTCGCAATGGGGAACGTACGGGCAATCTACAGTAATATACGATACATGAAACGACTTGTGATTCATTATATGCGTTTTACATACAATATGGTGCCAAATGTGAATAAATCTTTCGACTAGTATAAAGTAAGGCTACTTGCAGTTGAGATGAACCGAAGTAACTCGAAACTTCGGCCAAGAATAGTTACATCATGATAAGCTCCCAGTGTGGATTAACGTGCAATTTGACTTATTATATGTATGCCGAGTGAGGCTCCGCTTGGCGCGGGATCCTCCTGTATTAACCGGACGCGCGGACGTGTGCGAGAAAACCCTATCGCGCGCGGAAGCACCATGCCCGGCTTGAGGATGTAGATTAGGCGGATCGGATGCAGGCCGCTTGTCCAGTCCACCTGCGCAGTTGGTGGATTAGCAGGCTGGTTCTGTAGCGTATTCAGAGCCACGGCAACTTCCTTCCATCTGCGCATCCTGCTTTTTTGCGGCAATTCGGAATTTGAGGTTTCGTAAGAAGCTCAGTAACTGAGAACAGTCTGAGAATGCGGGTTCGGAGATTAGGGATTTGTTGAGATTCCGATGCGAACTCATCTGCGATTCCAAGACAGGAGCAGTGGCCTTGAAGCACGATTGAGCGGACCAGTCCAGGCGCAGACCGCCACAAATTGCCACCGTAAGATGGATGGTAAATCGAGTAGAGGGAAAGAGCTAAGGGCCACCGTAAGACGGATGGTCAGTGGAAAGAAGCTTCTTGAAGCAGGGGGAGGTCAAGTGTTTTGTAGCCGACACTAGTAGTAGTACCTCCCATGGAATTCTTTCTTCCACACCCGCTCTCTGGAAGCGTCGCTACAATTCCCCCACGTCACTAAAACGTATTCTGTATATACATCGTAGATCTATCGATCGTCATAAATTACATCTTTGAGTCAGACTACCAAGAGGTGGGCGGACAGAAAATCGATGATATCATGCATAGAAACCTCCTGAATTTGAAAATGGGGGGGCGGCGGTCCACGCGAGCGGTTCATCGGTCCGACGGTGTGCGGGCCGATTTCCGAGCGGGAAAAAGATAATAAAGCTTCTCCAAAGCTTCTCTCATTTATTCATGCACCGGTCTTTCTACGCTTATTAGAGCCAGTCACCGCGTTCCGAGCCTTTCCACGCTTCTTCCCCATAACATTTGCCCTATCCAATCCCTCATCCGGTCCCGCCACTTCCTCAAATACCGCCGGAATACTGCCTTCCGGGATCCCCAGCGCACACTCCTCCGCCGCATCCACCTTCATACTTTCCCATACGTCGTGGGGAAGTCGTGTTCCACCGGGATTCAAGGGCGACGAATATTCCGGGTGCGCCGTCGAGAGGTGTTCCGGCATGTTGTAACGCCACTGAGCACGTTGAGCTGAGCCAGGTCGAGGTGCGTCGGGGAAGCAAAGCAGGCAGACAACGGAAACGTTCCGGCACGGTGTAGATTTTGATCCTTGCTCAGCTGACTTGTAGTTGAATGCTGACACCATCGGGCAGTTCGACTGGACGTGCGTTGTGGGGCCTTCTTGCAGAGATGCACCTCGCATTCAGGTCGACCCGAGGAAGCGCAAAAACCGCAAGGAAGGCTTGCTCCAATCTGCAGAGGGTTTGAAAACTGAGACTGACTTCAAGAACGGACATACCGGCACACGAAGCACCTGAGTTACTATACGGATGCAGCGCAGGATGTGCGTCGAGATATGGGCGCGCCAGTTCCCGCAGACACGTTGAACCTTGTTATCGTGTTGCTGAATCAACTGCTGGGTTTCGTCTTGGCAGATGAGCGCCGGTTGTCCTACGTAGACCATTAGATGTGAATCAATGACATTGGGGAATAAGTCCAAGTCAGCTGCGGTATCTGCATCGACTTGGCCAAAATCGCACTCGAGAAGGTCTATGATCGCGTTCATGAGTTCGACCGCTCTAGGAACATCTTGCGGGTCGTCTGGAAAGAGAAGCTTGCACACCGAGTCATTACTTTGGTCCGGGAGACGTGCTGGGAACCGTGTGAGCACCGCAGGATTGATGATGCGCCCGTTATTGAGAGCCATCCCGCCCGCGGAACGAATCAAAGTACAGATTCCTATGTTATTGATATTAGAGAATGCGACAAAAGTAGCTGAACGAACGTACGCTTGAAGACATGCTTGTAGTCAAAGTCAAGTGTGATGCTGTGTATGCCAGTAAATATATTCAAGCCAGCCATGCCCGCGACGGTACTAAAGATTGGCGACGCCCGTGGCAGTCTCGTGCGCGTGAAACCTGAATATCCTGCTTTGCGTCGAGACCCGTCGCCGTCTGTGGCCCAGGACCAAGGCATGCCGACAGTTTTTGAAGCGTGCTCGATCCAAGCTTCCGTCACAGTCTCATAGATGGTGCTGGACTCCTCGGGGCCGACGAATTTGCAGGTCGGAAGCGCCAAGATTGGGTACGTTCCCGATTCGCCAAAGCACGAGACAGATACAACTGTCATCTCTTTCCCAAGATGAACTGTACCCGCTTTGATTTTTGCCGCAATATTGAGTGCGTCATCATAGCTTCTCAACTGTAATCCGACCGGAGAGTGACGCCAACAGAGACCGCCAACACTGTTGTTGTGGCGGAAATGGCAGGCGGCTTCTTCCAACGCAACTTCATCTATTTGCAGGATACAGCCGCGAAGGGGTTGCTGGATTGCGGCAGATGCACGCGGCTTGAGGACGACTTCGCGAATATTATGGAGAATATCCTCGAAGGAGATGGTGCCGACGGTAGGCATGATTTTGGTAAAAGCCATGTGATTCCGTAGAGTGCGAAGAGAGGGCAGTCCGAGACCTTGATTAACAGCATATAGAAGTTTGCGGCCGCCGAGTCGATAGACCATCAGTGCGATGTCGAGAGTTCGCCAGTCGAGAATGGGACGGGGACGATATACACCTTCAAGTGCTGACTGCATCATGCGAATGATCACGCTCGGGCTTGAGCCGCGTCGAAGACCAACACTGACAAGCTGATGGAGACGAGGGATGTTCATCTCCGCCACAGCCTCCATGAAGCGTTTGTAATCAGCCATTTTTCTCACTGCTGTGGCGAAATTACAGGCTGAATTCAAGCTCTGCCAAATATTCAGTATGTTGCGGCTTGTAGTACCATGATAAACGATACCTTGAGGCTCCATTTTCGTACTTCCTCCGTACGATCCGCCAACAAACTCCGAATCTGGCTCCAGCTGAGGGTAGCGGTGATTGACGCGCGAGTCGGCCTGAACAGCTAGATCAACAAGCCTCTGGACCTCGGCTGGTATCTTTGCGTAATGCGAGCAACAGCCGTTGAGTCGCGCTTCCGTTGTGCATTCCTTCGAAAATGCAATCACTGTTGTACCACGGTTGTGGATTTCGACGTTGAAGGAAAGGAAACCCGGCTCCAGGCCGATTCTATGGAACGGGAAAGTTTCCATGAATGGACCTACGTCGACGGGCCAGTCGAGTTGGCTGCCTGGGCAGACTTGCACGACCACCATGGGAGACGGCGTAGAAGCAGGGTGCGAAGACAAATTGCATGGAGGGGAAAAGAGGGCTTCCGGGGGACAAGATGAAGAACGACCGTATCTAAGCGTACGTATGTGTTAGCGACATAATCAATACATACTCATTACAGAATACGCACTGAAATTGAAAGGGATCATCATCGTCCTCCTCGTCATCATCATCGTTCAAATTCGCGGAAGGTACTGCGGAAAAGGAGGGAATAGGTGCTTTATGAGGAGAAAGAACAGGTGGCGCGGTAGAAGCTCGAGTGTTACGTGCACGGCATTTGTTGTTGCTGCAGTGGCTATCCATGTTTGTAAAATGATTGGGAATTGAGAGCGGGCGTCGAACGGGGACGGAGGTGCGGACCCAGGTGTCGCAAATGACGCACTCCATCTCCCAACAATTTCCCGCACCTGCTCGCGCCTTCAAATCGAATTGTACAGATTGAGGTAGGTCTCGCAAGGGGTCGTTTGCTTGGGAAGGAGTGTTGCGGGTGTCGCAGGGCGGTTGTAGATGGAGGTACGCGACGAGAGTGAACTGTAGTCTGGGATGGCGCCATACATATTATTATTGATGGGAGTACTGTAGACGAAAGCTTTGGGGATGTAGCGCGGGCCTGTGGCGGAAAGCGGAGAGGAAACAGTGGGAGATAGATGAGAGATAGATTGTACATCATTCGAAACGCGAGAAAGCGATAGAGACAGTGGTTCCGGGACAGCAGAAGGCGGATTTGGGGTGTAAGGTGTCGCAGACAGAGCGGGTGTAGGAGAAGAGGATTGAGTCGCTTGAACATTGAAGAAGTCGTTTGAGAGAAATGAGAAAGCCACTATTGTCGTAAAGTTGTTGTAAAGACCGTGTGCGCGTCCCAGCACGTCGGGGATGAGCGTCGAGGAGGAAGACGCGCTTGTTTGGCTGTATTGATACTCGGGATCAAAGGACCGAACTCCGAGATTTTGCTTCGAAGCTCTGGTGGCTCAAGCTCGCAAAATCTGAGTTGACAGATACACTCCCACTGTATGATTATGGGGTAACAGTAAGGAGATCTATTCACAAACTGAGAGAGCTACAATGAAATCGACTAAACCACGGTCAAGAAATCCAAAATGGGCTCGGTCCGACTTCCGCGAGGTCCGAAAGCTGTGCATGATATCTCCGCTCTATCGGCCGCCCACCTCTTGCAGACTACGGGAGATAATATCCTGCCGCCTGTGTGATTGATTTTCGTGGCCTGCAGCCGATATCGAGGGTGCCTTCGAGAGCGTGAGCCTCTCAGGCTGCTTCATGCATTCTTTTTTGACCTGCTGCTGCCAGTGCGGCTTGAGGCTGCTCGCTTTGTGAAATATAAGTACGCAGCCAATTTATTTATTAAATACATATACGATTGATATCTATGAAAGAAATATGCATACGCCAGTGCTCGGCCACCCTTGTCTCTTCTATCAGAGTCAATAGCTAAGTTGACGAGGGAAAGAAAGGGATGGAATGGTGGCAAATCGGCGTTTATAAGACACCTCCGCCGTCCAAGTTAGATCAATTATTCTAAGCTCCTGAAGGTTGCATCCCGACCTAGAGAGAAGCGCCCCCAAGTCATTAAATGCAGGCCAAACAAGGTAGGCTTCCGGAATTTGCAGAATTTGGAGGGTGGGGAAAATCATGGCAGAGATAGGGAGGAACCAATGAGGTGGGTCGCGGTTTTCATCCCGCTTATAACGGGAAAAAATCAGAGCTTTCAGATGAGAAAGCTGTATGGGCTGCTGTTGGTCACTGGGTCCGCCTTCCATTTGGCTCACTTCGCAATGCTGCAGGGCGGGGGTCTCGCGCAAGATTGCATATAAATTATGAAGTTTGATGTGGTGGAGCAGAAGCGTGGTGATTTGCTGGAGGGGAAGGCGGAGGTCGCTGTGGGAGTTGTAATGGTGAAGTTCAAGGGTGCGTAGGCAAGGTGCAGTCTGGGGTGACAGGTTTGTCCAGGGAGGAAGTAGAAGTAGCCTGTTCATCCATAACGTGAGATGAGTGAGTATGGGCATGGTGTGGCGCATCAGCCGCTGGACGTTGGAGACCGTCATTGTGACCCCCATGTCCAGACGCTCCAAGCGCAAGAGGTGAGGATGGAGGTGGATAAGAAACTGCTGGAGTTCCCGTACTCGGTTGGAAAAAAGAAGGTCGTAATTGCGAGACGTCGTAGGATGCAAAGTTATGCAAAGAGGGAGGGAACCAGAGCGCCCCATCAAGGAATCTGCCTCCGACGCCCTTCTCTTGTTTGTGTACATGTCCAGGCTGAGGTGAAGGCTACACCAAAGAGGGGCAAGGTCCAACGCAATATTTCTCCAGTCGTGGCACACTTGAACAATGAGCGTAGGAGCTGGCCGGCCGGCGTCGTGAGAGGGAAGATCAAGTGTATGAAGAAAAATCTTGGATATCATTTCCACAGGAAGAGTGTAGACTGGGGCATCTGCATTTGCCTGTCGCGCCTGTTCCTGGAAGATAAATAGAATGAGTTTCAATTTTTACTTGCGCTTAATTTTCTGCTTACAAGGGCGCGGTCCAAGTTCAGTACTCGTCTGGATTGCAATCTCAGGGGCCGAGTAATATGGCGGGGACTGGATTGGATGGGTTGACGAACCCGAGAACGTGTATTGTAGTAAGGCGGCATACTGCCCAAGAGAACGTCAGTAATTGTAAGCACTATTTTGAAAGAGATTAATTAGATACCTAGGTTGTCGAAATCTGAAGCCGTTGTCGCTCGAGAAAGAGTAGGAGTAGCGGACGGAGCCCTCCAGTTTTAAGCAAAAAATGGCGCACAAAGGCGAGGCAGGTTGAAAGGGATCATTTTTCCCTTATAAAAAGGGAAGCATTTTCATAAAGGATCCATTGTAACAAAAACCGAAAGGAATAGTCCGCGGCAAAGTGCGCACCCTGCACGAGTACAAGTTTACAGAAACGCGGGATTGGATTTTGCGGAAAGGACTATTGTCGGGAGGAGCCCAGTCGTAGAGCAATATCTCAAATTTCAAGTGCCAGTGAGCAGAAGAAGAGATTGGCTACCGCCGTAATGCGGATGGTAAATCGAGTAGAGAGGGAGAGAGCTAACCGCCGTAAGACGGATGGTCAGTGGGAAGAAGAGTTGGAAATTGGGAAATTGAGTCCACACGTGTGACCGACTCACACGAGCAGGGCCTGGGGCGTGCAGAGGTTACTTCAATTTATTGGCGCGCCGAAGTAACTAGTTACAAATCTCTCTCCACTCCTGCACCTCCAACATCGGGATTTCTGGGGACCATTCAAGGCCAAAATCCCGGGCGCTTCTCTTCTTCACGTCTTGAACCATAACCACTGCCGTGTGCGTCTCGAGTCCCGGCTCACCACCGTCTTACGGTGGGTTCTGTGGACCTCAACCCGGCACGCCAATTAGTCCGCTCTTCCGCACATAGCC
Organism: Mycena crocata; assembly: GCA_029281795.1. Lineage (NCBI taxonomy): Eukaryota > Fungi > Basidiomycota > Agaricomycetes > Agaricales > Mycenaceae > Mycena > Mycena crocata. Next base: position 453,789 of record JARJCP010000039.1, on the reverse strand, counting down.
GCGGCCCTGGAGCGTGTTCGACTCCGCTTCGGGGACTGTGTCAGCAGTGCAGCAGCTCAGGCTCGTGCACGCACAACGTTGCCAATTGACTGCCCTCTCCTGTCATTCTTTCTTGCTCTCACCCTGATTCAGTCTGTCGGCCACCAACCTCGATCCTGCGTTGCAACCTGCTGCACGCCGCGGAAGAGTACGGACGCGTCGAGGGAGGTGATATATTTATACGCGCCGCATGTACATATCACACGAAAACCTGACCCCTTTCTTGGGCCCGAAGCTTCTGGAACGTCTTCCTCATAAGATAGCGCCCAAACACCACCGAGAACATCACCCGTGCTGAAACATTCGGCCCTTGGAAGACATGATTGAACTGGCCGTTCAGCTGGTCCAAAGTAAACAAAGGAATGAAGTATCGGGGCAGGCAAAACTTACCATCTCAACCAGCCCAGCCCAGAAGTCATCGGTGTAATCCCGAAGTTTACGGTAATTCAAATCCATTCCTTCACAGATGTAGGCCTTAATCACCGCCTTAACACGTTTAGTAACCAAAGAGCGAACGAGCGTTGGAGACATACCTTGACCCGGGCATACAAGAGGTCTGAGTTGCGATCAAAGTACAAGCCCAATTTCTCCTTCAGATCGAAATCAATGCTCCGGGCAGGCAATGCACGGTTTATGCCATTGCGGACGTCCACCATGTTGACTCCGGTGGCGTTCAGGTGCGTAGTGGGGATGAGGTGGTGAGCAGGTATTCCCATGATGGTTTGATGTTAAGAAGCAGGACGCGCGGCGGCGGCGCGTAACCAATAGTAACCACGCGTACATATGAGTCGAGCTTTATGGATACATTGCACATATATGCAGATGAGCCAAAGGACTTCATTCGAGTTTGTATCGTTCTAGAAAGAGTACTAGGAGTAGAACAAATTGAAGATATGAATCAACTTCGGTGCTCTCTCGAGCTCTCTTGTCTCCTGCTCCTTTGCCCTGTATAGCGGGGTACCCTTCAATCCTCCTCCTTCGCCCCTGTGCCAGCGGCACCAAAGTTCCTCGTTGCTGGATTGGGCGGCGCCAGAGCCAGAGCTGGAGAAGTCCACGGTACGGTTTCGTCTTCCTTGGGCCTGCATCAAGCCGTAGCAAGTGCTGAGCCAGGTATGTTTTGCCCGTGCGGCCCCGCCTACCATTGCAGGCGGGCCTCCAAATTGAATAAATATACAAGAACTACGTTAAGCAGGTTAAGCGTTCAAAATACGTCCGCAACATTGAGCACACAAACCTAAGAACTAGGGGCAGGAGATATCTATGTACTTGATTCAAGTGAATGGACGGAATCAGGCCTGACGTCCGTCTGTTTTGAGAAGATGACGGTCTTGGAGCGAACCTGCTGTTGTTAGCCGTGTACTAAGGAGGGCCAGCCTACCTCGGGCAACCCCCATCGTAAACGTCGTCGGCATCTGATTCCGGCTCGCTCTCCGAGCGATCCGCCCTCACCATATCCCCCACAGAACTCCCTCACCGCCATCTCCAAGACACACCAGCTGCTCCGCGTCGGCGAGAGCTCCACCCCTCAAACCGATCAGGGAGCGTGAGGATTAACATGTCCCGATCCCTAACTTATTGTTATCGCGGCGTGGGCGCGGGGCTACAGCTCAACTTCGTCGCCTGGCCAGAACGAGTGACGCTGCGCGATGAAATGAGCACGGGAACAGATCCCCAGCCGATACAGACTTACCTCAGCAGTCACGCCGCTGGGCGAGGTCAAGGAGGGCGGGGAGAGTGCTTACACCGCCCACGTCGGCTACGCAATGCAATGAATTCTGACAAGGAGACACGTTCACTAATCCGGACCTCCGAAACTGGCTGAGACAACAAATTGGTATAGTTCAGCACCAGAAAGGAGTAGATGAACGAAAATTAAGGCTCACTTTACAATGGCGGACTTGGCAGAGGAACCAACTTCAGGGAACGGAGCGCTGACGCCTTTCCGAGAAACCCCCGACCGGCATTAACTTGCTAACTGACGGTCGGGTGCCCAAGAGCTTTCCGAGGGCACGCGTCGAATCGGTCGACAAGGGCCTTGAAACTGAGCTTTCCGAGGTCACGGATCGCTTAAGCAGCTGAACCAGTTAGTGGATGACTGCAAAAGAGAGTGCGCATACGCGTACCATGAGTACAGCTTGCGAACGACCCACCGCCTCCCACTCCCGCCCATCTCATCGTCGTCATCAACATCACCGTCGTTGAGTTGTTCTCCGGCCTGTGGAACCCAGTCAGTAACAAGTACTCCCAGATGAGTGAAAGCAGCTCACAAAGTGACCAAAAATGTAGAGGAAGCCCGCAGAAACGAGGAAGCGCTGCGAGGAGGTGGGGTGCAGGTGAAAAGTCGGATCAAGATACTTCTCAGACACACCATAATGTACCGAGTCATTGGATGTCCAGCGGAAAAGCGTCAAGCACACCATGATGTACCGAATATTTCCCTGGCAGCGAGGCTGATGAGCGCCGGAACGTATCCCCAGCCGATATAGACTTACCTTGGGAAAGCCACAACCGATTCCATCGGATTTGACGATGAAAAGTCGCTCAAGCAGACCATACTGTTCCCTGGGAGTATCCAGTTGTCAAGCTTAACGCTGATGAACACTGGAACATATCCCCAGCCGATAAAGACTGACCTCGGACAGCGTCCATTTGATCTCCAGCGAGGTATAAAGTCGTTATGTACTCAAGGACACCATAATGCGCCAAGTGGGAGTGTCCGGCTGGCAGGGTATCTCGTCAAACACACCAGAATGTGCCGAGGAATTCGCCCGTCGTTGTGGTGGAAGATGAAGGCCGCATATGCTTTGTCAGCGCGGCTTCCCGGAAGCTTCTGCCATGCGGGGCCAAACAACGCGGACGCTACACTGCCAGTGTGCACCAATGTGCACAATGCACATTCCAATTCTCAAGTTCAAGTTCAGCTTGATATGCTCTGTTACAATCCATCCCATATGCCATTCATTCATTCTCTCGTTGAAACATTCAAAGCAAGGAAATTACTTTACCGGATTCCTTCACAACATCATTCCACAGGACCCCGGCATATGCGGTTAGAGGTCCGATCCGAAAACCCCCGTTTCGGCCGGTTCCGTACTTCCTCTTTCCGTCCATTTCTGTGCGCATTGTGAACTGGGAGCCCATCTTTTTGTCCAATTCCGTGCACATCATGGATCGGACTTTCATCTACAAGAGGCTCTTTTTTGGGTCAAATCGTGGGATTTCTTGGGACTTTTTTCAAAGTGAAGACTCTTATTTCGTTCGATGTTTCGTTTTCTGATTTTTTTGGCCCCGAGTGTACGCATACGGATCGGACATAGTTTTCGGCAGCCCAACCTCGTCCGCACGTAGGATCGAAGCTTTTGCACTTTTTGCCCAAAATCGTCCGCATCAGGATCGGACCAAGAGGCCCTTTTCGGGCCAAATCCGTCCGCACCAGGATCGAACGTCTAACCGGGGTCCTCAACTGGTCCTCATTCCACTGATTCCAGCCCCAAAACTTGCCCAAAACGGGCCTCCGACTTGAGCCGAGCTGCTCAGCATCAGGCTCGGCTCCTGCAAGATTCGAGACAAGTTCTGTCTGCCCGGCCTTGTCTCCTCCAGCGAACTTCCTCAACGCTCCCGACTTGCCATTTCGTTCTTCCATTCATTGTAATTTGGTCGGGCAGATTAACGCGACGTAAAAGCCTCTGCGCCAAATTGTTGGTTGGTTGCACTTCATGCAGCCGCAAAGAACGACCACATGATTCGCTCCGACTCAGCAATTGAATAAACAGACATACTCTTTCACCACCAGCGTACACAATCCAGAGCTGCTCTTGTTACTCCAAAGCTTCCCTGACTTCCTTTCCGCTTCCTTGATTCCGTCTCCTCATCTGAATCTGAGATTCCTATAGTGTCCAGTCGCAGCCGCAATCCGAGTCCACCCAGTGCCCTAGAATGGGGAAAGTCTGCGCAATTCGCTGAGAAAACCATCACCGACAACGTCAAGGCATACACTAACCATATCTCCGAACGTGATTCTGCAAGTGGCGTTCTGCGTTTGGTAGATTTGAAGCACTTGGTAAATTTCCAGTACATGGACGAGAATATCGCGGAAATCAACCCCGTTATCCGGCCAGACGTGGGTCCCGATTTCGAGTCTTGGGATCGATCAATGGTAAGACAGGTTGAAACACCTTGCTATGCGCTTCAACTTCGCTCATGTCGTTGCGTTTTAGAATACTTTCGAACGAGCAATGGATGCGTAACAATGACGATTCTCAGCATGGGCTCGTCAAGTTATCCCAAGCTGAAATAGTCTTCCCGGACTCCATCTCAACTTCAGTCGGACGTATACTCACTCGTCAGACGTCTCTCTCTGGTTTCGAGATAATCTGTGACGCCCGACAAGGTCAAATCATCATCCAACGCTCGATAGAAGCCTTCAAACAAGCTTTTGAACAAATGTCGGATGGTGTTGATAATATTACAGGTCTACAGCCACAACCTTAGCGCAAGGGAGTGTTGGGTCATATGGATGGCCCATAAACAAAAAAAGTGCCTTCAAAAATCGAAAAAAAATCTCCACTGGATTTGAGGCCCTCCATAACTTTCTAAAGGAGCAGCAGAATGAGAGGTCAGCTGCAAAAGCGTCCATTTCCACCCTCGTTGAAAATAGATTGAAGTTGGATTTCTCTATTCACATTGTATACAAGCCGCCCATCCTTGCACATACAATCCCAGAAGTGACACTCCTAATACTAGCAAGTATCGTATCCATAATCCTAATCCAAGTCTGCGTATTGCCTTCGAGGCGGTGGCAGATTGAATACCCAGTCTGGATGAGTGAGCCGTTCGTTTTCTGTACTCGCCGTCGCCGTCATCGGATCGGTAACATTTCCGTCCATAGACGAATTGGGTGAAGCTACGGCAGCTCCGGCAGCATGCAAATCTTCCACATCATTGGCGGTCGTTGACGGATGGGTATTGATATTGAAAGTCGCCGCAGCGGTGCCATCACTTGGAAGATTCTGGTCCTGGCCTTCCTTGCCGGTAGAAATGACGCTAACGCGAGGAGGAGTCTGGGTGAGGATTTCGAGGGAGGTGCCCTGCCCCTGGAAAATGTGTCCGGTCGGCGATTCATCTATGTCCATCTATCACGTTGTCAGATATCCAGAATTGTATGCAGGCCTAGATGGTACTTGGATCTCGTTCTGAGTTTCATCTTCAGATCTCACTTCCCCCTTGTTTTCTTCGGGCTACAAGAACGTTAGCCATCCAGCTCCGGTTCTGAGCCGTTGGGGAACTGACTCTCAATGCTTCGAGGTATGCGTTGAATGAATCTGCATCTAACCCCACTGGAGAACCGAGATCTGAATTAATGCGAGGCGTCTTCCCGAAATAAATCATGAGCTTCAATGATCAAATGCAGCAAACCTTCAGCAAGAGCAAAGATTGTTCGTTTCCCTGCCCATCAAGCATAAGTACTGTCCAGAAGACACGGAGAAGGAGTGTACCACTCGATCGAATTGCCCTTGTACGTCCTTAACGCCTTCGGGATGTTGAGTTGTTTCTCCAAACTGGAGGCGTGTCAAAAAAAAAGGTGCAAGTCATGCTGAAAGAATCACACACGTCGTACTCTGCTGTCGCCAGACTATCTTCCTGTCCAAGGCATGAGCAAACTCAAGGAGGTGTACACTAAAGAATTACAAGTTCAGATTTTGCCTGCAGAAAGGTGAGAGCAGGTACAGGCCACGGGTAATAACCACACCGACGTCTTCTAGCTCTGCGATTACTTGATCGCAGTTTTCATGTGCCGCGGTGGCGTCGTCGGCGAGAGATTTCCAGTGATTGACAGAATTCTGTAATTCGAGAATTTTCTTTTCCGCCTGGGAGCTGGTCGGTAGAGAACTGATCATGACTGAACTCAACGTACATCGGCCAGCTTGGCCTCCAACTGTGCGCGCATTCAACAGTTGTTCCAGAAAAAGGCTCGACTAACCTGTTGTTTGGTCTGCCCGTCCTCCATGCCGACCTGGTTTGTACCGTCGGGAGTCTTGTTCCAAAATGATGTAGCTCTCAGCATTCGTGACATACACGGGACGTCAGGATAGGGCCAGTCGATAACAAAGACGAGTAACAAATCGGAAGGAGGTAGTGTTTGGTTACGTCACACACATACACATGCCTTGCTATGCCTTCCCAACTCTTTGATTTACTGTACACCCCCAAATTGAAAACGGGAAGTGACTGTGCTTTGTCTGTCGTACGTACCGGATCTCGCAAAAGAATCTTGATGCAAGAGATGACTGAACAACATATTTATCAGGGCATCCGCCCGGTGGCTGGCTCGATTCGCGAACAGTGTATCGAGCACCGGTACCACGCCAAACTCGTTCGCCACCAGCCTTGTTTGAGAGACGCCATATTCCCCGCAGAACGCGCCATCTCTGAGACACCACCAGTTGCGGGGCGTCATTTGCGCACACGCCATGATCTGTGTCTCAATAATGATAGGTCGTGGACTATTGGAAGGACCATCGGAACGTGTTTCTCACAAGAGGAAGCATGGATCACTGCTCACGCAATGCAGACGGTGATCCACCGCGCCAGTCTGAGGGTGTTCGACGTCGGATATTGTCGCGTCTTGTATCTTCGACGTAATGTTAATCGGGAGGCAAGTCGCTTTCGTCACCGTCGTTCCAACTTGAGCTTCTCTGAACGAATGCGGAGGTTGCAGTACTCGGCCAGACGGAGGGATACTGGCCGCGGAGTTCAGGCACGGGTGAGGGAGAGTGGTCGGAAGCAGAGTTGGACATTTTCCCAGTTAAAACTCGGAGTTGATCGACTTGGTGGCGTTATGAATCATGTTATTCAATGTTGGGTTGAACATTGTCGTAGAGGTCACGCCTATTACGGTTCCGATTTCCCTGGCTCATACCTCGGGTTGTGTCTAACGTTTATCTGGCTAGCACGGTCTGGAGCAATCGGTGTCTGACAGGAGTCAACTTGCGAGCTGTTGCTTAAGCCGTGAAAATAAGTATGAGCGGCTTATTCCCATTAACGTTAGTTGTCCACTCTTCTGGACGCCTGCCTAACATAAGGATGCAACTCAGGATTGGTTTTTTCATTTCCTGCAAACCTTATATAATATTAATGGAGGGTGTTTTTCATCAAAACAAAGAAGCTCTGCGACCAAATGGGTATAGACGGGGGGGCAAAATGATGTTTAGATGCCAGTAATGGCTGGCTGCACGCTCCGGGTTGCTGGAGCTGTGATGTTTCCATCTTGGACAGGCGGTGTAATGACCGCGACTGTAATCCATGATGACACGCACATAATGGTATTCGAGTACTTTGCACGGCGGCCTAGTACTATCGATCTCCACTTTTCCGCATGAGAGCGACCTCCGTCTGCCACTTCATCTTCAAGCCTATGGACATTAGCCAACTACTTTGCTTGCCGCCATTCGAAAGCGCTCGGGCACTGGACAACTCAGGCAGCAAGCAAGAGGAAGGTCGTGAACGTATTTGCACTGTACCGAGGGACGCTGCAGACGCTGAGTTGCCACCGTTCGAATTGAGGACGCTAGGATGCATGCCGTACGATGTGAGAATTGGTTATCCTTCAAAACTTCCTCACCAACGAAGGTTTGAACCCCAGTCGGGCGAATCGGAACGGGGAAGCAATTCTGCAGCCGAAATGGTCAGGGGTCCCTGTACGATATTCCAGGTGAAACTCAGTGAATTGCCATGCTCATTTCGTGTTGTAGATCACTGTGGTATTTGTGGGGTTACGAGCCATAATCGCAGACTCTGCCCGACTCTTCCCCGAAAAAAGGCTCAGGCTTCTGCTCATTTGAAGGTGATGCTCTATCGAAAGCCCCGTTGTTGCTCGACCTGTGGTCTAGCGGGCCACAATCGATCGACATGTAAGGAGCGCCACAGTACAAGTTCAAGTTGATAATCGTGACTCGTGAGGCGGGAGAAGAGTTTGAGAAGAGTACTAGCTAGTCGTGCCATAAGCCCGGGAAAAGCCGATATGAATAGACAGACTGACCACTTGTAACTTGCTTGTAACGTCGTTTCTCAATAAATCGTCAAGAAGACCACGTGACCGCATGCCCCTGCCGAGAGTCTATGCCGAAGTCACTGTGACACTGACAGTGTCTTGGTTACTTCTGTCTGTCCAGTAAAACTCCGTCTGTCCAGATGTCTCGTTCTTATGTAAACTTCTTTTGCGCGGCGGCTTTTGTGTTGCTTTTGATCGTGTGTGGGATAGAGCCTGCACAGTTTCAGCGGTGTCTGGTGCAAGCAATCTGTTGCTTTATACGACTTTGAGTTCGTTTAACGGTTCACGTTACCTGTTGGGTCTTTCTCGGAACTTGAAGGTACTACCATTTCTTATTCTATTCGACTTGACTACTTTAAAATGGAATTTTGGAAGGGTTGTTGAAACGGCGATTTACCAGCGATATTTTGGCTGGCTGAAAATAATGCCGCTACCAACGTCGCATGCCATCCGTCCACCGGACTTGGTATCAGTGCTTAGTAACGGCTCGGAGCCTGGGCCACAGAGCAGATTTTTTTCGCTTGTGAGCACGCTGTATCTTATTTTACCATTGTGCTGCTCATCTTCTCCCACAGCCCGCGATTAAAGTGTTTCGTAGCATGGAAGACGGGAAAGCAAACCCTCGTCGGTCACCTTCTGCAGTAAATCGCAACCGTCTCCTTTCTCATATCACTGCGATTTTCCCTGTGACGCTTAGCCGTACTAGGCGTCAAGCGGATTACGACAGTCACGGTTGTGCTGAATTCATGGTGCGCTCGAGTGACGGTTTGGGACAATCTTTTGGCGCTCCTACTCTTCCGACTATTCGACATGGTCGCGATTGCAACACCACCTTTTGCTCTAATGCCGACACGATATCTTCTGTTGTATTCCAAGACGAGCTAGATGATTGGTGTAACAAGCGGGATGGTTCTATCCTTCTTGAACTAGGTTCCATTTATGCGGGACTCGACGATAACTGTGCATCGTGTTCCTATAACCACTCGGGTGGAGCCACCAAGACGCCACAAAGCTTGAGGGCAGCATCGATCCAGACAAGTGTTGTAGGTGTTCCTTCCAGTACTGCTTGGACGTTGAAACCCAGTCGGGTGGATGTCTTTCGTGGTCTGGTCGACGCACTCGGTCGATGGCTGCAGAGAGCGGTTAAGGTCGCATTGAAATATCCGACGGGGGCGTTGTTGGTTGAAGTGGAACCTGCATTTTATGAAGAGAATGATGCCGTTCAATGTAGCGTGTTGCATCTCGTGACGGTTCCGCGCTGCAAGATAGGCGTCGGAACTATGCTTTCCGTTTCATCTTATGGCTTTGACCTGGGCCATCACACAGTGTCGAGGTTCATCCAAACTTGGGGTAACAAGGTGTTTTTCGAATGCGAGGACGCTTCCGGAGAGAGGGTTGTATTCTCTGCTGCACCTCGGGACATTGAAGATGGGCATGCGACCATGGTATGTATTCTTATCTAAAAGCTTCCATGTATATATGTCTATGTCTAGACTTACCTGCTGGTCCAGATGAGAGTCCTTGTTACCAAACAGGTCAGATACGATTGAGTCACAGAGAGGCGATCGAATGAAAGGCCAGTGGCCATGGGACTGTTTAAGGATGCTGGCGGGTCTGGTTGCACACCAAGCTGTGTTGAACCGGATTCCTTTTCAATTTATTCACGTATCAAAGCAGTAGTCGTGTTCCAAAATGTACAATCCGATGGAATGTAGTGATGTCCCGTCCCTCCTCTGTTCATCCTTCAGGTAACTTCTCCGTGCCTAGCATCGACTCGGTGACATCGGGGGATATTGTATTGCCGCACGGCAAAATGGCGATGAGGCGGACGTGACCTTGTGCGGATTCGCCAAAGTTCGCGATGATTTTCGCTCCGTTGTAGAGGTCCAAAAGACGTAGATAAGGAGATAGCGGTTTTGGACTTGTTTTATTTTTTCATTACATGAAGTAAGCGGGTGATAGTATACTAGTACTCTGAGTAAATGTTGGTTGGAACAGGTCCATGGTCGAGTGGTCGATGCATGTTGCTTCATTGCAGCTTTGTTAAATGGTAAAACGTGCGACTGGGTTCGAGTTTCACCATGGACGGTACAATGAATGTTTTTTTTTTCGACTTCTTTTAAAATTTTTGGGGACTTCTGAGTTTTTTTTCTTTCTCCTTTGTGGTGCTAGATGTTGAATGACTTCGATTTTTCCTTTCCTTGAATAAAGGAAAAATGGAATCGAACCCTACAAGGACTAGGCGAGGATCGAACTCGCTCCTCCAATCCGTGTCCTTTAAATTGTTATTCGGATCCTCTTAATTGACCAGAGGTTGCATCCAACCGTGGTAAGTCTCTTGGGGTTTGTCGTTTCTCTCTCTTTGTATTGTTCCAAGTTCGAGCGTGTTCGTCCAGGTATCATTATGATGCTACGGTCAAACATTCAGTCATCAGCAATATCGTAATCCGAATGCTTTCTGTCACAAAACAGCAGTGCAAAAATGAGTCTGAAGTACGTGATACAGCACAATTTTTCCAGCATTAGCACAGCAAACCAAAGCTATTTATGCAAAGAAGGCAGCCCACAGGAGGTCCTCTAACGCTTGCCTGTGACCCACGGAGGGAAGCTACCGCCACATTTCTTTCAGCTGCCTTGCGGTCGCGTCGTACACGCTGACCTGTAGATCGCTTGTCGAGAGTCAGTGCTTGCGTATCCGGCGGCGTGGCCAATCCCAACAGAGGTGCAACTCTCTGCAGTTGAATATGAATGAGCATGGGAACAGGGAGCTACAGATATACTGCGCACCTGTGAACCTGGTGTCGGAGACACAGCACGACCTTCATTTTGGTTCTCGTCACGCCTTGGGACCCGGCGATGACGCCGACTTGGAGTTTCCTGTAAGGTGGTATGTATGGCGTTCGCGTTCTTCGTGTCTGATATCAGAGCGTTCGCGCTCAATCGAGGATCCGAAGGGAGCAGCATTCTTGATGTTTTGCAGCGGACGCAGAGTTGCGGCTGCGAAATGGCGCTGGACCAGGGAGGAGGAGGACGGACTCGGGGGAGAAGTCAGCCTGAAAATGGTGAGTAGCGTGCAAGACAGACAGAGACAGACGCTTACATCGAGAGAATGTAGAAAAGAGCTGCAAGTATTAGCAGCAAGACCCTCGAGGTCATCGGAGGATGTGTCGTGTATGCACGAAAATCGAGAACAGAGAGCCTCCCAGAAGATCACTCACCTAGATTTTTGCCGTCGTTCACATCACAGATTTCACAAAAAGAAAGAAAAAACAATCCACTTGGAAGGGCTAAGGAAAACAGGGCATCTACCGAGTTTCATTGAACAGCCGATAGTTGTGTACACCGTCGGAATGTCAAGAGAGTCGAGGTTTGTCAAGAATGTCGAGAGCTGTGGGAGATGTCCAGAACGTCTGGCGTTAACATATGCAGCCCTGCCAACGATGAAGTGAGCGTCAGAAGAGAATCTCGACACATGCCATCCTTGAGCTGACGGGACCACCGCATTCAAAATAAACGCCTTTCTTGCTCCTGTAATTTTCTGTCCACCTGAGTATTTGAGGGAGTGAAAAGTCGGACCAAGGCAACGCCGAAGCTCCGGCACCCGATGTTGTCAGCACTGCCGGAGATTTCCCTGGCAGTGATACTGGTTAAGCTAAATGATGGAATCAGCGCTGGCCATGGAAAGGTCCCAGCCGAGACGTGCTACCTCGGGGCCCGGGCAGTCTTTCGGGAAGTGTTCGTAATTTCTATCGGATTATTTGCAAGAAGCTGGACCGGTGCTATGTACTAAAGCACACCACAGTGTGCCGCCCATTGAGAGTGTCCAGCTGGCGGGGTATCTCGTCGAGCACATCACAATCTGTTGAGGGACTTTGGAGGAGCAACGAAGCGGCGGATCATGATTTGTCATCGTAGCTTCGCGGAGGCTTCTGCCTTGCGCGGCCAAACAACGACGTGGACAGATTTCACTCCGCATCTGTCCACAGTCCATATACATGGCCCTCCAAACCATAGCATTCATTCTACTTATTCTACCATCCGTTTTACGGTGGTAAGCATGCGACACATTCTCACGCCGACCTAAGCTCTGCCTTCTGCTTCTTGACATTGCGGGACTAGCTTCCAGCAAATCCGCCTTACAAGGGTGCATGCATGGTTACCAAATACAAAATAACAAGAAAGGGGAACGTATGAGTATGACCAAAGTACCAACAAGCAAAAAGGCGACCTGGCAAGAAATAAAGCAAGATTTATAAGATCATCCAGTAGCACTGGGGAATAAGGAAGGGAAAAGGCAACGACAAACATCCAATGACCCAATCATTGAGGCTAGGGAAGCCTCTATGTTTTCCCGGCAAGTACAGTATGCTTCCTGAGCGGGGCTCGGAAGGGCGGCATCAGGGGGGAGGGATTCAAGACGCAAATAAAGCATTTGCAACGCAACCGCTATCTCACAATGCGCGCGCACCGCTATATCCAAACAGAGTGGCGGGACATCTGAAAAGTAACTGAGAGATGAGATACATACAAGTGAGCACAAGCACTTACCATTTGGAGTGACGGAAGGGAGTTGAGGCTCAGCGACACGAGGAACTGCGACCCATAGCTCAGCCTGACTCGAAAGGCACAGAAGAAGCGTAAGAACCTAGCAAGTCGTCCAATCTACTGGATAGAAACAAGACTAGAGACACAAGGGCAGCATGGCTCAGGCCTTGCAGATCGGCTGGGGATGGAGCTGACGATCTGGACATCACCAAAGATCCCGGCTCTGAAAGGAGCTTATTAGACTGTTATGGCACAGAACGGGGCCCCCATTGACAAGGTAGCAAACTAACGCATGACATGTTGGCGAAGAGAGGTAGGACGAGGATCCGCCGCTGGCGGGGGAGCCATATCCGGCGCTGGCGAAGGAACTAAATGATATGATGAAGGAAGGAGATAAAAAGATAGAAACAAACACACCAGCAGGAGAAGGCACCTGTGGGACAGGAACAACGGCTGGATCAACTGTCCGACGACGACGAGTGAGTTCGCGTGCCTCATCAAAGGCCTCGCGGGAGGAGTAGAAGGTGTCCTTAGTGTTCTCAAAGAGGTACGCGTCCTGCAAAGGACACTGAATTCTGCGGACTTGACAAGTCGTACAACGTATACGATTAGAGTTTGATTCGCAGGTTTTTTTTGCAGAACGACAGGTCAAACAGGGCTGGAAAGCAGAGCATAAAATAACAAGCCGAAAATAAGGAAGGAAAGATAATACCATAGAGTCAGAACAAGACGTAGAGGCAGACCAAACGGCAATCTGTTCATTATCGGCCAAGAGACGGCGCACAGCATCCGTGAAGTTTTCCAGAGGCGTATCACGTTCGGCCATTGTCGGAAGCGCGGAGGGAAACGAGTGCAAGTCGGAAGTGGGAGCAACAACTGCAAACAGCAAGCAAGTCTGATGGCGGAGCGACTCGCACTATCCTTGGCCCCTGCGTCGCCCTCCGGGTTCCAGCGGCATCTCCTCCAAGGGTCGGCCAGCGGGGAGCCTGGATGCGATGTTCTTTCCGACAACAAACGAACTTGCTCAACGCCGCATCAAGGCCATGCTCATCTGCTTCCGTCTCGACTACATAATACGTGCGCTTGCTATTTCAAAGGATAATCTCAATGGAGTGTGGAGTACTGGTGTCCGGTATCCCTCAACTCCGATGTGCGTCGCGCAGGCTTGGCCTTGGTCGCGAAAGCTCTCGGAAAGGTTTAGCGGCTTGCCTGCAAGCTCATCACCCCTTTGCGCCCTGACGACGAGCATTGCGCCAACGAGGGATCTCGCAAGAACGGAGATGGAGGAGGTCTACCTTCTGAAGCATCTCTGCAACGACTGTGACCGCACTATTTTCGAGCCGGAGAGTATCGGCGCCATCCACATTGACATCTTCATCGTTTCGTTCCTCATTTACCACTCATCTGCGCAGGGATTGACCACGGCCATTTAGGCTCGCTCTTGGCAGCACTAACAGAGCCGCTATGGCCGTGGGCGCAGGGATCGGTCGCCTAGAACAACTTTTCAAGGACATGGTATTGCCGAAAATGGAGCCGTTAATTCTCGTTTTGTCTGAATATGCCAGTAAGGAAACTATGAAGTGGGGAAAAAAAAACGGGAGGTAGTATCCAACACCACTAGGAGCCAAGAACGGAGATTTGTAAGTGTAGCGAGAAGAAGAGGATCTGACAGCAATGCAGAAACAAATTTCAGCCTGGAGGAGATAAGGGACAAAGAAAGAAAAAAATTGTGAGCAACTTCGACGTGGGAGCACGCTAAAGCAAGGCAGTCAGGAACGCACAGTTGTAATTGAAGGAGGAGCCCACGAACTAGCATAAAAATGAGACTCGAGCATGCGTACAAGCGAGGTATCGGCGAAGAAAGAAATGGGGTCGGTAGCAGGGGGTAAGCAGCGCGACAGCGATTGAATCAAGCTACGCAAGCAAGTCACGACATGATGAATAATTGATACTGGCACGATGGACTCTGGGAGTAAACGCTGCACCACAAGGCAGCGCGAAAGAAGAAGGAAGCACTGTGAAAGCGCAAGAGGAGCCCAAGGGGTCAGTTCCGTAGCCCCGACGCACTGGAAACAATATATGAGCTACATTCAAAAGGGACAGCACATACACACAGCACGGGTATTAGATCGAAGCACGGACACCCACGATGTCGGAATACGCGCAGAAGACACCTTTTAGGGGTCAAAAGGGTTCAGGGAAAGTAAGAAAGGGAAAAGCCCACACTAGAAGAGGAAGCCATAGTAAGAAGGAGCCAGGTCGCAAGTGACTCGCAACTTCGCGGAGGGCTTTGCACGCATAGCCAAACAATGCCATCTGCTTCTCTCCACTCCAAATATCTGTTCGTGCAGTGTGCACCTCCACGACTTGTTGACGCAGGCATGAAAATCCCTGCCAAGTCCCAAAAAAAAACGTGTTAGTACATATGTCGGAAAAATCGAAAAAGCCTTGTCAGGCATTTCAGAACCTGAGGACCTCGTAAGGCCTTGCCAGGTTTGGCTGTATGTCTGACAATGCCTTATAAGGCCTTCTCAGCGCTAATTGGAGAACCTCCGTTGGGAGGGTTTCAGATGATGTAAAATCGATACTGCAATCTTTGTGAAAGGTTTTCCTGTAGAATCCTTTCAATTTCCAGCTCTTAATGCAAATTTTGCGATCTGACCAAGATCCAGCTGAACCACACAAATTGAACTTGTCTTACAGCCGGCAAAAGGTACACATACATACTCAGAAGAAGACAGGGGGTCCCATACAGTGTTCCCAGTCAGACTGAATGTTTTGAAGCCATTACATGTACATTGTACAAGGCCTTAAATGAGCTTGTAAGGTCTCTTCAGGACTTGTCAGGATGGAGTTGTGGTATGTGTTGAACATGTTTTGCATAGGTTTAATTGGTAGTTTAGTTTAGTGGTAATTCTCCTCGCTTTTTAAATTTGGAGTTTGTGAGCGGTCGTGAGTTCAAACCCCGGTAAGCAATACATTTCGTAATCAGTAAAACAGTTAACAGAACTAGTGGGGAGGCAAAGAACCACCTTGCGATGTAAGATCGCAGGGTGGGAATTTTATTTGCGCTCCAGCGCATAACCTGGCAAGACCTTATAACGCCTGGCAGACCCCTTCAGGCCGTATAAGGGTCAAAATGCCTTGTATCGTCTTGCTAGACCCTAAGGTGCATATTTAAACCTGGCAAGGGTATTTTTTCCTGACGACCTTGTCACGTCGTACAGGGCCTGTGTAGGTCTAACAAGCCGTTTGCGATTTTTCCGACATAGCGTAGTTGTAGAATGTAGCAGTTGTATGACACGATAGTACAATAATTCATTCATATAGGCTCCGGAGTCCACGTGGCACTAGTACTCTGCTAAGGACATGAAGAAGAGGCACGAGGGAGAGGTACGCGTACTGCGGGGGTAAGGGAGAGTGCTATGAGGGTAAGGTAGGAGGTTGATTCTAGGCTGGGTGTAAGTAGCCAGCGATAAGAGATAAGGATATTCGTTGGTGAGATAAGTAAAGTAGGAAAGAAAATAAGACCGGCGCGCTGTAGCGTAAAGCGGCCGGTGTCGCGCACGAAGCGGAGGACAGGCTTGGGAGCGGATTTGGCCGAGAAAAGGCGGAGCGAAGGGCGGGCAGTCCCTGGGCGGAGGATGAGGTCGAGCCGTTGGCGGCGGTAACTAGGGACAGGCTCGGGACCATGCGATGGGAACAATCGGGAGAAGGGGACGTGCGCATCTGAGCGAGCACGCTGCACTCAGACCGGCTCAGGTCGTCGTAGAGGTGGCAATCGCGCTGGAGGGGTCGGGGTCGTCGAAGACAGCGAATCGGCGGTATCAGGGGGATTGGGACCACTCCGCGAGCCATCGGTCCTTTAATTCCTTCACGCCTGCGGCCATGGGGCCGGAGGGACGCGGAGAATGAGGACCATTGTTCAGCCTTGGGGGCAGCTTCCTTGGCGCGCGCGTCTTCAGCCGCGTTTCCGGGGACATCGATATTCACGGGGACCCAGTGGAACCGAATCTTTGACGTAGGGCGGGCGCAGAGGAGAAGACGGTGGAGGGAATGAAAGGCAGCGAGCAGATATTGCCCAGGTTGTCTATTGGGGGCGGCGAGGGCGAGGAGCGCGGGTTGGCAGTCGGTGAAGACGTCGACGTCTGTCAGCCGAGGCGTGCCCATGATGATATCGAGGGCGAGGATGGCGCCGACGACCTCCGACTCGAACACGGTGTGGTCGCATTCGTCGTCGAGGTGCTTCGTCCTGTACGCGCCTTCGCCGCCGCTCGCCCAGGAAACCGCCGCCACTCCAACTCCGCCTTGTACCCCGACCTGAAATCCGTGTGTATGCAGCATCCGCCGCGCCTGACCACCTCCTCCATCTCCGTCCTCGGCTGGTCCTTCGTCGCTGCAAGCCTTGTCGCAAGGACACTCGGGGGCGCGAGCTCGACAGGGAGATGGGGTCGATGGCCGAGCTCGAAAACGTCACCAGGGCACATGTACGTCCTCGGACACACCACAATATGCCGAGTAGCCCACCCGTCAGTAGGAATGTGGAGTTCTGAGGACGTAAGCTAGGTTTTTTTTGCACACACAAAAAAAGGGCTTACCGTGTCGAAGGCATTCATGACGCGGTCTAGCACGAAATGTATAACCCAATGCGGCGGAAAACTGGTACCACTCAACGCCGACGAAGTGGTCCAGTAAAGGACAAACCAAACGATGAAGAGCGATAAACGGTACGATGCAGCTTGGCACCACGAAGGATTGACGTGAATCGCGCCTGCAACGGCCTGTTAGCAATGTGAAGGGCTATGAAGAACGAGCATACGAGAGGTGACGTAGTAGACGAGCGCCCCGCTTTCACGACTGCTGTGAGCACCAGACTGGAGCCAGGGTAGGATGTCATAGTGAGCCGCTCAGCATGATACCAGCAGTCGAAACCTTCATCGGTGGACCAGCACCGTGGAACTGAGCTTCTCGGATCGGAAGCCTCGAGCGGCTAGAAGAAATTAGCGCATTGCTATAAAAGAAATGGCGCAAGTGCGGACCATGAGTACAGCTCGCAAGGCCCGACCGTCGGGAACGCGACACTGACCGAGTAACTAACGATCGGGGGGCCGAAATGTTTCCGAGGGCACGGATCGCATCGGTCGACAAGGGCCGTGAGACTGAGCTTCACGAGGTCACGGATCGCTCAAGCAGCTAAAACAAGTTGGTGGATGACTGCAAAAGAGAGTGCGCATACGCGTACCATGAGTACAGCTTGCGAATGCCTGACCACCTCCCACTCCCGCCCATTTCATCGTCGTCTTCACCATCGCCGTCCTTGAGTTATTCTCCGGCTTGTGGAATCCATTCAATAACAAGTACTGCCAGACGGTTGAAAGCAGCTCACAAAGCGACCAAAGATGTAGAGGAACCCCGCAGAAACGAAGAAACGCTGCGAGGAGGTGGAGTGCAGGTGAAAAGTCGGATCAAGATACTTCTCAGGCACACCATAATGTGCCGAGTCATTGGATGTCCAGCGGAAAAGCGTCAAGCACACCATGATGTACCGAATATTTTCCTGGCAGTAACGCTGATGAGCGCCGGAACATATCACCAGCCAATACAGACTTACCTTGGGTAGGCGACGACCGCAAATTCTTTTGCATCTATCCCATCTCCACTGAATTACTTGCGAGGTGAAAAGTCGCTCAAGCAGACCATAATGTTCCCTGGGAGTAGCCAGTTGTCAAGCTAAAGGTGGAATGAGCGCTGGAACATGTCACCAGCGGATACAGACTTACCTCGGGCAGACAACTACCGTGTCCATCTGATCTCCAGCCGAGTATTTGCGAGGTATGAAGTCGCTATGTACTCAAGCACATCATAATGTGCCAAGTGGGAGTGTCCAGCCGGCAGAGTATCTCGTCAAGCACACCAGAATGTGCCGAGGGATTCGCCCGTTGTTGCGGTGGAAGATGGAGCCCGCATATGCTTTGTCAGCGCGGCTTCGCGGAGGCTTCTGCCATGCGGGGCCAAACAACGCGGACTCGGACTGCTACGCTGTGCACGTTCCAATTTTACAAGTTCAAGTTCAGCTTGATATGCTCTGTCGCTCTACAATCTATCCCATATATGTGAGTCATTCTCTCGTTGAAACATTCAAAGCAAGGAAATCAACATTCCAGCCAAATTCCAGCCCCAACACTGGCCTCCGACTTGAGCCAAGCCGCTCAGCCTCGGCCCTCGGCTCCTGCAAGATTCGAGGCAAGTTCTGTCTGCCTGGTTAAGCTTGACTTCTGCGCATCTCCCTCATCTCCTCCAGCCTGCCCGAACGCTCCCGACTTGCCATTTCGTTCTTCCATTCATTGTAATTTGGTCAGGCAGAATGACGCGATCAACACGATGTAAAAGCCTCTGCGCCAAATCGTTGGGTGGTTGATTCAGACAGGCGCAAAGAACGATCACATGATTCGCTCCGACTCAGTAATTGAACAAAGAGACATACGTCTTTCACCGCAGCTCATTACCTCTTCATCCCAAAAGCTTCCCCAACTTTTTTTTGTCCAAGCCCCCCGCAGCTACTAGGCTGCCTTCACCGCGAACTCATCCAGACACGTCCGTCCCGTAGAAGGAAGCCGTCGCGAAAAATATCAAGGCGCAGATTTCTCATATGGACTCGGAGCTCGAGGTACGTCTCAACAGCCATCTAGGTCTGCTGCTAAGCTTTCAAGTAGGTTCAACTTGGCAAAGTCCAACTTTGGAAGGAGAAATACCTGCGGCTCCAAGACGACCACGAGCTCCGTCAACTCGTCAGTTACTTCGCTTGCTTCTCCACCCTTCTCAAGTAGTAATTATTTACAGGCCGCCAAGAATATGCCCGCGCTTCAGGCTAAAGCTGACGATATTCCTTCAGGAGTGGAACCCATCCCCGACGCGTCGATAATCCCTCAAAAACGAGTAGCAGAGGACAACATGGGCAACCCTACAAAAAAAGTCCGCGTCGTTGGTCCTCCCGACGGGGAAGCACAAGATTTGGTTTGTGGTTATGCATCTTTCTTCTCCATCATCGACTCAATACATTCATGCCCCACCAGGTCAACCAACTTAAAGCAGAAAACCGCCAACTCAAACAGGAACTCAACGTCTGTCAGTCGCAGTCACAGAACGCAAGCCGCGAAGTACGCTTAATCAGCTGCTCATAGGTCGGGCTCAATATTATATTCTAGTCTGCCGAAAATATAGCTGAGCTCCGAGCTCAACTCGAAGAGGACATGAGACGCATCCGAATTTTGATGGCCAAGAATCATGAGTTGGAAGTCGAAATGGAGACTTTCCGCGCTAAAACGGAAACGCTCCGCGCTGAACCGGAATTTGCCTCCCAAAATGCCACCCAGGCGTCAGACATCTCGCAACTCAGAGAGACAGCGGAGCGTCTGCAGGCTAGTCTGAAGCAGGCAGATTCTGTTGCCAAGGTTGCTGCACCTTCTTTTTTTGGAACTTTCTGACGTCTTCCTGAATCGCAAGGAATTAGAAGTAGCCAACGCAGTAATTTCCTCGCTCACAACAGTTCGTCCTTGGGTTTCACACAGAAATACCTCTAATTAATGAAGTACAAAGTCTCGCAACCTCCTCCGTTTGGAAGTGGAAGATTTGCTGCAAGTGCACGATACCCATCTGCAGGCGAGTCACCTTCGCTGGTTCCCAGAAACAGCGCACTAATCTATTGTGTAGGAGTGTCGAAAAGTGGTCCGTAGCCTCGACAATACGGTAATGGTCAGATTTCCTCATCAAGGTCGTTGCTGAACGTTTGTTAGATTGCAAGCAACATTAGAGAGGGCGTCAAGAGTTTATTTTCTTTTGTGAACCCTCTTAGATTGGTAGAGAAGAGAGAATCGGTTGACAGCTGATGGCGCTTGACCATATACACAATCATTTCCCTTTTCTCAACCATCTCCGTATTCCTTACTCATACACAATGTGCGGTTACGAAAAGATTAAATTCCAACATTCTCGCGCGATAGAACAAATGCTCCACCTGCGCCCCTCTCAACAACTCGGCACATTCCGAAATGGGACCCCGCTGGAAAACTCACTCTTGGGCTAGTTTCGCTCATATAATGGTCAAAAAATAAATGGTCAAAAAAAAACAAAACAAGACATCCTCGTTCAGCGCTCAGCCGTCAACGCGTCAACGACAAAACCAACCTCTGCCGAATTGTGGGTTGATTGAAATTCCGGGGAGCACGGCAGAGGAGCGATCACGTGACTCTCTCGGACTCAATAATTGAACAAAGAATCCTCCGTCTTTCACTACCCACCGCGACAGTGTATACATACAGCTCCTCCCTTTATTTCCCGCTCAAACGATCATGCAACAAAACATCCACTCGCGTTCTGAAGGCTTCAAGCTTGCCTCCTCAATGGCAGAAGATCTGGGGCTTACTGATTACCGTTTCCCTTACATGACTGAAGACGATTGCCGAGCAGCGAATGTCAAAGTAACCTATGTTCCACCTCTGACTGCTGAAACTTTCTAACACTGCGGCAGCTTCAAACTTTCCTCCAGTGCTCAAGGTCTAATGACGAGCTTCGTGCTATTGTGGTACTTGCATAGTATCTACTCTTTGTAAAATCCCTTGATGCTCTCCCCCTCTAGCCAAATTTTGCTGCACACTTCCTCCATCCCCTCGTCGCTGCCTACAAGTTGAAAGGTGCAGGAGGCTGCTACGGCACTGCCATGCTGCTGGTCATGGAGTCCCCGTACTTCGTCAAATTTTTACAAAAGAACGACCGTCGGTTATTTGTCCACCACACTCGCGAAATGTTGAAGCTTGACACCGTCGATGTAAGTGGTCCATATTCGTTCCATTATCCTATTTCGTTCATCACAGGACTTTTAGCTCAGCCCATTGACGGTACTTACCTGGTTGAAGATATTTGTGGAGCTGGATATATGTAAGCTCAGTCGGATACACTGTGTCCTCCGCTGAATGAGAGTTTAGATTCCAAGCTATTTTATCGGCGTGTGCGCCAGCTTCCTGCTCCGACGCGCGATGCCGTACTGAAGTGGATTCTCTGCGTGAAAAACGAAACGGCACGCCGTATGTATACAAACAACCAAGGTCATCTGTCGAACGTAGCCCCTAATAAAGTACGCCTCTAATCGGAACTCCTCAATTCTTCAACGATCTAACGTATGCGATCATATCAGGCTGTTATCGGTCTATGTGACAGGTGAGTCCGGTTTGATTCTAAGACACAAGAGTTACTGAACTTTGAAAGCCTAATGGACAGTCTTAGGACGAGCATGACTTGGGAGGAGATCACGTCCAGCTCGCCCATATTCACCGCGCGGGGCCTATCGTTCCACATGTATTATCCGTTTGCCCATTGTGGGGCTTTCATCGAGCATTGCTTCGATATGGAATCTCAACATTGTACAATCCCCGAAGCTGAGAGAAAACAGTGTGGGCGCTGTCGAGCAACAGCTTATTGTAGCAAAGGTATGTAATTCTAATTTTGAGAATAGCTCATGTTTTGATTCTTCCAAAAACAGAACATCAGCGGCTTGACTGGCCCAGTAGGTCCTGTTACAGCAGAGATCGTCTTCGGTGGCTGATTTATTGTGCAGCACACAAACAACAGTGTTTTGATACTCTTTAAGACATGTACGCCTCCCATTGAAGCTTGAGATTTTGGATGGTGGCTGTATGGAACTCGGATCGACAAGGAAGTGGCTTCGGCTTGCTGGTCAATTGAATATTTCTTGATAACGAGTGAACGTGCTTGATGAAAGGTCAAAGCCGCATAAACGTAGCCGCGCAAGAATCAGTAAGCACAGCGGACAGACAGGCAGCAGGCAAGCGTAGTGCGCTAAAGCAAAAATCGACTTGAGGAAGGAGATACGGTTGCCAGTGTACTGAGAAAAGCCGGGCTCAAGCCTTCGGCAATATACCTCAAGTCAAAAATGTAAAGAAAATCGCAACGAGATCGATTGCAGTGGCACGGCTGCTGAAGTAAATGTTTAAAGACCAGGACGCTTAAGCTTCTCGAGCAGAATAAGCATGATTGGATTTGTAGAATGAGGAGGAGAATCAAAGTTGTGAGTATGGAAAATGGCGCATCAACCGTGCAGACACCCTCCCGATCCAAGAGGGGCCATGAGAGATAAGAGGTTTTGGGCATCGCACTGTATTTTGACTGACATCTACTCAATGTTCAGTAAAGAGGATGTGCAGCAAATTGATGGGTACCGTATCATGTAGTTCGGCGCACTCCTGGGAACCTTGTTAGAAAAGAGAAGGCCGCCCTACTAGTAATTTAACGCTTACCGCTTCAAATCTTAAGACCGTTGCCTCAAGTCTTCGGCCCTCCTGTAATCTGTTAGCGTGCTCGTTCTGAGACCCGGCCGACGCGACTCACCTGCACATAGAAGCCATTTTGCTGCTCAAGTGCCTGCACGACGGCAGTCCGGGACTGTATTTTTTTTTATCAGCGGCCTGTAAAGAACATTGTGTGCGTGAACTTCACCACTATTGTGTTGCGTAATTCGGCGCATTGCTAAGAGCCTCGTTAGAAATTTAAAGCGAGAAGGACATTCGAACTGCAACCCTCACTGCTTGCAAGCTCAAGACCGTCAACTCAAGTTTCCATCCTTCCTGAACAGGCTTTCAGTATTCTCGTATCAAGAAAAAACCAGGCTGACTTGCCTGCACGTAATAGCTGTTTTGCTGCTCAAGTGCCTGCACTTTTGTACCTAGGGAGGCTTTTGTCTGTATAGTTGATTGGTTCAGTGGTTTTCTTATACCTAGGAGTAACAAACGACGAACTGCTTCCAACGAAATAAGTTCTGTCTGGGCTGTTTGCAAGTCCTCGCTTTGCTGTAAAATCATCAGATGATTCCGACAGAGCCAAAAGGTGCACAACCATTTTTGCATGATTTTGAAAGAGGTTGTGCTGAACCTTCGTTGACTGTGTTAGTTCCAAGATTTCTGAGGCGAGAGCTGCATTCTTGGCGTCGAGTGTCTCCTTCATGATTTCCAACTCTTCGTTGGCAGTCTCCAAAGCGACCACGCGTTTCGCTTCCGAGCGTAGATGTGCAAGTTCAGCCCGCCGCAAGACGACAAAGTCGGCTGACTAGGCAAAAAGTATTAATACGGCCCAACTCAATTTAAGCGAAAATGGTGATACACAATGTGTTTGCGAATGTCCGGCCTCCAGTCCTGCGTTTGCGAGCTGAAGCGTCTCATTGCGGGTACGTAGCTGCTTGCGTTGCGTTTTGAGGACAGAGACGTCCTGACGGTTACGTTAGAGTTGGTCGAATAAGAAAAAGAAGACAGAAAAACCAATAGGAGTTTCTGGTAGTCCACCATCAAGTTGTCATACGCTTGGTTCCAATGTTCGGCCTTCATATAAAGGATCATCGATGGATCGTCGAGTGGTTGATAGGACGTACGCTACGTTTGTGGTCAGTGACCTGCTTCTGCAGATCTAGAGAAGCATTTTTTTCGGTGAGGTGGTTGCCCTTGTGTTCAACATCGATAAGATTGAAACCCTCCCGCCGAAAGAAAGAAATAACTCACGGGTTGCTGGTATTCCTCATAGGTAGCACAGTCGGCGTGGACTTTGTTTGAGGGATTGGTGAGTTCCTCTGTATCGTCTCGTTTCTTCTGGGGGGAAGGCATCGTTGGGTCCATTTACAAGAAATGTACGTTTGTGGGACGGTGTTTTAAAGGAGAGATAAAAAACGTGTTGGACAAGGCTTTGTGTCGGCACAAAGCAAACAAGCAGGCACCAACCAAGGGAAAACCAAGAGGTTTGTTGCATCCCAATGACGACAGAATAAGGATGTTTGGTTGGTGCTAAAGAATGAGCTCGACACGCGTTTTTGCAACGAAATTAGTTGAAAGAGATTTACAAAGGAGATGAAGTCACATCCCCGATAATGACTTCCCTGAATCAAGAAGGCGTCGCGTTACGTGAAGGATGAAGACTTTATTTCATTTGGATGCGGACTATTGCATAGGCTCCATTAAAATCACATAGTTAGGGCGGGAGATTGATACTTCAGGCAGAGAATGCCAGCTGCACTCCACGACGAATTACGCAGCCTTATGGTGAGAAACTTGCAACCCGTAAAACGCTTGAAGACGGCTCCAGATGTAGACTTGAAGACAAGCGAACGAAGCAAACGAAGGAGAAGTCAGGAGCTTTGCCAGCGTAGCTTCGCGGAGGGCTTTGCACGCATAGTCAAACAATGTCATCTGCTTCCTCTCCACCCAAAATATCTGTTCGTGCACCTCCGGCATTGAAAAAAGCGACATGTTAGTAGCATAGTTGTAGGATACGATAGTCCAACAATTCATTCATTATTCGATTATAGTGCATACCGGCCCCGGAGCCCACGTGGCACTCTACTTGCATGATGAAGAAGAGGCACGAAGGGAGAGGTACGGCGGGGTAAGGGAAGGGTCCGAGGAAGTGCTATGAGGGTAAGGCGGGAGATCGATTCTAGGCAGCGCTGGGTGTAAGTAGCTAGTGATAAGAGAGTGAGATATTCATTGGTGATTTAACTTTGAGTAAGAAAGAAAATAAGAGAGAGAAAGAGACGCGCGCTATAGCGCATAACGGGTAAAGCGGCCGGTGTCGCGCACGAAGCGGAGGACAGGCTTGGGAGCGGATTTGGCCGAGAAAAGGCGGAGCGAAGGGCGGGCAGTCCCTGGGCGGAGGATGAGGTCGAGCCGTTGGCGGCGGTAACTAGGGACAGGCTCGGGACCATGCGATGGGAACAATCGGGAGAAGGGGACGTGCGCATCTGAGCGAGCACGCTGCACTCAGACCGGCTCAGGTCGTCGTAGAGGTGGCAATCGCGCTGGAGGGGTCGGGGTCGTCGAAGACAGCGAATCGGCGGTATCAGGGGGATTGGGACCACTCCGCGAGCCATCGGTCCTTTAATTCCTTCACGCCTGCGGCCATGGGGCCGGAGGGACGCGGAGAATGAGGACCATTGTTCAGCCTTGGGGGCAGCTTCCTTGGCGCGCGCGTCTTCAGCCGCGTTTCCGGGGACATCGATATTCACGGGGACCCAGTGGAACCGAATCTTTGACGTAGGGCGGGCGCAGAGGAGAAGACGGTGGAGGGAATGAAAGGCAGCGAGCAGATATTGCCCAGGTTGTCTATTGGGGGCGGCGAGGGCGAGGAGCGCGGGTTGGCAGTCGGTGAAGACGTCGACGTCTGTCAGCCGAGGCGTGCCCATGATGATATCGAGGGCGAGGATGGCGCCGACGACCTCCGACTCGAACACGGTGTGGTCGCATTCGTCGTCGAGGTGCTTCGTCCTGTACGCGCCTTCGCCGCCGCTCGCCCAGGAAACCGCCGCCACTCCAACTCCGCCTTGTACCCCGACCTGAAATCCGTGTGTATGCAGCATCCGCCGCGCCTGACCACCTCCTCCATCTCCGTCCTCGGCTGGTCCTTCGTCGCTGCAAGCCTTGTCGCAAGGACACTCGGGGGCGCGAGCTCGACAGGGAGATGGGGTCGATGGCCGAGCTCGAAAACGTCACCAGGGCACATGTACGTCCTCGGACACACCACAATATGCCGAGTAGCCCACC
This sequence comes from Mycena crocata, assembly GCA_029281795.1. Taxonomy (NCBI): domain Eukaryota; kingdom Fungi; phylum Basidiomycota; class Agaricomycetes; order Agaricales; family Mycenaceae; genus Mycena; species Mycena crocata. The sequence continues at coordinate 427,563 of JARJCP010000039.1, read as the reverse complement.
CGTCAGTAGGAATGTGGAGTTCTGAGGACGTAAGCTAGGTTTTTTTTGCACACACAAAAAAAGGGCTTACCGTGTCGAAGGCATTCATGACGCGGTCTAGCACGAAATGTATAACCCAATGCGGCGGAAAACTGGTACCACTCAACGCCGACGAAGTGGTCCAGTAAAGGACAAACCAAACGATGAAGAGCGATAAACGGTACGATGCAGCTTGGCACCACGAAGGATTGACGTGAATCGCGCCTGCAACGGCCTGTTAGCAATGTGAAGGGCTATGAAGAACGAGCATACGAGAGGTGACGTAGTAGACGAGCGCCCCGCTTTCACGACTGCTGTGAGCACCAGACTGGAGCCAGGGTAGGATGTCATAGTGAGCCGCTCAGCATGATACCAGCAGTCGAAACCTTCATCGGTGGACCAGCACCGTGGAACTGAGCTTCTCGGATCGGAAGCCTCGAGCGGCTAGAAGAAATTAGCGCATTGCTATAAAAGAAATGGCGCAAGTGCGGACCATGAGTACAGCTCGCAAGGCCCGACCGTCGGGAACGCGACACTGACCGAGTAACTAACGATCGGGGGGCCGAAATGTTTCCGAGGGCACGCATCGCATCGGTCGACAAGGGCCGTGAGACTGAGCTTCACGAGGTCACGGATCGCTCAAGCAGCTAAAACAAGTTGGTGGATGACTGCAAAAGAGAGTGCGCATACGCGTACCATGAGTACAGCTTGCGAATGCCTGACCACCTCCCACTCCCGCCCATTTCATCGTCGTCTTCACCATCGCCGTCCTTGAGTTATTCTCCGGCTTGTGGAATCCATTCAATAACAAGTACTGCCAGACGGTTGAAAGCAGCTCACAAAGCGACCAAAGATGTAGAGGAACCCCGCAGAAACGAAGAAACGCTGCGAGGAGGTGGAGTGCAGGTGAAAAGTCGGATCAAGATACTTCTCAGGCACACCATAATGTGCCGAGTCATTGGATGTCCAGCGGAAAAGCGTCAAGCACACCATGATGTACCGAATATTTTCCTGGCAGTAACGCTGATGAGCGCCGGAACATATCACCAGCCAATACAGACTTACCTTGGGTAGGCGACGACCGCAAATTCTTTTGCATCTATCCCATCTCCACTGAATTACTTGCGAGGTGAAAAGTCGCTCAAGCAGACCATAATGTTCCCTGGGAGTAGCCAGTTGTCAAGCTAAAGGTGGAATGAGCGCTGGAACATGTCACCAGCGGATACAGACTTACCTCGGGCAGACAACTACCGTGTCCATCTGATCTCCAGCCGAGTATTTGCGAGGTATGAAGTCGCTATGTACTCAAGCACATCATAATGTGCCAAGTGGGAGTGTCCAGCCGGCAGAGTATCTCGTCAAGCACACCAGAATGTGCCGAGGGATTCGCCCGTTGTTGCGGTGGAAGATGGAGCCCGCATATGCTTTGTCAGCGCGGCTTCGCGGAGGCTTCTGCCATGCGGGGCCAAACAACGCGGACTCGGACTGCTACGCTGTGCACGTTCCAATTTTACAAGTTCAAGTTCAGCTTGATATGCTCTGTCGCTCTACAATCTATCCCATATATGTGAGTCATTCTCTCGTTGAAACATTCAAAGCAAGGAAATCAACATTCCAGCCAAATTCCAGCCCCAACACTGGCCTCCGACTTGAGCCAAGCCGCTCAGCCTCGGCCCTCGGCTCCTGCAAGATTCGAGGCAAGTTCTGTCTGCCTGGTTAAGCTTGACTTCTGCGCATCTCCCTCATCTCCTCCAGCCTGCCCGAACGCTCCCGACTTGCCATTTCGTTCTTCCATTCATTGTAATTTGGTCAGGCAGAATGACGCGATCAACACGATGTAAAAGCCTCTGCGCCAAATCGTTGGGTGGTTGATTCAGACAGGCGCAAAGAACGATCACATGATTCGCTCCGACTCAGTAATTGAACAAAGAGACATACGTCTTTCACCGCAGCTCATTACCTCTTCATCCCAAAAGCTTCCCCAACTTTTTTTTGTCCAAGCCCCCCGCAGCTACTAGGCTGCCTTCACCGCGAACTCATCCAGACACGTCCGTCCCGTAGAAGGAAGCCGTCGCGAAAAATATCAAGGCGCAGATTTCTCATATGGACTCGGAGCTCGAGGTACGTCTCAACAGCCATCTAGGTCTGCTGCTAAGCTTTCAAGTAGGTTCAACTTGGCAAAGTCCAACTTTGGAAGGAGAAATACCTGCGGCTTCAAGACGACCACGAGCTCCGTCAACTCGTCAGTTACTTCGCTTGCTTCTCCACCCTTCTCAAGTAGTAATTATTTACAGGCCGCCAAGAATATGCCCGCGCTTCAGGCTAAAGCTGACGATATTCCTTCAGGAGTGGAACCCATCCCCGACGCGTCGATAATCCCTCAAAAACGAGTAGCAGAGGACAACATGGGCAACCCTACAAAAAAAGTCCGCGTCGTTGGTCCTCCCGACGGGGAAGCACAAGATTTGGTTTGTGGTTATGCATCTTTCTTCTCCATCATCGACTCAATACATTCATGCCCCACCAGGTCAACCAACTTAAAGCAGAAAACCGCCAACTCAAACAGGAACTCAACGTCTGTCAGTCGCAGTCACAGAACGCAAGCCGCGAAGTACGCTTAATCAGCTGCTCATAGGTCGGGCTCAATATTATATTCTAGTCTGCCGAAAATATAGCTGAGCTCCGAGCTCAACTCGAAGAGGACATGAGACGCATCCGAATTTTGATGGCCAAGAATCATGAGTTGGAAGTCGAAATGGAGACTTTCCGCGCTAAAACGGAAACGCTCCGCGCTGAACCGGAATTTGCCTCCCAAAATGCCACCCAGGCGTCAGACATCTCGCAACTCAGAGAGACAGCGGAGCGTCTGCAGGCTAGTCTGAAGCAGGCAGATTCTGTTGCCAAGGTTGCTGCACCTTCTTTTTTTGGAACTTTCTGACGTCTTCCTGAATCGCAAGGAATTAGAAGTAGCCAACGCAGTAATTTCCTCGCTCACAACAGTTCGTCCTTGGGTTTCACACAGAAATACCTCTAATTAATGAAGTACAAAGTCTCGCAACCTCCTCCGTTTGGAAGTGGAAGATTTGCTGCAAGTGCACGATACCCATCTGCAGGCGAGTCACCTTCGCTGGTTCCCAGAAACAGCGCACTAATCTATTGTGTAGGAGTGTCGAAAAGTGGTCCGTAGCCTCGACAATACGGTAATGGTCAGATTTCCTCATCAAGGTCGTTGCTGAACGTTTGTTAGATTGCAAGCAACATTAGAGAGGGCGTCAAGAGTTTATTTTCTTTTGTGAACCCTCTTAGATTGGTAGAGAAGAGAGAATCGGTTGACAGCTGATGGCGCTTGACCATATACACAATCATTTCCCCTTTTCTCAACCATCTCCGTATTCCTTACTCATACACAATGTGCGGTTACGAAAAGATCAAATTCCAACATTCTCGCGCGATAGAACAAATGCTCCACCTGCGCCCCTCTCTAGCGCACAAATTAAACTTAAATAACGAGGCAGACAGAACTTGCCTCGAATCTCCGAGGCTGAGGCTTGGCTGGAGTCGGAGGCTCGGGCCCTGTTTGGGGCTGAAATGTTGTGAAGGAATCCGGGAAAATGATTTTGCTGCTTTGAATAGAGTCTCTGAATGTTTCAACAAGAGAATGAATTGTGGATTGGAGAGCGACGGAGCATATCAAGCCGAACTTGAATTTGAAAATTGAAATGTGCACAGCGTCCGCGTTGTTTAGCCGCGCATGGCAGAAGCTTCCGCGAAGCCGCGCTGACAAAGCATCTGCGGCTCTGTCTTCCACCATGACAACACGCGAACTGGGTGAATCCCTCGGCACATTGTGGTGTGCTTGACGAGATACCCTGCCAGCTGGACACTCCCACTTGGCACATTATGGTGTGCTTGAGTACATAGCGACTTTATATCCCTCGCTGGAGATCAAATGGACGCCGGCGCTCATCAGCCTCACTGCCAGGGAAATATTCGGTACATTATGGTGTGCTTGACGCTTTTGCCCCGCGCGCTGGACATCCAATAACTCGGCACATTATGGTGTGCTTGAGAAGTATCTTGTTCCGACTTTTCATCTGCACTCCACCTCCTCTCGAGTCACTTTGTGAGCCGCTTTCAATTATTTGGGAGTACCTGTCACTGACTGGCTTCTACAGGCAGGAGAACAACAAACCCAACGGTGACGGGGACGACGACGACGACGAAATAGGCCCGGGGAGTGGGAGGCGGTCCGGCTTTCGCAAGCTGTACCCATGGTACGTGTATGCACACTCTCTTTCGCAGTCATGCACTAACTTCTGCTTGAGCGCGATCCGTGACCTACGGCCAGACCTCGCGAAGCCCAGCCTCACGGCCCTTGTCGACGGATGCGGCAACTACACAAGCTCTCCAAGGTTTGATTGGTGTACCGGGACGATCTTACCCTGGCGCTCCAATCACTACAATGATCCTGAGGGCAGACGCAATTGGATGTATACATTTCGCTGTTCTTTTTTGCATCAATCCCGCTCATGATTTACTCTTTTTCAGCTGTGTGCGCTGTGCAACCGCATAGAAGGCGGCGCAATCTTCTTCGCCTAGGACGGCAGACACGATTTCCGTTTATTACTCCCGTACATAAATATCTCCTCTCGTTCTTAGGCTTGCTGGTAGTTCTTAGGTTTGTTGCTCAACGTTGCGTACATATATCGGGAACGCCTAACTTGCTTGTAGTCCTTGTATATTTATTCAATTGTAGGCGCGCGACGCCATCGCACCAGACGGGCAAAACTTTGGCAAAACATACATACCTGGCTCAGTTCTAGCCGTGTCCGGATGCAGGCCCAGGAAGACGGATATAGGGCTGACCAATACAGGGCGAAGGAGGATGGGAGGGTACTGTCGGCCAACTTGTCCGGCTCCGGCGCCACCCAATACAGGGCAAAAGAACTCAGGTGCCGCTGGCACCACCCAATACAGGGCAAAGGACTACGAAGAGCTCAGAGAGAGCCCTCGAGTCCAATCCCGTGGCTGTTCCGGTGACTCGTGAGCCGAGTGCCTTATCATTCACGGCCCTCTTTGATAGCATACCTCACAGAATCTTTTTTATCCACTTGCGTTCGACTGTGTTCGACCCAACAAATTATTACTGCCGATGTCGCGCGCTAAATTTCAAGTTGTAGCCAATTTCCTACCTACCTCTGCTCAAGCCGCTCTCGATCAATAAGAATTCTTGTTTCCATCACACTTTCCTACACTTTCCCATCTTTGATACGATTCATGTCGAATCCATGCGGTCCCATCATTAGACTGCTTATCCTCTCATCGATGGCCCCTCCAACCAAAGGGAGGGTTCGATGCGTCTGCACGGCCTACGGCTGCCGCAACAAACCTGGGGGGTATTGGTATGTCACATCGGTCGATCTCAACAAACACGAACGAGCGGACGAGGACAACAAAATGCTAGCAGAGATCATAGAGGAGCAGGCAGAGGAACGAGCCAGAATCACAAAGGAACGGGAAGAGCTTAAAGCGCACTTGGAGGCGGAGGAACGGCAGCAACGCTTGGCAAAGCAGGACGAACGAGAAAGACTTGCCGTCGAGAAGGCTACGGCCCAGGCTCGAGTCGACGCAGTCTTGGAGGAAGTTCAGGAAAGAGACGACCACGTCGCTGAGCTTCTCTCCCAACTATCTCTCGGCGATCCTCCGGCACCTTCGGAAGGTCGGCAGCCACGATACCGTGTCGAACATGAGCGGAGACAAGTCGATGTAATGGCGAAGCTCCTGGACCAACAGTCCCAGCTACGGAGGGATTTTAAACAGCTGGAGGTTCCCAACACCCTATTAGGTCTCTCCAGGCTGAAGGCTGGCGTCCTCCTCTTAGATGATTACCTGGCTCGGGCGCATCGTATCAAAGGGGAGATCAGCCTTATTCGCTCCAGTTCACGATTTGCGTCCGTGCGGACCCTCACGGACGCAGGCTGGAAGGACGCGAAGGCCCATATTGTGACCATTCTTGCGGCTAAGGTAGCATGGGCGGACACGGTAGAAGAATTGCAAAGGTCTTACAATGCTACCAATGCTAGGACATATTCCACAGGTACGCTGCTTAGGTATTCTCACCCAGTTGATTTGTAACGGAGACCCCTCAGGTCACTTGAACCAGTCCATCCTCCCCAACACTGCGGGGCCCGTCCAGATTCTACTTTACATGGTCACCGTCTGTTCTGTTCTCCTCATGTTCCCTCGACGCGGATGCGCTTGGCTTCTTGGAATGGGACGTGTTGCCTTAGATCAGGCGTTTCTCCTGGCCGTGGGATCGAATAGGACCTCTCATATGGCCACAATAGTGGACACATTCCCCAAAGACGCCCCCAATGTTGTACAAAAATTTCGACTGGACACAAAATATACAATCTACGCAGTGTGTCCGGCCTGCCATCACATTTACCCCCCAACCGATCCAGCCGCGCCCATTCCCACCTACCGTGAAAAGTGTAATTATCGGCGGTATGACAGAGGGGACAGATGCTCTGCCATACTCCGCAGGAAAAGCCGTTCAGGAACAGTGACTCGATGGGTTCCCATCACGCCGTTCGTCTCATTCCACGTCAAAGATTGGTTAGCCAGGTTGGTTTCTCGTACAGGGGCGGAAAAGAAAATGGATGGTAGTTGGGCAAAGTTGAAGAAGCCGCCGTCAGAAATGTCACCTGAGGAGCTCGCAACGGAGGAATTGACGGACATCTTTGACGGTCATCTAGTCAGGGAATTCAAGGGTCCTGACGGCGAAAGGCACTTCAGTGTTCCTTCAGTAACTGGGGAAGGGCGATATCTCTTCTCACTAGGCTTCGACGGCTTCAATCCCCTGACTACCAAGGCAGCTGGAAAAATCCTTTCAGTGGGAGCCTTCTCCTTGGTGTGCTTGAATCTACCTGTTGAAGAGCGGTATAAGCCAGAGAATATGTTTTTGGCTGGAGTGATTCCAGGACCCAAGGAGCCTCCACGCGACCTCATCAACTCTTTCTGGGCTCCATTGGTTGATGATTTCGTGGAACTATGGGAGAGCGGTGTATTCTTCGATCGGACAGCAGACTACGAACACGGACGCCTCATACGTTGTGCGATCGTTGCGCTGGTGTGTGATGTTCCGGCGGGACGCAAGATAGGAGGCTTTGCATCTTGTAGCCATGAATGGTTTTGCTCGCGATGTCTCTGTACACGATCTGTACTCCGCGGGTCGAAACCAATCCCAAACCCCACAAGGAGGAACAAATATGCCAAGGAGAGAACCAGTCAGGTGCCCGCGCAGGACGAGAGTGTGGCATTTGAAGGTGGTAGCGGGAATCGTGTGGGATACAACAACTTCGCATTGGATACTTGGAAATTACGCACAGATTCAGGCTGTCGCGAGGCGGCCGACAAGTATCGGTTTGCCACTACACCGGCAGCTGCTCGAGGGCACTTCAATCGATCAGGCCTTCGGTGGACAGAGTTCCTTCGACTGCCGTACTTTGATCTACCCCGGATGCTAGTAATCGACTCCATGCACAACCTCTTCCTGGGGCTCCTGAAGGAGCATTTTCGTAAGATCCTTGGTTTCAGATCAAGCGAGGAGACCAACAGCAAAGGCAAGCGTACTCCTGCTTCCCCGCCAGCATTAGCGATAGACATCACACCCTCTGAAGACAACCCATTTCCGCAGGAAGCCAACGCGCCAAAGGCCCTCCAAAGCGTTATAAACGCCCTCCAAAAACCGCTGAATCGTCTGCTGCAAAATCCGACGGAACGCGCAAATATTGCTAAGAAGTTCTCAAAACTCCATGTCTCCTCAGCCGTCTACCTATGCAAGGCTTTCTCCTGCACGGACCTTTATCTGGACACGGAAAAGAAAAAACCCCTAAAAAAATCGCTCCTTATAGACAAGATTTTAGATTGGGTAATTCCACTTTTCCCTTGCTTTTTCAAGACAAATGTTGATTCCCTCACAGCGAGCCGTCCAAACGGAGTCAAAAGTCGAGGAAGACATTGGCGCCTCCCCCGTCCTGATCACCCAGGAAGAAAAGGAAGCATTGTGGGCGGACATGGCCAATGTTTCCAAGCCTTCCTGGGTGACGTCTGTTCCCTCTGCCTTTGGTGGCACAGCGTCCACCGGAAAACTTAAAGCGGATCAGTGGAGAACCTTGGGCACCGTATACATGCCGATTACACTGATACGATTATGGTCAGCCTCCGAAGAAGGGAGCGATCGCCGGGAGCTGTTGGCACTGACCATGGACCTTGTCTCCGCTGTTCTCTTAGCATCCTCTCGGGTTACTTCCCAATCGAATGCGGACGCCTGCCGCCAGTATTTATTGTCGTACCGCGTCAGACTTCAGGCTCTCTTTCCACAATACAAATGCCATCCAATCATCACTTGGCCCTACACATCCCCGAGTTTTTAATGTTGTTCGGTCCCGTTCACGGTTGGTGGACGTTCCCTTTCGAACGCATGAACGGAAAACTGCAGAGGATCTCAACAAACTACAAGCCTGGTGAGATCCCCTTTTGCCATATATCGTTGGGGCCTTGACGCCGTTCCTACATAGGGCAATACGAGGCGACTATCAGCAGACAATATCACCGGATGACAAACCTCAAGCTCTCAATGACAGCTCCCTCTTTCCCCCCGCTTCTCCTATCTCTCCGATATCTAGTGGAAAAACTCACTGGGACAGGGATTCGCAACGTATTCGTAGACGACGAACTCGGATTTTCAAATCCCCCCGTGGCCCGAAAAGGCCCAGGCAAAGCCCCGTCGACCGAGATAACCCAAGCATTCCTGCAGGACCCAAACTTCAACGTGGTTTCATCTCTCCCGCAATCCATCCATCTTTTCAAATACGCCACATACAAAGGCATCCACTATAGCACTCAATCCAGACACCAAGGGAATAGCTCCATCATGGTCCCCACCATAGACACCAACAACGTAATTAACAATATTCCCATGGTCATCCAAAGCATCTTTCAAGATGTTAAGACCGGGGCGATTTTCTTCGCCACGCAACGATTGCGGGACGCAGATATGGAGGAAGACCCCTTCCAAGAGTACCCGATTTTAGGAGCCCGAATCTGGGGAAGTTTGAATAACCCCGAGCCACCTCTACATATCGTTCATCCATCTGAAATCATATGTCACTTCGCCAGCTGCGAGATGAGCGGCAAAGTTGTGACGGGCGAAGTGATCGAAGCCTCGGTAGTCCTACCGCTACACAAGGTAAGTTCAAATATCCCAGTCGACCCCCTTTCTAATATTAGGTATAGACAATCATGTTGGAGCCAGGGTACGTCGCGGAAGTCTACATCCCCGAAGTTGCGAGCAGCAACGATGTTGCTCGGGACAGTGAAGACGCACCCAATGAGGACGAAACTATGGCTTTTGACGATCAATACGACTACGGAGACTGGGCACCCAATGAGGGCGAAGCCGAGACTGGTGACGAGCAAGACGAACATGTAGACTCTGAGGACGATATGGAAGACGATTGAGTCCATTCTCTAACTTTTACTCATCCTGTATATTATATTATGGCTTATTCTTTTCTTCCGTACTTGATCTGATACCCACTGATACCCACCTCATCTTGTTACCTCTCTCCATACTTGTAGTACTTTACGATCTACAATTCCATGTACACGCTGCAAATTGTGAAATCAAGTATATTATCCTATCAGGCCAATAAATGGCCTAGGCTGCTATTCTGCCTGCACGCTGCGAGTAGTTTACACGGTCTCCGCCCATTTAACCGCGGGGGAAACCCTGTGGGTGGCGCGCGTCGGTTGCCCCTTCGCGCGTCATCACCCCGAAACCGAGACATCCCGAACACGGCCGGCGTGGCAGCATTCGAGCGGGGAAAGGTGTCGAGGTAGCTGAGTAAGTAAGTAAGAGAGGTGAGTGAGGGCAGTGAGGAATGTGACCGTGAGTGCGTGTATAGTAGGTAATGATGTGAACGTGGGGGAGGGACGATGGAGTGTCCCGAATCGATAGTGAGGAGAGGGGGAAAGGGGAGGGGTATAATCATAAGATTATGGAACGAGGCAATGGGTGTAAGAAGAAGAAAAAAGAAGGGGTGCGGGTATAGAGGAAGACTAGGAGTCGGGAGAGGACGGAGCATAACGAGGGAAACGGTTCGTGGCGGCGACATACTGCAGTAGCTTTGACCGATTTATGCGTGTTCCTATAGCACTGAGTTCTTGTTGAAGGGCTGGTACTCATCCGCAAAAAGAGCACGCCGGAGGACATCACGCTCCTGGCATAACCGCTGGCAGGTGAAAATGTAGTGGTTCACCGTCTCCGGCTCCCGACAGGTCGAGCGCAAGTTCGAGTCTACCGCTCCGAAGCGCGCCAAATACGCGTTTAGACCGACGTGGCCGGTGCACAACTGCGTGAGGATGCTGCATTGCGTTCGGGACAGGCCCTCGGCTCGCTGACGCGTGAGAGTCTTATCGGAGCCTGCGAAGCGGGCACCGACTCGGGACGAAGACCATGAGTCACCCCATTCACGGGCGACGCGTTTCTCGCGTGTTGCTTCCATCGCGGCGACGCTGACAGGGAGGTCTTGCAGCGAACGAAGGGTCTGTAAAAGCTCGGAGGAATCGCCTTGGGCGGCCTTCTTTACCTCCTCGTCCACTGCCTCGTATCCTTCCACCTCACGATGGCCAGCGACCCAAGCGATGTGTAGCTCGAGCGTCGGGCGGCGCTTGCGAAGTGCATCAAGAGTCCGGCAGAACAGCTGTACGAGTTGCGGACCGGGTTGGGGACGCGGATTTGCGACGGCACGAATAGCGGCTTGATTGTCGATGAGGGCAGTCGCAGAGCAAGAGCCGGGGGATGCTTGTCCACCTCAAACACCGTGTGCTCCGACATGGGACCCAGGTGTACCCGCCGTGACTCGAATCCGCCGGCGATGTCCTTGACGACCGCCGCACCTGCGATACCCCGCCTTCGTGACTGACCCGCCTCTATACGCACACACACGCCCGTCCTCATACAACGCCAGCTCCTCTTGTGCCACGTCGTTGGGCTCTCTGCGATCCGAAATCTGAGAAGGCCCGACCACGTAGTGGGGTCGATCGTTGCGAGGCCAAAAATCTCAGGGAAGGTGGAGAACATGCCGTGGAGAACGGGACCGGTGTCGCAGAGGCTGCATGCCCACGGATAACCCTGCAACTCCCAGCAGAGTACGAAAATCCGGACGTTTGATGCACAGGGCCGCCCAGTGAGCTCACGGTCATTGAAAGGTATAAATAAGTAAGCGAAGTCGAGTGCTGCTGGATCAATGGGGTTTCGCCAAGGATTCTTCTGCACGCATAGCCAAACAAGGCCGACATCGTCTGCGGCCTACATAAAAGGTCAGAAGGCCGCTTGTAGATTGTCGAGTTATTATGACGGACCTGATCGAGGATGGCCGTGACTTTTGGATACGCAGCGCGCAAGGACGCGCGGAAACGCGTTGCCGAGGAAGGAGAGCACCCAGACGCGATCTTCGCAAAATCCGAGGATACAAGTCAGCTACGGGGACTTCCAAATAAATTAAAAGCGATTCACCAAGTAATATCAGCCCAGACGATCGGTTGCCCAAGAGCTTTCCGAGGGCACTCCCGCCCCCCCACTCCCGCCCATTTCCTCGTCACGTCATCGTCCTCGAGTGCTTCTCCGACCTGTACATGACAGTCAGCAACAGGAACTCCCAAATAATTGAAAGCGACTCACAAAGCGATCAAAAATGTAGAGGAACGCCGAAACACCGCGAGGAGGTGGAGCACATTTCTTTGCAGAGTGAAAAGTGGGATGCATCCGACGCACATGTCCTCAAGCACATCACAATGTACCGGGTGAATTGGATGTCCAACGCGCGGGGCAAAAGTCGGTACGTCGTCAAGCACACCATTGTACCGAAAATTTCCCTGGAAGTGACACTGGTAAAGTCAAATTAAACGATGGAATGAGCGCTGGAACAGATCCCCAGCCGATGCAGACTTACCTTCGGGCAGGCAACGACCGTCTCCATCGGATTTTGCGAGGTATCAAGTCACTCAAGCACACCATAATGCGCCAAGTGGGAGTGTCCGGCTGGCAGGGTATCTCGTCAAACACACCACAATGTGTCGAGGGATTCGCCCAGTTTGCGCGTTGCCGTGGTGGAAGACGGAGCGACAGATGCTTTGCTAGCGCGACTTGCGGAAGCCAGTCAGTGATAGATACTCCCAAATAATTGAAAGCGGCTCACAAAGTGACTAAAGATGTAGAGAAACCCCGCAGAAACGAGAAAACGCCGCGAGAAGGTGGAGTGCAGGTGAAAAAGCGGATCAAGACACTTCTCAAGCACACCATAATGTGCCGACTTATTGTATGTCGGGCGGGCGGGGCAAAAGCGTCAAGCACTTGTCAAGCACACCATAATGCACCGAATATTTCCCTGGCAGTGAGGCTGATGAGCGCCGGAACATATCCCCAGCCAATACAGACTTACCTCGGGTAGGCAACGACGGGTAAATTCTTTTGCATCTATTTCATCTCCACGCCGGATTTTGCGAGGTGAAAAATTGCTCAATTCATGGAAGATGGAACCACAGGGGCTTTGTCAGCACTTTGTCAGCGCAGCGCGGCGGAGGCTGGCGGAGGCTTCTGCCAAACAACGGCTGGTGCACTTCAACCAATGTTTTTTACATATGCTGGACCCAAAATACGCCTAATTCACATGCGTTTGTCCCTAAAAACATTTCTGTACCCTTGACTTCAACTTATAATAATCTTTTGTATGTACTTTTTTTTTGCAGCAATATTCATTAAGTTCGGTCAAAGTTCGGTGGTCTATTTTCTCATTCCTTTAGTACCGCGTAGTGGGCATCTCAAACGACATCATCCTCCTCGGTTCGCTGTGGTACTGTTAGCATTGGGCCCAGTTTGCTGTAAAATTTTCGCGTACCCTGGACCTCACCGTTCCTATTCTGCGCCGATGTGTCTCCGAAGTTGTTTTAAGCAATCCGATGAGCATATTTTTCATGGGCCAGTCGTCCTCATATCCCCTTGAGATGGAGTATGCATCCTTCACCTATATTCAACTTCAGGAATCATTACGGGAATGAACAAGACAATCTTCCGACCTCTCTGAAGATACCCTGCCAAGTACTGATCCTTTGGTTTCTGTAACTTACTGTGAGGTCCAGTTTTTCGCTTGCAAGGTGCTGGACTTTTTTCTGTTGCCCCCATGAGCCATTAGATGATGCGCAGTCAAGATTTCATTTATGCTCTCACCTGGACAGTCTCAAAGTCGCTTCTCGTCCACCCACATTCATTGAGGAGGTATTTTTTCAAATTACGTCCCCGCTTTGGTGCATGCCGAGAATATGCGTTGATGTTGACCTCCGGCTGGTCGCCACTAAACAACATCTTTTCGGTGGGTTTAGTGTGTGTGTCGGAAACACCGGATGATCGATCGAGCAATGCGGTTGGCTCTGCCTTAGTGTCCCCACTATCCAGCATATGTCCCAGCTCATTCCTATCCAGTCGAGCTACAGTAGGCGGCAGTGGACATGACGAAGAAAGCTGCCATTCTAGCCGAGTTGATATGATGGGCAGGGGTCGCTGTACATATTCCATGGGTCCAACACTAGGATAGGATAGGACTACCGACACAAGGTCTCAGCACTGGAACGGCAAGGTGAGTCACTCTTCTCTCTTTGGACCACTTATATTTACTCTTGACATTCGGACCGGGCCCCGGATCACTGCGTGTTAACAAAGAACAAAGACGCGCTCCAAACGCGCTCTCTTCTTAACGTCAAACCCAATGTCGGAACCTCCCTACATATTGAAGACCACACTTGTACCTCCAAAATTCGGCAAGGCCGGAGCCATTAACTGTCTCCTTTTTTTGAGGAAGGAAAAATGTTGGCGAGCGGAAGTGCGTCCATTTTTAAATCATATCAATACCAGAGACCTTTGTCCTTCAGGCGACGATCAATACCTTCGCATCTGGGATGTACATACTGCTTGCTGTCGCCAAGAGGTGACCGACCATGCCTGGGGCCAGGTCACCAACCTTAGTCTGCTTGACAGTCCTGCGACACAGCAGCCTGTGATGTTCATTGGAACAGGAAGAGGACTTGTATCGGTGCAACTCTTCACCAGAGGGAACATGGTTTACTTTACTTTTCAGTCTGACGTGACCTCTGCTCAATCAATACCTACAATCTAGCAACTTGCCCGGCGTACCGCGACATCTGTTCGAGCCTTCGAACTAAATGATTCTATTGAATGTCAAGCCCTGGACCCGTTCAACTCTCGCTTCGCAGTCGGCTCCCATCGCGGTCATATCAAAATGTATAATATCCAAAATCGCAGTACGTTTTTACTCGACTTAGAGCTTTCCGCCTCCACCTCTCACATAGGCACACTCGTTTTAATGTATACACTCGACGTTGCATCTGACATTCCGCGTCATCTGGTTTTCCTCAATGATAGCAACACTGAACTTGGTATTCATACTTTGCGAGGCAAAACGTGCGCCAGCCCTTCCCATACATGCCACAAACTCACCTTCTTGTGCATAGCCTGTCTTTAGATGCGAGCAACGGTGTTAAGACAATGGAAGGCTCAACACGCGAGGGTGGGATGTAAGTATTTTGATTTTGATGATTCATCGCACCAAGTTTTCTGCAGAGGCTCTGTTGCTTTTGCATCTGATGGACAAGTGAAAGTCGTTCATAACCTGATAGAAGACAAATTCGACCTCTACTCCCCTTTGGAGTCTCCGTCCACGACTACCTTGGCGGTGTCGGCTAATTCTGGCAAAATTAAAGGAGCCGCTTTTGCCGAATCAGGCAGAATAGTCGTCTGTGGTGCAGATGACGGGTTGCTGCATATTTTCGACATCGTCAAAGGGATCGAACAGCCCAGCCAGAGACATACAGATTGTAGCACCATTGTGGCAGTGACTGTACGTCTGGCCTTCTTTCTGACGAAAATGTTTCATCAGCGTAGCAGACCTGCTCTACCGCCGACGAACACCTTATCGCCAGTGGCGGAAGTGAAACACCTGCCTCCATCTATATCTGGGGTCGAGCTGTGAGTTCCTATCCGTCTATCGGTGCTTGTTTCTAATTAATATGCAGACTGAGGGCAGACAACTCGAAAATAAGAGGCTTGAGCTAACCCAACAGATCGAAAATGACCGGGCGAAGCAGGCACTTGCAGATAAGAAGCTGGCTGACGAAGAGGCTGACGCCGGGCAAAAGCAAAGAAGATGCAGGACAAGCAGATGACGCAACTGAATGACATGGTCCGTCGGCTCTACCATGCTGCAGTTGGGGTGGTCTTCTTTGCCCTTGGCTTGGTATTCATGTTTCTTCTGTGGCGAGCACCTATACATGTGCCTGAGGCGGCACCGATTCCACCAGAAAAAGGGGGAGGATTTGACCACCTGGGAGTTTCGGATATTGATATGTTTTTATATCGGACGTAGTCCTATATGTGCGGGGGTGAATTACAATGGGGCCTGTCGTTCGAGCAGATCTTTGTCCCCGAAAAGTTGTCCCGCCAGCTGCATCACAGGCTTGGAGCATCGAGCTGTAAGGGAGGCTCTAATGAAAGTAGGTAGGTATATTCCGGCGCGGTCCCGTAAGCTAGACGCCCCGGCCCCCCCTCGAACCGCGACGGCGAAATGCCGTCAACTCGGGTTCCCCACCGTAATAAATGGTCCGAGGCACTAGGTAAGAATTTCACAGACAGTCTTGAGTCCGCGCTCAACAGCATGCCAGCTACCTTCGGAATATTTCATGTCTGTTTTATTTCGGAATTTGCCATTCGCGTGTTTCCGGGTGGCCGAATTGAGTGGTTCTTCGCTGTAGGCAGGATAAATAGAGATGAGATAATTCGTACGATATTAAGTATTTAAGACCTCAACAGGTAAAGAAACCGAATCGATGGCTCCAAGTGCGCACACTTCGGTGCCACTGAGCCTCCCATACCAGCTCGAGTTGTAAAAATTTATCGGCAGACCTGAAACTACAGAATTCCGGGAAAGAGGGGCTTGTCCAGGCGGTTTACGAATTCGAGAGTGGCGGGCGCCCCCTGGGGTAGCTGCGGACGGTGCACCCTTGAGATCTAGCCATTTTAGAATGGCTACAAGATCTGGGCTGCGCCAATCTTTGTCAACGACTATGCAGGTTTTGTTGAGGTCCTCGGGGTCCTCTTCGTCGGAACTCATACAGGAAGCCGTGAGTAGTGACAAGTTGTACACAAGCGATTTTCTGAATCCTCCTTCAGAATTCCTTGCAGAAGACTTTCTGGTATTGAAAAGCTGTAGACGCCGTCAGGAGAAAGCTGGCGAAAAGAAGAAGGCGTACTTGGATGCGATACTCGATTCTTCTCTGCTCGCGCAAGTCCTCCAGTTTGAGTCCTGGACTCTGAACATATTTGATCGCCTTGCTTTTAGCTCTCGCTAGTGCCAATAGACGCGATTTGAATTGCTGTTCAAAGAACGCGCGCTTTGCATTATGATGGGATTGTCCGTCAGGAATGTTTGCACCACTAGCTCTCGGACAGCAACGTTCCATGAGTGTTGAGCAACATATTTCTGGACTGGAACCTCCAGAAAAATCGAAAAGCCTTCATCCCATACGTTGGCCGGCGGAGGGGTCGCCGCAACCAGAGGCATACGCTTCGGCTGCGGTGCAAACATTTTTGATGTGGCATACCTGGTCGTCTCGCGAGATGCCCAGAATTTGCCCAAAAAATTTTCGGAACTCTGTCTGCGGAGGGTCAGTACAACAGCTGCACAGAAGTTATACTCACGGCATTCTCTGTTTCTTCGGCGCTTTTATAGTCCTGTTTTTTCCGAGCCCGTCTGAAGGCGGGCCTTCGCTCATGATTGAGCATATTTTTCGCAGTACGGTCGGGACCAGTTGGCCGGTCGTTTACATCTAAACTCTGGCTAGATGCTATGGAAAGGCCTTGCCGCATCACAGGATTGGACGAGTCGGATGGTCGAGCCGAAACAGGTGCAAGTATGAGGGGTGATTGAAACGGAGGTGGGATGGGAGGGACGCCAGAAATGTGTGCCTGGAGAGCATTCACATCCGTCATCAGGGCATCCTCGCCGTGTTCAGCGTGATCATATGATGGTTGGCGAAGAGCCACCTCTTGTGTCGCTTGAGACTGGAGAAAGTCCATGTTTTGCTGCCTCAATTCTCGAATCTCATTTTGGAGGGATATTTCCTTCCGCATCCACTCCTGTTTTTCCTGGTTTATCCTCCGCACGTAGTTGACAGTTAGCCGGAGCTGCCTGCTGGTCTCCTCTTGATTTCGAGATTGCTGAGAACTAACATGAGGCTTGATGCGATAAGAATACGAAATTTCTGGATTCACCGCCGCGAGCCTCGCATCCAAGTCAGTCACTCTTCTTTCCAACTCCAATATCTGCGACAAAATGAGCCAAGGCGATGTATACGGTAAGCACGCGTACCTGTTTACTAGCTAGCATGGCCTCGACTGTACGATGCTATAGAATAGCTTCGCGTCGTTCAGGTGGAGGTGTTCATACAGTAAGATATGTGTTGGGTGGACTTTATATATCTATCTACAAAGTAACAAAGGACCAATGGAGTTCGAGTTCCCTTTGTTTTTCAAGTAAACAACTTTGCGTCTTTGACCATGAACGCCAAATAGCATTACAGACCATCAGACAATGTGGGCACAGCCAAAAGACGGGAACTAGGATAAAGAGAGTTGAGAAGCTGGGTGGGGACCTGAAGTTGAAACACTTGAGGTACGCGGTTAACCCGGCATTCAATCAAACTTTTGAGCAGATTGACGACTAGTAGAGTCGCAGGTCAATCCACCCTAAGCACTTGGAGGCAATATTATTAACTTCGGTTGTGGCGTTGGTGCGGGATCCTCGACACCGAACGCGACTGCGACATTCGAGTTGATCATCACTTTCAATGTCCGGAGCACTGCGGGCCGGCGATCCAGCGGACCGTAGAGTAGCCCTCCGAGTGTCTGTTCAGGTGTAAGTTTTGAGAGGTCAAAGAGACGACAAGGTCAAAACGTGCAAAGCATTTTTTTTCTTAAATCATCCGCCAGCGGCGTCAACACCGGCGCGTCTGGTACGGGTGTGGCCAGTATTGATTGGAAAAGCTACAAGGTGTGGTTAGCACACGCGTACCGCGGACACACCTTGAACATGCAGGCGACCAGCTCGTCTCCAAGGCATGGGCGCGTGCCTGCCCACATCTCGAGCACGACGCATCCGATATTCCAGATGTCGATCTTGGAGTTGTACCCCTTTCTCTGCGTGTTGATCACCTCTGGCGCCATTCAGAACACCGTGCCCGTTATCTCGACGAGGATGTTGTCCGACTTGAGATCCTGAAAGGCGCATAAATATTGGTGAACAAGTTTTAAAAGAAAGTGCACACGCACCCGATGGAGGATCCCCTTGGAGTGGAGATATTCCAGCCCAACGAGGATCTGCGAGGTGAAGCTCTTGGTCACCTCTTCGTCAAACTTGCCATGCTTGAGTAGACAGCTGCCGATTGAGCCACCGGGTACATATACCCGTCAACCGCGGCAGCAACATGCGCGACACCATCCATGCTCTTCGTGCCCTTTGCGAGTTGGGTAAGAGCTGTTGCCGGACAGCAGCACGGGCAGCAGAAGATGGCGAATGGCGGGAGTCGACGGGGGTGATGGGGTGGTCGGAGTCGCGTGAGCTGTTGTTAATCATGACCCACGAGTCGCAAGGACCGGGACTGTCTTCGGAACACGGGCTGAAGAAAGTGGGGAAGCAGAGCGCGAGGGTAAGGGAGCTGGACGGTTGGTGGTGGCTCGTGGACTCGGGCAGACGAGTGGGAGACGAGCAGCTTGAGGGAGCCTTTTTCGTCGCCGTCTCGGTAAAGGTCGAACAAGCGGTCATCGGAGAGGGCGTCGCCAATGGCAAAGCTGCCAATCTCTGTGAGGTAGATGGAAAAGGTGAGCTGCTCCTCCTCGTCAGAGATGTTGAGCGGGGGAGTGAGTTTGTGAGCTGGGTTTACGGGATGGCAGGTAGACCGACCTTGGTAAAGACATACTCATAATGCAGGATTTGTGGCGCCGCTATCGACGTTGACGTACCGCTCCGAGTCTGCGGCGACGAGGATGAGGACGCGGTCGCCGACGGTGCTGTGGGACAAGTACGAGTTTGGTGTGGAAGCTAAACTGCCTTTCCCTCCCGCGTGTTTCCACCACCCTTGACGCGTCCCCGCGTCGGATATGTACTGTTCTTCCCGATCTTTTGCTTTTTGCTATTCAGTAGATGTGGTCAAGATGTGGTGGTCGAGATGTGGAGGCAAGGTCAAATCCAAGTGGCTGTGCTCTAACGACTCTGCGAAACACTCTGGCGCCAAACATGCCCTTCCCATCTAATCAAAAAGACCCGCGCGCCCACGTGATCCTATTGAAAAACTTCTCTATATTAATGCGCAGCGTACGCAGCAAAAACACAACGACTCTCTTTCCGCTACCACCATGAACGGCCTATCTGCTTACCTCCTCCAGAAGATTACCATGTTCTCTAACCCAGTCGGCCTCAGCCCCAGCACTCTCAACTCCGAGATAGATGAACCGTGGTATGCCACATCGTTTGGTTTGATATCCCATGACAAGTACGCGGATCTCCCGTATGATACGCATCTGTCTCTATGCTGACCTAACTCCTGGTAGAGAACGCCTCTTTGAGTCCCTGGACGAGGTGATTGAAAACCCGCCGAAGGGCAAGTCTGCTAGCGACTACCCCGTCTTCTCGGCGCAATCGTTCGAAGGCATTGTCCAGTACTTGCCGGCATGTACTAGCCTCAAGCGCTGCTTCCAGCGCGACTCGAAAGGCCGCAAAAGGCAGCACAAGATCATCTACTATGTCGTTGACGGAGATAGGACCGTTTTTACTGACATGTCCGTTTCGTCCTCCCCATCCCCCGCAAATTTTCTACTGACGGTTCCTTCTTTTCATAGCGACCAGGCTAAGCAATGCTACGACCAGATGGGGGATCCTTGGGTGGTCATCAGTGCCCACCGATACCGCGAGGTTGCCGAAGTGCGTGCCGCCTGGCCAAACGATTTGGATTAACGCAATCCTCTTGCGTACATTTATTTCTTAGCTGGGATACTTTCAAAGACGTTATTGAGAACCTCGGGAACGGCCTCCCTATCGACCTTATGCTATAGTGTGTTTTCGATATCATCGTGCTCTGCAATTGCTGTCGCTTAGCTTTCGCTACCAAAAAATGTACTCATATTCTACTCCTCGTCGCCACTCGCACTTTGATTACTTACTACGAAATGAACTATCGAGCTTTTTTTTTTGACCCAGAGGAAGTGAGGAAGGTGAAGAGTGAGAAAGAGGTGCAAAGCGGCGCATCAGACGCATCACACACGGGTTTGTTGAGGAAGTGATGCCATCATATCCCTTGTCGTCTCTCCATAAGTATGGCGCGGCGGACAGAATCGTCCACCGCGCCCAGCTTTCTCTGCTCCATCTCAGCTTTCACTCATGCACAATCGCAAACGTGTACGCACCTGCATCGTCGCGTCCGCGACTGGGTCCTCACTTGAGCCCTCGACCGGCCCCTCATTGTCCCAGGCACCAGTGGCCACGAAGAAAGTTCTGCGGGAGAAGACGCAGATTCGCACCGATGGCTCGGTCAGGCAACAACGCAGTGTTCTTATCGTTGCAGCCGGCGATGAAGCCCCAGCACCCAGCATGCTACCGGATATCCCGCGCGTTCGTCGGCCGATTTACGACTGGGTCAGCGGTGGTTACAGCGGTGGGGATGAGGGTTGGGTGAACGACGACGACGACGCCGAGGACGATGATGACTAGGGTGGCCGCGAGCTCCGCGCCTCGGTATGTTCGGGTTTAACCGCTCATGCCTTTTGCTTGCTAACACCACTCTCAGGACGATCCCTTGCGCCAGTGGGCCGAGGATCATGCAGAAATGTTGCTGCAAGAATTCTTGCGCTTCGAAGGGCGTGGGGAGCGCGATTATCTGGGTTGCGCGCGCTGTCATCAAGGGTTGCATCGATTGCATTGGCGGCGGTGAGCTGCTGTGTGCGTCCTGTATCGCGGACCGACACCATCAGTTGCCGTTTCATCGTATCGAGGTGAGTTTGTTTTTTGGGTGTGTATGGCTTTCGAGAATGGCGGTTAACACCCGCTTCACCAGCTTTGGCGGAACGACACCTTCGAGCGCAAAACCCTCAAATCTTTGGGTGTGCGGATACAACTGGGGCATTGGGCCGGCCCCGAACGTCGCTGCGCCTTGCCCAAGGCGGCAGCAAATGACGACTTCGTCATCATCGACTCGCATGGAGTCCACGAGGTCGGCCTCGACTATTGTGGGTGTGGACAAGGCGGTTTGCCCACTGTCCAGTTGTTGCGCGCGCGACTGTTCCCTGCCACAACGACAAATCCCGATTCCATCTCATGTCTTTCGAATCAAAATGTGCCGCATTCGAATTTTATCAAAGCCTCGGTCGCGAAACGGACAACATGGATCACAGACAGCCAAAGAGAAAGAAGGGGAAGGCGAAGGGAAAGGGGAAGGCGAGGGCGAAGGTTCCAAAGGATGCCGAGGGCAGCAGCAGCGCGACTGACGAGGGGGGAAGAACTGATGGCGATGAAACCGAGACGCCGCGCGATAGCGAGGAAGGACAGAGGAGAGGAAAGAGGAAGAAGCGGAAGAGGAGGGGAGTACCTGTAAGTGGTGCCATCTCTGAGGACGATTCGATACTGATCTTTGACCTCTGCTAGAGTCGTTATCGAGAGTTTTTACGCATGACAAGAGAGTGGTGTCACGTCCAACTGCTGAAACGCGCGGGGCGTGGGCATGACCCCGGGGGTATCGTGAATACAAAGGCGGGGGAGTGCGCTCTACTCTGCCCGGCGTGTCCGCAGCCTGGAAAGAATATGGACCCGGGCTGGCAAGGGGAGCCCGAGGAACGACGGTACGCTTACGCTCCATCTGGCGATATGAGACGCTGAACGCACCTAGATTCTTACATGCACTATTTCTCGCGATTGACGCCAATTACCGCCTGAAACGTAAGGATGTGTCGACGGAGGAGAAGGACCCCGCAATTTCGATATATGTTTGTCTGTTTCTGCGCTCGCGGGCGCGCGCCATGTGTGGTTGCAGTGTGCCTCGTCCGACATCTGTCTTATGGATTTATCTCAAGCTGCTGGGGCAAAGGCTCCCTCCCAACGAATCTCGCCCTCCCGTCGGCACCGATACTCCGAGTCTGTCGCTGTGGACCACCTCCTCATCTCTGTGTTGTGTGTGTGGCAACGGACTGCGCCGGTATTTTTCTTGACTTGCAAGCACGGATTTCACGGCGCTTCCGCGGCGCTCGGCGCGAGTTGTACGCGGCTGGTCTGGTGCTCTTCGCCTGTTCTGTGACCGTGAGGGCATTAACGAGTCCTCACGTATCGACTCTAGTTTCGGCGGCGCTGTCCGGCTTTGGGTATGTCGGCAGATGGGCGAGCTCTTCATCCGAAGCCTTGCGAAGTTCGGACATTTGCTGCAGTAGCCGTGTTTCTGTTGAATGGGACACTTCCCAACTTCTTGTGTTTTCCCATCAAGCTAAACTTGACCTCATGGTCGTAGTTACCGCATCGGCGGGTCGCTCACTCCTAGTCGCTCCTCCGGCGCCATGCCGGTGTCACATTCGAGGTTATCAATTTATCCTGAAGCCCTGCGTATTCACTGGCGGCGCCTCGAACATTTTTCGGCCATCAGACGAACATGGGATGCGCACATCATACTACAGACATCGGCTTTCCGTGCAATATTTTCGTACTCGACTCGTCCATTTACTCAACTCAGTCGAAAGAAACTTTCCGTCTCTCCGCTCTGTGTGTGGGGGTCTCGGCCCGTTTCACTCGCCCTCGCGCGAACCTTCGGCTCTTGGAGCTGCGCTCCGGTTGGGTTGCTCTGGGTCTCGTTTAGGCCCTCGGCGGCTCTTACATACTTACCGGTTTCGGTTGGCCCGTGCGTCCCGGTTTGCCCCGTCTCGGTTTTTGCCGCAGCCACCTTTTCCCGTGGCGTCGCAAAAACCCCCGGCCCAGCCAAAACCCCCTACACACACCAAAGACCGTCTCATGTTCTGTATCAGAGCTGTCCTGCAGCTCTGTATCAGAAATTGATATTTCTCAAATATAACTCTGCTCTCCCTGCGCATCTCATCTAGCTGGGCGTACACTAGCCTTGCGGCCCTTGCCCAGTGAACACTTGCAGTGACGTGTGACACACAGTGAACACTCGGTCGAAATACTACAATACTACGTATACTCTTAGTCAATCTTAGTTAGCTACTGTTGAAATACGGCCGTCACGCGTCCAGTCCCGAGTTCATCCCAAGTTGCGCCCCTTTCTGTCTTGTTGCTCATGTACACGACGTATATTCTACCTCGACTTTGCCTCGACTGTAGCTTTATTCCCCCATCCTCGTATCGTACTCGCGCTATATATTCTGCTTTTGTGCTCCGCCGTGTGACGCCCAACCTTTCAACAGCTACTACTATGTAGTACTAAGGAAAAGTTTGTGCACCATGTTTAGCCGCGAATGGCAGAAGCCTCCGCGAAGAGGTAAGTACATATGGCTTTGATCCGGATTTCATGATTTCGGCCACTTCCGTACGGCGTTCCGGCTGTCAAATCCGTCAGCATTAATATTGGGATCGGGTCGACACTTTTTCTGCCTCTTCCGTCCGCATACCGGATGAGACCTCTCAGCAGCACAACTCCGTCAATTCCTTTTTTGCATATCACCCCGATTGATAAGTAGTATTCCCCTTATGTACATCCGCGAAGCTGCGCTGACAAAGCACCTGCGGCTCCGTCTTGTCTTCTCTTCTACCACGACGAGCTGGGATCCCTCGGCACATTGTGGTGTGCTCGAAGAGATACACAGCCATCTGGACACCCACTGGCACTTGGCACATTATGGTGTGCTTGAGGACATGGCTGGCACCTTGATCCGACTTTTCAGCTGGACTCCTTCTCCTTGCGGTGTTTTCTGGTTTCTGCGGGGTGGTTCTACATTTTTGGCCACTTTTTGAGTCGCTTTCAATAATTTCGGAGTACCTGTTACTGACTGGCATCTACAGATAGAACTCGAGGAGAGCGATGACGACGAAATGGGCGGAAGCGGGCACGCTCTCGGAAAGCTCTGAGTCTTGGGCTCCCGACCATCAGTTATCAGGTGGACGTCATTTGCCGGCGGGTCGGGCGGGCCTCGCAAGCTGTACTCATGCGCCATATCTTCCGCAGTAATGTGCTGACTTGTTCTCGCCACTCAAGGTTTTCAACCCACGAAGCTGAGTTCCAAGGCGCTGGTCCATCAATGAAGGTTCTGACAGTTTGGCATCTTATCCTGACTCCATTCCGATGCTCACCTCTTTTCAGTGTTTTTGAGAGCGAGCCGCTGGTGTACTAAGTCACCCTGGACTCATCCTCGTACCCCTGCACATTGCCGACATGCCGGTGCGGGAGCGCACTTCAGAATCCTCCCTGACGCCGAGTTGGGAGAGATATGCCCAGGCCCCAAGGCGGCGAGGACCCATGGCTCAGAGAGCGAACGGGGATCAGATGCCGACGACGTTGAGGATGGGGAGAGGGATGTTGTGGTCGGATTGCACGAGGTGGGCTTGACTCTCACTAGTATGTCGACTTCAGTAACAACACGGGCAGACCTGCTCGCGAAGACGAGCACAATGAATGATCCTCAGGGCAAACACAATCGAAGGTACAAGCCTCGTCTTTTTCGCAGCCTGGCCGTTTTTCAGCCGGCTTCTTTCTCCAACCGTGCAAATGGTTGTGTCAGCCGTTATGTCACATCTTCTAACTCAATGCCTATCAACTCTGACTTTAATATTACATTCTCTTGTTACATCCATCGACACGCTTGTTTCTGTCGACATGGCTCACGGCAAAGAGTCACTGGTCTAGCCCACACCGGTACCTTGGACTCCGTACTTTCCCGTAATTATTGCATCGTGCGCTTATTGTATGATTATTTAGCCACTAGTGAATCTCTCTTTCTCTCAATCGTCATCCGAATCGTCGTCCTCCTTGGTTTGCTGCGTTGGAATTAAATCAGCAACTCTGCTCTCAAATTACGTTGGCTTACCCTGGATTTTACCGTTCCCGTGCTGCGGCGGTGTGACTCGGACGTTCTTTTCAGCAATGCGATGAGCATATTTTTCATCGGCCAGTCCTCTTCGTAACCCCGTGCAACAGAGTACGCATCCTTGACCTGTACTCGGCTCGAGGGATTGTGGGCATGAACAAGACAACCTGCTCACCTCTCTGAAGATGACCCTACGCGTGCTGATCCTCTGGCTCGTGTAGCAGACCGTCAGGTTCAGCTTTTTACTCGCAAGGTCTTCAACTTTTCTCTGTCGCCCTACATGACATCACGGCGGCCAATAATTCGTTGATGCTTACCTGAACTGCCTCGAAGTCTTCCTTTGTCCACCCACAATCGCTGAGGAGGTATTTCCTCAAATTTTGTCCCCGTTTTGGTGCCTTTCGAGAACATGCGCTGATGATTGCCAGATTGTCGTCTGGTTGGCTCCCGCTGGCCGTGGAGGGTGACTTCTTTTCGGTTGGCTGCCCAGCAGCGGATCCCGGGGTAGGCTTCTTGGCGTGCCCGCCGTCATACACGCTAGGTGCAAAAGTTGCCGCCGAGAGTTGTGGGCCGGCCACGGGAAGTGGCTCTGCCTTGGTGTCCCCAATGTCCAGCATATGGCGCAACTCGTTCCGATCCAGTCGAGCAACGGTAGGGGGCAGCGGACATGACGAAGAAAGCTGCCATTCTAGCCGAGTCGATATGATGGGCAGGGGCCGCTGTACATATTCCATCGTTCCAAGGTGAGTCAACGTCTCGTCGTTCTAGCCCAGTATATATTCTAAACGCACTCTTTATTTCAAGCACCTCAAAGGCCTAATCTTCTTTGAAAACTTCCTATGTGCGGTACATCGGACCGACCTCCGGTCACTCATCACCTGAACAAAGACGTCAATCAGAGGTCTCTGCTTTCTCTCTCTCTCTTTCATCTCCCCAACCGATGGCGGATTCCACCTATACGTTAAGAGCTACCCTTACCCCCCCCAAATCTGGCAAGGCTGCCGCCCTTAACTGCCTCCTCTTTTTTGACCAGGGACGCATGTTGGCCAGTGGGGGTGCGTCAATCTAAGTATAGCAATCCTATCGATATGTGACCATTTCTACCTCAGGCGACGACCAATATTTAAGAACTTGGGACGTTCTATCGGGTGACTGTCATCAAGAACTCACCGATGCTCGCTGGGGACAAGTCACGAATCTTACCTTGCTCGACAACTCTCCGACGGAATCCCCCGTACTGTTCATTGGCACCGGTCGAGGGCTGGTCTCAGCATACCCATGGAGTCGAATGAACCAGGTATATATTTCTAGCCATATTCCCCGTCTACCACACTCATTATTTCGCGACAGCAATTCAATAAGCAAGCAGCAGCAACCACCGTCGTGTTCCCTTCGGACCATCCAGTTGAAAGTCAGGCGTTGGATTCCACTGAGTCGCAATTCGTTGTAGTGTCGCTTCGCGGAGACGTTCGCATGTACACAGTTCATGATCGCAGTGAGTCATCCCCCTTATGAGCCCGCCATTTTCTGAACCTCGAAAACAGAGGTTCTCCACCTAAGCTGGCAACTGAAAATCCCGGACATTCCTCGCCATATTATGTTTGACCGTGGGCAAGTTGTGATGCACAGCGTCGGAGCGGGAAAAATGTAACGTGTTGCGATCTTTGACAGTAAATTTCCCACCTGATGTTCTTTGGTAGATATTATTTCAGTCCAGTGACTGGCGACCGAACAGGCGAAAAGGAGCTCAGAATTGCTGTGTGAGTAACTCTCCGCCTGTGGTGGATATCAACCTGAGGTTCTTCTGTAGAGGCAACGTGGCCATCTCCCCCAATGGAAGAATCAAAGTCGTTCATAATATGTCCAAGAACACCTTTGATGTATACGACCCAGCCGATTCTGCAGATCCTATCTCCTTCACGATCCAGGCACGAACGAACAACAAAATCAAAGGCATTGTGTTCTCCGGGGACAGCGAAACTTTAGTGTGCGGATCAGACGGCGGTGCTTTCCTCTTCGATGTCATTACTCGACAAGTCAGGGAACCGAAGTTAGATCACAATGGTATGATATTCCTCCTTTGTGATCGCCAGCAGCTCTGAATGGTGCAGATGTTAGCGCCGTCGTTGCGTTGACGGTAAATATCCTGGCACCCTCGTTTGTGGATCACTGATTTTTACTTCACAGACATGCTCAACTCGTGACTATCATTTCATCGCCAGTGGTGAGAGCGAAACGCCCGCCCTCATCTACATCTGGGAGAAACCGGTAGGTTGTGTCGCACGACATTATTTTTCCTTCTCTTTTTCCCTGCGTCTGATTGCTAGCAGACGCACCGAAAGCAAGAGGAGGAGCGTCAAATGGAATTGCACCACGCTGCAGAAGCCGCTGAGCTTACGAAGCAGCAGAAAATCAAGGATGATGCGTTGAAGGAGGCCAAGAAACAGAAGGATGCTGTTGACGCTCAGAAAGCAGAAATTGAGGAGCTGGCCGCATTTGTCGAACTCATCTACCTTTGGTTTTATTGGGGCCTTTCGATCATGGTAGTTGCGGCGCTTGCGCTCGCTTGCTGGTGGTGGAAACTGTAAAACTTAGATACGAACTGCAACTTTCATGGGAGAACCAACTAAAACCTTCAAAAGATCTATAATCACTGTCCGAAAACCTTTCGAACGCCGCTTCGAAACTCCGCTGAGTGACTGCCTCTGTGGCTTCTTCTCTGCATTTAATGTTCACCTTTCCCTTGATTGTTATTCGTGATAAGAGCCTTTTCGCGCTGAACGTTATGTTGAGCCAATGGCAAGGACATTCCTCGCATATGCCTGGATATGCCTAGATACGAAGTACTCCGGGTCTTCAGAAATGCATGTCTGTAATGAGATAGGCAAAAAATCGCCTTATATAGTAATTCTGCAATAACTTGAATAAAAGCTGAGACCGCCCGGGCCGTTGCCAGTGGATAACACGTGCTCACAACATCTCTTTTCTTTCGCTTTTTCTCGACTCTTTCGTAGTATCGTACGCAGCTTCAACGACCCTGTTCGATGTACTCCGTTCTATCCGCATTCACCCATCTCCCGTATCGTACCTGCGCCCGATTTTCAGGAAAATCATCATGGTGTAAGGTTCCATCAAACAGATCCCATCTCTTGTCGCACTAGTTCCTTGCCCTTATACCAGTCGTAAGAAGAAGAACCGGGGTTAAAAGATTATTGCGCAAATGGAAAGGAAATAATGAAAGAAAACGCACGACGACGCGAAAGAGCGCGTGTATCACGCTGATTCAAACTGTCTACAGTCGGTGTTCTGAAGCCTCTCGTTGTTGAACTTACCTTTTCGACATTGAACTTACAAGCCTATTCGAAGAAAATTCGAACAACAAGTGTTGTATTGGTAACAGGTGTGCGGTAGTAAATCAATCGTGACGGTTATGATCTATATGCAAGAAGAATGAAAAGCGGACTCTTCAGCTTTCATCGATATCATTATGAACACCCTTCTGGTCCAAACTTACACAGCCGATGCCGCATTTTCTTCCCTCTTCCTGCACATGTCGACCTTCAAGAAGCAACTTAGAACGAAAACAGCGGGAAGAAAGAACATACGGAGCCCGTTTCGAGATCAACTGCAGCGATGGACGGGATGCTTTGGCTTTGGCCGCTGGCGTTGTTGTTCCCGATTTGGAGGGTGCTTAGAGGAATAGAATTTCCTATCGAGTCCCAGCCTTTGTCCCCGGCGTCGATCTTGTTCCGGATGCGCTGGCGCGTGTTGAGCCTGCAACGAAGTTGGATATTGTTCACGAAAGAAAAATGGCGACGTACGTGGCTAGCATACTGTTCATGTACACTGAGGAATATGAGCATGTGGATACGAGGACGCGAGATATTACTTACGTTTGCTGCTGGGAGCCAGGCCGAGGAAGAACCAAAAAGTGTCGGGCAGCACCAGGAACTTGAAAAGGATGTCAGAAATGCGCGGTTATCCATTCAACAATAGACTCGTTACCAGAACCATCGTGACAAAGGAAGACATCGCAGTGAGGGTGCCGCGGTTGATGGCGTCGTAGACGAGCGCGTCGACCATGTGATTTGTTCTGCAGGTTGGTGAGTTGTAAGTAACTTGTCGATGAACGAGATAACAGTTGAACTTCATCATTTCCCCCTTTTGGTTCTTTAGAAACAAACAAAGGTAAGTGGTGATAAGGACGTCGCATGCAAAGGATGCCCCCGATTGAATGGTTGTCGTGACCTATCAAGGCGTTGAGTAAAGTAAACTTTTAAGCTACATATGACGGGAACCTTAGTCTGGTCTAGCCTTAGAAACGACCGGATCTGGTAACTGAGATAATGCGCGGGGACAGGTGTGCGACAGTCAGAAAAAAAGATACAGAACGACGCACGTCCAAGCAACCTGTGCAATCCCCGCCACTATGAATTTGATGACGTTGGCGAGCTTTCGATTGGAAAAAGTTCAGATGGCTTACAGATTTCGATAAAGGCCAACGCCAGCTGCAATATGTCAGCGACATGCGAAGTGGTAGGTGGACAGTGAGTGACGCACGATTACATATATCCCGAAGGCTTTGAGGCTGAATTTTCCGCGACCCTTGGTTACTATAATGCAGTTCATCAAAGGCTGTTAATGTATAGAACAGAACGAACTTACATTTGATGATTCGGTTGGCATAAAATCTGGGTTCGAGCAGGTCAGTGGTATGGCGACGGAGATTCGAAAAGGGAATACATCTGCACGACAAAAGCAGACAGGTACTGTGACGAAGATTCAGCAAGGCGGCGATAAACAAGTGGTTGGACGTACTGCGCAAAGTAATTGCACCTGTGAGAAAATAATAGTGTTCAGAAAGTTGGGTGTCTGCAACGATAAGAGAACATACGGAGTCGGCCCTGAAGTAATCATCCATTAAAAAACTGCGGGGGTATGAACAGTGACTTGACTTACCAGATGAGGTTAGTTTGAAGGACACCGAACAAATTCACAAAACGAGAGTACGACGACACCGAAAAAAAGATTACTTGAAGTGTTTCCAACACGCTAGGAGACGGACAAATCAGTGAGACTTGATAAAAGAGAAAAACCGCACGCGACGATTGAGACCTGAAGGTGTTCTTGGTCAGCGCATACAGAGAAAGCTTGATATCACTCACGGTCCACTTGATCGAGGCTGGATCGGTGGGACTGGCGGAAAAATACATCCAAACCTGAAGCATCCCAGTGCCGTACAATCTGTTCACAGCCCGGGTCAGCGAAGAATGGAATTAAAACCGGGGAAAACAGCGACATTGTTTCCTAAGAGGGGGATATCAGATAAAGAAGAGAATGGAGTTGAAAAATTACTTACCAATATGAGCGACACGAGCCATATACCGTACGTTGCGTCGATAGAGGCTGTCATTGCTAACAAATTGTAAGGAGTGTGAAGAGTTGAGGTCGGGAATAAAAGACAAGCACAGAAAGAGACACACACTACTTATATGTTCGACCGCTGCGTGGAGTTAAGGCTGGCCACCGCGCCAGATGGACGTGATGGCTCGATTAAGGGAAGCTCCTCCTGATAATAGTATGCGGTCACGTATACGTAGGCTTCCATAAGCCCAGACATCGCAAATCATTTGTTGCAGCTTCCCCGTAAAAATGGAGTCCTGGCAGCAAGTTCCTGAATTTGGATAACCAGAGAGTTGTTTGCTAATTCAATTCCGAGTTCCTGCCGAAGCATTTGCGCTGAATCGTTTTCTTCAAGCAACACACCAAAGACTTGCAGAAGAACTTGAACAGAGACGGTTCGGCTTTGATGAACACCCGGGCCGCCACTTTGTCTTTTTGAGCAATTTTCGGGGCATGTTCAGTTTGCTGTTGATCAGTACTTTGGAAGTCGCCACCCTGCAAATCTATACAACACTAAACAAACTTTGTGAATCAACGCGGATCATTCTAAGTAGAAGATAGATCCAGGGCAATCTGGGGCTCTGCTTCTTTAGCAGTCCCTAAAGTCGGACTTACAGCGCGCTGAAAAGCCCACCTGGTTGCATCACATACGAGCTGCAGGGACGTTCTCCTGACAAATAACTTCCCCAGTCCCTTTTCAACCTTCCAGAAGTCTGCAGGCCTAGGTTAATTCCTGCAGCAGATTCAACTCTGAACATCGAGACCTTGTTAATCCGCTTTCTTGTCCGTTCTGCAACAAAGGTATCTTTCGAGATGTCTTCGAGCGACAATTCACGACCTGATTTTTATAGAGAGTACCCCTTCCTTTTTGAACCGTGGGAACCTAACTGACGTCGGTTGATCGGCTCCTTATGCCATGTCGGGGTCCGCCCGTGCCACCGCATTCGTTTTGTTTAGTAAGTATTTGCAAAGTGACGTAGGGCTGGCGGGATGCGACCAAACTTATAATACTTCCCCAACCATCAAGTGGAACACAGTCGCGAATATGACAGATGAGAAAAGAGAAGAAAAATGCGGTTGACCGCACATAGCGGCCCCAATTTCGGGAGAGCAACTGAGGTACAGGTACGACGGATCTGCCCCCGGGGTGAATGACCGCGTCAAAATTTATTGGTGCACCGTGCAACCTTGAGTGCGACCAGGTCCCGAAGCATCTCGCGCGAAGCTTCCGTAAAAATGGCTCCCTTCCTTTCATCGATATCCAACGCTTGGTAAGACCGATTCGCGCGTCGTTCAAGCCCTTCCGAATCCCGTCGCGTTTCCTACGCTCAAAACACCCCGCCTGGGCAGCTCGTGCATGCTTGGACCGTCCCCAAAATTGGGTGCGAAGCTCATCCGCTGATGTTCGTGCACGATTCGCCTGTCGCGTCTTGTAATGGAGCCTGCGTCCCAGATCATCGGCGCGAAACGCGAGAGATTCGACGTTCTCCTTTAGCTTCTCGTTCTCCGACGTGCTAGAGAGTTACCTAGTCTTGGATTCGAGAGCGTCGATTCATCAGAAGCTGTGTCCGCGGCGAAGGACTGTCAGCCGGAAGATTACGCGTTTCGAGGCGTTTTCGGGTCATAGCAGGCGCGTTGCCCTTCCGGCCCTTGGATGCCGCCATCCTGGATTGGCTAGACGCGTGGAATAGAGCTGGGGAGCGCGTCGGTGCGCGTCAAGGATGGTGTGATGTAAGCAAAACGATGCCGGGCCGATCATCCGTGATCCCAAAATGGCCTGTTCCCCAACTGTTCCCAGTGTTTTTCAAATTTCAACATTATACGCCTAAACGGCCCTAAATGCGTAAGAGTTCATAGAAATGGTTTAGAATCAACTGATTGTTGCACATTTTTTATCCATGGCTTCAATGGTGAGCTAGTTGTAAATCTGTGCAGAAATATATATTCTCTTGACAGGAACAAGGAGTCTATGAAATTTCTGCAACAATCATTTTAATTAGACGTACTACGCCGTTAGCAAAGTCAAGCCCACAGTGGGTGCATGAGCCAGAACCGTTGCCTACCACGTCTTGGGCGCCTGTCGAAGTTTGAAGTAAGTAGGCACAGCGTTGCCTAGCATTGCCGACCATCAGAGAGAGAAAATCGGTTAACGGCGCAAGCAGTACAGTGAGATGTCGGCGTATATACCTACGCAATAAATAATAAGTTTCAATGGGGTTTTTACAGTGACTGTCCGCCAGGGGTATTCGTAGACTTAGTATTCAGTCGGCGGGATGTTTCTGCGTGGGTACGCGTTTTGCAGGAGTTTGTGTTTTCTTGAACAAAACTTTGGTTCTTCCAGTTTTCATGCTAATCCCCTAAGTTTCAACCACGACATCCGCGGCGGACGGAAAGGAAGCCAACGATTTTTTCCCGCCCAACTGCGAGTTACATTCTTTCACTAGTGGGGACCCGTATTCTGAAGCCCATCCATTTCCCCTTTCATCCTCGTTCTTGCCTGCAAGTTGCTATTTTGGATCCAGGAAGTATTCTTTGGGAAAACGGGCTCGAATCCACATCCGCAACTCGTGGTTTTCACAAGCGATGTACTCGAACCCGTCGCGCTGTTCTTCTTTTCGTTCCAGCTTCCATCTCCCAGTTATCCCTCCGCTGAACTCGACCCAGTCGCCGCAGGAGATTTGTCGAGTGGGTATGGAAATTGCCTCAAAAAGCAGCTCGTATCTGGAGTCTCTGGCCGCGGTAAGGGTGAACTGCTCATGCCCATCTACAGTTCTTGGTCGTTTACGACGGGCTAGTTTTAGCAGAAGAGGATTGCTGGCAAACATCTGCCCGTCAAAGAGTGGATCATACTGTGGATGCTGGTACGTCCATCCTTTGCGTTCATAGACAGCTTCCGGACTGTCTGTGCGAAGTTGTTGATCTAAAAATCACTTCAGCCAGATCTTAACTGGGGCATTCTACTTCCTACGATGTTGCTCTGAAGCAAGACTATGAGCCTGGCTCCCTTCTTTTCGCTCCCTGCTAGTGGCGATTGAACTGTCGCGTATATGGCTA
This sequence comes from Mycena crocata, assembly GCA_029281795.1. Classification (NCBI taxonomy): domain Eukaryota; kingdom Fungi; phylum Basidiomycota; class Agaricomycetes; order Agaricales; family Mycenaceae; genus Mycena; species Mycena crocata. Next base: position 393,884 of record JARJCP010000039.1, on the reverse strand, counting down.
ATCGTTTTGGAGGAATTATCGATTGTAACGTTTTTGCCTCCTTGTTTCTTTGCCTTTTCCTTCCCTGCCCTATCAACAAGTTTTGGTTCTTCCGGTTCCTCCTTTACTCGTCCTGCGTCCATTGGTTTTGTGAGGAACTGGACTCAAAAAGAAGAATGGTTTCACAGTCAAGTTCCCTTCCTCAGGTATTCTTTAATCGCGATGCATACCAATTCTTTCTTGATACGTTTTCCAGGTTCCACCTCCAGCCTTATTCGCCTCTTCCTTGAAGATGTTGTCGATGCCATGGCGTGTGTGTCAGTGAGCAACGTGGCGTTAGACACGTTCATGGGCCTTAATCAGTCCCGAATATCCAATCCCGGTTACAGAAAGAAGGCCCCGGGAAGCTCCACCAAAGGGTTGTCCGAAGATTTTCGGGATTTTGGCCTCAAAAACCCAACGTTTTTGGGCTCAAAAACCCAAGATCGGACAGGGGTCGTTACATGTCACATATGTGACTCTGCCAAAAATGTCACAGATTTCGTGATATTTTTCCGTTTGGTGCGTAAAAACAAGCTAGATAATGATCTACCGCTTACCGAGCTAATACGACACAGCGGCGGGTGATTCCATCTGATGATGGCTCTGGATGGCCGAGTTTCGGGAAAAATCTTGGAAAAATCCTTGACGGGGGCCTCAAAAACCCAAAATCCGGACAAGGCTTGTCAAAATTTGACCTCAAAAACCCAAGTTTCGGACAAGGAAATTGCAATTTTTCGCCCTCAAAAACCCAAAATTTCGGACAACCCTTTGGTAGAGCTTCCCGGGGCCTCAGAAAGAAATGATTTGCGTAGTTTGATGACAGATCAGACGCAGGTAGCATCCTGTTCTGGATGGCAGGAAACGGATGGTAAACATGGGCAGCATGGCGCCATGGAGCAACGAGCTACTTCTTCCGCACAGAAAATTTGAGGAGACAATGAACGAGGCGTACATACGAATGAGGAGAGCAATAAGAAGTCATGGTATCAAACCCTACGCACAACTCCGGGAGTTGTGCGCTCCCTTGTTTGGCCCCGCATGGCAGAAGCCTCCGCGAAGCCGCGCTGACAAAGCATCTGCGGGATCCATCTTCGACCACAACAACAGGCGAATCCCTCGGCACATTCTGGTGTGCTTGACGAGATACTCTGCCGGCTGGACACTCCCACTTGGCACATTATGATGTGCTTGAGTACATAAGAACTCTATACCTTGCTGGAGATCAAATGGACGCGGTAGCTACCTGCCGGAGGTCAGTCTTTATCGGCTGGGCATATGTTCCAGTGCTCACCATCGTTCAGCTGAACGAGCTGGACAACATTATGGTGTGCTTGAGCGACTTTTCACCTCGCCAAAATCGATGGAGTTGGTTGTGGCTTTACCGAAGTAAGTCTGTATCGGCTGGAGATCTGTTCCAGCGCTCATTCCATCGTTTAGCCTGACCAGCGTCACTGCCCAGGAAAAATTATCGGTTGTGCTTGACGACGTACCGACCTTTGCTCCGCCGGTTGGACATCCAATTTACTCGGCACATTATGGTGTGCTTGAGGACATGGCTGGCACCTTGGTCGGCTTCTTCACCTGCACTCCACCTTCTCGCGGCGTTTTCTCGTTTCTGCCGGGTTCCTCTACATTTTTGGTCACTTTGTGAGCCGCTCTCAATTATCTGGTATATCCATTACTGACTGGCTTCCGCAAGTCGCGCTGGCAAAGCATCTGTGGCTCCGTCTTCCACCACGGCAACGCGCGAACTGGGCGAACCTCTCGGCACATTCTGGTGTGCTTGACGAGATACTCTGCCGGCTGGACACTCCCACTTGGCACATTATGATGTGCTTGAGTACATAGCGACTTCATACCTCGCAAATACTCGGCTGGAGATCAGATGGACACGGTAGTTGTCTGCCCGAGGTAAGTCTGTATCCGCTGGTGACATGTTCCAGCGCTCATTCCACCTTTAGCTTGACAACTGGCTACTCCCAGGGAACATTATGGTCTGCTTGAGCGACTTTTCACCTCGCAAGTAATTCAGTGGAGATGGGATAGATGCAAAAGAATTTGCGGTCGTCGCCTACCCAAGGTAAGTCTGTATTGGCTGGTGATATGTTCCGGCGCTCATCAGCCTCACTGCCAGGAAAATATTCGGTACATCATGGTGTGCTTGACGCTTTTCCGCTGGACATCCAATGACTCGGCACATTGTGGTGTGCCTGAGAAGTATCTTGATCCGACTTTTCACCTGCACTCCACCTCCTCGCAGCGTTTCTTCGTTTCTGCGGGGTTCCTCTACATCTTTGGTCGCTTTGTGAGCTGCTTTCAACCGTCTGGCAGTACTTGTTATTGAATGGATTCCACAAGCCGGAGAATAACTCAAGGACGGCGATGGTGAAGACGACGATGAAATGGGCGGGAGTGGGAGGTGGTCAGGCATTCGCAAGCTGTACTCATGGTACGCGTATGCGCACTCTCTTTTGCAGTCATCCACCAACTTGTTTTAGCTGCTTGAGCGATCCGTGACCTCGTGAAGCTCAGTCTCACGGCCCTTGTCGACCGATGCGATGCGTGCCCTCGGAAACATTTCGGCCCCCCGATCGTTAGTTACTCGGTCAGTGTCGCGTTCCCGACGGTCGGGCCTTGCGAGCTGTACTCATGGTCCGCACTTGCGCCATTTCTTTTATAGCAATGCGCTAATTTCTTCTAGCCGCTCGAGGCTTCCGATCCGAGAAGCTCAGTTCCACGGTGCTGGTCCACCGATGAAGGTTTCGACTGCTGGTATCATGCTGAGCGGCTCACTATGACATCCTACCCTGGCTCCAGTCTGGTGCTCACAGCAGTCGTGAAAGCGGGGCGCTCGTCTACTACGTCACCTCTCGTATGCTCGTTCTTCATAGCCCTTCACATTGCTAACAGGCCGTTGCAGGCGCGATTCACGTCAATCCTTCGTGGCGCCAAGCTGCATCGTACCGTTTATCGCTCTTCATCGTTTGGTTTGTCCTTTACTGGACCACTTCGTCGGCGCTGAGTGGTACCAGTTTTCCGCCGCATTGGGTTATCCATTTCGTGCTAGACCGCGTCATGAATGCCTTCGACACGGTAAGTCCTTTTTTGTGTGTGCAAAAAAAACCTAGCTTACGTCCTTTACAAAAAAAGAACTCCACATTCCTCCTGACGGGTGGGCTACTCGGCATATTGTGGTGTGTCCGAGGACGTACATGTGCCCTGGTGACGTTTTCGAGCTCGGTCATCGACCCCATCTCCCTGTCGAGCTCGCGCCCCGAGTGTCCTTGCGACGAGGCTTGCAGCGACGAAGGACCAGCCGAGGACGGAGATGGAGGAGGTGGTCAGGCGCGGCGGATGCTGCATACACACGGATTTCGGGTCGGGGTACAAGGCGGAGTTGGAGTGGCGGCGGTTTCCTGGGCGAGCGGCGGCGAATCGTACAGGACGAAGCACCTTGAAGACGAATGCGACCACACCGTGTTCGAGTCGGAGGTCGTCGGCGCCATCCTCGCCCTCGACATCATCATGGGCACGCCTCGGCTGACAGACGTCGACGTCTTCACCGACTGCCAACCCGCGCTCCTCGCCCTCGCCACCCCCAATAGACAACCTGGGCAATATCTTCTCGCTGCCTTTCAGTCCCTCCACCGTCTTCTCCTCTGCGCCCGCCTTACGTCAAAGATTCGGTTCCACTGGGTCCCCGTGAATTCGATGTCCCCGGAAACGCGGCTGAAGACGCGCGCGCCAAGGAAGCTGCCCCCAAGGCTCAACAATGGTCCTCATTCTCCGCGTCCCTCCGGCCCCATGGCCGCAGGCGTGAAGGAATTAAAGGACCGATGGCTCGCGGTGGTCCCAGTCCCCCTGATACCGCCGATTCGCTGTCTTCGACGACCCCTACCCCTCCAGCGCGATTGCCCGCTTCTACGACGACCTGAGCCGGTCTGAGTGCAGCGTGCTCGCTCAGATGCGCACGTCACACTTCGCCCGATTGTTCCCATCGCATGGTCCCGAGCCTGTCCCTAGTTACCGCCGCCAACGACTCGACCTCATCCTTTGCCCAGTGCCTTCTTCTCTCGGCCAAATCCGCTCTCAAACCTGTCCTCCGCTTCGTGCGCGACACCGGCCGCTTTACGCTATGGCGCGCCGGTCTTATTTTCTTTCCTACTTTACTTATCTCACCAACGAATATCTTTATCTCTTATCGCTAGCTACTTACACCCAGCCCAGAATCAACCTCCTACCTTACCCTCATAGCACTCTCCCTTACCCCGCAGTACGCGTACCTCTCCCTCGTGCCTCTTCTTCATGTCCTTAGCAGAGTACTAGTGCCACGTGGACTCCGGAGCCGTACGTACTAACATGTATCCGCTGAGGCGCAGGAGGGCGCAGGGTGCTCGCGAAGAAAACAGCGTAAGAAAGACAGGGCCTCCAGTCTCAACGCTGCATATAACCCAGTTGATCGGAACATAACCAGCGGAGGCCTTTGCGTATACTTGGCTAAACAAAGCAATTCTCATTGGATTCTGATGATTGGAACCTTAGTGGGTTCGTCCATTGTTTCAAACCCTCTGTTTCAGTGCGCTAGTCCTGCACTCTGAGTCTTACCGCCGTGTTCTCCCCCCTAACTTACCCTGGCCGTGCATATTGCGTGCTTATCACTCCGTCGAGTAATTTCAACACCGCTCATAGCCTAACAGGGTATCAATGGACAACATTGGACGCGTTCTCTGTGATGCCTGTCAACAGCGCAGCGACGATAAGGCACGCGCGGTGGCCAGTTTTGTGTCGGTTGTGGACGAAGAGACAAACACGCATCTGGAGAAGGCTCTGAGGGGAGCAGTCTGGGATATAACCAAGGAGACAAATACTCCATCCTGTGGTTGCAAACGCTGCAGTCGATATCAGGAGCACCTTCTGTCTGCGGTTGCAGGCTACAAGGAAAAGGAAGACTTCCTTGAGCTCCAAAGGTTGCAACAACTCAAAGCAAAACAGGCCCAAAATGCAAAGCTACCGGTAATAATTCTCGACGAGGATGACCCACTAGCAGCCGTACTCCGACAGCAGCAGACACGGCCAGATTCGATTCCGCCCACAACTTTGCCTGAACCTGACACGATCCTCGTCCATCACATGGAGCTGCTGAGACAGCTCCAGTCGGCGAGGGGGCGTCTTGTCATAAACGAGTATCTCCAACAAGATTGTGAAGCGAAGGCTCGATTGAAGATGTTGTCGGCTACAATGACCGCCGTTTTAACGTTCAAGTCGATAAAGTGTGACGAGAAGCTGGCCCAAATGACCGAGCGTCAGAAAGACCTCAAGCTTTGTCTAGATGATCTCGACAGACTCCAGAAGGATTTGGAAGGTCTTGAGGTGGAGCGTAAACGAAAGATTCCGATCAATTCCCATAATTTGTCGGTATCCAACGTTAGTCGTCCCTCTCACCGTCGGTCCCGTCAACTGACCATCAGCTGGCAGAACTCTGACCCAAATCCCATCCTCAGCCTGCTACAAAGTGGCGATTTCAATACAATGTCCCGTGAAAACATCCTTGCCATACGGCAGGAGCTTATGAGCATGCCTGTCCCTACCCATGATCAATCCCCTGAAGTCTATGCTAGATGGCTTCAGGTCAACAAAAATAGCAGCCAGAAGGGCACCCCCGCCTGTGCACCAGACTGGATCGTAGATCTACGGGACGTGCGAGGACGTAACACCATTATGAAGCTGGTACCTCCTGGCCCACCTCGCCACAAAAGTAGAGACGACCGCACACGTCATACGGCCGGCCTTCAGGCAATTCTTCAAGTTCTGGCCATTCCCGGGAGATACGCAAATCTCATCGAAACGTTGGATATCAGACTAGCTGGAAATGTCGTCCTTTCCCATGAATTCCATCGAAGTTACCACCAGCCACTGGACGAAGAAAAAGTGGCACGAGAGCTTGCAGACCAAGGACTAACGGTCCAGATGGCAGACGACGCATGGCAGTACTGTTTTCGACTGCTCACGGATTTTACAAGCAACCCCACCTCAATTCTTCCCCTCGATGTAGCCACAGAATTGCTCCGCAGAGCCAAGGAGGGCCTTGAAGCTGTAGGCTATCCAGAGGGGATTAATTCTAAATCCCAAGATCAGTTACGGCGCATCCGCCAGCTAGATATCGAATATCAGGAGTGAGTTTCTTCCTCCATATCAACGTGTATACTAAGAATGTTTCTCCAGCGAAGTGCCATCTGCTCGGGGAGGACGGCGTGCTGATCGACGTCGAGGCCGCAGTAATGTACAGTCGAGGATGCCGTTGTGAGGGGCCGAACGAATATTAGCCATCCGGATGTTTTTAGGTGGCCTTGGGGCCTAATTCAATCAATCACCATTGCTCAGGTTGTAGACCACCTTAGACAGGCTACGCGCAACGGGAAACAAACAACCTAAGACGTCTTACCGAAGCTTGAAATGTAGGTCGAAAGAGTCAGAAACCGTATTTCTCCGAGTACCCATTTTTGATTGAAAAAGTATTCTTGAATAGACAACAAAAAATATGAAGGACGATCGGGCGCCCGAAATGTTTCCGAGGGCACGCATCGCATCGGTCGACAAGGGCCGTGAGACTGAGCTTCACGAGGTCACGGATCGCTCAAGCAGCTAAAACAAGTTAGTGGATAACTACGAAAGAGAGTGCGCATACGCATACCATGAGTATAGCTTGCGAAAGCCTGACCACCTCCCACTCCCGCCTATTTCCTCGTCGTCATCACCATCAAGGTCGTTGAGTTGTTCTCCTGCCTGTGGAACCCAGTCAGTAACAAGTACTCCCAGATGATTGAAAGCAGCTCACAAAGTGACCAAAAATGTAGAGGAAGCCCGCAGAAACGAGGAAACGCCACGAGGAGGTGGAGTGCAGGTGAAAAGTTGGATCAAGATACTTCTCAAGCACACCATAATGTGCCGAGAAAATTGGATGTCCAGCCGGCGGGCAAGGGTCGGTACGTCGTCAAGCACACCGTAATGTACCGATAATCTCTCCCGGGCAGTGACACTGGGCAAGCTAAACGATGAATCATCCATTGTTCGTTCGACAGTATCCTGAAACGCAACGACATGAGCGAAGTTGAAGCGCATAGCAAGGTGTTGCAATCTCTGTCTTACCACTGATCGATCCGAGAACTCGAAATCGGGACCGACGCCTGGCCAGATGACCGATTTATTATGTCACGCAACATGCAATACGGAATCCGAGTCCATTCCCAGACGTGGGCAGCCAGTATTATGGGGTTGATTTCCGCGATATTCTCGTCCATGTATTGGTCTGGAAATTTACCAAGTGCTTCTGCGGTCAAATCTACCAAACGCGAAACCCCACTTGCAGAACCACGTTCGGAGATATGGGTAGTATATGCCTTGACGTTGTCGGTGATGGTTTTCTCAGCGAATTGCGCAAACTTTCCCCATTTTAGGGCGCTGGGTGGACTCGGATTGCGGCTGCAACTGGACACTATAGGAATCTTATATTCAGACGAGGAGACAGATGAAAGGAGGAGGAAACGAACTCAGGGAAGCTCTGGAGTAACAAGAGCAGCGATGGATTGTGTGCGCTGGTGGTGAAAGAGTATGTCTCTTGGTTCAATTACTGAGTCGGAGCGAATCATGTGATCGTTCTTTGCGCCTGTCTGCATCAACCACCCAACGATTTGGCTTTGGCGCAGAGGCTTTTATACATCGTGTTGATCGCGTTGATCTGCCCGACCAAATTAGTACAACGAATGGAAGAACGAAATGGAAAGCCGGGAGCGAAGTTGAGGAAGTTCGGGCAGGCTGGAGGAGACGAGGGAGATGCGCAGAAGTTAAGCTTAACGAGGCAGACATAACTTGCCCCGCATCTTGCAGCGGCCGAGCCCGAGGCTGAGCAGCTTGGCTCAACTTGAAGTCGGAGGCCCGTTTTGGGGCTAGAATGTTGTGAAGGAATCTGGTAAAATAATTTCCTTGCTTTGAATGTTTCAACGAGAGAATGAATGGCACATATGGGATGGGTTGTAGAGCAACAGAGCATATCAAGCTGAACTTGAACTTGAGAATTGGAACGTGCACAACTTGAAGTCTTGAACATAGCGGTCCGCGTTGTTTGGCCCCGCATGGCAGAAGCCTCCGCGAAGCCGCGCTGACAAAGCATCTGCGGAATCCATCTTTGACCGCAATAACAGGCGAATCCCTCGACACATTGTGGTGTGTTTGACGAGATACCCTGCCAGCCGGACACTCCCACTTGGCGCATTATGGTGTGCTTGAGTACATAACGACTTTATACCTCGCTGGAGCTTTATCGGCTGGGGATATGTTCCCGTGCTGATCAGCGTTTAGCTTGACAACTGGATACTCCCAGGGAACATTACTTATAGTCTGCTTGAGCGACTTTTCATCGTCAAATACGATGGAATCGGTTGTGGTTTTCCCAAGGTAAGTCTGTATCGGCTGGGGATACGTTCCGGCGCTCATCAGCCTCAGGAAATATTCGGTACATTATGGCGTGCTTGACGCTTTTGCCCCGCCCGCTGGACATCCAATAACTCGGCACATTATGGTGTGCTTGAGAAGTATCTTGATCCGACTTTTCACCTGCACTCCACCTCCTCGCAGCGTTTCCTCGTTGCTGCGGGCTTCCTCTACATCTTTTAGTCACTTTGTGAGCCGCTTTCAATTATTTGGGGGTACCTGTCACTGACTGGATTCCACAAGCCGGAGAATAACTCAAGGACGGGGATGGTGAAGACGACGATGAAATGGGCGGGAGTGGGAGGCGGTCGCTCATTCGCAAGCTGTACTCATGGTACGAGTATGCGCACTCTCTTTTGCAATCATCCACTAACTGGTTCAGCTGCTTAAGCGATCCGTGACCTCGGAAAGCTCAGTTTCAAGGCCCTCGTCGACCGATTCGACGCGTGCCCTCGGAAAGCTCTTGGGCACCCGACCGTCAGTCAGCAAGTTAATGTCGGTGGGGGGTTTCTCCGAAAGGCGTCAGCGCTCCGTTGCTGGTTCCTCTGCCAAGTCCGCCATTGTAAAGTGAGCCTTAATTTTCGTTCATCTATTCCTTTCTGGTGCTGAACTATACCAATTTGTTGTCTCAGCCAGTTTCCGAGGTCCGGATGTGAATGTGTCTCCTTGTCAGATTTCATTGCATTGCGTAGCCGACGTCGGCGGTGTATTGCACTCTCCCCCTCCTTGACCACACCCAGTGGCGTGACTGCTGAGGTAAGTCTGTATCGGCTGGGGGTCTGTTCCCGTGCTCATTTCATCGCGCAGCGTCACTCGTTCTGGCCAGGCGATGCATCCGTCTTTTTTATACAAAATAGGTCTTCAAAATTTGGCGTGAGCTTTAGCCCTGTGCCCATGCCGCGATAACAATAAGTTAGGGATGGGGAAGGATGGGCGAAGTCGGTCTTCTATGTTAACCCTCACGTTCCTTGGTCGGTTTGACCGGTGGAGCGCTCACCGACGCGGTGCAGCTGATGTGTCTTGGAGATGATGGTGAGGGAGTTCTGTGGGGGATATGGTGAGGGTGGATCACTCAGAGAGCAAGCCGGAATCAGATGCCGACGACGTTTAGGATGGGGGTTGCCGAGGTAGGCTGGCCCTCCTTAGTACACGGACTCTGCTAACAACCGCAGGTCCGCTTCAAGACCGTCATCTTCTCAAAACAGACGGATGTCAGGCCTGATTCCGCCTATCACTTGTATCAAGTACATAGATATCTCCTGCCCCTAGTTCTTAGGTTTGTGTGCTCAACGCTGCGGACGTATTTTGAACGCTTAACCTGCTTAACGTAGTCCTTGTATATTTATTCAATTTGGAGGCCCGCCTGCAATGGTAGGCGGGCCGAAGGGTCAAAACCTACCTGGCTCAGCACCTGCTACGTCCTGACACAGACCCAATGAAGAAGACGGAACCGTACAGTGGACTTCTCCAGCTCTGGGGCCGCCCAGTACAGGAATGAGGAACTTTGGTGCCGCTGGCGCAGGGGTGAACAGGGAGGATTGAAGGGTACGCCGCTCCAGCTCCGGCGCCGCCGGCGCCACCCAGTATAGGGCAAAGGAACTCCGGCGCCGCTGGCGCCGCCCAATGCAGGGCAAAGGAGCAGGAGACTGTCTAGACCAGAGAGTTTGAGAGAGCTTTTCAAGTCACATGATTCCGACCGAAGTCGACTGATATTTTCAATTTGTTCTACCCCTAGGTAAACCCGGCCCTCTCCGACCAATGAACACAAGGTCCAAAAGCAAAGTCAAGCTCAACGATGGACCCCATTGGTCTGCTTCGGACGTGGTTGAGAAAGCTGCAAAGAAGGGCGCCGCCCAGGTGAGTAATCCTCCTACACTTCATCTACAATAATTTTGAGGGTTGAAGAAAAAACCGCCCCTGCCCCGGTCTTGCGACGTGCCCTGGCCACTTTTGGACAAATTTCCTGACCCAACTCCTTCCTCGAGTCACAGAAGCGGCGACCCCCTCAAGATGCTTCAAGACCGCACCGACCTGAAGGCTAGGCACTTCCTCGCCACCGTGGACGTCTTTGTGGCAGAAGATGTCGCTCTCGAGGAGCTTTTGGCTCGGCCGAAGAATACCACCGAGGAACGCAAAAAAGCTCAGACGGTGATGGATGGCCTCAAACCGCGCTCTTCCCAAGCCTTGTCCTCTATCATCATCGATAAAAACGGCGTCATTTTGGTTGTCTATATAGGTTGGCGCAAGAAGCAGGATAAACTTGATCGTTCCACTATCGAGGAGCTTGTGTCCCCGAAAGTACTGCTCCGTCGAGCCAAGGTGAGTGTCAAGTGTTGGTGCAACTTTGTGATCTTGAACATCTTACAGCCCTTGGCTGAACAATATGCCAACAGAACGCGGGAGGATATGGATTTCTCACTTGAGGAATACATCTATGACGGAATCCCGGCAAGTCTTTCTCACATGCCCTATCATCGCGTTGTTGAGCAATTCCTTCTACAGGCGGAGACCAACGAGAGGTTGTACGTGGCGAGTCAAGTCGTGGCGGCAGCGCACCAGCCCAGTGCACACGAGCGCGATAGCCGTCATCGGCCCCACAATGCAGCCGATGGCGATGGGCGCACCATGGCCTACCCCACTCCAGAGAACGTCCCCCCGCCGCAGCTTGGCCATTTTGGAAAACGGCAGCAGACTGTCCTGAAAGGGCGCCGTGAACCGCAGCGCAAAAAAACCAAGATCGAGGAAGTTGAAGAGGTTGACGAAGATGGTGACTATGTCGATGTTGGCGTCCGAGCTGGAATCGAAGATCAAAGCGACAACGAGTACATGAAGCTGGATGGGATCAGTCACGAAACATGCGGTGTGATTCATCTCGTGCATGCTTGGGTTCAACAGGGCACCGGGGACGGTGTACGCATCAATGCGTTTTTCCCTAACGTTTTTCCCTAGCTGATATTTTTCCAGGACCTGATTGGACCGTCGCAGGACATTTCCAAGGGAGGTCTGAAGGGGAATGCAAACCGCATGTATTTTGAAGCCACCCAACCAGCCACTGCCATCGTATCCAGAATTTTCAGGGCATGTTTTCCACAAGACCACGAAAACATGGAGAAGGTTTTTTTGGCGGCACGATACCTAAAAGAGGACCTGGGCCCCTTTCCAGGCAGAGCCATCGTTTGGAAAGCCCAAGTCTACCTCCATTGCGACGGATTGGACGGCACAGAACCAACAGCCACCACTCCCTCGGGGTCTTTCAGGGGAGGAGCTATGGTCTTCCCTGACCTGGGAGCCAAATTCGAGTATGTGATCATACCTGTTTTTTATTGTGCTGTCTCAGCGTCTTTCATTGGCCTTCAGGTATAGATCGGGGGACATTTGCATTGCTCGCGCTTCTGCCCTATACCACGCTGTTGAAGAATGGGAGCCTGCGCCCTGCAGTGCCGAAAATGCTGCCCTGCGACTGACACCAGGACGAGTAAGCACAGTCTATTTCTGCCCCCAGAAGACGAAGAACAGTTTGGAGGGCAAGATGGAGAACTGGGTCAATCGTACTGTGGGTGGGTGTGTGGCAAATGCTGCCGACATCAAGCGTTCCGCTGGAAGGAAAGCTCTAACCGACAAGAAGCGGGTGGCCCGAAAGAAGGAGCGCTTTGAAAATAAGAAAAGGAAGGAGGCTCAAGCAGCACGGGCGGCCAAGGAGGATTGATTTTATATTGGTTTACGATATCGTTCTTGCAATGTGATAACTCTGAACGTCATGATTGAATTGTCAAAATCGAGATGGTTGGTCCCAGGTATGCGGTAACAGCCAGCCTCCGGCACCCCAGCATCATCTCCGCCGCCACGCCCGCTCGATTGGCCTTCGAGAAACTTGCGAGTGGTGGTTTGTAACTCCCGTGGTCAGCGAAGAGTCTCCCAGAGGCAGACGAACGATCTTCCCTTGAACCTTCGTGCCTCAAGATATTCCATCCGATGAGGTATCCTGAGTTTTACGCCGCATCGTGATTCCTGCCTTTAGGAGACTAAAGAGTGCACGCGCTGACTTGGAAACGAGCAAATTGTGAGCAAGAATGCGGAGAGGGGGAGACGTGCGCATGCAGGAGACGTCTCAGGTTGCCACCGTCAAACGGATGGTAAATTTGGGCACCGCGTCTTCTCGGCTCGACGAGCTAGTTCTCCCGGGGCGAACTGTAAGAAATATAATTGAGCTAGTATACGTTGAGTACAAGGTTGAGTATACGCGAAAGCGTTGTTTGGCCGCGCATGGCAGAAGCTTCCGCGAAACTTCCGCGAAGCCGCGCTGACAAAGCATGTGCGAGCTTCAGACGGGCGAATCCCTGGGCACATTGTGGTGTGCTTGACGAGATACCACACTCCCACTTGGCACATTATGGTGTGCTTGAGTACATAACAACTTTATACCTCGTTGGAGATCAAATGGACGCGGTAGCTACCTGCCCGAGGTCAGTCTTTATCGGCTGGGGATATGTTCCAGTGCTGATCAGCGTTTAGCTTGACAACTGGATACTCCCAGGGAACATTACTTATGGTCTGCTTGAGCGACTTTTCATCGTCAAATCCGATGGAATCGGTTGTGGCTTTCCCAAGGTAAGTCTGTATCGGCTGGGGATACGTTCCGGCGCTCATCAGCCTCACTGCCAGGGAAATATTCGGTACATTATGGTGTGCTTGACGCTTTTGCCCCGCCCGCTGGACATCCAATAACTCGGCACATTATGATGTACTTGAGAAGTATTTTGATCCGACTTTTCACCTGCATTCCACCTCCCCGCGGCGTTGTCTCGTTTCTGTGAGGTTCCTCTACATTTTTGGTCACTTTGTGAGCTGCTTTCAATTATTTAGGAGTACTTGTTACTGACTGGCTTCCACAAGCCGGAGAACAACTCAAGGACGGTGACGGTGATGACGACGATGAAATAGGCGGGAGTGGGAGGCGGTCAGGCTATCACAAGCTATACTCCTGGTGTGCGTATGCAGTAATCCACTGACTTGTTCTAGCTGCTTGAGCGATCCGTGACCTCGTGAGGGTCAGTCTCGCGGCCCTTGTCGGAGTCCTCTTGGAAAAATTTTGGACACCCAAACGGCAGTTACCAGGTCAATGTCGCGTTCCCGACGGTCGGGTCTCGCAAGCTATACTCACGGTGCGCACATGCGCCATCTCTTCCGCAATAATGCACTAATCTATTGTAGCCGCTAAAGCTTTCGATCCGCGAAGCTCAGTTCCACGGCACTGGTCCATCGATGCGGTGCGGGAACTGCACGAGTATCAAGGTTTTCACTGGAGCCATGCTGACTGGCTCACTATTTCATCTGACGCACTACGAGGAACCTCGTCAGCAATCATCATGCTCGTTCTTCGTACCCCTGCCACCTGCGATCAGTATCCTGAACAATGAGGCCCCTCCCGGCAGCGGCGAGGCCTAGGACGAAGTCCTTCGCGGAGCCACGAACGTCGACAAGTTCGTCTTCTTCATCAGGTGCTTCGCCTGGTTAGTGGCTACATTTCTCTCCCCCACCCCCCCCCCCCCCCCCCCCCCCACCCCCCCCCCCCCCCCGTTGCTTACCGCTGTCCTGAGCGCACGCCAAGTGTCCGTGATGCTGTGCCTACCCCGCTATTACGCACTACTGTGCAAATTCAACAAGGGACAAGGTCGAGGACATGGCGATGATCGCGTCTGGCTCCACAGGCGCTCTCGATGATCGTGTATATGCCGATGCCATTCTACTTAATCCCCACCTCACTCCGAGTTCTCACCGAGTCGATTTTTCTTGCTATACCGAGCGAAGATCGACCTAGCTTCGATTTTAGCTCTTTCTTCAATAAGCTGAGGCTCACCAAATAGAATTCGCTTTGTTCAAATTTCTGGTTCAATAATTTGGATGTAAGTATGTAGTAAAGTCATGATTTTCAACTGCCCATCATGGTCAATTTTATGCACTAGGAAGACTTTTGTCTCTCGCCTGTTTGTGACCCGCTGCTTGCGGCTACTTCCTATCATGCATGATGTATAGGAATCGTAGGTAATTCGCGGTCACATGATTTTCTGTACAAAGAGTTTCCTCCTTTCACTTCATCCCGGAATCCGTCGTCCATCCTTCCTCCGCTTGAAACATCCAATTCCCCAATTCCACCTTGAACTTCGGTCAGTCATGCCAAAAACCCCGAACAAGCCTGCTCGCTCTCCCCGGTCCCCAGTACCAAGTCAAACATTCCGGAAGCGAATCCCTCCAAGCTCCCTGATTAAAGGTGTGTCTCATTTCCGCAGCTAATTGCCTACTCTCTGCCCATTCTGTAACCTTTCTTCTATCATCGACCCTTCGGCTTGATCTTTTCTTTATACCTCGTACATCTTCCGTGTCATCCCGCCATCTCACTTCGCACTTTCCTTAGCCATTCCAGCAGCAACGAAGCAGTCCACTCACCCTTCCAGGTCGTCTTCATCAAGTCAGACAGCTATCAAGCGACCCCCTTCTCGCTGTCTGGTCGGCGGTGCGTCTCATCCCTCCATGCCTCCGCTAAACCTCATCCTTCTCCCAGCATCTTTGCCTCGTCGGGGGCCGAATTTCAAACAAACGTTCAGAAAACAAGTCGCCCTCATCTTTCGCCTCCCCCAGGAAATTCTGGATCATATCATCCATACAGACATTTCCAAGTACAAAAATGATTGGCTTGCTCTGATCATACGCCGTGTCATGCTCAGCCTCGTGTGTTCACACTGGGCCGAGACCATCGATGGCACTCCCCACTATTGGGACACTCTAGCGGTGTACCCCTTCATGAACGAGCGCTTCATCAAACATTGCGTGACGAGGATGAAATCTCCTTCGCTAACCATTCGAGTTTTACTGGCTTCAGTGGTGGATCGGTACACGACGGGATGTGGTTTTATTCAACCCCCGTCTATCTCTTTGAACAAGTTCATCACCGTCCGGCTTCCGTTGCTGGAGTCAGTTTTGTTGCGAACCAGAAACCTTTACATGGAAACCACCAGGGCGTCTCACGCAGTAGCTTTAATGCGAAGTGTGGTGCAATTAGGAATTCCAGTTGCAACCGACGTGTCCATCTGCAGCTCCTGGAAGTCACCACTCACTGCTGTGGGAAGGGAGATGGACCTACCGAACATGAACACAGTCGTCTTGGATGTCGGACATCCTTTGTCCTTCGGCTCCAGTACCTTCTCCCGAGTCACCACAATGAAGTTGAGATCTTTCTGGCATTCGCTGGCCTTGGACGCGAAGTACCTCATGGTGGCTTTGGGCGAGGCGAATGTTCTGGAGGTGCTCGAATTGGAGGAATTCAGCTGCAAAGGAGTTGGTGAAGCCACTGCGACAGTTCTGGAAGCAGTTACACACTTCAAAATCACCTACCTGGCGGACGAATGCGCTCAAGTGGCGAAACTTTTTAGACTGCCATCGCTGGTGCACCTGACTGTCACGACCCACCTCTGGGCCTCTATCATGCCCCTTTTCCATGCCGCGCCCGATTTCTTTCGGACGGCAGAACATGTAATTTTGTCCTGTGAAGATTTGAACATGATTGAGCTGCGTTCAGCCGTTCTGCCGATGACGAGGGCAAAATCCATCGACCTGCATGAATGCACATTCTCCACAGTGGAGACATTCAAAGAACTGGTACTTATCCCAGAGTTTCGTGCAATTCCGCTGAGATTCCTCAGACTGCCGTTGGATGACTATGTCTCAAAGGACACACTGCAAGCTGCTCTCTCCGTCCTTCCACAGGATTGTACTTTAATCACGTCCGACAATGACAATCACCTACGCTGGAGCCAGGACGCGAGTGGTTTGAGGTCAACAGAGAGTGCGGAGTGGGAGGAACCACTCTGCAGGTGGCCAGAGATCACCAGTGGCCGCATCTTGTTGGAAGGGGTTGATGAATACGGAAGGTCTTGCTGGAATGGTGGTTTAAGCACTTAAAGCACTTTTTCGATTTTCTTTCTGGTCGTGGGCACAGGCGTATATGAGGTTTTGTTATATCAATGATAGCTGAGATAGCGAAAGTCAGCGATACATCAAACCCCGTAATGAGGGACATTTGATTTGATACATCACCTTACCCACATGTCCCGTTTTAGTATCTCTACGCGCCCGCCGCTCCGCCCCGCCTGGCGCGCTTGCTTGCGCCTGTTGGTCCGTGCGTCAAGGGAGGCGCGCCTTCGGAAAAGAAAAGTTGTTTACACATGTTATGATCAGACGCCTCTTTCCACCATTCCTCATTAGCCCTGGTGGCTCCCCCCTTGCTGGCCTGGCAGCCTGTGCGTCCACCCACCTATGTTTATTGGTCTGCGCTACCTCCCCGTACCCATATCTTCTCACCACGCCTCCTCGTTTGCATCCTGCATCGGCAAAAAACTGCCCGCGCCAGCTCGCTACCAGCGCCCTGGGCTCTAGGCCTTCAAGTTCTATCCATGGCACTACCAGGTCCATGGTGTCTGCACCCAAAATTTCAGGGTGCTTCTCCTCTTCGCTGGCCCTTGGGACGACAAACCGTACCCCGTCCCCGTGCGCATTCCTTTTCACCTTTTGCCTGCTTCTGGCCCCTCAAATCCGACAGCCACAGTACCATACACCTTTTACCACAACACACCCGGCTTTTCGTAGCCAGCCGCTGTATAATAGCCGCTTAGGAACCAAAATGGGGCGGGTTCCGCACCCGCAGCCCCGCCGGCGCGCTTCGCTTGGCTGGCCCTCCCTGCACCCATTCACACCCATATCCGCCCTTGTCGATCCCCCCGCGCCCTTGCGTGTGCCGCCCCGCCTGCCCTCTGCAGCGCCACATGTGCTGGGTAGCGTTATCCGTGCGCCGCACCACCCCCTTCCGCTTTCAACTGCTTTGCGCCTCCCGTACCTTGACCAACCATATGCACCCCCGCCTCGCGATCTTCAACCGCGTCACCGCCGCCGCTGCGCCCATTTCTCGCGGTGCGCTGCCGGCCCGCCCCTCGCTGTATCAGCTATTTTCCGCGCATTCACCTTCCCTCCCATGCACCACTCCCTCCTCCTTCATACATACCGCCCTTGACGTACCTTATCTATGCTATAAAAGTCGAATACCTTTTTTTGGTGCCTCCAAAACTCGAAAATGACATTTTCTTTTGTGCAAACCCGTTCAAAAATGAAATAAAATGCTGGGCTTCTAAGTAAAAAAAAAGGCGTATGCAAACGACTGGCTGAATGAGAGAAAAAAATTCGTTGTGATGTTTGAGAGGACCCTACCTCGAATCGAACGAGGTTCTCCATTAGCATTAACTTGAAATGTTCTTCAGTTAAGGATGGCGTTCTACCGATTGAACCATAGGGCCTGTACATAGTGGCTCTGAGGGCAAGTTTGATAGGCTTGAAAAAATTGTAACACAGTCAAAAATTCATTCGCGGCACAAAATTGTGCTGTTAAATGAAACGTCCCTGCCGGGAGTCGAAGCCGTGCCAAAGCTGAAGAGCTGTCTCATCCATGACATCTCGCTACGGACCTTACCTCTAGGTTAAAGGGCTTTGTCTGCTAGGGTCGTACGAGGTTTTGGTCACACTCTGACTCTGACACACAAAACAAAAAAAAATCACTAAGTCCGCCATCCCAAATTGGGAGGTGGACAAGCGTACATTCGAAAGGTGGAGAGTTCATATAGAAGACATAGGTGGGCATAATAATCGGCATATGGTATGTAAACGGGCACGTAGAATCAAGCCAGAAGATATGTAGTAGTTAGAAAACCTATTTGGACATCTTTTTCCTATAAGTCCAAGTTAGCGCAAGAGAGCGCGAGTCAAAGAGGAAAGAAAAGGCGCTTACTGTTTGCGGGCAGGCCCTGCCTGGGTTTCTGCTGCACGCCTGGGGAATCAGAGTAAGAATAAACTCATTACGACGTCGTGAGAGCCCACTTACTTTTTCCCCCCTCGCGTTAACAGCGCCTCCTCGCTCGGAGCGTTCTTCGCCGCCATCTGCTCCCCATGCGTCAGCTTTTTCACGCGTCCAGCGACCTTGGGCTTCCCGACGTAGTCGGCGTCGGCGGGCGTAGGGGCTTTGCGAGCACGCTCCGGACGGCGCGAGGGCACGATCACCAGGTCGTAATTACCGTCAGGGTTACGTATGGAGGGGGTGGGGTGGAGCAGGAGCGGCGGCGGCTTTAGCTTGGGCCTCCGCTGCACGACGAGCCCTGTTCTCCGCCGCAACGCGGGCGGGTAAGTTGTTAGTCGTCGTGTAGATGAGCACAGGTGCAGGGGCGGCAGGGGGCATAGCCGCAGCTGTGACGGCGGTCGTCGACGCGGTCGCCGTCGTGGTGGGCGCGGGAGGAGGTGGGAGGTCGCGGAAGAGGTTGGCGATGTCGGTGAGTGCCTTCGCTTTCTTTGTTTTCTTGCCACCCTTCGCAGGCGCCTTGACCTTCGCCACACCGCCGTTCTCCACCGTCCTCCGTCCACCGCCTTCTTCTTCGTCCCTGTCTCGGCGCAGGCAGCTTGCTCGCCTTGGGAATGTTGGCCATGGGGCGCGATGCCGTTTGAGTGGGCGTCAGCGCCGCGGTAGGCGTCGCTGTTGGTGCAGAGGGGGTGAGGGTAAGCGCCGCAGAGGGTGTAGTTGTCGGCGAAGGCGTTGACGCTGGGACGGGCGCAGTTGTCGGCGCCGAGGGCTTAGGCAATGCTGCGAACGGCGCGAACGATGTAAGACCGGCCTAGCCCACCCCATCGAGCCACGGGGTTAACAGTCGCAGCGCCCGAACCTCCCGCGATACCCCGGCTGGGGCTGTTGCTGACATGCGAGCGGTACGACGAAAACAGCCCCTGCATCTTCCTTTCGGTGTCGGCGTCGATGAGGTTTTCGGCGGGAGCGGGGACGGGGAAATTGAAGCCTCCGAACGACCTGGTGCGCACTAGTGGCGAGGACATGACGGAGCGGTTTGTGTGGGCGAAAGCTGCGCCTGTGTAGCATGGGCGCGGGCGCGGGTGCAAAGCGGGGTCGATGTGTTCGTCAGGCGTGTGCTGAGCGGCGGCATACGCCGGCCCGGAGAAGCCTCCGCGCTTGATAAGCGCTCGCGCGCCGCTGCCGTAGGAATGCTGGGTGGTGGCATCCCTGCGGGCCACGAGTTCGGGTAGATGGTGGGCACTGCGGACGATGGCGACGATGGCGCGTAAGCGCCGTCGTCTAGCACGATCTGAGGGTCGATATCCATCCCACCATCGTCTAGCGAGAACTGGCGCTCGCTCTCCATTCCTCCACCATCGTCTAGCGAAAAGTGGCGCTCGCTCAGGAAATCACCTCACTGAAAGTTAGGTCCCACGACCTGAAAATCCCAAGGCTTTGTCCTGTGCAAAAAACAGATAAGACCAACCCCCGTAGATTAGAATAGGGACACACACAACCAAATACTAGGAGGATGCAACTCGTCGTTTTTGCACCCCTGTGCAAAAGACAAATAAACGCAACTCTCAAAGATTAGATTGACTGTTTGTCCACACATCACCAAATACTAGGGAGATGCATCTCAGTTGGCCACTTTCCGCCCTGATCACGTGCGCCAAATAAGGCAATTCGCGTGCCTTGTTTGCGTTTTTCGCCAGGAATGGGAAACCATCGGCCGGAAGTGACCGGAATACTGTGACCATGCTGAATTTCCCAAAGTTCGCTCGACGCTGCCGGTGAACAACTTCAATGGTACAAAAAAGATAGGCAGAGAAAAGAAGGACATCTTCAGAGCAAAAACAAGGTGGCATTGAAATGTGTTTATGAGTAGTACCACAGAGGGGGCCAGATGTAAGTACAACACTCATAGGTAACAACAAGAAGGCTCTGGAGCCCGGCACATAGCTTAATTGTGCTAAGATAGGCCCCATACATACTCATCCAATCACTTTGATCTCGAAAAACTATCTCTTAATTCAGCATCGCGAAACTCGAAAATCGAAAACCAGCACGCCGTAGACCCGAGTCGCCTCTATCGTGTCCTGGTTTCCGATTTTTGAATTTCAATTTTTTGAATTAGGAGATAGTTTTTTGGACTTAGCGAGGTTAGATGGTTATGTATGAGGCCTATCTTACCAAATGTGTCAGGAAAGGCTGCCACCGTCAGTACGGGCCGCCGCAGCGTTGCCGACGCGCCTTTGAATCACACGGCGCACACTGGCATCCGCGTTGCTGGTCATCACATCTAGCGCTGCTCCTCGTTGCCCACAAACGATGCCGCATGCCCGTCAAGCGCACGGCTGTCACCCGGGTGGGTGGCATATCGTGTTTGCCCACCTGCGACAACCATATGTCCGTGCGCACAACGTGCTCGTGCGGCATCGGCGAGGCGTGAGCAATGCGGTGGGCTGGCGTAAGACGCCGGTAGCGCACAAGGGGGACAGTGCTGTGCGCAGAACGGCGGTGGTCGGTCGTCTGGTGGCGGGTGAAGAGAAGAGGTGACAGATCAGTGTCACAATGGTTCGGCGCTTCACCGCTTTGGAACAAACATGGCACGCGAATTGCCTTATTTGGCGCACGTGATCAGGGCGGAAAGTCAACAGCTATGCATCTTAGACTCTCGCCGCTTTCTACCCCTGTGCCAAAAAAAAAAACAGCTGCAACGTCAACATTAGATAAAGTGGTCCGATGAATCAATGATGTCCTATTTTACCTCCAGTGATTTTTGAGACGAAGAGTAGTAAGACCAATTTTATTCTGCACGACTCGTGTACTGTCAATTCAATCCTGCTGATCCTTCTGCTCCGTTTTAGCTGTCAAGTTTTCCAACCAGATGTCCTTCTTTGTACATGTGAGATCCATCGACAGGTGTGTTGTGAACAACCTCCCTGTTTTTTTTTGGCGGCCTTTGCATCTCGGCAGTGCCCCGTATACCCTGAATGGAGGCAGTTTCCCACCCGGTGGAGTTTCCAGACGCAGAGGCTGAACTACATGGGTATTCATTCAAAGACCTATGTAGGTTGAAACAAATCGACCTATGGTCAACCTACCATACGGTGAATGTTCCCTCACAACATGGATGGCAAAACTCAACCTCAATGCCCAGTTCTTGCACAGTGCTTTATCAATGCCTGCACATTCCACGGAGTTCGCACCTGTTCGCACCATCCCGAGGGGGTCCTTTTGCAATGTAGTTTACACGAGCATTTTTTGTTGACATGCTCGCGCTTGGGAATGGTAAAATAGTTGTGGCAACAGTCAGTGAGGTGCATGCTTGCGGCAGCAAGCACCTATACCTGAGTTGACGCAGGATGGGCTTGATACGTGAAGAAAGCGATTAACACCTCGACGATGGCTAACCTTACTTGAATTCGTGATGATTACCTACTCACTTACTTACGCTACATACAAAAACTTGCGAATGGGATGTAACTAATTTTAAATTTTAAATTTTGCGAACACAGCGAATCTTATCCGCATGGGGACCATACTTAGCGTGGCAGATTCTGTCAACGAAGCCAAATTGATTGAGCAGAGATACAAATAGGCTGAGAGATCGTAGCAGTATGGGCGAGTATGAGAGAGATGTATAGGCTGTAAGAATGGTGCATATGGGATACGAAATGTAACGCGAAGAGATACGTGGGCCCAGGCGGCAATGCAGTTTACGTCTCGTCCTCCGGGCTGCGGACATGCTTCGGTGGAGGGGCGGCAAAAAGCTGCCTAGCTTCGCTGGAGAGAAAGTTTGGTTTGATTGATATCGCACGGCAGGGAAACACGTACGGAATTACTTGTTTATCGCCCTGATAAAGAACGTCCTCGAGTGCGCGTACAGCCTGCATTTTGAGATCCCACACCTCGTCTCTGACAGCATCTTCGGCATCGCGCAAAACCCCCTTTTCCTCCCCTTGCTGTGCGTGCGCGCGGACGGCCGAGATCTTGTGGATAGCACGGCGTTGGTGATCCACCGTGATAGCCTTCTGTTCGAATATGCCACGCGCCACAGGGTCTTGGGTGTCCATCTTGGCGTTGCGGAGGTTGCAACTAAGGACGAGGAGTCGGGCCTCCTGTGCGAAAAATGTATATGAATCCAATACTGCGGATTGTACAATTAGCGTACCTGTTTTTCAACAGTTTCATTCATGTGATCTTTAACGGTGACAGGGGGAGAACCAGGAGGTAGGAGGGTAATTGGAGCGGAGCCTGGAGGACGCACAGGGCGGCTTTTGGTCAAATCGAGGTTGGGGTTTTGAGGAGACATTTCCTTTGTTGTTTGACATCAAACAACGTGAGAATTGATGTGTGCCGAATGGGCCGACGATGAACCAAAAATTTAATATTGAAGTCTCTGGCTGTAGTAGCGCTGAATATTGGATATAATACAATATAGCATACAAGCAAGGCTGGCCTTCACAGCTTGGCCCGGATGTTGGCACGTCCAACTTGGAATTGGGGCATATAGGTGGATTCAAGGGGTAGAAGATGGTAGCTCGTCCTCCAACGCGTCGGGGCGTTCCTGAATTGAGTTGGCGCTGTGGAGTTGGTAACAAGAATCTTAATAAATGACGATGCTTTGCCTACAGTTAGTCGTCAGGTTTGATGTGATGCAGAAAAGAAAAGGGGCGGCATACAAGAAAATGTAGTCCACCGAGACCTAGTTTTCGCCTTTATGGACACAGCTAAACAATTAGAGGCCTTGCGCAAAAGCCATTGGAGCCACCTCGTGGCTTTTCGGCAGTGCGCAAATGAATGGCTCCACCGCCAGATTATGATGTAATGGCTTCATATGGCTCCGTGGAGCCGTTCACCTGCCATTTTTGCGCACCGCCGAAAAGCCACGAGGTGGCTCCAATGGCTTTTGCGCAAGCTCGCTATTATCAGTGCTTGGGTGATTTTATTTTGAAGAGGACTCACCGACAGACATGACGGGAGAGGGAAACTGTCCAAAAGGAGACTGTGTCTCGTGACATTTTGCGATTGTTGATCGTTGATCGGAGATCGTATGGGAAATGGGAAAAACGGCGATCGTAAAACGGCGGATCGTCCGGGAGAAAGTGCGGGGATTATATAATTGAACACGGCATCTCGGCACCTGCAGCTACCACTGGCCTCTCAGCGTCCTCTGGCGTTTTAGTGCTCTCAGATGTCATAATGTCTAGATCTTAATCTATTGAAGCCTAACATTAGTTGCAGAGGAGACTAACCGAGGCCAACGTCCGGCACCGGGTAGCTCCGGGTAGTTTAAGGTTCGGACTTGTTCAGCGGGTTTTCTGGCCGCCACGGTTGACGTTCAAATCTTAGCCTCTCAGAGCTGAAGCTGTGAAGCTCTACACAGGAAGCTGCAATCGAATTAGCAGGACACATTTATTGTGCCAATTATCAGTCAAACATTTAAGTAAATCTATAGCCAGAGGCTGGTTCATTTTTGTTTGCCGTTGCAGGGCGGGTCGACGATCTACAGCACACGTCAATATACCTTCGGTGTGCATTTCTCGCCCAAGCTCAAGCCAGTAACTCCAGCGTTATCGACACCACACACCAAATTAATGTGAAGGACTTTCTATAGGGGCCCGGGGTGGCTGACACTCTTTGATCGCCGCGCGTTGCCGCCGCACTTGCCGCCGGTCGATTTCCCGGACTTTCCAAAGCCCGTACTTCCACGGATCGCAAAACGCGTTTCCCGCTCTTCTGAGTCTTCATTCTTTCCACTCCTGTCGCGGTCGGGTGCTGTCCACCCGACCGTGAAGATATATATTCGTATTCTCAATGCCTCAACCCCAGTCTCCCACCCTCTCTTTACTATGTCCAAGCGCAGGCACCGCGACCGCCACATCGACATTCCTCCCGATATCCCCTCGTCAACTGGCGGCCCTTCCATCCCACCCCCTGCCTCCGAGACGATATTGCTCGAGACGTCCCATGTCAACGTAGACGGCTCAGTCCGGCGCGGCGCCAAGATGCTCGAGGTGCCAGGGTCACCCAGTAGCAACAAGGAGAACACCGCACTTTTGCTGAGGCCGGACGACCCGCGGAAAATCGACACCGCTGTACGATCTACATGGTCAACTCGACGACGATGACGACTTTCCACCTCCTGTGGATGAGGAAGGCCGGGATATGCGCGATTCAGTGCGTGTATCTCGTTTTTGATTGTTTTCTATATACTAATTTCTGTGGCTCAGGATTTTCCTTTGCGCGAACGGGCTCGGGAGAGTCGGGAGGATTTTCTCGTTGAGATGCTCCGCATGGAGGGCTGTGGGGATCATCGCTCATACGATGTGTGCCCACTGTGCTCGACCGAGAAAGCGGAGTACCGTTGCACGGATTGCTTGGGTGGAGACCAGCTGATTTGCCAGGCGTGCATCGTGAAACGGCACATCCAACAGCCTTTGCATCGCGTCGAGGTAAGCCACATATTCATTTTACTTTTTTTTATTATTATCAATCTTCGACGTATAGCTTTGGAATGGGCAGTTTTTCGATCCCACTACCCTGAAGGCGCTCGGGCTCCGTATTCAGCTCGGGCACTGGACATTTGTCGACCCTCGCTGTCGGGCGCCCGAGCCTGCTGCTGGGGACGCCTTCGTCATTGTGGACGACCACGGGGTTCACGAGGTGAATCTGGATTATTGTGGGTGCGGCGGTGGCCACAAGACGAGGCAGCTGCTCCGCGCGCGGTTATTCCCAGCGACGGTTCAGGCGCCGCGAACCGCCAGCACGTTCTCTGGGATGCGGCGTTTCCAGCTCGTTTCGTACGAGTCGAAATGCTCAGCGTACGAGTCTTACCGCAGTCTGGCGCGGGAGACGAACAACACCGGGGTCGGTGAGCCCACAAAGGTGTGTCCTGATATTTTGAGAAGGGTCTAGTATTAACATATCAGTAGGATCGCTATCACCAGTTCCTCCGCATGGCCCGCGAATGGGAGAACCTCGAGATGCTCAAGCGCGCGGGCAGAGGCCACGACCCAACCGGCGCAGCGGGTACGGGGCCAGGGGAGTGCGCTCTACTTTGTCCAGCCTGCCCGCACCCTGGCAAGAACCTACCGCCCAATTGGAAGGACGTGCCCGAGGATCAGAAGTGAGTAATAATCATGTGGGGTTGTTCGATGTAATCAATCGATTTAATGTCCAGGTTTTTGTACGCCTTATTTCTTGCGATGGACGCCAACTTTCGCCTCAAACGCAAGGACGTGTCGAGCGAGGACGCAGACCCAGGCCTATTAAGAGGCTGGAGCTCTTTCACAGAGGTGTCGGCGTACATGACACACTTGGCCGATAATTGAGACATGCCGCAAGAGGTGCGTTTTTCTTTCTGCGTATAATGCCACCTAGATATCTAATCTAAGCTCGGAGGAGTACCTGTGTCGCACATGACACGGTGGAACAACCAGACAAGGAAGCTCGGGGCACGGCATCGTCGGGGATCGGCGCCGTGGACTGTGCACGGCACAACATAAAGCGGCCGAATGCCGTCGGCGACTTACAGTTCGGGGAGAGGTACGCAAACAGCATCTAATTTACTGCGCTCGACTTATCAATATCAATTCAGGTATATAAACATCGATTATATGTTCTTCAAAAGCATGGCGGGGACGTCGCTGGATCGTTTCTTTGTGTCATATGATATTGCATGTCAATGGCACAAGAACATCTGGGTGCGAATGGCCAAGTACAACCCCGAAATCCGCTATATCCACGACGTCGGCAAATTCATGACCTTCCTCGTCCCCAAGTTCCACCTTCCCGCTCATATCGAGGCGTGTAACCTCAACTTTTCATTCAACCTTACGCGATGGGTCGGGCGGACGGACGGCGAGGCTCCGGAGAGAGGCTGGGTCAACGCTAACCCCCTCGCGGGCAGCACGAAGGAGATGGGGCCGGGAGCGCGCCGCGACGCGCTGGATAACCACTTCAACGACTGGAACTACAAGAAGATCATAGCGTTGGGTTAGTAGTTAAACTCTGAGGTGTCGTCGAATGATACTGATTTTAAAACATTACCAAGGACGCGTGATGTTGGAGAAGATGGAGGAGGCCGTGCCGGAGATGGTGGAGACGGCGGCGGCGCTGACGGAGATGGAGTCCGCATTGACAAGAGCAGCCGGCGGCGCCGAGTTCAGCCCCGTGGTGAAGTGGACGGAGATGGCGAGGAAGTGGGAGGCCCCGCCTGCTGCCCCCACGGAGCCAGCACCGGTGATACCGGAGGCGCCTCCGCCGAACCCGTTCGAGACGGTACACAAGGATGAGCACCTGGCCCATGTGCCATCAGCTGGCGGTGGAGGCGGCAAACCGAGAGGCGACGGGCAAGCAGTTGGAGGGAGAGGTGAGGGAGGACATGCACATTACGGAGATGATATCCATGGGCTGCAAGCTAGAGAGACAGCAGTAAGTCCCCATTTCATGCTCCGATGCCGACACAAACTGACGCGTTCTTTCTTAGGAGAGGCCTGGGGTTCGATGTGGCAGCCACCGGTTTATACCCGACTACAGAGCAGCGCCGGGCGATGGTGGAGCGGACGAGCAAGATGCGCCGCAAGATCATCGCTTGGATAGCCATCCAGCACGACTTTTTCCCCGCCGTGAAGGTTCTGCGCCAGCGAGAGGACGCCGCGCGCGCGAAAATTGCGCGGACGCAGCCCATCCAGGGGGTGGAGGTCCACGACATCCGCCTCTGGTTGCCGAGCGGGATGATGAGGCTCCCCGGCGCCGCACTCGCCATCACCCAGCTTCTCAAGGACGCGGTTGACCACGAGTATCGTCTACGCGTGGGGCAGACCAACGAGGCCCTTCACGAGATTCGTGGGCGCCTGCTCGTTCGTTCGACGTTGGACAAGCGCAAAGATGCACGCGCGCGAGGGGTGCGCGAAAACATGCGCTCTAACGCGAAGCTCGACGGGCCCAACGCCGAGATCTACCAGATGGCGGAGGAATACCGCACTGCGCGCGGTGCCTTGGAGGTGTTGGGTGTGGTGTTGGGCAAGCAGGACTGGTCTGTGACGCTGAAGCCACTGGCGGAGGGGGATATCTGAGGGATGCCTCGCGCGACGTTCGCGGACCCAGATCGTCAGCGGGGCGCAAAGGGCAAGGGAAGGAAGGGAAAGAGGCCGCCGAAGAAGAAGAAGAAGGTGGAGCAACCGCTGTCATGGATATGGACGTCCCAGGTCAATCCTGGAGACCCCGAGTCCGTAAACGAGGGTACGTGCGGCTTTGCAGCCTACAACCTATAGGCTGACGTTTTAACAGCTTTGCGCATTGAGTGGGCGAAGACGCGGGCAAGGGCAATGCGCTGGGCGGAAGAGGTGGCGTTGTTGGAGGAGGAAATGCGACGGATTCGCCAATTCCTTACGTGGCGTGCTGGCTGGTGGACCGAGCGGGCAGACGGGCGACAACGGGAGGATGGTCCGCAGCGCGAGGAGGAGAGAGCCTACGCTTGGCACGCAAAGCTCCAGACGGACCTCTGCGAGCGGTTCGAGACGCTGTGGAAGGACTTGCCTGAGCTGGTGCGAAAGGGGAGGTCTGGCGAGCTCGAGGTGCAGGTGACGCTGGCGGCAGGGAGCGTGTCGACAGTGGCGGACGAGGACGAGGACGACAGCGAGTCGAGTAGCTCCGAGGACGATAGCAGCTCCAGCGGCTCCGAGGACGACAGCGACGAGGGAGCGCGACCTGTGCCTTTACCGCGACCCTCAACAAGCGAGGCACGAGCTCAATTTGTTGAAGCGTCTGTCTAAGAGAGACTACCCCAGACTGTGGTGTAACGTCTATGCGTTTCTGGTTCTTAGAATTATGTGCATTGTAATATCCTGGCGAGAAATGAAGGTATTGTTTGAAACATGGAAATCAATCTGCACCTATTACTCTCGACATTGAGAGTACAGGCAGGGATGAAACCGTATGTGTGAAATGCGCGGAAAAGCGCGACAAAAAAGAAAACTGTCACGGGGTCACGACCTATGACTTGTATCATAGTCATTGTCAACAACTTTTAGTAGATCACTCGTCTCCCATACTACTTAATCGCAGAGACATCCCAACGAATATTTCAAAATGGCGGGACCCCCAGCCAGCGAAATTTTCCGTGTAAGGCTCGCTCCGCCTCGATTAGCGGTCTCCAGTTTCACCGCCCACTCTTACACCAAACTATCCGAGGGCCAAGTGCTAGCTGCTCAAATGTCGAATCTCGCCGTCCCGACCCATTGGTCCATCGCACCTGACATGAACAGCAACATCATTACCGCCCTATGTAATGATCTCGATTCTTCTATTCCGACTCACCCCGCGACACCTAATATTATGGCGACAATCACTCGGCTCCAGCAAGACTGGCAGCGGAACTTTGGAGACAACGCGTTCGAGGATCATAGTGCGGGCCTCGAGATGACGACATCCGAGGCGTCTAATCAACTTCTCATGGCGGTAGTGGAAATAGTGCATCTATTGACCAACGACAGAGACTCGCTACTGAAGCGCAAACCGTATGCGCACTCATGCGTAATTGACAACTCCATAAAGAACACGGACGACCAGTTCTATGTTGGGGTTGAAGATAAACGCGTTATCGGATCTCTACGCGTTTTTACAGAACTCTCCAGACGTGTTGGCTGTGGGGCTCTTGACACAGAGATAATTGCAGCAACAGATCAACCCAATTGGTGGATTATCGTCAACAAGGTATGCTTTGGCAGAATTTGTCTCCCATCCTGTAATCGATAATGATACTTGTCAGGGTGCACTTTATGCTGGTGCATATGAACTGGACTGGGTCATATGGGCCGGCGTCGCCGCATATTGCGTTGGTTATCGCAAAGGAGATCACATTTTTTGGTCTACTCCCTTCATTAATCGACGAGATGCCAATGACGAGCTCAAACCAAACCACCTGAATCGGATTGCCACCCTTAACTTCATCTTCGGTAACCAGCCTCCTCCGCAAGTGCCACAGGTCGATCTCCTCCTCCTCTTCCTAGCTGTTGCATTGAGGGGAGCTGAAGCCAAAGGTTGTGCTTGGGTCAGAGCGCAGTTTCCGAATCTGTGTGCTGTTGACTTCGTAGAGCCGTCGAAGCTCACCCAGCCACACCCCGAGTTCTCTAACACCGGTAGCGAACTCGATACCATCGGTGATTATGACCAGAAAAGCTCTAGCAGCGACAGCGTCAGTAGCGGGGATAACTATTCTCCGCCACCCAAGAACGCAGTGTGTAGAGCCACAACTTCCATGATTTTAGGTGGCCATCGGCTCAGCGGAAAATGGTACGGCGATCTCGGGCGCCACAGCGGGTTCTCCGTGAATATTCTACGTTATCATGCCACAGGTGAACAAAGCATGGTGTATGAGGGGGAGCTACTTGAGAACAGCAAATTTGTCTCTGCTGTTGCAATAAAGGTATCCGAGGACACGGAGGCTCTAAAGACGGAGTTTCGCAAGTATCGCAGCCTGAAACAAAAAATGGGAGACACCATTCCGCGCTGCTATGGCCTCTACGTCAACTCGGGGGGCACCGCATATCTGGTCACCGACCTCATTCCCTACGTCACCCCTTCCCGAGATCTAACAAAAGCAGAACGGTGAGCGTTGTGCATTGGCGAGGGTCATATGTACTTAATGATGGTTTTCAGGGGGGCAGTTTACGCAGCGCTCCGCAAAATGCATCACGCGGGGTGGGCTCATAACGACGTAGTAGGCTCTGGCTCTCCGCGCAACCTGCTGTGGAACTCCCAGGGCCGGCCAGTGTTGATCGACCTGTTTACTGCCACCCGGCATAGATGCCACGCTGGCTGTGATGAACTCACGGCACTCCAAGAGCTGCTCAAGCTGAAGGCACGAGACATTGTTATTTGGGCCCAATAATATACTTGTATCTCCCTCATAGTAAATACCAAGCAGTCAACCCGCACCGCGAGCGCTTGTAGATTTTAATATGACTTGTTACTAAGACATGATGACAAACATAACCAATATCCACAAGGAAGACTGCCGCCACTGCCACTGCCACTGGAGATGGTCGCCCGGTGGGAGAAACAGTGCCAGGATTCAAAGAATATCGGATTACGCAATCGCTCAATCTGTCAGTCACCCCTTCAAGTTGAACTTCAAGTCCGCTCTCCATACACTCACGTGTCCTGGCAGGCACTCAAAGAATGGGAGCAACAGGCTCAGCAAGGCCACGTACTAACCTTTCTACTTGTATTGTGTTTCAATATGTTGATTTATTATCGTTATTCTAGTCCGCCGACATAGCCGAGCTTCAAACTCAACTGGGCGCATCAATATTCTTGTGAACCCTTCGAGAGGGGCAGAGACGAGATAATCGGTAAACGGTCGATGGTGCTTGATCATTCATACGTACATACACCGTTTTATTTCTTGTGATCAACCATCTGCTCCAACCGATGCAATTCATTTACGGTTAATGATATTCAGTCATCATGGCAGAATCTCGCCAGAGGTTCCCAGTCGACTCGCAACACTTCTCAAGGTTGCTTCAGGCCCAGGCGCTCTTGTGCCCGCCCCGGACACGGCAGCTCTTCCGGCGCAGAGATGTAATTAAAATAGAGCTGTTTAACTGACTATACACATACATGGGTCAAGATATGGAGGCATCTAGAGGTAAATACATCTAGTTCTGAGTGCGGGCTGCGGAGCGAGAAGGGCGTGCACGGGAGGATTTACTCCGAAACCCAGATACTGACGAGGGGGTTGGTGACTGTTTTCTGCCTGGGTAAATATGAATGGGTTTCTTCGCGGTCCTTGGCACGGCTGATCCAGGCGCTGCGGACCGGGAAAGGTGTGCAGAGGGTTGACCCTGGGACTCTAATTCTGACGAGGGGGCTGGCGCCTGCTCTACAACTGGCTCCTTCCCGGAGGCTGGAGCAGGTGCCCCTGGGCTCCCCTGAGGAGGGTTTGCTGCTGCAGCGGGCCCAGGGTTGGTTAACGTTCTGGCCATCGAGGACCGGACAAGTGCATCAAATCCTTCCTTGTAGTCAAGATAGCGGTCCTTCCACACATGGGCAGGGATGCCTTGCGTCTGATCAAAGTTGAGATCGTGCAATTTGTACAGACACAGGAAAACTCACGCCATGCAAGGCGTCCAAAGCAACTTTGTGGGTGACGCCCCGCAGACTAGCGTCAATGAGAGCGTCAACAATCGCTTTTGCCTCGAAAGGCGTCATGGGTCCGAGAGCTACAATAGCCTGAGGCCACTGGGGAAGCACCGGCAATTGGGGGTGGAAAGGTAAAATCCCGTTCATAAAGGGCGGCAGCATCCCGTTGGACTGAGGCTGCGGAGGGAGGGGGAAAGGGTAAGGATGACCAATGCCAACGCCAATGAAAGGTATCTGTCCAGGGCCATTTGGGGTGCGCGTATGTATTCCCGGCGGCTGAAGAAAGGGGAGTGTTGGGCCATTCGAAGGGAGGCTATCCGCCTGAGGACGCGCATCATACGCTCGCTGAGCATGGACGGGCTGGAGAGAGTTGTACTGCGACATCCTGAGGGGGACACAGGGAATGGACGAGGCAGAGGATAAGTAGAAGGAGGCTCTTTGTGCTCATATACTTCCTCCGAGAAATCATGTGATCGCTCTGAAAAGTCGCATCTGCCTACATGACCCATCTGGTAATTATGTACCAGTCCCTTCGGATTCCTCCAAAATTAGGGGGGAAAGTTCAACCGATCTTGTAAGTTGGATTTGAAACGAGCGGCTTCAAAAAAGTTTGAGAGCAATCTAACGGAAGCAGGCACGTAGATCGATAACTAGTAGTCGACTCAGAGTAGTCTAGTATTCAATTGACAGGCCACAACCTGCCACAACACGATGCAAGTCTCTGTAGTTTCCGAGTATTAATAATTTATTTGAAGAATATGGATGTCACCTGCCTGCGATTTAGCTTGGTTCAAGCGACGGCAAAAATTGATGGCATGCCGGATTTCCACAAGCCCCAGTGAGGGCGTCCGAGCGCGAGTGAGAGAGATTGCCGCCGTAAAACGGCGGTAAACTTGGGGAGCACGGCGCCATGGAGCAACGAGCTAGTTCTTCCGCGGTGGGGGTGGAATTTTGAGGAGACAATGAAGCAGGAGTAGATACGAATGAGGAGAGCAATAGAGAAAGGGAAGAAGTCATACATAGTAGTATTAGGACTTGTGCGCTCCCTTGTTTGGCTGCGCATGGCAGAAGCTTCCGCGAAGCCGCGCTGACAAAGCATATGCGGCCTCCATCTTCCACCACAACAACGGGGCGAATCCCTCGGCACATTCTGGTGTGCTTGACGAAATGCCGCGCTAGCTGGACACTCCCACTTGGCACATTATGGTGTGCTTGAGGACATGGCTGGCACCTTGGTCCGCTTTTTCACCTGCACTCCACCTTCTCGCGGCGTTTTCTCGTTTCTGCGGGGTTTCTCTACATCTTTAGTCACTTTGTGAGCCGCTTTCAATTATTTGGGAGTATCTATCACTGACTGGCTTCCGCAAGTCGCGCTAGCAAAGCATCTGTCGCTCCGTCTTCCACCACGGCAACGCGCAAACTGGGCGAATCCCTCGACACATTGTGGTGTGTTTGACGAGATACCCTGCCAGCCGGACACTCCCACTTGGCGCATTATGGTGTGCTTGAGTGACTCGATACCTCGCAAAATCCGATGGAGACGGTCGTTGCCTGCCCGAAGGTAAGTCTGCATCGGCTGGGGATCTGTTCCAGCGCTCATTCCATCGTTTAATTTGACTTTACCAGTGTCACTTCCAGGGAAATTTTCGGTACAATGGTGTGCTTGACGACGTACCGACTTTTGCCCCGCGCGTTGGACATCCAATTCACCCGGTACATTGTGATGTGCTTGAGGACATGTGCGTCGGATGCATCCCACTTTTCACTCTGCAAAGAAATGTGCTCCACCTCCTCGCGGTGTTTCGGCGTTCCTCTACATTTTTGATCGCTTTGTGAGTCGCTTTCAATTATTTGGGAGTTCCTGTTGCTGACTGTCATGTACAGGTCGGAGAAGCACTCGAGGACGATGACGTGACGAGGAAATGGGCGGGAGTGGGGGGGCGGGAGTGCCCTCGGAAAGCTCTTGGGCAACCGATCGTCTGGGCTGATATTACTTGGTGAATCGCTTTTAATTTATTTGGAAGTCCCCGTAGCTGACTTGTATCCTCGGATTTTGCGAAGATCGCGTCTGGGTGCTCTCCTTCCTCGGCAACGCGTTTCCGCGCGTCCTTGCGCGCTGCGTATCCAAAAGTCACGGCCATCCTCGATCAGGTCCGTCATAATAACTCGACAATCTACAAGCGGCCTTCTGACCTTTTATGTAGGCCGCAGACGATGTCGGCCTTGTTTGGCTATGCGTGCAGAAGAATCCTTGGCGAAACCCCATTGATCCAGCAGCACTCGACTTCGCTTACTTATTTATACCTTTCAATGACCGTGAGCTCACTGGGCGGCCCTGTGCATCAAACGTCCGGATTTTCGTACTCTGCTGGGAGTTGCAGGGTTATCCGTGGGCATGCAGCCTCTGCGACACCGGTCCCGTTCTCCACGGCATGTTCTCCACCTTCCCTGAGATTTTTGGCCTCGCAACGATCGACCCCACTACGTGGTCGGGCCTTCTCAGATTTCGGATCGCAGAGAGCCCAACGACGTGGCACAAGAGGAGCTGGCGTTGTATGAGGACGGGCGTGTGTGTGCGTATAGAGGCGGGTCAGTCACGAAGGCGGGGTATCGCAGGTGCGGCGGTCGTCAAGGACATCGCCGGCGGATTCGAGTCACGGCGGGTACACCTGGGTCCCATGTCGGAGCACACGGTGTTTGAGGTGGACAAGCATCCCCCGGCTCTTGCTCTGCGACTGCCCTCATCGACAATCAAGCCGCTATTCGTGCCGTCGCAAATCCGCGTCCCCAACCCAGTCCGCAACTCGTACAGCTGTTCTGCCGGACTCTTGATGCACTTCGCAAGCGCCGCCCGACGCTCGAGCTACACATCGCTTGGGTCGCTGGCCATCGTGAGGTGGAAGGATACGAGGCAGTGGACGAGGAGGTAAAGAAGGCCGCCCAAGGCGATTCCTCCGAGCTTTTACAGACCCTTCGTTCGCTGCAAGACCTCCCTGTCAGCGTCGCCGCGATGGAAGCAACACGCGAGAAACGCGTCGCCCGTGAATGGGGTGACTCATGGTCTTCGTCCCGAGTCGGTGCCCGCTTCGCAGGCTCCGATAAGACTCTCACGCGTCAGCGAGCCGAGGGCCTGTCCCGAACGCAATGCAGCATCCTCACGCAGTTGTGCACCGGCCACGTCGGTCTAAACGCGTATTTGGCGCGCTTCGGAGCGGTAGACTCGAACTTGCGCTCGACCTGTCGGGAGCCGGAGACGGTGAACCACTACATTTTCACCTGCCAGCGGTTATGCCAGGAGCGTGATGTCCTCCGGCGTGCTCTTTTTGCGGATGAGTACCAGCCCTTCAACAAGAACTCAGTGCTATAGGAACACGCATAAATCGGTCAAAGCTACTGCAGTATGTCGCCGCCACGAACCGTTTCCCTCGTTATGCTCCGTCCTCTCCCGACTCCTAGTCTTCCTCTATACCCGCACCCCTTCTTTTTTCTTCTTCTTACACCCATTGCCTCGTTCCATAATCTTATGATTATACCCCTCCCCTTTCCCCCTTCTCCTCACTATCGATTCGGGACACTCCATCGTCCCTCCCCCACGTTCACATCATTACCTACTATACACGCACTCACGGTCACATTCCTCACTGCCCTCACTCACCTCTCTTACTTACTTACTCAGCTACCTCGACACCTTTTCCCCGCTCGAATGCTGCCACGCCGGCCGTGTTCGGGATGTCTCGGTTTCGGGGTGATGACGCGCGAAGGGGCAACCGACGCGCGCCACCCACAGGGTTTCCCCCGCGGTTAAATGGGCGGAGACCGTGTAAACTACTCGCAGCGTGCAGGCAGAATAGCAGCCTAGGCCATTTATTGGCCTGATAGGATAATATACTTGATTTCACAATTTGCAGCGTGTACATGGAATTGTAGATCGTAAAGTACTACAAGTATGGAGAGAGGTAACAAGATGAGGTGGGTATCAGTGGGTATCAGATCAAGTACGGAAGAAAAGAATAAGCCATAATATAATATACAGGATGAGTAAAAGTTAGAGAATGGAGACTCAATCGTCTTCCATATCGTCCTCAGAGTCTACATGTTCGTCTGGCTCGTCACCAGTCTCGGCTTCGCCCTCATTGGGTGCCCAGTCTCCGTAGTCGTATTGATCGTCAAAAGCCATAGTTTCGTCCTCATTGGGTGCGTCTTCACTGTCCCGAGCAACATCGTTGCTGCTCGCAACTTCGGGGATGTAGACTTCCGCGACGTACCCTGGCTCCAACATGATTGTCTATACCTAATATTAGAAAGGGGGTCGACTGGGATATTTGAACTTACCTTGTGTAGCGGTAGGACTACCGAGGCTTCGATCACTTCGCCCGTCACAACTTTGCCGCTCATCTCGCAGCTGGCGAAGTGACATATGATTTCAGATGGATGAACGATATGTAGAGGTGGCTCGGGGTTATTCAAACTTCCCCAGATTCGGGCTCCTAAAATCGGGTACTCTTGGAAGGGGTCTTCCTCCATATCTGCGTCCCGCAATCGTTGCGTGGCGAAGAAAATCGCCCCGGTCTTAACATCTTGAAAGATGCTTTGGATGACCATGGGAATATTGTTGATTACGTTGTTGGTGTCTATGGTGGGGACCATGATGGAGCTATTCCCTTGGTGTCTGGATTGAGTGCTATAGTGGATACCTTTGTATGTGGCGTATTTGAAAAGATGGATGGATTGCGGGAGAGATGAAACCACGTTGAAGTTTGGGTCCTGCAGGAATGCTTGGGTTATCTCGGTCGACGGGGCTTTGCCTGGGCCTTTTCGGGCCACGGGGGGATTTGAAAATCCGAGTTCGTCGTCTACGAATACGTTGCGAATCCCTGTCCCAGTGAGTTTTTCCACTAGATATCGGAGAGATAGGAGAAGCGGGGGAAAAGAGGGAGCTGTCATTGAGAGCTTGAGGTTTGTCATCCGGTGATATTGTCTGCTGATAGTCGCCTCGTATTGCCCTATGTAGGAAGGGCGTCAAGGCCCCAACGATATATGGCAAAAGGGGATCTCACCAGGCTTGTAGTTTGTTGAGATCCTCTGCAGTTTTCCGTTCATGCGTTCGAAAGGGAACGTCCACCAACCGTGGACGGGACCGAACAACATTAAAAACTCGGGGATGTGTAGGGCCAAGTGATGATTTGGATGGCATTTGTATTGTGGAAAGAGAGCCTGAAGTCTGACGCGGTACGACAATAAATACTGGCGGCAGGCGTCCGCATTCGATTGGGAAGTAACCCGAGAGGATGCTAAGAGAACAGCAGAGACAAGGTCCATGGTCAGTGCCAACAGCTCCCGGCGATCGCTCCCTTCTTCGGAGGCTGACCATAATCGTATCAGTGTAATCGGCATGTATACGGTGCCCAAGGTTCTCCACTGATCCGCTTTAAGTTTTCCGGTGGACGCTGTGCCACCAAAGGCAGAGGGAACAGACGTCACCCAGGAAGGCTTGGAAACATTGGCCATGTCCGCCCACAATGCTTCCTTTTCTTCCTGGGTGATCAGGACGGGGGAGGCGCCAATGTCTTCCTCGACTTTTGACTCCGTTTGGACGGCTCGCTGTGAGGGAATCAACATTTGTCTTGAAAAAGCAAGGGAAGTGGAATTACCCAATCTAAAATCTTGTCTATAAGGAGCGATTTTTTTAGGGGTTTTTTCTTTTCCGTGTCCAGATAAAGGTCCGTGCAGGAGAAAGCCTTGCATAGGTAGACGGCTGAGGAGACATGGAGTTTTGAGAACTTCTTAGCAATATTTGCGCGTTCCGTCGGATTTTGCAGCAGACGATTCAGCGGTTTTTGGAGGGCGTTTATAACGCTTTGGAGGGCCTTTGGCGCGTTGGCTTCCTGCGGAAATGGGTTGTCTTCAGAGGGTGTGATGTCTATCGCTAATGCTGGCGGGGAAGCAGGAGTACGCTTGCCTTTGCTGTTGGTCTCCTCGCTTGATCTGAAACCAAGGATCTTACGAAAATGCTCCTTCAGGAGCCCCAGGAAGAGGTTGTGCATGGAGTCGATTACTAGCATCCGGGGTAGATCAAAGTACGGCAGTCGAAGGAACTCTGTCCACCGAAGGCCTGATCGATTGAAGTGCCCTCGAGCAGCTGCCGGTGTAGTGGCAAACCGATACTTGTCGGCCGCCTCGCGACAGCCTGAATCTGTGCGTAATTTCCAAGTATCCAATGCGAAGTTGTTGTATCCCACACGATTCCCGCTACCACCTTCAAATGCCACACTCTCGTCCTGCGCGGGCACCTGACTGGTTCTCTCCTTGGCATATTTGTTCCTCCTTGTGGGGTTTGGGATTGGTTTCGACCCGCGGAGTACAGATCGTGTACAGAGACATCGCGAGCAAAACCATTCATGGCTACAAGATGCAAAGCCTCCTATCTTGCGTCCCGCCGGAACATCACACACCAGCGCAACGATCGCACAACGTATGAGGCGTCCGTGTTCGTAGTCTGCTGTCTGATCGAAGAATACACCGCTCTCCCATAGTTCCACGAAATCATCAACCAATGGAGCCCAGAAAGAGTTGATGAGGTCGCGTGGAGGCTCCTTGGGTCCTGGAATCACTCCAGCCAAAAACATATTCTCTGGCTTATACCGCTCTTCAACAGGTAGATTCAAGCACACCAAGGAGAAGGCTCCCACTGAAAGGATTTTTCCAGCTGCCTTGGTAGTCAGGGGATTGAAGCCGTCGAAGCCTAGTGAGAAGAGATATCGCCCTTCCCCAGTTACTGAAGGAACACTGAAGTGCCTTTCGCCGTCAGGACCCTTGAATTCCCTGACTAGATGACCGTCAAAGATGTCCGTCAATTCCTCCGTTGCGAGCTCCTCAGGTGACATTTCTGACGGCGGCTTCTTCAACTTTGCCCAACTACCATCCATTTTCTTTTCCGCCCCTGTACGAGAAACCAACCTGGCTAACCAATCTTTGACGTGGAATGAGACGAATGGCGTGATGGGAACCCATCGAGTCACTGTTCCTGAACGGCTTTTCCTGCGGAGTATGGCAGAGCATCTGTCCCCTCTGTCATACCGCCGATAATTACACTTTTCACGGTAGGTGGGAATGGGCGCGGCTGGATCGGTTGGGGGGTAAATGTGATGGCAGGCCGGACACACTGCGTAGATTGTATATTTTGTGTCCAGTCGAAATTTTTGTACAACATTGGGGGCGTCTTTGGGGAATGTGTCCACTATTGTGGCCATATGAGAGGTCCTATTCGATCCCACGGCCAGGAGAAACGCCTGATCTAAGGCAACACGTCCCATTCCAAGAAGCCAAGCGCATCCGCGTCGAGGGAACATGAGGAGAACAGAACAGACGGTGACCATGTAAAGTAGAATCTGGACGGGCCCCGCAGTGTTGGGGAGGATGGACTGGTTCAAGTGACCTGAGGGGTCTCCGTTACAAATCAACTGGGTGAGAATACCTAAGCAGCGTACCTGTGGAATATGTCCTAGCATTGGTAGCATTGTAAGACCTTTGCAATTCTTCTACCGCGTCCGCCCATGCTACCTTAGCCGCAAGAATGGTCACAATATGGGCCTTCGCGTCCTTCCAGCCTGCGTCCGTGAGGGTCCGCACGGACGCAAATCGTGAACTGGAGCGAATAAGGCTGATCTCCCCTTTGATACGATGCGCCCGAGCCAGGTAATCATCTAAGAGGAGGACGCCAGCCTTCAGCCTGGAGAGACCTAATAGGGCGTTGGGAACCTCCAGCTGTTTAAAATCCCTCCGTAGCTGGGACTGTTGGTCCAGGAGCTTCGCCATTACATCGACTTGTCTCCGCTCATGTTCGACACGGTATCGTGGCTGCCGACCTTCCGAAGGTGCCGGAGGATCGCCGAGAGATAGTTGGGAGAGAAGCTCAGCGACGTGGTCGTCTCTTTCCTGAACTTCCTCCAAGACTGCGTCGACTCGAGCCTGGGCCGTAGCCTTCTCGACGGCAAGTCTTTCTCGTTCGTCCTGCTTTGCCAAGCGTTGCTGCCGTTCCTCCGCCTCCAAGTGCGCTTTAAGCTCTTCCCGTTCCTTTGTGATTCTGGCTCGTTCCTCTGCCTGCTCCTCTATGATCTCTGCTAGCATTTTGTTGTCCTCGTCCGCTCGTTCGTGTTTGTTGAGATCGACCGATGTGACATACCAATACCCCCCAGGTTTGTTGCGGCAGCCGTAGGCCGTGCAGACGCATCGAACCCTCCCTTTGGTTGGAGGGGCCATCGATGAGAGGATAAGCAGTCTAATGATGGGACCGCATGGATTCGACATGAATCGTATCAAAGATGGGAAAGTGTAGGAAAGTGTGATGGAAACAAGAATTCTTATTGATCGAGAGCGGCTTGAGCAGAGGTAGGTAGGAAATTGGCTACAACTTGAAATTTAGCGCGCGACATCGGCAGTAATAATTTGTTGGGTCGAACACAGTCGAACGCAAGTGGATAAAAAAGATTCTGTGAGGTATGCTATCAAAGAGGGCCGTGAATGATAAGGCACTCGGCTCACGAGTCACCGGAACAGCCACGGGATTGGACTCGAGGGCTCTCTCTGAGCTCTTCGTAGTCCTTTGCCCTGTATTGGGTGGTGCCAGCGGCACCTGAGTTCTTTTGCCCTGTATTGGGTGGCGCCGGAGCCGGACAAGTTGGCCGACAGTACCCTCCCATCCTCCTTCGCCCTGTATTGGTCAGCCCTATATCCGTCTTCCTGGGCCTGCATCCCGACACGGCTAGAACTGAGCCAGGTATGTATGTTTTGCCAAAGTTTTGCCCGTCTGGTGCGATGGCGTCGCGCGCCTACAATTGAATAAATATACAAGGACTACAAGCAAGTTAGGCGTTCCCGATATATGTACGCAACGTTGAGCAACAAACCTAAGAACTACCAGCAAGCCTAAGAACGAGAGGAGATATTTATGTACGGGAGTAATAAACGGAAATCGTGTCTGCCGTCCTAGGCGAAGAAGATTGCGCCGCCTTCTATGCGGTTGCACAGCGCACACAGCTGAAAAAGAGTAAATCATGAGCGGGATTGATGCAAAAAAGAACAGCGAAATGTATACATCCAATTGCGTCTGCCCTCAGGATCATTGTAGTGATTGGAGCGCCAGGGTAAGATCGTCCCGGTACACCAATCAAACCTTGGAGAGCTTGTGTAGTTGCCGCATCCGTCGACAAGGGCCGTGAGGCTGGGCTTCGCGAGGTCTGGCCGTAGGTCACGGATCGCTCAAGCAGAAGTTAGTGCATGACTGCGAAAGAGAGTGTGCATACACGTACCATGGGTACAGCTTGCGAAAGCCTGACCGCCTCCCACTCCCCGGGCCTATTTCGTCGTCGTCGTCGTCCCCGTCACCGTTGGGTTTGTTGTTCTCCTGCCTGTAGAAGCCAGTCAGTGACAGGTACTCCCAAATAATTGAAAGCGGCTCACAAAGTGACTCGAGAGGAGGTGGAGTGCAGATGAAAAGTCGGAACAAGATACTTCTCAAGCACACCATAATGTGCCGAGTTATTGGATGTCCAGCGCGCGGGGCAAAAGCGTCAAGCACACCATAATGTACCGAATATTTCCCTGGCAGTGAGGCTGATGAGCGCCGGCGTCCATTTGATCTCCAGCGAGGGATATAAAGTCGCTATGTACTCAAGCACACCATAATGTGCCAAGTGGGAGTGTCCAGCTGGCAGGGTATCTCGTCAAGCACACCACAATGTGCCGAGGGATTCACCCAGTTCGCGTGTTGTCATGGTGGAAGACAGAGCCGCAGATGCTTTGTCAGCGCGGCTTCGCGGAAGCTTCTGCCATGCGCGGCTAAACAACGCGGACGCTGTGCACATTTCAATTTTCAAATTCAAGTTCGGCTTGATATGCTCCGTCGCTCTCCAATCCACAATTCATTCTCTTGTTGAAACATTCAGAGACTCTATTCAAAGCAACAAGATCATTTTCCCGGATTCCTTCACAACATTTCAGCCCCAAAACAGGGCCCGAGCCTCCGGTTCGAGGCAAGTTCTGTCTGCCTCGTTATTTAAGTTTAATTTGTGCGCTAGAGAGGGGCGCAGGTGGAGCATTTGTTCTATTGCGCGGGAGTGGTGGAATTTTATCTATCCTTAAACACACATTGTGTATGGGTACGAGTACGGAGATGAGCGAGGAAAGGTGTATACGGTCAAGTCACATCAGCCGTCAACAGATTCGCCCATCTAAGCTTTTGACACCCTCCCTAATGTTGGTTGCCATCTAACAAACGTTCAGGAAAGACTGCGATGAGGAAACCCGACCATTGCCGTATTGTCGAGGCTATCGATCGATAGGGTCACGACCACCTTCCGGTACTCCTACACAATATATTAGTGCGCTTTCTCCGGAGAACCAATCAAGACGACTCGCCTGAAGATGGGTATCAGTCACTTGCATAGAATTCTTCCACTTCCGCATAGACTTTGCTGAAAGACTTCATATTCGATTAATTGGAGAGACTTGTGCATGAAACGCAGGGACGAACTGCTTTTAGGGAGAAAATCCTGGCTTGCGCTGCTTCTAATTCCTCGCGACTCTGGAAGACGTCAGAACATTCCAACAAAATGAAAAAGGTGCAGCAACCTTTGTGGCAACAGAATCGGCCAGCAGAAGCTCCTCTCGCAAGTGCGAGATTTCAGAGGCGAGTGTTTCCGTTTGAGCGCGGGAAGTCTCCATTTCGACTTCCAACTCATGATTCTTGGCCATCAAAATTCGGATGCGTCTCGTGTCCTCTTCCAGTTGAGCTCGGAGCTCGGCCATATTTTCGGCAGACTAGAATATAATATTGAGCACGACCCATGAGCAACTGATTAAGCGTACCTCGCGGCTTGCGTTCTGTGACTGCGACTGACAGACGTTGAGTTCCTGTTTGAGTTGGCGGTTTTCTTCTATTAGTTGGTTGACCTGGTGGGGCATGAATGTATTGAGTCGATGCTGAAGAAGAAAGATGCATAACCACAAACCAAATCTTGTGCTTCCCCGTCGGGAGGACCAACGACGCGGACTTTTTTTGTAGGGTTGCCCATGTTGTCCTCTGCTACTCGTTTTTGAGGGATTATCGACGCGTCGGGGATGGGTTCCACTCCTGAAGGAATATCGTCAGCTTTAGCCTGAAGCGCGGGCATATTCTTGGCGGCCTGCAGACAATTACTACTTGAGAAGGGTGGAGAAGCAACCGAAGCAACTGACGAGTTGAAGGAGCTTGTGTTCGTCTTGAAGCCGCTGGTATTTCTCCTTCCAAAGTTGAACCGCGGTAGGTTGAACCTGCTTAAAAGCTTAGCAGCAGACCTAGGTGGCTGTTGAGACGTACCTCGAGCTCCGAGTCCATATGAGAAATCTGCGCCTTGATATTTTTCGCGACGGCTTCCTTCTACGGGACGGACGTGTCTGGAGGAGTTCGCGGTGAAGGCAGCCTAGTAGCTGCGGGGGGCTTGGACAAAAAAAAAGTTGGGGAAGCTTTTGGGATGAAGAGGTAATGAGCTGCGGTGAAAGACGTATGTCTCTTTGTTCAATTACTGAGTCGGAGCGAATCATGTGATCGTTCTTTGCGCCTGTCTGCATCAACCACCCAACGATTTGGCGCAGAGGCTTTTACATCGTGTTGATCGCGTCATTCTGCCTGACCAAATTACAATGAATGGAAGAACGAAATGGCAAGTCGGGAGCGTTCGGGCAGGCTGGAGGAGATGAGGGAGATGCGCAGAAGTCAAGCTTAACGAGGCAGACAGAACTTGCCTCGAATCTTGCAGGAGCCGAGGGCCGAGGCTGAGCGGCTTGGCTCAAGTCGGAGGCCAGTGTTGGGGCTGGAATTTGGCTGGAATGTTGATTTCCTTGCTTTGAATGTTTCAACGAGAGAATGACTCACACACATATATGGGATAGATTGTAGAGCGACAGAGCATATCAAGCTGAACTTGAACTTGTAAAATTGGAACGTGCACAGCGTAGCAGTCCGAGTCCGCGTTGTTTGGCCTCGCATGGCAGAAGCCTCCGCGAAGCCGCGCTGACAAAGCATATGCGGGCTCCATCTTCCACCGCAACAACGGGCGAATCCCTCGGCACATTCTGGTGTGCTTGACGAGATACTCTGCCGGCTGGACACTCCCACTTGGCACATTATGATGTGCTTGAGTACATAAGAACTCTATACCTTGCTGGAGATCAAATGGACGCAGTAGCTACCTGCCGGAGGTCAGTCTTTATCGGCTGGGCATATGTTCCAGTGCTCACCATCGTTCAGCTGAACGAGCTGGACAACATTATGGTGTGCTTGAGCGACTTTTCACCTCGCCAAAATCGATGGAGTTGGTTGTGGCTTTACCGAAGTAAGTCTGTATCGGTTGGAGATCTGTTCCAGCGCTCATTCCATCGTTTAGCCTGACCAGCGTCACTGCCCAGGAAAAATTATCGGTTGTGCTTGACGACGTACCGACCTTTGCTCCGCCGGTTGGACATCCAATTTACTCGGCACATTATGGTGTGCTTGAGGACATGGCTGGCACCTTGGTCGGCTTCTTCACCTGCACTCCACCTTCTCGCGGCGTTTTCTCGTTTCTGCCGGGTTCCTCTACATTTTTGGTCACTTTGTGAGCCGCTCTCAATTATCTGGTATATCCATTACTGACTGGCTTCCGCAAGTCGCGCTGGCAAAGCATCTGTGGCTCCGTCTTCCACCACGGCAACGCGCGAACTGGGCGAACCTCTCGGCACATTGTGGTGTGCTTGACGAGATACCCTGTAAGCTGGACACTCCCACTTGGCACATCATGGTGTGCTTGAGTACATAGCGACTTCATACCTCGCAAATACTCAGCTGGAGATCAGATGGACACGGTAGTTGTCTGCCCGAGGTAAGTCTGTATCCGCTGGGGACATGTTCCAGCGCTCATTCCACCGTTTAGCTTGACAACTGGCTACTCCCAGGGAACATTATGGTCTGCTTGAGCGACTTTTCACCTCGCAAGTAATTCAGTGGAGATGAGATAGATGCAAACGAATTTGCGGTCGTCGCCTACCCAAGGTAAGTCTGTGTTGGCTGGTGATATGTTCCGGCGCTCATCAGCCTCACTGCCAGGAAAATATTCGGTACATCATGGTGTGCTTGACGCTTTTCCGCTGGACATCCAATGACTCGGCACATTATGGTGCGCCTGAGAAGTATCTTGATCCGACTTTTCACCTGCGCTCCACCTCCTCGCAGCGTTTCCTCGTTTCTGCGGGCTTCCTCTACATTTTTGGTCACTTGGTGAGCTGCTTTCACTCATCTGGGAGTACTTGTTACTGACTGGGTTCCACAGGCAGGAGAACAACTCAACGACGGTGATCTTGATGACGACGATGAGATGAGCGGGAGTGGGAGGCGGTCGTTCGCAAGCTGTACTCATGGTACGCGTATGCGCACTCTCT
This sequence comes from Mycena crocata, assembly GCA_029281795.1. NCBI lineage: Eukaryota > Fungi > Basidiomycota > Agaricomycetes > Agaricales > Mycenaceae > Mycena > Mycena crocata. Next base: position 348,895 of record JARJCP010000039.1, on the reverse strand, counting down.
TTTGCAGTCATCCACTAACTGGTTCAGCTGTTTAAGCGATCCGTGACCTCGGAAAGCTCAGTTTCAAGGCCCTTGTCGACCGATTCGACGCGTGCCCTCGGAAAGCTCTTGGGCACCCGACCGTCATTCAGCAATCAATGTCGGTCGGGGTTTCTCGGAAAGGCGTCGCGCTCCGTTCCCTGGAGTTGGTTCCGGTGCCAAGTCCGCCATTGTAATGTGAGCCTTGATTTTCGTTCATCTACCCTTTCTGGTGCTGAACCATGCCAATTTGTTATCTCAGCCAGTTTCGGAGGTCCGGATTCAGCCCTCAGTTGGGGCGCTGACGGCGCGTAGCGAGCAGGAGAGGCACTGCGGCTCTCTCCCCTAACACTCGTCTCCCCCCTTGAATATCTCTAGCATCGTTGTAACGCCGTAGTGTATATCGTCAAAGAAATAAGAAATAAAAAAACACTTGTGTCTTGCAGCGGATATCGTGCCGAACCCGCTCGAAGCCACAAGCTGATGCCCGCGCCTACGAGCGTGCGCGCATTGCGGCCACCTGCGGCCGCTCCGCGGCCCGCGTGCGCCGGCTCACATTTCCTGAGGAAATGAAAGAGGAAAAAGTCAATCTTTTTCCCGGAGATCTCCTAAGGAAATTTCCTGTCTTTTTCCTCAGGAGATCTCCGGGGAAAAGTCAATTGTTTTCCTCTTTCATTTCCTCGGCAAAGAGCCTGACTATTTCCCAAAGAAATCTTTGCCCCGGATCTTTCCCGTGGAAAAGCTTTGTCTCTTTCTGGAGGATAAACTGCAGGAAAAAGTTTGTATATTTCTCAATTTTTTTCTGTGGTAATATCCTAACTATTTCCGGCGGGAATTCAGCGGGAAATATTCTAACTATTTCCTAATTACTTCTTCGGGAAATGAATGGGTGGGAAACTGGATTTTATAGTTCTTCGCCCGATTTCCCAGGGAAATAGATTTTGATCGCCGCCGTGTGTGAGCCTGTGACTCTTATCAACTGTTGCAACTTATGTTGTGAACCTCGAGATGCCGATGCGAATGGAGTTGGTGATTTCAACCAATTTGATTTGATTTGATTTCTAAGAACTCTCAAGCTGTCACCCAAGCCGACGTGCCATGCGAAAAAAATCGCATGAAATTTTACCAAAGTCAGGTCGGTGTTCTGCTTACTGTCTTCCGAGGGTCGTGTCCTCTAATGGGTGTGATATGAATCTTCTGAGTTATTTGTGAGTGCTGCTGAGTGGCCGTTCTACCGCTTTGCTGACAGTTTCTACTCGATAACAGCTTTCATGGCCGACAACTCCCACGGGCGGCGGCATCACCGCTTTTTGATGGACCGAAAATGAACCAAAAAAAAAAATTGAACGAAAAGCTGACATTCCTAATTCGAGTGTTCGCGAGAGCATGTAACGATTCTCAAAGTCTGCTCCCTTGTAATCCCTTACCCTCAGCTTGACTCGGGTCCCAGTGACATACCGCCGAACAGTAGCCGAATGATATATCCCGAGATCGGGATTGGACTACGTGTCTCGGCTAAAACGGCTCGGATCAGTGACGAGGACGCGGCTTCGTGCTTCTCTTCGAGCCTATATAAGGAGAGCACGCAACTGCCTGCTTTTTTCGCACCATCCATCAAAATGACCACCATCACCATCCAGCCGGGGTAAATAACTCAATTTCATTCTCGGGAATTGTTGTTGAATATTAATTTTTGCCGTCCAGCATGTCCTACGTCGCCGCCGCGTTCATGTCCACCTTCTTCCTCCTTACGGGACAGACCTATTTGGTCGGCAAGAACCGGGCCCTCGCGGGTATCAAGTATCCTCGGGGTATGTGGCCGTTGTACATGTAGTAGTTCAACTTCCTATATTAATTATGGTTGCCAGCGTACGCCGATAATCAAGAGCTGGCCGCGTCACCTGCTGCAATGAAGTTCAACTGTGCGCAGCGTACGTTCATTTCCCTGTCATGTCACTTCCCAAGCACATAAGCTAATACCGAGCGGCAGGTGCCCACCAAAATGTAATTTACTTTTCACCATGAACCGACTTTTATCTCACTCGCGGATACCCAGACCTTAGAATCTCTTCCCCTGATGTACATGATGTAGGTCGTGATTCCTCACTCCATGCGAACGAGCCCTTATTCAATTGCCGCAGGACTGCTGTCCTCTCTGTCAAAAACCCAGTCCTCGCTGCTTCTGGACTAGGACTGTGGGTCGCGAGCCGGATCGCGTACACCATGGGCTACACAACCGGAGATCCCGCGAAGGTGAGACGAGCGCCTCGCTGTCATCTCTTCACACTGACTTTACTTCAAATGGCAGAGAAACAACAACGTCACACGACTCTTTTCAATTCCCGCTGTTCTCAGTGAGTAGAACGTCACTCTCCGCTTATTTGGAGTCTAATTCGATGGTTCACTTCTCGTAGCCTTGATCGGAGGTTCTCTATACACCACATACGAGCTGTTGTCGCAGGGAATCTAGGAGCGATCTGGATTGTACATTATTTTGACAGACTCATACTGCTCTTCCATGTCTCGGGAACGTGTCACGTTCGGAATAAAATTTTCATACTACATTCCACGCAACGACCTTGAGAGAATGCTAGTGCCTTAAGCAAACCGGTGAACCTCAAAGGAACCGTCGATGTCGTTAACTTTCAGTATATTTGACCCTGACTCCAGCGGTGTCCCGTTTTGGTTCGGCGTCTGCAGCTGGAACCGGATCCAGTGCTCCCCAATATAAATGCATTCATAATTATAAACTTTCTTCCTCGTAAACATTGACAACTCTGAAGGTCGGGTCGCAGATCTGCGAATCCAAGTCTGCCGACTCCTGCCGACGCTGATAGCGTTCCCACGGTTGGAACCTATCATAATTGAACGTAGTTGGATGTCGCTGCACGCGCGGATGTGTGTCAATTCATATCTGACGGCTAACCGTCTTTCCACTACGGATCCAAAGCTCGTGGAGCTCAGTTCCTACTGGTGGATTTGAAACGCTTTCAATTTTTTGTGCCAACACAACTGGGGTTGCGATACTCCAGCGAGTATCTGTCAGCCTAGCTCACAGTATCGGGAAAGAAATCATGCCTAACCGCCGCTGTTTGCTTCCGAGTGCCTTCGTAATTAACTGCATATACAGCAGACCTTTCCGGAGACTCACAATTCTGTTCGAGAAATCTGGCGTTCTTTATATATTTATGACCTCGATTCACCGCGGGAATAAATCAGCAGGCGTGAAAAAAAAAGTCTCTACCCGTCTCTCCTCCTTTGCGCTTCCTGGCGTCCATCCATATAAGTACCGCACCCAAACCGCACCACTTACCGACCATATATCCGCGTATGCGCGTATCCGAGCCGACGTTGGGTACGCGCGGCCGGAATCAGTGCTGACTCGGCTTGGTCCGACCGGCCCAAGAGAGGGTACATAAACGTCAGACCAGCGTACTCACACAGATCAAACCAACCTTGCGCACTCGATCATGCCCACTATTACCACACAGCCGGGGTAAGTTCGGCTGAATTTTCTTCGCCAATTTGAAGACCGTCATGATCATCGAACATCCAGCATGTTCTATGTCGCGGCCGCGCTCATATCCACCTTCTTCCTTCTGATCGGACAAAGCCTACCTGGTCGCTAGAAGCCGTGTTCGCGCAGGCATCAAGTATCCTCGGGGTGTGAATGGTTCACTCCCTCCAATAACCGGATATATCAATTATGTTCCAGCATATGTTGATAAATAAAAGATCGCAGCGTCTCCTGCTGCTTTGCACTTTAACTCTTGCCAACGTACATTGTGCTATCTTGCATGCCGATAGAAAATGATGCCGACCCGCTAAGTGCTCATCAAAATGTAATGCATCCTTTAGCATGAATCCGTTTCGTCCAACTCATTCAGTCCAGACCTTGGAGGTTCTCCCCTTGATGTACATGATGTAAGCTACGTCAATACATTTACCAGTTCAAGTTTCATTTACGTTTTGCAGGACGGCCCTCCTTTCCGTCGAAAATCCCATCCTTGCAGCCTCCGGGGTCGGATTATGGGTCGTGAGCCGAATTGCCTACAACATCGGCTACACCACCGGAAATGTTTGATAACGTATGCATTGCTCTGCCGGACACGAATCTACCCATAGTAGATTGATTTCAATTTGAGAGGAACAACGTCATTGGGTGGTCCTTGATGGTTCCGGGATTCATAGTGAGTTAGACTGCATTGCTGAACAAGTCTTACGAGTCAATCGGATCTTAGTTTTGGTCGGAGGGTCTCTGCGCACCACATACCATTTTTATTTGCAGGGCATATAATGTCGAATGCGAGTTTGTGCTTTAAACACTGGTGCCGTGAACATTTCAAGCGCTTTCTGGCGAGGAATGGTAATGTTCTTTGCCAGTAAAAATTTTAACTACGAGGTGAGGGAACATCTGGTCACCCACAAGTACTTTTACAAAAGCAGGAACTGTTAAGTATATAACAACTCGGACTGCCACAACCCATATGTTTATGCCGGCGATTCTTTCTCAGTCGGTAACAGACAAAAGACTGATTTGAGAACGAGCTAGCCGCGGGGAATGTTTTGCTAAGATACACAGGCATTAAACGTACAACCCAAAAGGAGTACTTGAATGGGTTATTCTGGAATTACTTGAACATAGAATCGACTGATATGGATACCAGTAGGCAAAAGACGAGAGCAGTTTGATACAGTCGTATCATGCATTACCTGTTTTCATTAAGTCTCACAGTCGACGAGAGATTTATAGCAGCTTACCCGGAAATCTTCTCCTCTTTAACGCCACTTGCCGCGTTTGAAAGTGTTCTCGACCGAGGACCCGAACGACTGCTACGTGCACCAAGACATATGGCACCACCAGGATAACTCGCACGACGTTTCTGCGCAGAAATAAATGAGCCTTCCACATCAGATAGAGAGAAAGGGCCAACAGACCCAGGATAGAGCCTGTCTTCAAGTGGCGCATTGAACATCGCCCACGAAATTAGCCTTCCCAAAGTTTGGGTTAGGGGAATGGCTGAAACATGTATCAGAACTCACAGAGACCCCCAGACGATACCTGCTTTTCTGAAGTCAAAATTATCGACGCCACGGACTGCCTTCTTGACGTTGCGATAGCTCAGTGCTGTATTGAGAGCGCCGAGAAGTAGGAATGCACGCCACAGAATAGGGGCGTTCAATGCATGCGGAGTGCGTTCCGCCGAGACCGCGATAATGAAGAGGGTGATGGAAGCAAAGAACTCGGCGAGGAGAAGCTCGACTTGCAGAGAACATTGGAATGAAAAGGGAGACATTGATGGGCTGAAAAGTGATGTGGCCACGCAAATGTTGCTTCGTATACGAGTTTCTGAGGGTGATGGAGATGAGATAGAAGTTGACAGACCGTCGTTCCAGAACTCACAATGAAGCTCGAATCGGTGTCTTCGTTGCGGAACAACTTGTGGCGCAACTGCAGCTGAAGAGTTGAACCGCAGAAATTCTGGGTGGGTTTTAGCGGAGAGAGAGAACGGTAATAGTGGGCCCCAGAGGAGGCGTAGCGAAGAGTCAAGCTGTCAAAGTGGGCGTTCAAGAATGCTGAGGCGGTAATTACACATCAACAACGGAACTGTACGTTCCGGACCGGATTCACCGGAAGTTCCCACTGACACATCTAAGAATGGCAAATGCTTGGAAAAAACCTTGGAATAAGCAGAATTTATCTCATTTAGCTGAAGGTTTTGACACCACAATTTTCACTCTTTGGCGGTAATTTTTGGCAAAAGTTTTTTGGATATGGTCTCATAGAGTAGTGATGTTGTTTTTTGAATGTAGCAAAACATGGAGTCGGCCACAACAGATTGTGGGCAAGGTTAGGAAGCGTAGTAGACATTCCGCGCCTTCTGAATATAGTGAATGCTAAAGATGCATACAATGGGGATGGTCGAGGCGGTGGGCCGACGAAGTGGCTAGGAACTCCACTCGCATAAATCCCGCCGTGGGTGGTTCCGCGCCTTCATGAATCAGCCTAAAAGCGACCCGCATTGGAATGGCAGAAAGGAATCGCTATAATTCAGTAATAGCTATGAATATAATTGTCGGAACCGCTGCGGAATGACGAGGATACCGGATAAAACAACTCGTGGCTTCGTTTCGCGTCGCAGACCTGAACGGGAGGCAGCTCCCGGACGGATGAATGTATAAGGCGCTCGTAAGTATCTAAGCTCTATAGCTATTCCCGTACACTCAGAGCCTGCAGCTGCACAAACTCGTGATATCCTCTGCGTTGAGCGAGGAGCTGATCATGAGTTCCCTCCTCACTAACGCGGCCATCTTTGATAAAGTAGCTGAGAGGCCGCGTCAGTAAGCACAACCTTGACAAACCAGCGAGAAGCTTACATCCGATCCGCATTTTGTATCGTTGATAACCGATGCGCGATGGCAATCGTCGTCCGTCCCTTCGCAGCTTGGTCGAGTGCAGCTTGCACCACTTTCTCGGAGTTGGAGTCGAGTGCAGATGTCGCCTAAGCCAAAAGGTTTAGCAGACGATCAAAAAGCGGCAATGTACAAACCTCGTCCAGTAAAAGAACCTTGGGGTTGCGTAAGAGTGCCCGCGCAATGGCAATGCGTTCTGAGGAGAAACGTCAGTGGCGTGTTGGCATTGGAAAAACTTACGTTTCTGTCCTCCCGACAATTGCGAGCCTTTTCCGCCAACTTCCGTATCGAAACCACTGCAAAGACAATGAGGATATGGACAGCTGGCACTCATTCAACCAGCGTACTCTGGCAGCGACTGGATGAATTCCAGAATATTAGCATTGCGGCAGGCTTCATCGATCTCCTCTTGCGTCACCTCCTCAGCGGGTTTGATCGCACCGAGGAGGATATTGAACCGAACAGTTCCGGCATAAAGCGTAGGTTCTTGAGAAACCAATGCAATTTGCTTGCGGTACTCTTGCAGGTTCAGCTCCGTTATGAGTTCGTCGTCCAGCTGGCGAGCCCTCAGATTAAGGGCGAGAAAGAATGGGCGAAAGAACGTACGTAGATCTCTCCGGCCAATGGGTCGTAGAAACGCTCAATCAATTGAATGCTGGGAGATAAATGAGCCGCTTACAAAAGAAAAAATAGATCGACCAACACAACTTACACCGTACTCTTGCCACATCCACTGGCTCCCACCAGCGCGATGTACGTTCCCGGCTGAACCTGAAGCGACAGGTTGCGCAGGACCCGGACACCAGGGCGCGTGGGGTACCGGAAGTGGATTCCCTCCAAACGAAGGTGTCCCTGGACTGCCTTGACGTCAAGTTTCTTACCAGAGGTAGATTCCGCGTCGATCTCTGGAACCGAATCCAGTAGCCGGATGATATCGGTGGCAGCACCTTTCGCGGAGGACATGTCCGGGACAAATGAGAATATGTTTCCGGCGTGCATGGAAGAGAGAATCCCGCACTAAAGATACGCTTCTATGAGCATGTGGTTGTTAAACCCATCATTTTGCGCACCATGAGACCGACGAAGAACTGGAAGGTCGAGATAGTACGTCTCGACACAAGCGTGGCACCAAACCAGAAGACAAGTGCGCTGACGAAGAAGACCATGCTCTGAGTAAGCGCGTACAAAAGGTTACTCCAGATGGCGGTCCGGTTGGACTGCTGCAGAGGCGCCTCCAGGCTCTTGCTATAGAGATCGCAGCAGTCATCCTCACGCGTCAACGAAGCGACGGTACGGATAGCCGCAGCAGCTTCACACGCGAGCTGCGCAGAGGCTTCGTGTGCCGCCTTGTTCTTCTGGTCCTTAAGCACGACCACACGCTGCGGGCGAATTAAAGAGTGTCGTCACAGAACACAAACTATTACCTACCAGGCGGACGTACCCAGTTGACACGAGCAAAGGAGTACATGCTGGATCACACATTAACACGACGGGTGGGACATACGGGGACTTTGGAAACGTACCGATTCCAACAAGACCAAGTTGCCAGACAATTGCCAGACCGATGACAATACCCGCAACAAGCGTAGACGTGCTCTGCAGAATCCTGCAAAAACAAGGTCAGGAAAAGAAAAGAAAACGGCGGTGTAGCGGAGGACTTACGTGCCGAGAGTCACACCGGCCAAACCGTTAACCTTCTGCGGGTTGTCGCTGAGTGTGGAGGTTAATCCTCCGGCGCTATTTTCGTCCTTGTCAAAGAATTCGACTGTGGAATTCAGTAAGATAACCGGAAACTACAGCCGAGGCGAAAAACGCACTGTCTTGCCGTAGGATGGCCCTGAAACTCAGAGACCTGAGTTTCATGCCCAATGTTGCTGCTGAGGACGAGAAGAGGTAATTCTGGAACCCAACGGTGAAAGTCGCCAAGAGGGCGATGATGAAGAACCTGACATGAGGGGTAAGAAGTTAGACAGCAGATCCTCAAATACATCCGTACCAAAGGGCGTTGCGATCGCCAGCGACGCGGCGTGCATGGCCTTCCAGTGAAAAGCCTTCAATTCCCTTGGCTGCATTGTATAGATTAGAAAACGGGAGCAGGATACACAGAGCACGGACGTACCGTAAACGATACCAAATGCAGGGTAGACACAACCAGTGAGTATAGCGCAAATCGAGCCGAAGAGATATTTCTTCCAGCCGGCACGATGCAGCGCACCAATGCGCTTGAAAAGGTAGGGGATGCTGACTTCACCGCCTTCCTCCTTCTTGTGCTGCAGCCGCTTCTCGACGAGTTCGCTGGCCAACGAGCGTTGTCCGATGCTCATGCGGGGTAAAGGAACCTCCTCGATTAACACCTTCTCCATGCTGTCCGCATCCTGTGCGGCGGTCTCTTCTGAAGCACTGTCGTTGTATACCTGACTTTCGCGGAGTTTCTGAGCTTGAACGAGTTTGGAATATGCGCCGTTCTCGTCGCTGAGAAGCTCATTGTGCGAGCCCTGCTCCAAAACGAGGCCGTCGCCCATGACAAAGATCATGTTCGCGTCTTTGATCGTGGAAAGACGGTGAGCAATAGTAATGGTTGTCCGGCCGGCAGAAGCTTTGTCCCTAACAGAAGGAGATGAGTATGTGGGCAACGCAGAGATAAATACAACTCACAGAGCGTCCTGAACAACACCCTCTGACTGTGTATCGAGCGCACTCGTGGCCTCATCAAGGAGAAGAATTCGAGGGTCGGAGACGATCGCCCTAGCGATGGCAACACGTTCTGTTGACGAATAGAAAATCAGGAACTGGGAATTTACAGCAGATAATGCACTTACGTTTTTGACCACCGGAGAGGAGGAATCCCCGCTCACCGACCATCTGAGTAATCTCGTCAGCAAGCTTGAAGCACACGTTGGAGCGAATGCTTACTGTGTCATATCCGTCTGGGAGGTTAGAGATGAACCCATCGGCGTTCGCCTTGATGCAAGCCTCTTTGATCAGCGCAAACCGCTCCTCTTCCGAAGCGTGCTCATACGGCGTGTTGACCAAACCGTGCGCGACGTTGCCCTTAATGGTGGTAGCGAACAGGGTAGGCTCCTGCGACACCAGTCCGATTTGCGAACGCAGCCATCTGAGGTTCAGGTCCTTTACGTTGACGCCGTCGAGCGCGATAAAACCACTCGTGGGGTCGTAGAAAACGCTCCACGAGTGACACGATAGTGGACTTGCCGCTGCCGGAGGCTCCAACGAGGGCAGCAGTCTTACCCGCAGGAAACTTGAGGGAAAGACCCCTGACGACAGGGACGGTCGGACGCGACGGGTAGCTGAAGGTGACGTCCTCGAGAATGATCTCTCCATTGACATGGTCGGGCTTCAGGCCCTGGACGTTGGCGGAATCAATGTCCGGCACGCGATCAATGGTCGCGTACAACTTCGCCGCAGCACCACAGCCGTGGTTAATGGCTGTTGGGTGAATAAATGCGGGGAAGTCGGGTGCGGTCGGAACCGACTTACCTTGCATCTCGGGAGCAAGCAGCGCGAGAGAAAAGGAGCCGACGAGGATGGCGGTGAAAACGCTGACGACGCTACCCGCACTGGCGTGGCCAGAATTAATGAGCGTGGTACCAAAGCTAAAAGCTGTTGGAACAAAAAATGAGTCGCGGAATGACCGCACCATAAACACCGAAACTCGCCTAGAGCGTATGCATTATATATAACAAAGAAAAAAACTGCAAATCCTCCGCCTTGCCAAGCGGCCACCTTCAGATCTGCTTGGTGCGCCTGTTCGTTGTGCTTGTCATACAGGGTCGCCAGGATTTTCTGAGTGCCGAAAGCCTGGGCTGTCCGGACGGTTGAGATGACCTCTTCCGCCAAACTTCCACCCTCAGCAACACGGTCGAGAGAAAGCCTAAAATATAATGAGAACAGCATCGGAATAGAAGAAAGGCACATACTGCATATATGTGGAGACAAACTTGTTCATGACGCCTCCTATTATCGTGGCGCAGGGCAGGATCGACGACATGGCCAAGGCAAGTCTCCACGACTGAACGTATGCAACGATGAAACCAGTCAAGAAGGAGGAAAGGAAGTTGACGACCAGGGCTACTCTCTCCGAGATGCCCTGTTGGACCAGATCTGGGATGGAAGGTGAATATCGATGGAGAAGATAAGGCTTGATTGGGTACTCACGCGTATCCGTTTGAATTCGTGTCGCAACCTCTCCGGCTCCAACCGTGTCAAAAAAATAGATGTCCTGACGCAAGACTGCCTTGATGGAACGAATCAATAATTTTCAAAAAAAACGAGTAGAGCGAAATCATATTCTACCTTAAGGTAGCGCTCGCGAATACGCTTCGCATTTACTTCGGCTGTGTATACGAAGATGTACCTGTTGTAAACACGCGAGCAACATGTTAGTTGTTTCAAATCAGGGTGGATATGTACGCACATGTATATGTACGTGCAAACGAACATGCCGCACCCTGACGTATATGAGAATGGTACTCCCAAGGTCAGAAATACGCATACCGATGATCACGAGGTAAATCGCGAGGAGGCTGGCCTGGTCACGGAAAGCTGCGGCGACAGCCGGAAGCGCAGCCGAAGCTTGTGCAGAGGCAATTGCATCGTCGCCGTCGATTGACGCTACCAGGATCTGGAACTCAACGAACTGGTTGACGAGGTTGCCTAAGAAAATTGTCTGCAGAGGCTGGGCAGCACCACCCGCCGCTGCGGCAACCAAGCCGATGGCATTCAAGAACAATTCAAATCCCGTAAAAAATCTAGCAGCGAATCAGATGCACTGATTGAAGAAAGCGTTACAACGGACCTGAAGAGCTGCATAAAAGATACGGGAGGCGTCGGGGGGTTGACCGTGCTAGCCTCTACAGTGGCTTCCGAGTCGGCATCCTTCTCAGCGGCCTTCGGAGCCTTGGGCTTGGGGGAGAAGAAGCCAGATTTCTTGACGGGTGCTGATACTGGGGCCTTGTCGTGTACAGAGTCCGTCGTCGACATGGCGGACTTGGAGGATGGAGGGAAAGGGGGGCGGACTAGGAAACTTTCCGGCTAAGATACTTTCGGGCCAATTTATGTCAGCGGAAAGCAGTCACTGACGGCGGCCAAACTGATCCTGCTCTGGACTATTTCTCCCTGCCGCGTACCGAGTCACATAATTCTTCAGCGCCGGACGCACACGTAAGTAGCATTTTCGTCGAAGAAGGCGAACAACTTCAACTGGAATCCTTATTTAGACGCAAAGCACATCTTACCAGTCGAATCTTGCCAACGTAGCCCGGGTGGGTCAGCTAAAGCGGGACGTCTATACAGGGTTGCCAGCCAAGTCAGGAGCAAGAGCAGAATGAGCATGAGAGGAAGCAGATGAGTTGCGGCAGTCCCACGCTGATTGTCAGCTGCGGAAGATTGCCGACTTGGTGATGGCCGACGGATTGCCCAGTTGGGACGTGACGGACGGCATCGGGGACAATTGGGGCAGACGCAGGCAGCACTCCGGGTATAATAAGAAGCGGCCGCATAACCCACACACGTTTGAGGGTCGGGTTGAATGTGAGGCCTGAATGCGTCATGTATTCAAACTGGCAGAGGTGTTGGCAGCCTGCAGCAGCACATACTTCGAGACGTCCTATAGTATTTTATTTTTTAATTCCGAAAGGTTCCGCAGGGGGTTGAAATCTCTCGATGAAAACTTGATGAAAACCTTCAACTCCGTTGCCGCACCAATCGGCCCGAAACTACTGTATCATCAATTTTTAGCCGAGAAGCCCGAAAAGTTTTATTTTTGAGTCACTGGAGGCGATTTTTTTACTATTGGAAAGCACCACTGGATCCCTCCATTGTTGAGCTTCCTCCTCCCAAAATGACCTGCTCGCATTTATCCGCCTAGTGGCATTGCAGTTACCACTACGATTTTGAATTTCATAATCTGGAGCCTTCGGAGGCCTTCTCCAAGTAGCCCCTATGGGATACATTCAAAGTTTCATCGATTCGACCTCTCTTCAGTGTTCACCTTCCTTCCTTCCATCCGCTTCGGAAGACTTCGGACCGGTACCAGCGAGCTTCTGCTACATCCCCATGGGTTGAACTGTTTTTCTGTTCTTCGGCAGTTCGGCTATGTCACCCAGGCTTACTAAAATCGATGCCGCACAACATTCCTCGCACTGCGCAGGCAACTGAAAGAAGGACCAAGGACGAAAGAAGAACCACGGAGCATATAAACCCACCTCTGGACTCTCGCCGATCCTCTTTCATAATCCCCGTTCTACATTTGCGATCATGTCCTTAAATTCAACCAAAACCCCGCATCTAGCGTTCGTGCCGATGCCTTCCTATAGTACGCCAGAGCTGTAGTTCTAAACACTTGATATGGATTTTACTTGATACGGATTTTACCGTAGGCCACATTCGACCGATGTGTACCCTGATAGGCCGGTTCGCCGCCGATCGCAACATCGTAGTGACTCTCCTGCTGGCCCCGAACTGCGTGGAACAAGCAAAGCTGGATATTATGAACCAATTTTCCAGCGGGCACGAGGCATTGGAAAGAATCAGGCACGTCCCCTCTTCCTACGTTCCATGTGGGCATAGTTTAACACGGGACAACAGGGTTGTGTCATTCTTCTCCTCCACCTCGACCGATATATTCTCCCTCATGGCACCGATGGCCGAACACTATCCCACCGCCTACGAAACGTTGTTCCGCGGCAATCCGATAACATGCTCGACGGGAACAGTTTTCCCCGCGGTAGCGCCGCCGACTGCAATTATCGTGGATGTGGGTATTCTGTTTTATTCCTCCGTCTTCTCGAATCTAACCGGGCCCGCCACAAGATATTCGCCATCACCCAACTACGGGCGACGCGTTCCATCAGCGGAACATCCGTTCCCATTTTTGTATTTATAGCCGGGGGCCCCGCGTCGGGCCTCCGCGTCTTTGGGCCAGAGTCAACGGGCGGCCTCGGCGACTTCTGGAAAAATCTCGACGCGCAGGTTTTGCAAACTGGAAAAAGCAATATCGAGCTGGGCGAGGAGGTTGCCGCTTACATCTTTTTGTGTATCTTAATCTCAAGTCGTTTCGCAGCTCTTGAACCACACGGAAGGCAAAGTATTCAAGATACCTGGAATGCCGCCCATGTACGATTATGAGGCCTACCCCCAGAAAGTAAGTAAATTAAGATCATTCGGCCGCCGTACACTGACTGAAACGTCAGTTGCCATTCGACATTCCCTTAACTCCCATGTTCCAGGCCGGCTATGCGTGAGTGCTTGGTTCAACTGTCTGGTTTCTTCTTTTATTTTTCCGCCCAATTGACCAATGATCCCAGCACAATCATGGAATGCGATGGTATCTTCATCGGGACCACAGCAGCGATCGAAGGGGAGACTCTTGCTGCATTAGAGGACTGGGTGACAGGTACTTTGCACAAGTCCTTGTATTCAGTGGGGCCGCTTCTCCCTCCCGGGTACGGGGCCGGGACGACTCCCTCCATTTCTCCCCAATACGCCGAAATTGAAACGTTCCTCGACTCGATGCAGTCTGAATACGGCAATAATTCGGTTCTGTTTGTGAGTCACTTACATTGCGTCCACCGGAATCTTTGCTCAGTCTTCCCAGATCTGCTTTGGGACTCTAATTTGGCCCACGAAGCAGGAGCAAGTGGAGGAAGTCGTGGCCGCGCTGATCGAGAAGAAATTTCCTTTCGTGCGTTCAAACTCGAGCTTCGTTGACGAGGCTCAGCTGTTATTGCCGATTAGATTCTATCGCATGCGTCTCCGTACGCGGTTCTGTCAGAATCCTTGTTGGATAAAATCAACTCTTGTGGTCTGGGGATGACGGCAAAATGGTCCCCACAACAATTCGTCTTAAACCATGCTGTAGGGTGCTTTGATTATACATGGACGTATTTACCATTGAGAACCGAGTGGCTCCGCAGGCAACAGGCTGGTTCATGACCCACGGAGGGCACGGCGGCGTGACCGAAGCGCTTGGGAGTGGAGTTCCAATGTGAGTGGAAACCCCCCTTCAGGTGCGGAGGCCAAATGACGACCAACCACTAACGCCAGGATCTGTTGGCCCTTCAACTCCGACCAGCCCCTGGCTGCAGAGCACATGTCTCAAACTCTTCGCGTCGCGTTCCACCTGATCGAGGTGCGCACGGGCGTGAATGGGTTACAGCCGATGTACAACGGGAGGAAGCCTCAAGGCACCCGCGAGGCTCTCGGAATTGAGATACGGGATGTGCTCGACCAGTGTCGCGGCGAGGTGGGGGCAGAAATGCGGAAAAATGCGAGCCGGATCCAAGGCGACCTTGCGAAGACCTGGGAGGATGGTGGACCCTCGCAAGTCGCGATGCGGGAGTTCTTCGCGAAATATTTATAGATATCTTCGGACGACCATATGAAAGCAAATAGAAATCATCTTCGTTCCATTGTACTGATCGGCATGCAGATTATCGTCCTGCACGGGCTCCTAGACCATTGCTTGTGGTCCAATCGGTCATCGAACAGCTTCAGCTCACTTGCGACGCGGATGTCGTTCTATATCGCCGCATCCGAGTCTGACTTGAACATGGTGTTGGTACGAAGAATGTCCATGAAGGACGAGTCCATATACTGTGCCGCGAAGAGATCCTGCCAGGAAATTAAAAAGGATATCTACAACATCTGTTCTTAACCTATCCTCGTCCCTTCACCTTCTTGACTTCCCGAACAGCTTTACACATCTGAGAGGGACGCTTTCATCAATTTCGAGTTCCATTAAGAATTCTCGCCATACGACCGTACCTTTTTATGCCGTGGCCAGTCGTCCCGCTGGCATGTTGAGCTGTCGACAGAAGTTTGGACGTTTGGAAGGAGATTTGAGCTGTTATTCATTCATTACCTGCAATATCTTGAACAATATTTTAAGCATCGTGAAAAACAAATCAAGTAACAGAAAATGCCACGAACCTCGTAAGCTGGCATGCGGAGCACTTGTTCATCTCGAACCCAGCAGCCCCCGTTTCGTCGTCGCGGCAGCCAGCGCAGCTGCTGGAGAGCGCCGCGACGAATCCCGGCGGTCGATTCTGAAATATGGGGGTATTGAGGAGGAGCGGTGCTGGCGGCGGGGACATCCAGTGCGGGGGCGGCTGCTGGAGTACCATTGTGCGGATGTTCCGCACGCGCATCATCTCCATACACGGTGTGTTAGCTGCGCATAGCGCAAATCCCTGTCCCATGACGCAATTATTATTCTGCAGAGGCGGCCACCATTATGTGTCGGACGCACCCAGACTGTCATGGCTGGTTCGGGGACGGGTGTCCAGTGGATCACATTCCAAAATGTTTCCCGCGACGGCTGCCCTACGGATCGTAGGTTATCAGTAATGCCATGGTAATGTTCCAGTTGTGGCATGAATCCTACCGCAGAGTTCGCACCCCCAGCTCCGGGTATGTTTGATGTCGTCCGCGATATCGATCATAAACTGTTCAGTCCACTTGTGCATCCCAGGCGTACTCCCTGAAACGCCCGGCGGCATTACGATGATAATCTTTATCTCTGAGCGACGCTCATTTCTGTTTCGCCAGAGTCAGCCTGAGCCGCTGATTAGGAATCGAGAGAGCGCTTTGACTGCGACTCGGAGGTGTACCTTCCATGCATCCAGATGTTGACCTTGAGTGAAGACATAGAGGGATGTGGATTTGTGTGGATGTGGATTTGTGTGAACAATCGAGAGGAGGAGATGGAGGCAGGAAGCAAGAAAAAGGAAGCGCTCGTCATTGTTCCGTTGACGGTAGGTGTGACGGTGACCCGCCTCTCGTGATGTGACTTAGCGTGCGTTAATTACGTGTTTGCCGGCCGGTTCTCGCGTCGTGGGCCTCGGAAGATTACTCGCAGTGAAGGTTGTGTTCTCAACAATCTTCTTGAATTTCCGGCAAATTTCTGGCGCTTCAAAAACTGATATTTTTCCAACCCCGTCCGGTCGTCAATCCAATATCAGAAACCACCTGCTCAACAAGAGATACCCCGGCACCCACCATAGTACAACATCACCCCATTGTATCACATCACATCCAGCTCGGTATTTAAAGTCCTCCACTCGCCCCTTCTAATTTCGATTCATAGAATTTAGAACAAGACTGATGAGCCACAAAAGACTAAAGTAACAAAAATCCGACCTACGACAGCAGCTCACGAGTATCTGTTTACATATCTTTGCAGAACTTAGGGTGCGACCCGTTTTTTCTCGTTTTGGGCGAATTTTGTAAGTCGATTATTAGTGCCTGCCTCAAAACCACTAATCTTGTCCCTCGCAGCGCTGATTGCTATCCTCATTGCGGCAGGCGAGATATTTCCAGATTACACTATTGTCAAAAAAACCGACAACGAGAGCAGTGGCAAAACTTGTGCGATACTGGGTGATAATTTTCTTGTAGAGTCGTTAAAAATAATGCTCCAATCGAGCTTGATGCCACCAGACGCTTTGGAGTTGAATATTGCACTCAGCATCGAGCGACCTGGGGCGTAAAATTCCACGAATTGCCCGAAATTGCTGCTTGGCTCATAATAAATGGGAAAAGAGGTGAGATTGGTCGGAATGTTACTTCCCCGATAGGGCCGAAGGTGAAAAACGCCCCGATAATCGTACAATCATGAATTTGCAGTCATGTACAGTCCTCCGTGAATTATTTGTAATCGGGAAGGGAATTGGCGGTCATAAAACTCATTGGCAAGTACTTTGAGGATATGAAATTCACAGTCGAAGATTTCGAAGCCAAAATACTTATGTTAAAAAGAAGCCAATTCAGATCCAGCGACATTTCTGGAAGCAAAATCGATTCCTTCGCTTGGGCCTGTGTGGGATTCGTTGGGATGAAGAGGCAACCTCCTCCTACTCCAAGGCCAAGGTGTGCACGAGCAAATCATGGCAGATCGCGCCCATGAACGCCTGCTGACATCAAGCTGACAGTTTAGGGTATCTCGGCGATCGTTGATCACGATCAATGGCTGGGCAAGGCTTCTTTATACATTTTAAAGTGCAGGATACGCAAAAAACTACGGGAAAATTGGGAAAGCAGAAGAGTAAACCTCGACCCTGATAACACAAAACTCAAGAGAGTTGGGAAGCGAACCTGAAGGCAGAGAGAGAAACAAGGACCGTTGAAATTGCCTTGATGGCGCAAATCAAGAGATCAGATGATAGGAATGATTTACGTACCTGTTCGCCGAGGCAATAAAAAACTTTCCATCATTCGCTCTCCCTTGTTTGACCCACCCTTCATCTCCATCGATGCCTCTCCAACCCAGTGTCACGGAAATTCGTTTGAACAACATTACAAGATCTTTGACTGCGGCTTCCGATACACTGCAAATACTGGCTAGGGGCCTCAAGAGTCCGTTTTTGGCACCCATCGCCAACACGATTGTATCTCTTTTGGCCATAGCACAAGTATGTGCATCATCTCCATTGCTGGGGAGAAAATTGATGATTTTCACAGACGGACAAGCAAAACAAGACCGATTGCTTCGAACTCATGGAACAAATTCACGGGTTGCTCTACGCAATCATCGCGCTTCATACGAAATCGGATACTGGCGGAGACATGTCGCCGAGCCTACTAAACGATTTGGGAAAATTCACCGGGTATGTCTTCTTCGATCCACCACTGGGTGTTAACCACATTTTGTTAGACACAAGATTTATACCTTTGTCGAAGCGCAGCAGGAGAAAAACATGATCAAGAAACTCTTCCGTACCGGTGAAATGACGACGTTGTTCAAATATTGTCAAACTGGACTGAAAGCTGCACTGGATGTTTTTAAAGTGAGGTCATTGTTGTCGAAGGATATGTACGTTAGCTCACAGTCAATTGCGACCAGATTCAGGATGTCAATCTTCTCAGCGACGTTGCCCAGATGCAAAGATATGCGGAGCACAGACATCTGGAGGTTCTCGAGTTGATCCATGGTAGTTCGGACGCAGCATCCTCCGTATGCCATCTGCATTATATGGACAAATCGGTTGATGATTTGACATTCCTAGATCGACGGAGTGTTTCTCAGCTCTCACGACAGGTATGCGTTGTAATTGCTTTTGACCTAGTTGTAACCGCGTGCGTACAGTTCCAACTCAATTTCTATGCTGCCCTCGGAACCGAAGATATTCCATGGCCGGGATACTGAGCTCGCAGATATTCTCCGCCTTTTTATGCAGGAAACCGCCAGAGTAGCGATTTTAGGTGCCGGCGGCATGGGAAAGACTAGTCTCGCCCGGGCCGTTTTGCATCATCCAGACATCACAGACAGATACGGACAGTATCGAGTGTTTGTGCCTTGTGACTCTGTGTCGACCCAGGCCGAACTTGCTGCTCTAATCGGTGCTCACCTTGGGGTGAAGCAAGGAAAAAACCTCACAAAAGCGGTCGTTCAACAGTTTTCACGAAATGCGCCTAGTCTTCTGATTCTGGACAATCTGGAAACACTCTGGGAGCCAACAACTTCTCGTGCAGATATCGAGTATGTACAAAAGTTTCATTACCCTGGTTCAAGTCTTCTACAGCCTCTCGTCACACATTTCTATGGCCTCCTGGATATACAGCGGGAATATTCCGGGACTGCCATATCTGGCTCCAGGCTGGTTCCCCGAATCAGGGGAAATTTCGCGAACATACAAAATATCCTTCTCGACAGCCTACATGCCGACAATCCAGACATAGTAAATGCTATCAGATGCACACTCTATTTCGACGGTTTTATGCAGGACTTCGGGTACGCATGCATTGCATTGATGAATCGAATTCCAGAGGTTCTGCCGCATCCACCGAACCACACAATGGAGCTCCTCCTCGTCATCAGGCTTCTCGGGGCTGGATGTGGCAACCGGTCGCAGATATGGAAAAATTAATGGAACGTGGGCTCCAACATGTGGAGCATGTTGAAGATTCAGATCTGAGATGTGAGTTCATCTGCGATATTTTTTGGAATGAAGCTAAGATAAATTCAACAGGTCGATTCTATGGTGCTCTGGGAGAGTGTTATATGCGATATGGTGGCAATATTCCCGCAGCCATCAAAAGCCATGAAACAGCACTCGCTTTATCGATCTCCAGTGGAAACACGAAAAGACGAGCTGTTCCATTGACGAAACTAGCCTGGATTCAATGGCAACTGGGGGATTATCATGCAGGCCAAAAGTATGCATATGAGGCGGTCAAGCAGGCAAAGATGTCCGGAAATCTGTACCGGGAAGCAGAGGCGCGGGCTGCTGCAGTTGGTTGCAGCTGTGCGCTTGGAAACTACAGGGAGACTATTACGCAGAGCAAACAGGCGATCAATCTCCTCGGTTTGTGCGCTATGGCGGATGGCCGAACTTATCAGACCATAGTCAATTCTCTGGCTGAGGCGCACAGGTTGAAATCGGAGTTCGATGATGCTCTTCGCATCCAGGTTCAACAACTTCAGGGAACATCGATTGAACAAGATCAGGGAATGTACGCCTGGATCATAACACGGCGGAGATCGAAGTGCGGATGGATGCAGAAGAAGATCGAAGCAGCGCAAGCGATATTCGATAGCACGAAATATCTTCGGGGCAGGACATACTGCGACATGGTCAGCGGAGAACTCGATCTTCGCGAGGGAAACGAATCGACAGCGGACGCTCTTCTTCAGCAATGTGTCAAGTATGGCTGGGGGAAGATGGACGACATCGTAACCAGTTCTCTGGAGACACTCGGAGATCGAAGCCGCTGGAGTGGTCAGGACCTCGCATCAACTTGGACCATGGTTTTCCTCGCGCACGTTCTTAAAACGAAACAGAAGCTGGGCGTATACAAGGCCCTCCAGTTTCTCGGGAACATGTTTCATGCCGAGAGCGATAACGAGACAGCGGTCACCTGTTTGACCCTTGCCTTGAAAGGTTTTACGCACAGTGATATTCATCTCAGCAAGGCAGAGTGCATGCTCCGCCTAGGAGATATCTCAAACGAGCAGGGCCATTTATTGCAAGCAGTGGGATGTTGGACGGCGGCCAGGCCCTTGTTCGAGCGAGCATCTCAGTCGAGAGGAGTTGCTGAAATCGAAGGCAGAATTGCACTCGTCTCACAGAATATCGTGGTAGACGTACCCATGGAAGCCTTTGCCGATCTTCATCTCGACACGACGAGCACCTAGTCCAGGATGCCTTTCTGGTATATAGTCGCACGTGTACTTACATCGAGTAGAATCTACATTAAGTTCAGCCAAATGAAAGTGAGGAGCGATCTCAAATACGGTACCAGTTCCGTTGGTTGAACCTAGGCAAAACACCGCTCCCAATCCCCTCCCCCGCCACTCCGCGCATACGCCTGGCTCTCCACAAATGCGCCAAGCTCGCACATTCCTGTCAGTCCCCGTTCCTTTCCCTTCCCCGCGCAGAACGAAAGTGGTTGCAGCGAGTCGTTCACCAGAATGCGCACGAACTGCTTTTCCTTCTTATGCTTGTCCGCGCCTCTTGTCTCCCCGCATACAAGCCGCTCGACAACCATGCGCGCGCTGAACGGCACCAGCCGGCTTGCAACCCATGTGCGCTCTGGGTTCGGATTTAGTGGGTCGAGCGCTTCGGGCTGCGGGAAGAGCCCCATCGCAGCGTAGATTGCGACCATCTCGTTGTCGTGTGAGAAGTCTGCGTAGAGTGTACGGTCGAGCGGGAACGTCTCAGGGTTGGACGTGAGCGTGCGGTTCGTCTGCGTTGAGTCGTTTACGGGCGTGTGCGTGAGGCGCGCAAGGAGTTCGTTCGTGTAGCCCACGCCCTGCACGCGGCCGAGGGTGGCGCCGTAGCTGTGCACGATACACAAAGATTTCAGTCAGGCAGGAAATAAATGAGGGTGAGCTTGGCCTACCCGGTCCCGTAGAACTTGTCCAGATCCATCGAGTACTCGAACGCCGCGAACTCCGCCCCGGTGAACAAACCGCAGAATGGGCTCAGTGCGAGTTTGCTGCTGCTGCTGCGTCCAGGGACGAATGATGCAGCGGTGTGGAATGGGCACATCGAGAGGAGCGAATACGTCTCTGCGTCGCTGATATTCGCGCCCGGCGCCCAGCGGTTGAGGCGTGCGGTGATATTCGGCGCGAAGGCCGCGAGCCAGGTGTCCGTCTGCGCGTCGGAGTTGCCTGTGTTGGGGCACATATTATTGTCTAGCGTGTCGTTTCCCTGAATAGTGTTCATTGCATTTATAAGGAGAGGATGATAGAGAAGTGTTGAACCACCGACGTCTTCTGAGAGAATGACGGAGAGCGGCGGGTTATAGACGTGGTCGCTTGCCGCGGCGAACCCTGAATTAATTAATCCAGTGTCGTCGCTTTCTGCAAATAAATAAATAAATGAAGGCCCACCAGCAGTCCAATTTGTCGCACTATCCACCACCCGCGCGCCGCTCGACGACCGCACGAATGGCAAGTTCCCCGCGCTGATCAAGTCCCTGTAGCGCTTAAATGCCAGTCCACCCGACTCAAACGATCTGCGTTGTTGTGATTGACTGGTAATATCCATTGTAGGACTCACTGTTGAGCACCAAACGGCACAAGATCCGCAACACCGAGGGCGTACGTGAAGTTCTTGAGGAAATCGAGCCGCGAGTCGGTAAAATTCTGGATGCTCTGCAGCTTGGTGATGCCGGAAATGATGTTCGTCGAGGCGCCGGAGGTGGGGAAGCGTGCGCCGTGCCGCTGGATCTGTCGTGCATGATTAAATGGGCAGAGAATTCATACCAAGAGGTAAGATATGGACGTACCAAATTAACCTGGAGTACAGTCTGATCTTGTGATATGCAGTCGTAGATATAGGAAGACATGCCTGGTCAATACTACACCCTGCTGGTAGCGCGGGATAGGTCCCCGCTGTGAAGAAGGGAGAGTACGCTCCCCAGAGTTTTGTAACATCTTGAATCCCCGGTGCGACTGCGGACGAGGTGGAACACGATGAGAGGAGAAGACAAAACCAGACGATTAATGGGCCGAGCTTCGAGGCGGTAGACATAGGCGTTGAAGGAACCTGGAGCGCGTGCGGACTGGCACTAAGTCGTGGAAGCGGACGGCGCACGTTCGTCGGGGCGGAAGTCACGGTGCGCGTGGGCGATCACGAGAAATGAGAAGAGCAATTATCCGGGAAGTTGGCCGGCGTGGCCAAGAGGTTGCAATTGTTTGCTGTTATATCTACGTAACCAGGCAATAAGCAGAAGAAGACGAGAAGTCCGTAACATTTGGAATCGATAAAAGCACCTGCTTAGATATGTGTTGATTTTGATAGGTGGGTTTGGTGTGGTGCCGCGGAATTCGTTGGTCAAAACGGTCTAAATTCTCTGGGAGCGGAACGTTGCTAAGAGACGGCGGATTCGGAGCTCGCTTATTGACTCCGTTTATAAGTATCTATATATAAAATAGAACAAGTTGAATATCCGGTTGGATAAGTGAGAGCCTTGCGGACGAGTTCTGGCTGTTCAACTTGAAGCGTGAACGGAGAATCCGGAAAGTTCTCAGCTGGTTCTTGGTTGGCTATCATAGTTCAAAAGAGATTCACGGTTTGGATTGATCCTGATTCGATCAGTGATCACGATTCCCGACATCGGAATTTCACGACCGTCGACGCGGAAATTGGGGTTGCATTCACCGGTAGCGGTAGGTAGGTAGGTAGGATTACACGGCATCGAGCAGCCGAGCTGGAGGCTGTCGATTCCGTTGCGTCGTCGGCAAGGTTTATAATCATCAGTCACTACCTACCCGCAGCAATATTCTGTTGTCAAAGCGAAAATTCTGGCATTTACAGCAATTCTCGAATCTAATGAGATTGATCGGAGTTTTTTTTCGGCAGTTCCCAAAAAGGAGTTTCCACAGAAAGACCCACTAGAGGCTCCCAAGGACAGGCTAGAGGTCGGAATCGTTTAGACACGCATTCCGTAAATACGTCGCCAGCAGGACACGAAGACAGAATGTCTCGACGGGTGGATCGCGGGTGATCAGCGGGCGATCCCGTATCAATAGATCCGATCAGCACCTTTGCCCGCTGTCCACCGTTTGACCTTAAGTCACTCCTAATGTGCAGTCAAAGCCTCTACAGGTATCTGGATTACAAAATGTGTTGCTAGAAGCCGTTGAAAAGCGGGCATTTGGTGTGGTAGGCTGGTATTTCCTTTTTGGGAACGGAGAAAAAAAATCTGATCAATCTCATTAGATCCGAGAATTGCTGTAATCTTGCTGGGATTGGCCAAAGCAGATAGTCCCGCAGCATAATCCTGCTGACGTGATCGGTCAAAGCGATAATTATCGATTGAGTCGGGTCACTTTTCTTCTGTCACTTGATCTGTAAAGACATCCCCTGAGCATTTACACACATCTACTTACTAAGAGCCAGTTCGGCGGCGAGATGCAGATGCAGATGCTACACCGAATTTCCTTATATGGAGGTCGTGCGAACATGCACTCGGTCACATCAAAAAACTCACAAAATCCTCCGAGCATCGTCTGCGCAACATCGGCGGGGAGGCGGGATGCGTCGGCTTCATTGTAGGGGTCCCGCCCCTTCAATAGAGCCCAAAATTCGGGGTGAAAATGTAACTGTTCATCAACATACCGACTCATCTATCATCCAGTCAAGTTACGCAGAAGAAATAAATTGTTTCCGACGAGTTCAGAGTGCTGAGACATTGCTGGCGGCAATACAGACGACGGCGGCGACCCTCCGCCAACGATGGTTGAAGGAATATCTCGAGTTCTGATGTGACCAGGTGCATCCTCTCACGACCCCCTTATAAGGAAATTCAGACTGCATCTGCATCTGCATCTTGCCGCCGAACTGGCTCTTACTCTTTTCAATTTCCTGATCGGTATCCACTGCTCCATATGCACACGTTCGTTTATTTATTTTGAAATCTCAAGGATTGTCAAACCTTCAAGGCTTGATTGTCCAAGATCGCCTCATTCTTACGATTGCGATGGATGAAGGATGAGCAATATTGTTCACAGTAATAGATGAGTTACCCTCGCCCATTCCTGGTCGATGGACGGTTCATGCGGCAACTTCAAGTTGACCGTCCCCATATCGAATTTGGGAGAAATCAGAGTCTTCTGAATCGGGACGCTTACCCCACGGAGAACCTTTGAGCCTTGTTTCCTACACTACAGCCCCTCACAAGTTCCAATCGACTGCTCAGGATCCTACTCAGGCGCCTCACCGGTGCATGCAGTATGAATTAAAGAGAGATATATGCACAATAGGTAGAAACTCTAAATGCTTGGTTCAACCAAGGGTGGGCACAGAGCCTTCTGGAAGTTGCCACTGTATAACCGCTGTTTATGCCAAGGAAACCTCGTGACACTTGGCCCCGCCGTTGTCTGCACACGCGACAACAGTGGCACTGCCGTCAACGCGGCGGTATACACTCGGCCAGAAAGCCGACGCTCCGAAAACCGTGGTCTTCTGTCCCCAGACAGCAGGATTTGTCGATGCGGAGGTCAGAATCTTCATCGCAGCACCGTTGGGCCTGCAAGGAAACGAGTCAGTTCAAAACGCCTGTGGGTAGTTTACGAAACAAAAAGCTACCAGTCTTGTGCAGAAGTATCCTCGTCAGTCATGAAAGACACGACGAGCGTTCCGGCGGAGGTGGTCGTGATGGATGGCGCACCCGCTGATTGGCGTACCTTAGTCGGGGGTTTTCAAACCAGCTTGGATGTAAGCAAACGCACCATTGTTTGCTGAGCCACCCGGAACGAAGACTTGCCTGCGGTCGCCGAACGTATTACCATCATCCGAGCTCTGGACAGACTTGATGGTGAAGCGGGGGGCGGTGCCCTCCGTGGTCTCGAACACGCAGAGAAGGCGTACTCCAGCGGAAGTTGTCAACTCTGTGCATTCAGGCATACCGTCCCGGCCGGTTGTGCTACCGCCTGCAACAAACATCGATCAGCTGCGAGGATTTGCAAAACAAAAATGGTGGCTACCAGCGACGGTCGTGGTTGCGGACCAGTTCAGGCCGTTGTTTGTTGAAGAACGCATGAGGATGTCCTGATCATTGGCATTATTTTCCGCAGCATAATACACTGGTTGAGGTCAATAAACAAGTGGAACCAATACACTGCAGTTGTAAGAATTCGTTACCTTGCAGTGCACCGTTAGCAGAGATGCGCATAGCTGGTTCCTGTGTAGTTTGGCATTAGTCCTAGGTATATGGAGGGAGCAAAAGTAGCTTACCCAGAGTCCGTTTATTCCGTTTCGGGTGCGTTCATCGACCTGGGAAAGGAATGCCCAGGTTTTCCCGTTATCGTGCGAGATGGAAGCCGTAATCTAAGCAGACTAGGTCAATGGGTACCTCGACCTCGTTGCCGGATTGATACATACGCGGAAGTGTGTATATTCGCCAGCTGAGTCCTTGTCGTGATTACGGAAAGTGGCCACGATGTCAGCATTAGGAAGCTGTACGAGATAGAGATTGTCGAGGTCGCCGACGCCAGTAGAGACAACACCCCATGCGGAGAAAGTCCGTGCACCATCGGTCGAGCGGGACACGGTCAGAATATGGGTCGAGCCGCTGGTAGTGGTAGTGGCCGCAAGAACGCTGCCATCCGCCAAATTCGTCAAGCGAGGGTAGGTGCCACCACCACCAGCGTTGGGGAGGTACGTAGCGGAGTTGACGGTGGGAGCAAGGTTGTTTGCTCGGGGTATCAAAGCCGCGAAGGCAACGTTGAGCGCAGAAAGAATGAAGAGAAGTTTCATGGGTGAAGGAAGGAGAAATGTGGAGCAGCAGGAAAGGATTGAGCAGCTCTTATAGCAGTCGTCATGGAGTCCCACAAAAACCCGTGTCTGGGTAAACCGCAGGCTACCGCCAAGCTACCGCAGGACATAGAGCTTCCATCAATGACTGTAGGTCCGTTCGCTGATCCGATCGGCACACATCATAAGCGGAAAACAGTCATCCAACACGCAAAGGCAATATTATTCATTCCTCCTACTAACTTATAGCAGGTTAAATATCACCTGGCTTGCTGTTGGTATCAAAAGGATAGAAAACCCCTTAACCAACTTTCAACATATATAAATGTTTGGCCGCTTTTTACTCCCTGGGCCCGGCGTTCCTAAGCGGGACCGGCCGTGTAATTCTACCTACCTACCTACCTACCTAAAGATTCTATCAAGCGCCGCCGCTTCAAGCTCATTGCAGGTGATTTCACCGGTAGGTGGGTAGATTCACACGGCACGGTCCAACTCATGAACGCCGGTTCCAGTGATTCCCCCGATGTACACACACTATATAAGTAATACACCACCGTCCCTGGGCTTTGTCAATAATCTTGTGTTATACACCCAAAAGGGACAACGGCCGTCTACAGACATTGCCTGACATTGCTGCTCGCAAACAAAGTTAGCATCCAGGACGGCAGTGCAAATTAAACAATCGTGATTCGTGTGGCATTATATATACATACTATCTCACTCAGACCCTCAGAGTTTCTGCATCGGGATCCTTGAGAGGAACTTGAGAGGAACACCCATCTACGCGTATTTCGGTCATCTCGAAGCCGCAGGGGAAAATCGTGCACGCCTATGATGGGTACAGAGGTGTCCAACGTCCTGACATTTGCTTCCCCTGGATATATTTGGCAGAGGCGGCTCAGTCAACAGAATAAACCAAAGTTGTTCCCAGTTGTGCCTACAAGAAATTGACGAGCTTCATTCGTGGGGCTGATTCCGCGCAAGCTGCACCGCGTCTGATTGAGCAAAATTATGACGAACCTCCTCCTCTTCCCCGAGTAGACGTTGCAGCTGTTCGAAAAAAATCTGCCCGGCTTAGCTAACCCGCCTTGCTCAAACAACAGGGTTTCTCATGTTGGAAAAAAGAACCATCGACAGGGCAAAAACTCTACAGAACTCATGTGAGCGTGATTCAACCTTGTCTTGCTCACGGACATTCTCCCAGGACGACGGCGGCTAGGGAAATGCAACTTTTTGTGAGAACTCTCCACAATTTCGTTGAATGGTGTCAGTTCCTCTAGACGTGGCTGTTTATTGACGGGTAATTAGTTTGGGAAGGGTACGGGAGGATCCGGATCAATCATATTTGACGTGCCATCATCTCCGAGTCGCCTTTGCATCCTCCCACCGATACTCTAAACCCTTAGTCGCAGCGGATAGACTCCAAAACTGGGCGAGAAGATTGTATGCTATTCTCCGACATTATACTATGCTCGTCTCATGGAATTGCCTGTCACGGAGACGTTCCGCAGAAGGTATCTGATTTCCTTTCTGTCTTTCGATTACCTTTTATATGAGCCGTACCTAGCGCTGGAGCCTTCCATATTCAAAGCTCACTGATGCTAAAGAATATCTTCAAGCAATCGCCGTTTTCCCACCTTCCCCGAATCCTTTCTCCCAAAATGATTCTCCTGCGAGTAAACAAACTACACCGGCGTCCACTTTTTCTTCCTTTCGCCCAATGGCACAACGCCAGCATAGCAGACGCCATACTCAGTCGCACCTTCAAAATTCCCCAGCCACTCCGCCCGCTCGCCTTTGAGAGGCCCTTGATTCCACCTTCCGGATCGCCGTTTGCGCTCTGGAACGAGTGCACCCTACAGCTCACTCACTTCGGCGCGGACTTTACCTCAGATGCTGATTTTCTCGAGCGCATGGCCCGGCTGGGCGGAATTATCGATCTCCAGGGACCGACTGAGGAACTACCGCGCGACGACGAGCAGATCTACGCACGCATCGACGCGGAGCAGCAGCGGTTGATGTAGGAGGCGGCGGGGCGTCCGGAGCGTTTTTTTGGTGTTCTATGAGTGGACCCGGGTGTGTTTCGATTTTTCAACTATGAACAGCTAACCTGTTGCTTTCATTCCAGCGTTTCCCAGGCTCGCACAATTTGCATAGTCACCATCAATACACTCGAAATTCGAACCTCAAGGATTCATCAGTAAAACCTCAGTATGAACCCTTCCTAAGTAGCAGGGCATCAATTGACCCGCGCCTGCATGCCGTGATGTGGCAACGCTCTATAAATATTGTCAGTGCCCCAACTTTCCAACAAAGATGCAATTCCCGCTGACAAGAGAAAAGGATCACCGTGGACGTTTGCATGCATTTTCCTGCGGCGTTGAAGTCGCAGCGTTGGTCGTACACAATATGGCAATGGTACAAGACTCGAACCTTCTTGCCAAACGGAGTCCGGTACCAGCCACCGGAATCAGGAGAAAAAATTGGTACGACAAGGATCTACGTTGGATCTGTGACAGATCGTTGTGGTCCTGCCTCAACACCGCCTTCTCAGTATGTAATACGGATGCTCTATACAAACTCCTTCCTCACTATTTCCCCCCACCTCGTCAACAAGAAGTCTCTGCGAGATGCTTGATCCAATACTCTTCAACTCGACAGCACGCATGTATAACCTTCGCGTCTTGCTGCTCATTACCGTTGCTCTCATTCCAACAACCGTACTCTTCTCGCAGAATCCGACCAGCTCAAAGGATGCTATTCTAGCTTCATTCTACAATCGTTCTGCATTGTTCCTTGGCATTATCAGCTCCGTTCTAGTTTTGCTACATCACATTCTCCGGTACGTTGCGGAGTAATTCTAACTGTAAAGCTATTTAACGACTCACCGACCACATCATAGGTTGTTTGTACGCAGGTTCAACGCAGCCATCGACTGGGTTCTAACATTACTCCAAATTTGCAGTTAAGTGCCTGCTACCACTGGTTTGGGAGTTCACTAATGCTGCTTTCTAGTGGTCGCATATCTGTCTGCAGTCTCGATTCAGACGTTACGATGGATATCTCAGAACGCTCTGGTGATAGCAGCACGTTTCGCACAGCTGGCTACATTGATGGTCTCCGAAATTTGCGCAACGGCGACAATCATGCGATCCACTGAGAAAATCCTCAGCCAGCAATTTAATTTTTTGGGCGGCTGCGGAGTATCTGCCACGCACACACCATTTAGAATCCTCCTCAATCGGTCTGTCGATAGACCCCTCGTCCGGTACGCTTGATCACATGAAATGTCACAGGCAGTTTTGCTAATCTGGTGCCAGGGGTGAATTCCGCATTATCGCAGTTGTGCGTGGTGTGGTCCTCGGTGCTCTCTGTCTCGTAGTTCCTCTATTTGGATTATATCTTGTAGTCCTGGCGCCTCTCAATGCGCAAACATTTTCACGGCAGTTGGAAGCTCCAGTCGCGGCCGTTTGGGATCCGCAATCGGCTCCGTATGGTACCGTCGACCAGGATATCCGTGTTATACTGGTGTGTTTGCACTTGGTTCAGCTTCCGCAATCAGTAATAATCGAAACAAACATCCACTCTGCTTTTTAGTGGCACAGTCTTTTTCGACCCGTCATTCAAGTAACCTCCCAAACCGCCTGTGATTCGATGTCAGACACAGACGGACTCGGACCCGGAGTCAATACTCATGGAGACCCGCTTCGAAATAACAAACTTCTTCCGGTCCCCCTTGGTTTTAGCCCCGGAATTTGGGCATGTGAGCATCGTTTACTGGCGTTGTACACACACTGATCTGATTGGTGTTCATTATCAGGTTCGACTTCCGTGGACTGGACAGCGTTCGCGACAGTTAACATCGTCATTGAATTCGATCCGCGTACGATTTCTACGCCGTTGGATACGGTGTACGTGCAAATCGGACAAGGTGCTCCTTCCATGATTGCGCGCCATGCAGAACCCCTGGTTTTGTTTCCGGGATTTCGTAAAATTGCTACTTTGACCTGGACGCAACGACAGATAGTAGCCAGTGGGTTTTCCGCTTTCTTCGGAGCATTGTCGGTTTGTCCCATGAATCAACTCCTTTTTCAGTTCCCTAACAGTTTATCAGCCCTCGAGAACTCTGCTCACGGGGACGTTTGACACAGTGGAAACAGACACACAGAGCATTGTCGCAACAAATTTGACAGGGTTGACCATTTTTCAAACACGCGTCGAGCCTATCAGATTTGTTCAAGAGTACACAGAAGCGACAGCAGTGACGGGACTCGCTACCATTGGTGGATTCTGGACATTTGTCAATGGAGCTTTTGCGCTGTTCTTTGGCGCGAATCTCTTGTACTTTTTAGTGGGTACGTGTGTGTTGACCCGAAATAAAACTGTATTCAATCAAGTTCTCAAGGGAGGAGACCACTATCTGCGCTTGGCATAGTTCATGCGTTCCAGCGGCGGCGTTTGGTTCGGAACTGGCACGAGGACTTCCCGGCACTCCACACCGAGGGCGGCAGCCCGGGATCGGCCGACGCCGGGATTGTGGCCTTCCTTCGTGAACGACTGGTGGATGTCGAAGGTGACCCCAATTTTGATGTGGAAGCGCAGGATGTTGGGGACGACAGGCCGAGCGTGAATAGTCGAGACTCTTCAGCAGGCCGTGAAGGATTGTGGCAACTTGGCGTGAAGGAGATATCCTTGACATAACGCTGTCTCTCGCGGAATAGCGGAATAATCAGTCCTGACTATGAGGCATCAAGAGAGCACTGAGCAGAGTCCGGACTGATCAGCATATGTAGTAAATCATCCGTTTGATTTCAGATACTTCTATTGTCTCGGTGTAGCCTTCTCACAGTATCATGTTCATCTGCTCCACATAGAAATGATCAAGAGAAGTCTTGTGGCCTAGGAGCGAATTTCAAACAACAGCGCTAGCAGAACAAACTGAATAACTCGAGCACGACTTGGCGCCGCCAATAAGGAAAAAAAGTATCACACGCATGTTTGGTTGAAGTTGTGTGTAAATTGGTGTAAATGGCGTATTTGTTTCTCAGTTAGCCATTCAGACCGCAGTCCCAATATTTTCCAGCAATCTTCAATGCCTAGGTTCGGATCAAGCCCGCCGATCATTGTTCGTTGATGCGAACAGCGTTTGCGTGCAAACAACCGGAGGGGCTTGGGCCAAGATGCTCGAAATGGGGGGGATGTTTGTCGCACTCTACTGCTCGACGACGACACTGATCAATTTATCTTTGCTGATGAAAGTTATTTATTGGAAGCAAACTTAGACTTTGCTCTCCTCAAAATCATAAAACCTGACGAGATGAGTTTCCTGGGGAGCACTGAACTTGTCGTTTATCAAAGATTTGTATCTGACTTTTCCCTTAGTTTCGATGGGTGCAGTGTCAATATATGTCAACCTGAGTGGCTGGCATCCTGTGGAATAGCCAAATAAGTCGATCTATAGCAATGCCTTAATATTTTCCGTGTAGCTGTGAGTGCAGAAAAAAGAAATACAAAAAATGATGGCTGACTTTGCTCGACATCCCTCAGTCACGGTGTGACAGTTTAAGGCAGTGTCACATCGTGACCTTCTGATCAAGCGTCTTTAAAATGTATTAAGAGCAGGGAAAAAATTGTGAAGGGACAGAAACATAGTGAAATACCTTCCTCACGGCGCTGTGGCTTTAGCTGCTCAAAACATCCCTTGTGAGATCATCAATATCACTAACCTCACTAAATAATGATGGCAGTCGAAATGGCCTGAAATATAACAACTACAAATGGGAATATTGAGAGCGCTAGAGCACTGTAAGCCCATGCATATTAGCTAGCACCTCAGCCAAGCATATGTCTGTGCCGGGTGATATGAGGTCAGAAAATGTGCTTGAACATCCCGGCTATTTTGATCACTTTGTTCCAAGCCTCTCTCCGAGATTGTCCGGCTCGCCGGACCGGAGACAGGCTTGCTCCGAACCTATTCAATGCCTAGTTCGTATGCGATTCCGGATCAACTACGTCTGCGTGATCAATGATGCGCCATCGTTCCGAGTCTCTTGCGACCTGCCACGACATGCGCCTGCTTCCAGCTTTTTTCTCACCGCTCATTCGCTCCAACGATACGCAGTAATATCGCTCTACCTTCTCTGAGGTACCCGATTGCTGATTGCGGACCCTTTATGACGATATCGCACGACACAGGAAGTTTGGCTGCGTTTGCAAGCACTGGTGGAGTCTTCATGGAATTCTGACCTATTCTGACTCCAACTCCGTATCTGGCACTGGGAGCATCAATATCAAAGCGCATCGCCCCCGAAACGGACAAAGCAAAGTCGGCAATCAGCCCCCACTTGACTCCGCCCATTGTTCGTGGCGAGGGTCAAAGCGTCGCACGGGGTATATAACAGCTCGGGGCTGTGTCCTTCTTGCCTTCTCCCACTTCGGCCTCCCTAAGTCAAAGTCTACCTCGTCGATTTAAAGTCTATAGCATCGAAATGTGGAGTCTCGTACCATCTTTCATCTCACGCAAACGCGGTCGTCCTGATTCGGATAATTTGGACCTCGGCGAGCCGTCCTCCAAAAAGCCAAAAACAGAAGTCCGAAACTCTAGGGTCTATGTGAGTAGCTCTTTCTATTTATCATCCAGAGCAAGCCGCTGACGTCCTCACAGTACCCCCAGCCCGTCAACCAACGGATGATCAGGCGGCGCTTTCCTGACAGCCCCGACCGCATCTCTAGAACCATGGAGAAAATCAGGGACAAGGGCGACCACATCCAGCGGCAGAACTGGTTCGCAGACTTCGTGCCGCGAGGCGCAGTCTGCTACTGCTACACAAAGAATCTTCCCTTCTGCAATTGCAAACAGCTTCAAGTCGTTCCCGGAGTGAGTTCTATTGATACTTCGAGGTGGCATGGCACTCACCACCTCGTATTCAGACTTCTCCCATTCGACGGCTGCCGGAGGAAATACTGCAAGAGATCTTCGGCTGGGTCGTTCCCCCCGAATCTTTTCTCGATTCTTCTCTGCATTGCGGCCCCAATTCAGCCTGGTGCAACGCGATGGTCATGAAGCGATCACTTGCTTGTGTGTCAAGGCAATGGTACAGGGTTAGCTCTCCAGTCCGACTTGTGTTTTGGCACCTGGCTCATTATCTTTCCTTCCAGATTGCAATTCATCTCCTCTACCAGGACATCGTCATACGCCGAATGCCTCAGCTCACAGATATCTACGACACCCTGGACTCCAATCCAGACCTTGGCGGCCATATACGAAGCATTCGTCTGACCTGTTTTGTCCCGCCGCACTGGGCTGGTGCAATCTCGCCCACCCTGGCACATATTTTCAGTCATTGCCCTCGACTCACAGCCATCCACGACCTGCCACCGATGGTCTTACCCTCCCGAGCTACCCTCCCACCTCTGCCACCCACTATCACTTGTCTTTTGCTCAACCGCCATGACGACCTGGGTGCCGTGTGTGATACGATTTCTCTCTACTGCCACCAGCTTCAGGAACTCTCGATACCTGCCAGGGACACCGGCGCCTTCGATCTCGTGAACAGAACCTTCCCCAACCTCCACACCCTCACGCTTGTGCTCGGCTGCCAGACCGAGGAAATACCGTATTCTCGCAATCTGCAGAGTTTCGGCACCAGGTGGCACATGCCGGGACTGAAGAGTCTGACCTTTTCGCACCCCGTGCGTCTTGACGCGACCTGCATCCTCGGGCTCGATTACGAGCACATCCTCTCCCGCCACGGGCGCCGGCTCACCTACCTTGCGTTTCCAGCGCACTTTCCCGAGCACGCCGTCGTCGCAGATTTTGCGCCCCTCCTCGCGCGCTGCCCGGTCCTGGAACACGTCGTGCTCCCCGACCGCTTCCACATCACGCCCGGTGCCACCTACGAGTCCATCCGTTTTCTTGACCACTGGACGTTTGATGTCTACCCGCCCAGCGCAGACGACCTCCCGAAGAACGCGCGCATGCCTGGTCTCCACCCCATACGTACCTTTGATTTCACGCCCGCGGCGTTCCCCCGCCTCGCACACTACCGCCTCCTCGACACCGCCTTGCTCGCACACATCCCCGCGCCGCCTCTTGCGCTCGATCGACGCTGGCTGGGTCCATGGTCGATCGCCTTCCGAGGCCTCGCGGTGGAACAAGCACCCGACCTTGAATGTGCGACTGCTGCGCGTGTCGTGTTCGGCGACGTCCGCGCCGCGGATGACTGGGACCTGGGATACTTCGGCGCGATGGAGACCGCGGTTGTGCAGCGCGAGCAGGAATATTGCGACTTCGGTCCTGGATGCGTGGAAAACTGGGTGAATTCAGATAATTTCTTCGGCGATAGGAAGGAAGAACGCGACCGTGAGGAGCGTAAGGAGCGCGGCGAGGTGCTGGTCGTCGATCGTGATATTCCACGCAGTGACAGAGGCCCAGAGCTCATGTGCTGCACGTTTCGGTATGAGTGGCTGGCGGAGGAGACGGATGACGAGCAGGATGATAGTGACCTGGAGAGCGAGAACCTCGAAGATTTGGAGTGGGAGAACGAATTTTACCAGAACGAGTGGGAGATCCACGATGGGTATCTATACCACAAGTCAGAGAAGCCGGTCTGGGGAAGACACGTCCTTGGAAAAAAGCTTCCGGATTGGGTACCTAGTCTCGAGCCTCCGGCGTGGAGCTCAGTCCGTGATTCGTTCCCTTGGATGTCCGGCGCTCTTCGCGATACGTTGTTCTCGTCGGTGTCTCGCGAGATGTAATTTAATCTTGTCGTAGTATATCTTTCGCTTCATTGTAGATTCGCCTTCTCAGTAGGGACGCATTGGAATGTTTTGTTTTGTCTGCTTTGCTTTCTCTTCGCTTCGAACTTGGGATCGGGGAAAGCCGCGCGAATGTCGCATCAATCGTGATGCGCCATCAAGGGGTATTCGCCGGAAGAAGCCGAGACACTGGGTCGATAGGTAGGTAGGTCCGAGGCAGTCTTATTTCAGTTTTTGGAATCTGCTTGGATCACTCTGAAAATGCATTTAGAAGGGTTGGGAAAAAAACGGGTTTTTTGGAGGGGCTTGAGGGTTAAAAAATCCTTCGAAATCCATTTCGGAGGGAAGTAATTTGTGTCAATTGCGCCCAGATAGGCCTCGGATTGAGGCATAAAATCCGGATTCCGCCCTCATTTGCGTGGGAAAATCACTCGGCTAAGCTCGCTTAGCCTCGGTTAATAGGTAGGTAGGGCCTAGCCTTATTGCACTTTTCCGACCATGTGTGGAAAATTTTAAGGGTGAATACCCCTTGTGCGCCATCATTATTCTCCCTGTTTTGAACCACCATGTTCTCCAGAGCTCTGTGCTTTCTATATTTTTGCCAGATCAGTCTCCCGCAGTGAGTTGAACAGTCAAGGAACCCGTTGGTAAACTTTCATCTCGAATGGAATTGACGCACCGCTGCTGATAATGCCGGCTTCGAGCCGCAGGACGAGTAGAACGAATCCTGCATCTATGTTTCCTCACGCAAAAAGATTAAAATTGGTATGTTAAGACAATCCTGCGAATGGGAAACAGATCTTATCATATTCCACGACTTAGGTTGGAGCGCTGCACGTCGCTCTCAATGCACTGCCGCATATCGGATATTTGCCTTTCCCAAAATTTGATGACAACAATTGCAGGCTCCCCGAAGTTCTGCGGGAATGTCAGCACCACTTCGCGGAGTTTGTTGACAAATCCTGCCTGAAGCCAATCCAGAACAACCTGAAGGCATAGCGGATTGAGGGTCAGACTGTGATTCTCGCGGTGGTATTCACGGTTTGGCGCCATTTCGCGGCACAGGTCAGCTACATCGAGGGTCGCGAGCTCGTGGAGGATTCTTGAACTGGGTGGACATCTGGAGAGGAGCTGGGGCCAATGACTGAAGCGATGTAAGACTCCTGATGTCCACAGAATAGAAGGGCACGTACTGGTATAATCGGAAGTCCCCCGCGATAAGGAATTGTTTTGAGCCTCGCAGCCACAACAATATCAATTCTTCGATGATAACTTGAGGCTTGGCGTACAGATCTCCAGCTCTGCGGGGATCCGCCAGAAAATCGATTGGTGAATCGCCCTCTGGGAAGGGTAGAACAAGAACGTCGCGGAATGCAAGAAGAGGCCCAAAAATTCGGTAGGTCCACCCCAGCAGACTGAGCGTTGAATCAAACCACACCAGCCCTTGAACGAGGCCTGTCCTCAGAATGAGTAGGAGATCGGGATGCTGTGACAATATTTCTGCATAAATCGAATCAAATTTGAGCGTGGGTGGTGATTTGGGATTTCTGCTCATCCGTGCATTGTCGCACAAAATTGCAACGAAGTTATGCTCGTCCCAGAGACGTATCAAATCCAATGGATATCCTGATTTTTGCTGATAGGGTGTGAACGGACGCGAGAATAATATCCGGGAGAAACCACATACGTGGGGCCAGTCGAAATATTCCACACTGAGGAATAAAGAGTCATGGAATTTATTGTTCCGCAAAGCATGTATCAAGGTATCAGAGGGCGAGGTTTTGTACAGCAGATTCGACAACACCCTGAGTTGTGAACTACATATGAAAATAATCAGCTTCATGTCAAACACATTAACGCTATTCGTACTGATAAAATACACGTGCAGAGTGTGTGAGCGGTGGCCCGGAAAGCAATCGGATGATTCCTTGAAGTTGATCCGTTTCCAGCCAAGGTAATGCGACGCACCACCGTCCTGATCTGCGTGCGTCCCCAAAAAAATCAGCCAGCGACGCGTGCAGAAATTTGACTTCATAACGCATACTGAACGCGGTGGCGATTGGTGGAACATAGAATAGCGAGTGAAGTGCACGGAGCATGCTGCGGGAGGTCCCCTGCGGTAATGTCAAAATCAAATCGACTTGTTCTGGGTCGAGATCCACGAAGGGTTTGAGCGTTGTTCGCCAAATGGTGTGCAGAATCCGCAAGTTTTGAGGGATGGGCGGCAGGGCCGACAGAATCACGGTGTACAGGTCGTCGAGAGGCGCAGTGCTCTCTGGATCGAGGTTCAACAAGGACTGGAGTCGTTCCGCTGGATGGGAATATTCATCGTCAACAAAACGAATGACGGTGGTTGCGTATACGAAGATGCCGGACGACCTTGCAACTAGCTGATCAAGCGCCTCCAGAGGTGGCCAGACTGTGCCCAGCTGGGTTCCCTTTGTCGCGCCTTCGGATCGGATCCGAGAAAACTCGTCCTGAAAATACTTTCGGATGTCATCGTATATAGTGCGATCTGCGGAGAGGACAAATTGGCGAGATATCGCCAGAGCATCTTGGGTTTCTAGAACCTGCCGGAGGTGTGGTTCGGGACGGCTGGTTATCAATATACGCAGGGGTAGTTGGTGGGCCAGAGCTGCACCAACAAAGAGGCGGAGAATCTGCTGCTGAATCTTGTGGTCTTCACATTCATCCAACCCATCCAAGACCACCACCGGACGTATTCGTGGAGATGCCTCCTGGAATGGTGTTATCAGGAGTCGCTGGAACTGCACAGCCAGTGCCCGCCCAGATATGAGCTTGTCTCTCTCCACGGCGTGCTGAAGAGGGAAGAAAACTTCGGGCACCGCCATCCCGAGTTGGTATGCCAGGGTGGTGATGAGCCCATTCCACCTTCCACGCTTTGGATGCCCACGCCGAAAGAAAAAAGATCCGCCTAGTGTGCCATCCTTGTGGCACTTTGCCGCGAACATCTGTGCTATCGCCGACTTTCCAACTCCTGCCGACCCATGAAGCCAAAGAATCGTGGTCTCCGGCGCCGTATGGACAGACCAGGTGGAAAGTTCTTCCAGAACCGCTGTTCGGGTCCCGGGATGACAGGCTGGCTCTGGGAAACGTTCCCCCGAATCATGTAGCGCTTCTACGACCACAAAGGGTCGCAATATGTCGATTCCTTCGTCAAACTCAGCGCGGAAGCGGTAATGACAGGCGGACTACCCACCCGATTCGCCGTATGTTGTTACACTGATCTGATTCATGTCCCCGCTGACAGTGTTGTAAGTATTTGCGGCAGATCTCCAGTGTGGGGAGTGGCCACCGGCAGTCTTATCCTGGCGTCTTGAAGTGCTGGCATCATTCAGGAGCGTCGAACTCGTCGATGGACTTCTGAACGCCTGGTGAGCATACCCGTTGTTGGGGCCATTCATTGCTAAATAGATATTTCCGGTTCAGCTCAAAAAGCTAGTCAGATGCAAACAGTACGCACGGTACGGCTGAGTAGATTGATCCTGCTGTCCTTTGAAAGGGCGGATTCCCCTAGTGTGTGGGCCTGTGGGATGTGTTAAGGCATCTGAAATGGCTGAGCTATCAGGTTTTCGCATTGCCATCTTGCTCACCTGGCGAGGCTCCCATTCGTCCATCGTCGTGCGTAACGTACGATTGAATCACCTGGGACATGTTGCCTGAAACATTGTTGAAGGTGCCCCCGGAAATTGTACCACTGAGAGAAAAGGCCATTGCTTGTTGATACGACTCAGTAGAAGATGGCTACGATTCAGTGGTGGAGTAAGAGTTTGAGAGGCGGTGCCGGTACTATCGGAATTCGCATGGACCGCCACATGTCACCTCGGCTCAGCGTGAGATGGACTCCGAGTCTCTCCGACCAAACTGCCCCAGCGGTGATCTCGGAGTTGATTTTCCCAGGAAAAAACAGAGGCACGCGTTCACCAGTGTCTGGTGAACGAGGATTCTCAATGAACTCGGAAGGAAAGACCGTAAATCCATACGATTCGGTGCAAATTTCGTACGCCCAACGTACGCCACCTGTCTATCATAGGATGACGACGGAACGCAGAACCTTTTGAACAGTAAGCTTTACTGGGGTGGAATAGCAACTCTAGTCACTTTTATAGTTAGGGATATCGGATCTGTGATGTGTGTCAGTTGACAAGAAATCCTCGAAAAAATGACCAATTAAACCTACAATCCTCGCAATGTTCTAGTTTTTTCGGAGAGATGGTCAAAAGCCTGAGACAGTCTTTTTCCCCGCGGGTTGAGTATAATTTTGTTGTGGAACGCAAACGTGCCCTTGGAATTGCAACTAACTGACACCTTGCGTCGCATAGAACCTCCAGTAGTAAAAAGCTCATTCCTTGGCGGCCAACGCAAGGACGACAGAGCTGTGATTACAACAAGGTTTAAAGGCGACAATGGTTCTACTAGAGGGCAAACATCGGAAATGTGTCGTACGTGGTCCATAATGCACCTTCTATGCGACATTTGTTCCCCCGGAATTAAACCCGACTTATCTCTTTCGCTGGCCACCCTGAATATACTGCACCAGAATCCGCAACATCTCCAGATGCGAGGAGTGCTCATATAATATACTGCTGTCCTCCATAGAAGCACCGGACAGAAGGCGGGAACCCGTCCGCATGGCGCAGCTAAATTCTTTGGCAGTGAGTGTATGGAGTCCTCAAAACAACTCACCCGTTGCCAATCTCCAGCTTATGCATAGAGAAACGTCCTCTGGAATTTATATGTGCTACAACGGAACAGTCGTCCAAAGAAACATCGTCCCCGAGCTTTGCAGCTTAAACCACGAGTCAGAATATGAGCAGAGTAAAATCGCGAAAATGCTCACTTGTATCAATTCGGGCTCCGTCATGATCCCAGCCTTTCCGCCAGGATATAGAGCGCAATTCTTTCCAATTCGCGCACCTAAGGCGCGCAGGTACCACACAAAATAGGCAGAACCAGTCAGGGGGCCCAACACACCACCTGTGTAGTAGCCTCTTTCCGCCACTTTCGAGAGTATGAGATGGAGCTGCCAACGTTGACAGTAACTGCTGGTATCCCATGGATATTCCCCGTCCCGCCGCCGCCCGATGATTATCCATTTTGTCGCAATTGTAAAAGCAATCACGACGATGGCTAGGATATTGAGTACAGGCACGAAACACAGAGGCGCCAGGCCGTAAATGATAGCTGGTCGGACCAACGTCGGGCGATAGATCGCCTGCACCAATGTGCGGTTATCTAGATCTATCCAATGGAGTGCTTGCGCCGCTGCGATTGGGGGAATCACCCGGTATGCAGCGGACACAGCGGTCATGAGGGTGT
Organism: Mycena crocata; assembly: GCA_029281795.1. Taxonomy (NCBI): domain Eukaryota; kingdom Fungi; phylum Basidiomycota; class Agaricomycetes; order Agaricales; family Mycenaceae; genus Mycena; species Mycena crocata. Next base: position 308,645 of record JARJCP010000039.1, on the reverse strand, counting down.
TGATTGTGAAGATGATGAAATATGGATATACAAAATATGATGCCTTGCGCTGGTAGAAAGCGCGTCCAAACGGAGAACTACCAGCCTGATTGAGATCTTTACCGGACCTATCTTGCAAGCATTCTGACAAGAAATTAGGAGCGGGTGAATGTCAAAGGACGTTTTGACAAATACCTCTGCCGAGCCATGTCGAACCATCCTTGTATTCTGTGTTGCGCAAACCTAGGGCACCTGAACCCATCACGGTGAACTTTCCGACCTTCACACCCGGAAGAAGGACAACACGGTCGGCGATCATTGCTGAAATGGCGTGAGGATCGTCGAAAATAAAAGCAAGTAAAGGTGCGGCTCACCGTGATCACCGACCGTGATTTTTGCGGTTCCTAGGCCGTCTGAAGAAGATCAGAGAAGCCGATGGTGATGAATGAAGGAAGATACCGGTTGTGAAAAAATCACTTCTCGAACCAAACACAACATCATTCCCAATCTCGAGCAGCTCAGGATCTGCACAGTATATGCCGGATCCAGGCCCAATCTAATGTGAAAGGAAGACGAGAAATGAAGAATAGACCGACCCTTTCCCCGATTTTCGCTCCCATGGCACGATAGACAATCTGTGCAGACGGGATGAGAAATGATGGGCAACGCAGATGTGGTTCGACGTACTGATACAGCTTCGTAACGCGTACCAAGGATCGAAAACGCCGTATGCAACGTAGATTTCGAAAGCGTGTAGGAGTTGATGTAGCGGCGGATGAGGGAAATCTGCGATGGTCGTTGTATGAAGTCCGTCTCCTTGTTCAGGCCCAATGCACGCTTGATGATGACACCGACAGCGATTTGTAGCAAGGGAACGATCGACTTCCGAACCACACGGGACAGGATGTAGTAAAATACTCGATCTTCCGCGGCAAACCAATCCACAAGCGACTCGAGTGAGTTCAAGTCTTCTTCGAACAAGTACGTTTTTTGCAGTGTCATGAACCACAGGACAGTGAACCAGGGCGTGTCTAAATGTTTGGTAAAACGTAATCAATTAAACGCTGGTCGCACTCACATGCAACGCAATACACAAAAGAAATGGCCGGCCAAGCAATAAAGATTTTCGCCAGAAGATGCGGTTCCGGGATGCTGAGCTTATTGTACGCCGCAAAGCTTTCCCGAGCAGCTTCATCGTGTGATGAGGAGTGAGGTCCGTAAACCAACCCGTCAGGGATGACTGCACCCCTCACGGTCATGGTCGTCTTGGTGTTCGCTGGAGATGTCTTCCTAACACTGGCACGTGAATCTCTTTTCATTTTTATTTGGCTCCTGCACGCAACTCGCAAAGGGAAGACTTACGACAGCTTGCTGTGTGCTGGTGGATTCCGGGGATTTTTACCTGGGAGGGGGGAACCCATCTAGTGGTGGCAAGGTTCGGTCCGAAAATCGGTTCGAACCTGAACCGGACCGAACTGAACGCCGCGTTCAGGTTCAGGGTTCGGCATCTGCCTGAACCGGACGCCAGGTTCACGTTCGGCGTTCACGCAAGGTCAGGTTTTCCCGAACGCGTTCGAACCGCAAACCGAAAAGGGACTTTTCAACATAATTTTTGGTAAGATTTGCGGTATTTCCGGTTCAATTACAAGCTTCTCACCTCGGGAACACACCTATCTGATGTCTAGTAGTCGTAAGATGATCTTATGAGTGGGTTTTCCTCGTTTCAACATTGATCAGGGGCTGTGCTCAATTTGCCGGAAGGCCATCTTCGAATATTTGGCTGGAATATGGTCTCTTGGCAACGAAATTCAATGTCTATCTCCCTTTTGTGAGTTACTACGCATAAACCATGGTACTGAGAATATTCCCTACGATAAAAAAATGTCAATAGATGCCTAAGAAATTTGTGCCGGTTCGAACGCGTTCGAACCTGAACCGAACCTGAATCCGCGTTCAGGTTCAGCGTTCAGCAATTGCTCGAACCGGACGCGACGTTCACGTTCGGCGTTCGAGCGAAACATGCCCGAACGCGAACCGAACCGAACTTTGCCACCACTAAACCCATCCCATACTCCGGCATTATATGTTGTGAGGTTAAGTCCCACGTGGTCTTAACTGGAGTCCCGCCTCGACAACGAGAGCCGGCCAGTGCACAGTATGCCAGCGTCTTGTAATGATCGACCCCCTGGAATGGTGCGTGCTCCGTTAACATCTTGTAGTTTACTGTGAGGATAACCACCCTCAACGTACCTACTTGTTTGTTTTCGGTAAACTCGTTGTTCATGTTGTGGACCACGCGAGTATAATATACCCCCCCCCCCCCCCCCCCCCCCCCCCCCCCCCCACCCGGCGAAATCTGCGTGAAGGTGTTAACCACCGCAGCCCTCCCGATGATAACCTCGTCCAAAGTAAAAAAGCCGTCCCGTTCAACACAGAACCCGCGGATAGACGCACTATCAAGTACGCAGTCGTCTCCGAACGTCAGTAGATCAAACTCGGCCAAGGAGGTGTCCGCAGAGATTTTGACGTTCTTGCCAATGCGAGCACCAAGGAGCCGGAAATACAGAATTTCCAACGATGGATGCCAGGAGAATACCCCGCGACCAGAAATGGAGTGGATGTGATTAACGAGCCAATATCGCAGATAATATCCAGACCACATTCGATACCTGCCTGGCTTCAACCTCCCTACGATGACCCATTTAAACATGATCGCCAGAAGCGGAGCCACAATGCGGGCTGAAAGCGATTAGCAAGACAAAATCAGCGTTGGAAATACTGAACCACGTACTTACAAGTTGCGCCACGGCAACTGCGAGGAGCAGGGCTAGCATGCGCGTCCAAAAATATGCATCGGCCTGTGGCACAAACTCGGCGAGTGTCAAAAGGAGAATAGTCCCTGAGGTTGTCATATAAGGAAAAGACAGGACAACGTTCAATAAACGTACAAGTAAACGCTGCTTTGAAGGGACGAAAGAAGACGAAGGGGATACACTGAACAATCAGACATAGGGGATGGTTCTGATCTCACGCCGGTGTCGAATCGAATTTCGAGGTGAGTGGGGCAATCTCACTGTGATTCCTGCTGCAATCTCCAGCACTCACAACCGAAGTCCTGCTGAAGCAGTCTTCTGAGGCTTCGACCAGAGTCGTGATTTCCTTCAGCGTACTTTGTCTGAAGAGCGTCGCCACAGGGATATTGACACCAGTGGCTTTCCGAATTCGGTATGCGAGTTTTCCCAGCAGAAGCGAGTTTCTGTGTGAAGAGATTGAAATAACGCAACAGATGAACAACAAGACGACGCACCCTCCAATCAAGAAAAAATCCGAATTTTCGTTGATTTTCCCTGTTTCCCTCCCCAGCAGACGTCCAATGATATCACGTAACATCAGAGCCGTTTCTGACATGCTCGACGCGGTTTTCTCGATGATATCGGCCTCCATGGCGGCAAAATTAACATTGCCCTCGGGGCACTTCGCGAGTTTGGTGCGGAGGACGTGTAATGGATCGGGGATCACATATCCAGGCAACACAACGGAAAGCGCTTCCTTGAGCTCCTGCGGATCTTTGTCGGGCGCGGAGACGAACGCCTCAGGGGATCCATCTTTACTGCAGCGCACCGCAACGTCCTGAACGCCATGAATGTCCCGCAACGCGCGCTCGATCGCGGCGAGATCGGATGTCACACGGTTGCACTTGATGGCCTGCGAGAGCGAGGTGTTTTCGGCGGGGACGGTGGCCTCGAAATGTCGATGGAGTGCGGAAACCGAGTCTGTGAGGCACCCAATCCCGAATCTGTTCGCAAGGTTGATCCGCAAGGGCTTTCCCGCACTGGATATCAGAGGAGAAGAGGCTTGATCGAAGCTCGACATGCTAATGCGGCGCACTAACCTGTTCTTCGGGAGGTCATCCATGTACACCACGGCGGCCGGCCACTTAGATGGGTGCAGTTGTTCGCTAAGGCATCGTCAGAACGAGGAGTACAAAGTGAATCGAACGACCTGCCGCAGCAAATCCTGCAGCTGCGTAAGTCCAATACGCGGCTTACCCCGAGTAGGAACGATGACAACTCCAATCGTCTCCAGGAGAACATCGTGCTGGATTGAAAACGCGAGGGTCGCCTAATAAAGAGTCAGAGCCCTGGGTTCCAGCTTGAGCGAAGTACCCGCCGACACGTAAGACTTGGCAATACCGAGGATAGCTTCCTCGATTTCAAACGGCGAGATAACCTCGCCACCCTTGTTGATGATCTCCTTTGATCGCCCCGTAACGAACAAATGCCCATCTGCGTCCATGTGCCCCACATCCCCTGTATCAAACCACCCCTCCTCCGTGAAGGCGGTCATGTCGAGCGGGATATGTTTATTTGACGAGACCTCGTACCCCTGGAACGTCGGGAGACCGAGGACGCAGATGGCACCCGTGGTGCCAATCGGGAACGCATGTTCAAGCTGCAACGGGTCGCGAATTGACAACTGCGGGCCACAGGCGATGCCGGAGGACCCTGGTCGCTCAAGGCGATACGTGATCGGTGGGGAAGCAACTGGCATGCACCTATCGTTTCCGTTAGTGGCAATATCGACGCCATCGGAATAAAAACAGCCCGCATACTCAGTTAGGCCGTACGAGGGCAGGATCACGGCTTGAAAAGTCGCCTGAAGATCGACCGCCAAGGCGGGGAGAAGGCCAGCGGCAGCGTTTGCAATCATGCGGATGTTGACATCGAGTGCGGGAATAATGGAGTCGGGCTTAGAAGCAAGGATCGCGTGGTGGATAGTAGGCCCCGCATAGTACCTGTGATACCGAGCTCAGCAAAGTGATTAAACATGGGCTGAAGGAATGGATACCAAGTGGCTTGGAGCTTTTTTGCAAGCGTCCAGAATGCGGCGGGATCGAATGCCGCGCACATGATGGTGGAGCCACCCGCAAATATCGGCTGCGAGGCACGGTTAGAAAAACGAAGGTGATGTTCTTGAAAAAGATACCGCAAGCAGATTACGAACAATGCCGCCCACATGGAATAAGGGCATCATATTTACTCACAAATTGTTAGTGTTTGTAGGCTTGGTGCTGAATCTCGACTCACAATTTACATCTGTCGGACGGAGATCCCACGACTCCACGATAGCGCAGGATCCGACAATCAGCGAAAGCAATGTATACGGAACAACCTTTTTCTTCCCACTTGTGCCGGAAGTATGCAATATCAGGGATGTGTCTTTCAACCCATGCAGCCTCGACGGTGCGTCCTGAACCTGCACGACGTCGCCCATGATCGTGAAGTCGAACATCCTCCGCTTCCCCGATTCCCGCCGAGTAATGAACAAGATGTCGCAACCGAGTAGCCACCGAACTGTGCGCAGTTCGAGCCGCCCCTCCGCATCGGGCGTGGTAACTACAGCTCTGACATTGAGGCGGCGCGCGTCATCGAGGAGTTCGGCTGCGGTGCAGCTCGCGTTAACAGGTGCACAGGTCCGCGAGGAGGACGAGCGCATTCTCGGGCCCGGGTGGGAGAGCTACCATGATACGGTCGTTGGGGCCGTGGGGTGCGCGATGTGGAGAGCGGGGCAAGGAGAAGTGGCGCACAAATTCCGCGACATCGCGGTGTAGAAGAGGGCGTTCGTTGAGGTCAGGAGAGTGGATTGCGGGAGCGCTGGTGGACGGAAGGCAGTCGAGAAGAGTGGCAACATGAGACCGAGAGAGGGCATTAGCGAGCGAAGCACCAAGAGATACCGATGAGTTGAGGCCGCTTGGGAGACCACGAAGAGAGGCGAGTGGTATGGTCATGGCTGGTAACGACATTGTGGTGTGGTATTTGTGTTGTTGTCGGACTGCACCTGTGCGGCTTAAGTTTAAGTATCGGGTTGGTAGCTCGATTAAGGGGACACCTGACATTATGGTCCGAATTGGCGAAGCAGTGGCACCGGATACGAAGCAGAATTGTTCGGCTTCTACTCGTCACACAGAATCCAAGAACCGAGACTCGCCCAAAGTACATTCATTCACGCTCAATAGTGCATAAACACGAGCCTTATTTCTTCCGAGCAGAGGACATCCAGCACCAGGGATTGAGTCAAAGAGAAAGATATGCTATGCAATAACCAGTGGAGGGAGAAAGCAGCGAGTTGCGATGCCACAAGGTGAGGACAGCCGCGTACTTGGGAGATTGCCAGTTTGCAAAAATACGATACCCCTCCAGTAAGAATAGACCAATAGACACATTAGTCCCAGAAGTGCAAGTTTTGGCAATACTTGAGGCGCTAGTCCGGAGATCACGAAAGTGGTCTCATCAAATGCGCTTTTTTCAGGCATCCTTAGACGTAACTGGGGTGTACGAGCGCCGAGCAGTGTCAGGAGTGACAAAAGGTCTTATCGACTAGGTTGGACAACAGGGAGTTAGAAGTGGCGGTTTGGCTGCACTATCCCTGTTTACTGCAGCGCGGGGCGAGGATTCGACGGCATTCAGAGCAGACATGGAGGCGAGACGAGGAAGGCTGAGGTTACTTACATGATCCACCCTTGCGATTGATGCCATCAAACTTCCCACGGAACTCAGAAATCACCGGATCGGAATGGAGCGGCACGAGTGTGGTTTTCCAGCAAACAAAAATTTAGGTCTAGACCTGGTTGGCTTCAAGTCATCTTGGGCTAGCTGATACTTATTGAGTCAGACGGACGAACCTATTGCTGAAACGAAAAATGGCTGCCTGAGGAAATTGAAAATCTACATCGTATACTTAATATGCATTGTAATTAAAGAATGTGCATCCCAGGGAAATGATGTTGAACTTCAAGTTGAAGCACAGCGGATTGGCTGAGACTAGCACCCGCAGTGTTGGTCAATTGAAACTCACATTCATCAGTGCCTAAGGCTATCCGAAACCTACTTGTACCCGATTGCCCCTCAGGAAGGGCTCGAAACAGTTACGCAGGGGGTAAAAATACACACGAGAGGTCCGAGGACGGATTTTAGTGGATGTTGACGGGAGCCGGCATTGTACCGATAGACCGGAAGCCTCGATGAAAAAGTCGACCCAGAGTTCCAACCGACAGTATGTGACATTCGGGTCTTCAACCGGGATAACAGATACGTAAACAGCACATCCACAGTACATGAATGGGATGGCTATCGTACTATTCGCGCGAAGATTGCATGCCAGAGTGGGTTGCATAGAACGCGGTGATCCATTCGCCAGTGCATATCACTAGAATCCACGGCTGGCTGTGATGCTGTATAGAGGCAACCAACAGCTGTGGCTGGGCAAGGTATAATAATAACAAGCGTCAGGTATGATTTCATTTTTTCATCTCACCGCAAACTCCTAACCACAAAACGACAGGAAAGATAATGAGCGAAATTGAGCGCCAAACCAAGTAGTATTAATATATCTGGAAGACAAAGGAAATGAGAAAAGCCGCGGAGTTCGCATGCACGCACTGTTTCCGTTGCAATTCGGCTTTCTGACTGTATGGCTCTTAATAGCCCCCTCATACGCGTGATGTACTTCAGGGGCACTTATAACGGTATAGGCATAGCTAACTTGACCGCTCATGCTTATCTTGGCTTATAACTCAAAAGAGTTTTTTTTGCGACATGAGAGCTGCGGGTCCGAGTCCATGATACGAAGTTGAACCACCCCAGTCAACCGTGAGAATAATGATTCAAGACGCGCAATCTTTGGAAACCGGATGCCCCAAGTACATACCGGGGTGGAGTTTTAGATCGCCTGTACAATTCTCAAGTAAGTAAAATAACTGCAGTACAATTTGGATAACAAGTGCAAGTCATTTACAGGCCGTGCACTTCCTTTACCGTCTGCCAGTGGTGACCCGGCCACAACGCATTGTCACTCCCAGCCGCCTTTTTTCCCGTCCCCTCCACCTTTTCGACTACATCCCACCCAGTACTACCCGCTCCGGTATCCATAATCTTCATCAACCCCGCCTTCGACTCCTCACTCTCAATATTTTCCACGTGTTCAACCACGGTGTTAAAGAGGGTCCCAACTTCGGTCATGCTCAGTCGGTCGCCCTCGATTCGGAAGATTCTATTCTCGAGCTCGGAGGTAGGAAGCGCTGTAAGAACATAGGCAACAAAACCTGCAGTTCAAGGAAGTATAACCGTTCACCACCCACCAAATAGTCAGGGAGCGACAGGACATACCTGCAATGTCTGGGACCGAGGTCCATGAAATCGGAACCTCACCCTTGCCTACAATTCTGAATTTTCCATGTTCCGAAAAACCGACAAGCCACGGGATTATTTCGGTGAAGATGCCAACCTGGTTTGACGATCAATGGCTGCAATATCACAGATGAACATTGAAGGCTCACATAAAATCTCGCCGACGGAATCTCCACAGATTTGAGGTATTCTGCGAGTTTATTGAAGGTAAATTCAACTTGCTGCTGTCTTCAACATTCTTACCTGCGAGACTTGTTTTTTCTCCCAAGAACCCCGGTGACGGGCCGTCGGTGGGCATTCCGTACTCCGACGGCGCGAACAGTTTCACGCCAGAATGTTTTGCGGCGTCCACCAAGGACTTCTGCGCTCCCACAGCCTGGGTGGTAATGGTTGACACCACGACGTCTATGTTGTGCGCCTTGAATACGGCCGCAACTGCTGCGCTGTCGATGAAGTCAACTGTGACGATCTCGACTCCGGAGGGAACCTGCTTCTGCGATGATCCTGGCCGGGAGAGCAGGACGACAGAGACATTCCGGGAGGCGAGTGCAATGACGATGGGCAATCCGATCATCCCGCCCCCGACCACAGCGAATGACTTGTATACCGACATGAATGCTCTGGAATTTGGTAGTAGTGCATTGGGCACCTTTATACACCCATGTTTGGCGCTTCCGAACTTCGAATCTGATCAAGACGCACTTTGACTCACTCCAAACAGGATAACTGACCAATCGGACGTTCGGGATCACTCAGCATAGTCGGCAAGACCGAATTCTGCCCGAGTACTAATAAAAGCAGCTATGAAGGAGTATGAAGGTATAGTTTGTCGAGTACCTTGCTATCCTGCAGGGCAATAGCTTCGTTGTAGGTTGGTGTACATATAAAAGGGGGGTCAGAAACCGTCCCTAGAGTCCCAGAGAACCGCAGAATTACTGTATCAAATAAAAAAAGGAAAGCACCCGGATCGGTATACGAAAGCTTCAAGTGGGCTTGGGGAAGACAGGAAGCCGTGCGTCAGATCTAAATAATAAGAGAAGAACAACAGGGAGAAGCCCGGAAGGGGATGGTGTAGTCACGGTATATTCAGGCCAAATGTACCTAGAGTCCTAGACTACGACCCGGTTGTTCCGAAACGGGACCACGCTGGGCAATCTTATCCTGAGTCTTATCCTCGATGGACCGGTCTCGTCTAACTCAGGAAGGCCATTGGGAAATGTGAGCGATACAGGGAATGAATGCGTATCAATGCTCCAAGTTGTAAACTGGAAAGACAGAAAATTCTGACCACATCACCGAGCGGAACTTCAAGTTCAGCCAGTGTTCAAGGGCAGAACAACACATTTCGCCCTGCTTATTGCTTTACAATTAAAAAAACGAGAAGCTATACAGCGACGTACAGTGAGTTCAACATCCTTCCTTGGCCCTCACACTAAAGATAGTCGGACTGCGCCTTTTCTTGCTATCACTCTTTCTTTATTTCACCACGGCGACGCTGGCTGAAGACCCACTGGTGCCACTCGCGATACTCCGGCTTTAACAGCATCACTGCCTCAATATCAGGTTTCTTGACCCAGTTCCCGACTACGGATCGCACCTGCTGTCGAAGTGCATGTCCGCGGGTGTAATTGTTTTTACCCTCCCATATGGGAAAGTTACCCTGGTTCTGCGCCCAAATAGAGGCCAAAACGCTCCGGACAGACTCGACTGCCGTATTCTTTATTTCACCACGGCGATGCTGGCTGAAGACCCATTGGTGCCACTCGCGATACTCCGGCTTCGCTAGCATCGCTGCCTCAATCTCAGGTTTCTTGACCCTGTTCCCGGCTACGGATCGAACCTGCTGTCGAAGGGCATGTCCGCGTGAACCGGTGCGATTATTTTTACCCTCCCATCTGGGAAAGTTGCCCTGGTTCTGCGCCCAAATGGAGGCCAAAACGCTCGGGACCGACCGAACTGCGGGGGATACTTCAGGTAAGCTCTTTGCCTGGGCTTTCGGGATCATCAACGAGTGCAGGTCCCGCATCGATTTCTGCTGCGCCCAGCAAAGCCATGCATTAACTTCATTGCATGAGGGTTAGCAGATGCACCTGCCTCAGATAGTCATCGAGTTTACTTACTGCCGCTGTGTGTCTTCAGCAGATCAATAGAGTTGTACGATGAGGCCAAGACGTCGACCATTATCAGATGGTGCATAATACAGTGGCATGGCCAACACATGGCAGCGACTGTATTTTTTTGCTCGGCTGTAAAGGGAACTCCTTTCTTGGCTGCTCTTCTGGTTGCAGCTCGTGGGTAGAGATGGTGCTGTGTGATGTGTTCCGCGTGACGGCCACAGAGGTCGCAAGTTCCTGCAGATCTTGCCAGCGTGTCTTTGGTCGTCGATAGTATTTTGGTCCACGGCGATTCGACGTCGTGGATGGCAGCCCCAACATTTGAATGCATCGCGATGGACTGAATGGAAAACGAAAATCAGCGGGTCCCCAAAGGTTTGCGATACAGCAACCATTCACCTCTGAGACCTCAGAAACAACGAAACACGCGGCGGTAACGCGGCAGCTCTGGTCAAGCAGTGATACCAGCACATGATCTAAACACAGCCAAGCACGGCTTAGAATAGGTCTTTTACCTCGCCCATCTATATTTAGTTTTGTGAATCCAAGTCCTGGATTCCGACTTCATGTTGCAGGAAAAATGTCGTTGTTATCGTAGTTCGAGCTCGTTGGAATGGGAAAGTATTACCATGCCCACTCACTGCGACGTATTTATCTTTGAGAAAGGTGTGGTAGATAGGAACAAATCGCATGAACCACGACTAAAAATGCACGAACCAACGGCAATCGGTTTATATTTTTATGTATTCCAGTCCTCGATTCGGATTAACTCGTACGGGAATTTCGTCCAGACACAAGCAGGCAAGAAGTTTGGGTTGACTCGGAGAGTTGAGTAGAAAGTACCAACACATGGCAACGACGAGAGCTTTCTGCTCAACGTGGATGATACTCCGATGTTGTCCGCTTTTCTTGCAGCTGTTCGTGGGCAGATACGGTGTCGGGTGATGTGCTCCGTGTGACACCCACAGAGCTCGCAGGTTCCCGCATATTAGGCCTGCGTGTCCTTTCTCTCCGAGAGCATCTTGCACAAAGAATCTCCCACAATGAAGAAGGCGGATATGCCATGTTATACTGAATATTGATGGGATTGAATATCAGCGCGACTGTCGGAGGCTTTCCGTAGAAAGTGGCCGTACCTGGCCGTACCTCCTATGTAACTTAAGGTAATCCAAGGTACAGCGCTATTCGAAAAATGTGAGATAAAAAGCCAGAAGCGTTCTAGAGGACAAAACCAATTGCTTCAATTTTTTGCTTTTGTATTGATTCCACTTACGCTAAAAAAATACACTGTCGTTCGTGTCGCCTCATCGGCGATATTCGGCCGACTGACATATGACCGGAAGAGGTCGTATGCCTCGCACGTCGACTCCGTCATACAGACGACACGCTCGAGTAACCAAACGTCGAGCCCTCAAGCCCCCACGCAGCGATGGTGTATTGGTCTGCCGCCTCCTTCGCCTTCTTCACTGAGCGCGAGCTGTACACTGACCCACACAATCAGCCTTGATTCCCAAACAAAAGCAGAGGAGGAAAAACGCCCACATACCTCGCAACCGTCTCCACGAACCGCTCCTTCGCCTCCTGCCCCGCCCTCGACGGCAAAAAGTCCTCCGCGAACACTACGTCCGCGACCCACGCGCGCGCGCGCCCTGCCCCTGTCTTGCGTCCGCCATCTCTCCGCGCCACCTCCGCCTCGCTCACCGCGCGCTCATCCCACCGCGCCACGAGCGCCGCCATGGTCAGGGTATAGCGCGGTGCGGTGGATGAGGGTCTGCGGTGTGTTAACGGTCGTCCTGGTGACCAAAAAAGTGCACGCCGTAACAAACGAATACCGCTCCTGCAGCGCCGGGGTACTGATTGCCCACTGCATCAGCGCGAAGGCCCCGTCCGGCAGCGCACAGAACGCGCCCGTAAAGTCCTGCGCCACGCGGTCGATGCAGGCAAAGAACTCCTGTACAATATCGGGATTCTGTACATCCCAATCCTCGTCAGCACAAACTCCTCTCCGGTGAGGATCGACGAAAGCCCCACATACCTCGACCATACCCCGGCGCCCTGAGCGTCGCTGCGACAATATCGCCCACAGCTCGTTAGGCTCGGCATTAACGGCGATCGTCGCGAGCGCAAGCCAGATGGCGTTCAGCCATCTGTCTGCCACGCGGCATACAACACTCAGCAGCGGCTGCGCTGGCAGGGAGAGAAGCGTCACCTCCGCGTGATTGCGCAGAACCCAGTGCCTATTTGCGTGTGGTTAGCATAGCGAGCGACAGGTTACGACAAGAGAGCGCAACACACCTGCCCGACCTCCGAATCCGCGCTCCACAGCTCCGCCACCCGGCAATAGCATCCAAGAGCGTACCTCGCAGTGCGCCGGTGCGGGGATCATCGCGCGCGGTGCGTACCACATCCACCTCCACCCCGTCGCTGTTCTCCTCGTCGAGCGAGCGGGTCTTGTGTGGGGGGTGAGGCCTTTGGTGACGCCCGCGAGGATCTCGAGCTGCAGGATCGCGGCGAGGCGTGCAGGCTCGGGGTGCTGTGCGATGCGGTATTTAGTAAGACGTCATTGTTGGCAGAGGAGAGAAAAGCCGCATAAACGTGAGGCGGGTATACCGCAGGCAGGAATGCAGCGCGGGCGTATTCGTCCAAATTGCGTGTCCGATTCCGGTATGCAGGGCAGAAAGAAAAAGAAGAGAAATTCTGACTCACATCCCCCGCTGCCCCCAGCGCCTCCCCGAGCCATTGCAGAATCGGACCCACCATCGGCTCCACGGGAGCGACCGCCTCCGCCGGCGGCAGCACCTGGATCACGCTCGCGATGCTTTGAAGAACCTTGCGCTTGTCAGAGACCTGTGGAGCAGGGATGTTAGCGCCAGGTGTGTATGAGATGAGGATACAATGGGTGTGAGGATGAGCACGGAGAAGAGCATGGACGATGACGGAGAAGTGGATGCGAAAGAAGAAGAAAACACGCACCGGCACGCACCCCACCCCCTCTGCAAACACACCATTCCCTGATGCAAGCGCACACTGATTTGCGTCGCACAAGCTCCGTAGCACGAGGGTAGGCTGTGAAGGTTGTCAGTGATCTATTCTTGATAAGTGGATGGAACGAGAAGGGAAAAAAGAAGAGAGGACCAAGTCCGTAGGGTTAGGGTTACAATCGAGAGGCGGCAAAGGAAGCGAATCGAGTAAAGGAGGGGGGGTAGTTAAAAAAAGCAGAACGACTGTCCTCTGGTGGGGCGAGCACACCTGGTGGATATAACCCAGTCGCAACCCATCCAAAATGAATAAAAAGGGAATGAAGAAATGCCAAAAACGACCGAAACGAAAACGAGATCGAGCAAGCAGACGCACCTGCAAGCATATCCCGAGTCCCCGTCCACAAGCGCGCCGATGGCGTACTGCAGCGGCGGGAGCAGCGCCTGGGGAGCAGCGCCTCGGGCGCGCGCGTGGTGAAGTACGAAGCGTATGTGTCTGTGTGTGCATGCGTGAGCGGAGATGAAGAGAGTGCATAGAGTGGAGAGGGACGGGTGTGTATGAAAAAAAGCGCGCGAGTGGTGCGTGAGTGGTCCAGGTGGCTATCGCACCGAAAAACGGGCAGCACCTCCCCGAGCAGCCAGCACCGCCCTCTCCGTCTCCCGAAGAACCCAGAAAGTTGAGCAAACGCACCCACAACAGTCAACGCGGTGCGCCACGCCTTCCCCTGCGTGTTTTCCCAGCTCGTTTGTGCTAACGGGCCTGCCAGGGGTGTCAGCATTACAAACGCGCAACACGGGCAAAGCAAAGAAAAACGCACCCCCCAACATCCTCCCCCACACCGCCGCCCCAAACAGGCGCAACAGCGGCGGCTCCCTCGGCCCGTGTGTATCCCATTCGCGCCATACTCATTGTGCGACCCCAGACTCGGTGTCGGCATCGGGGCTCGTGCACGGCGCCCAGGCAGTGCAGCGACGCCTCGATCTCTTCCCACGCCCCACGCCGCACTCCAGCCGCCCGCGACATCACTGGCGTACAACGCCAGCAGATCTTCGCGGAGGATGTAATACAAATGTAATATCTGAAAAACGGGTGAGTTAGCATCTCATTACATATGCCTCCCTGAAAGTTAAAGCGGGGAATGGAATCGCGGGGGCTTGAGAAAACAGAAACAAGACTCACGTATCAATCATGCGGTGAGGCATGCTAGGCCGGACGGGAGGGATGCATTGGCTCCTGTGCTCGCGTTTCCTCCAGAAGAAGGATCGGACACGGCGGTGGAATTGGACGCGACAGCCTTGTGCATGACGGCGGCGATATAATAGGCGCGGCAGCGTGGAGAGATTCTGTTAGTTGGCTTCTAAGAAGAAGAAAAAAGAGAAGTTAACATGGTAAGAAAAGTAAGGATATAGAAGGGGGGAAGAATTAACCAAAGGAAAAGTAACGGAATAATGAAAAAATGGATTGAAGGAAACGGAACGCACTTTTCCAGCGGTAACAAATTCGCCGCACCCGCCAAAAAAATCATGTATCCACGCGCTGGGTGCCCCGCAACCGCCAACGCCGATACCACCTCCCGATCCAATTCTCCCATACCCACTCTCCGCCATCTTCTCCCAGGCACAACCCGCACCGCCAACGCCACCACCGCGCCGTACAGCTTCCTCCTCACCACCCTACTCACTGGGCTACCAGCCATCTGAATCAGCACGTTCTTCAGCTGCTGCTACTCTCCGCGGCAGCATCACGAGCTCACCTCTCGCGATTTTCGCATGCGCCGTGTGGGCGCTAAAGAACTGCATGTTCACGTCCGCGTACGACGGGAGTGGAAAAATGAGGCCCTAGGCAGCGGGTGTGGTCTGCATGGCGAGGAACGCGGATTTGCGATTGAGCTTGAA
This sequence comes from Mycena crocata, assembly GCA_029281795.1. Classification (NCBI taxonomy): domain Eukaryota; kingdom Fungi; phylum Basidiomycota; class Agaricomycetes; order Agaricales; family Mycenaceae; genus Mycena; species Mycena crocata. Next base: position 293,492 of record JARJCP010000039.1, on the reverse strand, counting down.
ATTGTACTTGAGATTGAGATGAAGAGGAAGAGGAGGCAGCAGCGGCTTAGGCATAATGAATGAGTGTGATTGCGTGAGCGGTGCCGGAATCCGCGAGCGGGGCTGGCTCGCCCGACAAGGAGGAAGCCATGAGCGATGGAAGACGGAGAACGGAGGCAAGGTGGGTGGGCACAGCCTCACACGATCTCTTCTTGCCACCATACCTGGCAATTTTCGATTTATTTCTATTCGACGCAACGGCTGAATTGGATACTTTGACTGCGCTCTGGCTGACTCTATGCACTCTGGAGGCTGCCTTTCTGTCCAACTATCGCTGAGGCTGGCTGTGATTCTTTTTTTCGACGCTGCCTGCTCTTCAAGATCTTTGATTCTTTCCGAACGCTGTTGTCTTAACTTATTAGTATCGCCTCAATGTAGTATCACCTCAACCTAGTTCTAAATCAACGACCTGGTGGTGTAACAGATAACACGTCCACTTTTCCTTGCTCGTTAGTGTTCTCAGTTTCGGTGGAAAATCCCCGTTCGACTCGGGGTCGGGTCATAGCGTCTTTGATCGTACGTTTTTTGGAACTTTTCTTCTGGCTTCTACGAATCTGAGGCGCGAAGCTCTGATTCGTTCCTCTCTTCTTTCCTTCTTCCTTCTATCCTGGACCCTGCTTTCAATCTTGGCTTGAATATAGTCTCGCAGAATTGTCTCAAATCCGTCACACACTGGTCTCAAATCCGATCTCGCTCGCTCTCGTTCATCCTGTTGAACGCTGCTTTCGCTTTTCAAAGTAAAAGGCAAAAAAGTGTCTCTTTCCAAAGCAAAAACGCAGCTTCTCAAACCGCCATCTCCAACGTTCTGAATCTACAATCAACCTCACAGACTTCGCTCGTGCATGCTCTCCCTCTCACTCTTGACACATTTGAATCTCGCTCGCTATCGTTCATCGACATCTTCCTCCTCCCAACCCTACTCCTCCCCGGCGTCCCCACCATCTGAATCAACACATCCTTTCCTCGTTTTCCATTATTTTTCCGCCGCAAATAAAGCCCAATTTTCGTGTTCATCGTGTTCAGCCTGTCTCATTCCGGTTGTTATTTCATTGGCAAGGTCTGATACAGCATTATGCTTTCTCGCGACGTCAATAGAGCTCTACTTTTCCTTCGAGAGTTCAACTCAGCTGATGGTTCCCCACATTTCAGACCCGCAGAATGAAGTTCAACCAAGTTCAACTGCCCCGGTGGTTTGAATAGCCCCGGAGCCCAGAACTCAAGCTGTTAAATGTGCAATACTACTTTCAGCCTTCAAGTTTTACACGGTGCTGTTTTGACAACAAAGGTTTTAAAGAGGTTTGTTTATCAAGTTCTGATGCGCCGATACGTGCGCAACAGAAAGCGCATCATAATTCAGTTGATGCAATCAGAGGAATCACGGCTTGACCAGAGCCACTTTGTGCGGCGGAGACCTCCACTGATCTTTCCTTCGAGCAGTATTCCACCATGACTACTACTGAGCCCTTCCAAGCTATCGCCCCGCCGTGGATCGGCATGCTCTCGGTAACCGAGGATACACTCGCCACATGTCCAGGGATTTGCGAGCTCTGCCGCCGACACACAGACCACCTCACGCAGCACCACCTCTTCCCCCGAGCAGCTGTAAAACGCGCAGCTGACAGCGGATTTCCCTTCACACCCGAGCAGAAAAACTCAGTCGCGGCACTGTGTTGGCCGTGCCACTGCATTGTCCACAGACTCATCCGTGCCGACATCCTCGCCGCTGCGTTTCATTCCATCGACCTGCTGAGGACACACGGCGGGAGTAAGTGCATTCTCATCTTTTTAAACGGACACCTATCTAATCTATCCCTGGCGAAACGAAGTCACCGCCTGGCTCCGCTGGGCACAGCACAAATCAATAGAGCACTTACACTCCCTGATGATCCCCTGCCCCCCAAGGTCCCCAAAGATTCACAAAAAACCGGCGCAGCCAAAAATCCAGACCGCTTTGGATGCCATTTGGAACGAAAACCAAGGTGGCTTTCCCCGATGGGAGGGGAAGAACTCACTGCGACAGGAAGTCCGAAGGCGAACTGGGAACAAGGCGTTTAGCCTCTCCGATATCAAAGCGACGATGCGTGGGAACCCGGAGTATCAGGAGTGGATGCGATGGGTTTTGAGTCGGCGGCGCCGAAATAGACAGAAGGCAGGTGAAGGTGTATCTTTGTGATTACGAGGCAGATTGCGATGATTGAGTATGCGAGGGGGGCCTTCAGATAGATGTGCTCCGAAATCAATCAACTATCGTACTCGGTTTCACTTCCTGAACAAAAAACTCACCGTGGTTCAAATTCTTAGGTGCCCACCTGCATACTACAGCTGAACCCCTGTCACAAAAAAAAATCCGTCAAAGCATTGCATGTAATGCCAGTAAATACAGCATTTTGGCTATTGCACTTTGCCGTGGAGGTGATGTTGCTAGTAACTAAAAGCCCATGAGTGCGAGATGCTGTGCGCGTTCCTGCTCCTTCTTGCAGGCTGTCCTGTGGCTAGGCCAATGACCCTTCTGGCACTGGCGCGAGCAGTACCATTCCTGGAATGATCAAGTCAGTGAGTAAGAACAGAGCACGAGGAAGGGAGAACAGAACGTAAAGAAACAGAAGTCGAACGCGAAACCGGGATAAATAAATTGAATCCTCACCTTCTTGCAGCCCGCGCACCTATGCCATTGGCCAACGCGCTCTTCCTTCTTCCTACACGTCGGATCGCCACAGAGACGGAGGACGCGCTCCTTGACAAAAGGGTCTTTATCGACCCAATTCCACACAGCATCCTCGGTCCAGAGGTCCTGTGCGAGCCACAGATGGTCGCGTGCATCTTCTGACCCGTTCGAGGAGCGCGTAGCGTGCGTGTCCACATCGACTGCCATTGTGAGCCTCATGTTTACAGAATCAAATTGAAGAGCAAAACACACCCCGCTCCTTGAACTTCCCCAGTACCTTGACCAGTACTATCGGATACTGCACGGCGATGTGCAGGTACTGGCGGGCCAGCTCGCAGTCGCCATACAGTGTGAACGCGGCGAGGGCAGCGGAATAGATCATCTGCAGATCAATATACTTGGTTATGGCTTTAAGCTGCGCGGGCGTCATCGGCGTGCTTTGCGGGGCCGCAAAGTCAATCCCGCTACCCGGGGGCGTCTCCGCTGCCTCGAGCCACCGCTGGGCAAAGTAGAGAGCGTCGGCGGGACGGCCGGCATGCAGCAGGAGCGCGGACATCCACTGGCGCTGGCCCATGTTGTCCATTTCGCAGATGCGCAGAATCTCGATGTTAGTCGCGCTGTTTTGGAAATTGGGGTCAATGATATAAATATTGGGAGATTCGGAGATGGCGCACACCGCCTCTTCCCAGCGCTTCGCGTTCACGAACGCGCGTACAAGCGTCCCGAGTAAACGCATGTACGGCCGCGTCTCAAGAATTCCCCAGAATTTCGGCGCGCCGTATCTGCAGGTGAGCTCGAAACAGTCCGGGCTCAGGATTCGTTGGAGATGAGCACGACCTGGTGTGGAATCAGGGGTAATAGAAAGGCAATCCTCAGCATCAAGCTACCAACCTTTGAGCTCCGCACTCTTCAAAAAGTCGATGGCTTGGTCCTGCGGAAGCATCATAGAGACAGAGTTGCACGCGTCGAGATTGTGCGGGTCTTCCATTGCCTTGAGAAGAAATGGAAGCGCTTCGTCCGGTTTCTTTCTTTCAATGAGTGCCTGCCCGCGTTTCAAGCTAGTATATGTCAGTGAATGCAAAGCTGAAAAGCACTTGCAAAGAGGAACACTCACTTGGCCTCCGATTCCGGAGACACTGTTCCTCCGCCAATGCCCATGAATCCCTCGATACCAAATCCTGGGCGAGGCATTTCTGGGTGTGGGGGATGCTGGTGGTGAAATTCAAAGAGGATGTGATTGGCGATTATTGGGCGTTGTTAGCCATCAACACCATCATTCAACCCCAAAAGTGCAACGTCTGAATTCAATTTGAGCTCCTCGTCAGCTCAGGATTCAATAAAAAAAGATGCACCCATAAGAATATTTGACTACTATTATTGCCAATTTTTTACCTTACCATTTACATAACGAGGTGTTTATGTAGTGGCGGCTGGTATTTAGCGTGTGTGCAACCTGAGTGATGCGTCTCAACTATGTTTGGAGGGCCCACAGTTTCAGAGTTAGAAGAGAACGCAGGGGATGTAGCTTTCCCCGGAGAACATACCAATTTCAACGCTTTGCCGACGTTCAAGTACAAGGTCTGCAGCAAAGAAAAGGTTTAGTTGATACATGTCAATTTATGTGCGGATAAATGTATCAATAGGCAAAGGTTATCTAATGCCCATCGTTTGCCATTCCAAGTGTTGTCGCTTCTCCGGTGGTATAAAACATGAGCAAAAGACGTTGCCAAGTACCCTCAATTTCCCCCAAATCCGATCGGTTCATGAGTGATCATAAAGTGCACCCTGCTTCCGAGGAAAGAGCGCAAACGCAACGATCGTTCGGATTAAAAGCATCACCCGAAGGCAATGCGGCTGATGCCCATCACCGTTGGTCGAATTCTTGTGTCGACCGGTATCTCAGCAATGTCAACCAAGTCAGAATTCTCGATTACGTTTGCGGGAGGCTAACATTCTAGGAAAAAGGTGGTGTATGGTCGAGCAGATCTACGTCCAGTGACAATTCGAAGCTACTGTAATTCCCGTGTAAGGTTCACCATCGTACACATTCATCAGAGACGTACCATTCACCAAACACACATTCTTTTCTGTTCGGATTTCGCGCCACAGACATTCTGTCGATTAAAAAAAAAGATCGCGAAGGAAGATAGCGAAAGCGACAAGGAGAAGGCCATAGAAGGCTCGCTGAACAAGACATTTGAGTTGCGAATGGGAGTCAAAGATGAGGTTAGAGAGACTGACGGGAGACAGGGGTGCAACAACGGGCGGATAGAGCTCATCATATTTTGGCGGGGAAGCCTCATATGGAGGTGGCGGATTTATATCGGTGCGTGCGGATGGACTGCAAACGACTGTTCAAGTTATTAGTGCTGGTACAATCTGCGCTTGTTGAGAGAAAACGGCTTACGCTAAGTTTTTTGCGCGGTGGATAGGTTGTGGTTGTTGGTGGTCGGTAAGAAGAAACGATTTTGAGGAGCAGAGGCTTATATGTTGCAGGGCCATGAGGCGAATGAAAATTATGGAACCTTACTTTTAAGGTTCAAGTAAAATTAGCGCTTCCCATAAGTCACCGAATGTCGTCGGCTCCTCGAGCCTCAACGAGCCAGGATTTTTCCTACGTCGGAGGTGAACCAACGGAGTGCCGCATGCACGGAGGGAACGAGCAAAACGCGGAGGAAACAGAGGTAAAAAAGATGTGGCCGACGCAGAGGAACTGACGGCTGACGACGAAGTGATGATGGGAATTTATGGAATGGTAAGCAACTATTTTGCTGCCCTATCCGACGCCAATAGCAGTTCACCAGCCACCGCGCGACGACGAGCGGCTCAATTGCGTCCCCAGTGCCCTTGCAGTTAGCCCCAGTCCGTCGTCCCCGTGCAAATTATTCCGACGAGCGCACCCATAAACGACACGGCCTGTGCCTTACAGTGTCCCAAATCTGCGTCGATGGCAGGCTTCCTCCACGTGTGCTAGAATAGGCTTAGGCCCGACCTAGTCATGGCAGCACCCAGTCCCGCAGGCACTCGACTTCCCAAGCACGGTGCAGGAGAGCACACGCATTACAAGAAAGCTCGACGGCCGTTCCTCCCTCACAGGACACCATTACCATCGTGAACGCTGCTAGGAGGCTGCTGAACGCGAGACGAGGACAGGTGCGTGGGCCTCTACGATCGCTGATAGCTGAAAAATTCCCTGGCAGCCCATCCCCTGCCGCCCCCCGCCCACGCCGCAAGGATGACTGCCCGGTATGCCGATGGAGCGCGAATACACGTCGAATGACCTGTATGCCACCCCCGACAAACGCGCGGACCATGCTCGGATGCACTGGGAGCCCCAGGCGCGCGCATGGAAGCTACTGCTAGTGTCGCCACACCGACCGTTTTCTGTTTAGGCCGAGAGATGGCTGGCACTGCAAAAAGACGCCGTCGTCCGCATCCCTGCCACTGAAGCACCAACCTCCGACAGCACCCCAGCGCCTTCGATCCTGAGGCGTCGCTCCCAAGCCCTGCAAGCAACGCCTCCGTAGGCCGGCTAATGAGGCTCTAGGGCGTCAGGGCGACACGTCACTTCGACTGTGGAGGAGCCGGTATGCTGAGCTCCTGGCGAGTCAGTGCGCTACGCTCCTAATGCGTACGGCGCATGCATCCGTGCTCCACCCATCGTTGGGACGGGAGGCCACCGCAGACCACCACGGCGGGGGGCGCATCATCGGGCGGCCTGATGGCGCCCGATAAGGATGCACGCATCAGCACGCCATATTTCGGTACCGTAGCAGAGGTACTTTTCTCCAGAGGTTGTGGACCTCGACCGCGCCAAAGCGCATCACTGCCAGAGACCCGCGACCCGCGATGTCGCAATACGGCAGGAATGATAAACACACCGATGTCTTCACGCCGTGCTGGAGGCACCGCAGGTGGGTGGCAAGGGCTGCGTCAATGCCATTTACTGTCCTTGCGGTGGTAATTTCCATTCCGCAGCTCTGCCGGTGGTGCCTTGGGCTCCCTACACCGAGTCAGCGCACTCGACTACGACCGCGCGGGGCGCATCGTTGGGCGGACTAATTGCAACGGAGCGCCCTAGCAGAGTTGCCGTCCCGACTGGGCCTTCTGCGGCCCCGTTTACAGCACAAATGGTAAACTCAACGCACCACAGTCTTCACCCGGTATCAGAAACGCCGCAGGTAGGGACGAGGGTCATTGACACTACTTGCGATTGTGTCCCGTACTTCAGGTGGCAGATAATTTGTGCTTTTCTTGCTGCCGCGACTCCCGCAAATCTTGACGCCAACTTATTGCCACCCGCGTCTGCGAGAGCGGCGCAAACCTCTCCGTGTTTGGGGTGAGGTCTGTGAACCCTTGAAGAAGCAAATTTGGACGGGATTGAGTTGGAGCTTCATCTTCAGGCGTTCCGGGGAACAGTCGGTGCAGTCGAAGGATGGAACCATTCCCGCCAAGCTGCTCAGGAGCGAGAACGGGCTGGAACTGGTGTCAGTTCTCGACGGCGGCGAGGATCGGTCGTACGCACTTCGCCTCTCCAGATACACTATCTTTGACTGCCAAGTCTTGTGACTGGGAACGACGTCGCGCGGGCCTCGAGCTCCGGTCAACGCATAGCAGCAGCAGCAGCTTGAGGTTCTTCGGGTTTGCGAGTGGTGGAAGGCGGTGGATGAGTGAAAGGCAAGAAGCGAGTTGCGGCTGTCGGATCGATGAATTTAGACTGGGCAAGGTGGGCTGATTGATCATCTTTTTCCTTTCTGACCCTGAGTCACTCAGTGACTCTGGAACAGTGAGTGCTTGAGTCTTTCCTCCAGCTCATGCCTTTGCACTGCTAGCTTAGGCCTGAATCCCGTTATACTATGGCTCAAAACGCACATATAATCCAAAAGTGACGGATGCTACTCCTCAGGTGCGCATACTCCAAGTCTGTCAAAGTGTACATTCTGACCATGGGTACAGTGGGTGCGGGAACACCTTGGAGCAAATCGTTGCGTTTTTAAGCTCTAATCGTATTTGCTACTGCTCTGTCCCATTTCCCTTGTACGCTTACTCCAAGCCTCAAGAAGCTCTGTTTTTTTCAAGCCAGCTCGGTGTGCATTGGTCGACTGCTCGCGCCTACTCGCAACTTTCTGTGGTCGTCGTGCGTCCAAATGGATTCTGCAACTAACTTGGCCGTTTTGAAGCTCCAAGCAAACGGCTCCTGTCAAAGCCCTCGATATGTGCTGTGTCCTCGGTGTCGATGTCTTCGAAACTCAAATTATATCTCGGCCTGAAATCTGGCCGGTACTACCATGTTTCAAGCCTACGTTTCTCTCATATCCGACTCACGGCTTGACCAATAACCTACTACGTTCACACTCATGTGTGCGTCTTCGTCAAATGGTCCGTTCCCACTCCACATGCAGATGCAGCCCGTACTCTGTGAAGCTGTCAGGTTATCGATCGCGACACTGTCTCTGGGACGCTCATTTTTGATCTTGTGCATTCCGACCAAACTGCGCCTGTCTCTCCTGAGTGCTGAGTCTTTTGTTGTCCTGATGCCTCGATATCGCTGATTTCCGCGTCTTCTATTTCGATTTCATTTTGAGGCTCTCGGAAGATGTAGACCACCATCTCCTTGTCAGGAACTATCATTGTTGACCTGAATGCAAGCCGTCCAGAATAACCGGTCCTATAATCCAACCAAATGCTTCGTCTTTCAATCTGCAACATTCTGCGTACCCTCCGTCTCATCAACTCTGGTTTTCTCGCTCTCCAAATCCATCGGTACTTATCCGCGCCATCTAGCCATCGCCCTCCCTCTCTGTAAGTTCAGAGTTTTCAGACACGATGCATCCTACATCGATCGATTAACGCCACCATCAAGTAGCTTTTCAAGTCCCATTTGTTCAGGCTTCCGAGTCGCAATCGCATCTCATCCATCGAGTCAGCAGACTCGAGCTCCTACGACAAGATGGTACGTTTTGCTCGGAGATCGACCGCTGCGTCCGCAACCGCCGAACCCTGCTGGGAATACGGCCACCGAACGTGTTGACACCAATATTAATTACAAACATTCCGAACTTGTTGAAGGAACCTCCGGTGCGATTGGCAGTCCAAGTTGAACGATGAAGTGCCCCCCTCACCTTTGCAAGATTTTCTTTCATTTCGTTGTCGAGGTCGGCATCATTCGGCGAAGCCCCGATTTGGACCGACCAGTTGAAACGAGTACACATCTCTTCACACAGCGTCATCCATTGAATGGAATAGCACAGTATATTCGTCCTAAACGTCTGACTAATGCCTTCATAAATGAGCGGACCATTAGTGTTGGGCGGAAGTATGTGTCATTGCCAGGAAAGAAAATTAAATTCCACAGTCTGTCTATCATGTAAACATGTTCAAAAATTGCACGCACTTCCGTTTCTGAGCATCCTTTGCTGCCTATCCGGCCTGAAACGGTGGCCAACCATCACATTTGCACTAGTTATTAGAACGGGATATCTCGGCATCGTTTCGGCCGAGTGATTGCCTGATCCGTAAAGTGTGTTCGGCAATGCTGTGTTCCATCTCTTCTATCTGACCACCATGGAGATTCCACAAGAGCTTATTGACGCCATTCTGTACGAGGTTGAATCGCCTGAAACCCTCAAGACATGCTCCCTGGTATCTCAGAGCTTCTGTGGCACGAGCCAACGCATCCTTTTTCGCTCCCTCGGACTGGATGACGATTACCCGACCAAAGGCTATGGTCCAGTATCTTCCCTGCTCGCTGAATCCTCCCACTTGGCTCCATATGTCACAAGACTCAGCATCTGCGTCTCTCTTGCGCACATCATACCTTCCGAGGCCCGCATGCTTGAGGAACTTCTCGGCAAACTGGTGAATGTGCGGCGGTGCACGATTGAAGGCGCTCCAGCGCAGGATCCCCCCTCCTGGGCTGACCTCGCGCCACTTACCAGCACTCTTCTCGAGTTCGTTGGTCGACAGAATCTGGATACGCTACATATCGTGTATCTCGCCGAGGTTCCGGGCTCGGTACTCGCTCTGTTCGTTTCATCCGCGGCGACGGTGTCTTTTTACGGCGTTCGGGGTTCGAATGATGTCCATAACAACGAATTCTCAGAGGATTCTGCAGCGGCAAAATTGCAAAAGTTGTTGCTAATTGGTTCCAACAGCGTCGGCGAGATCCTTGTCCGCCCGCCTTTTGCATCTCGCATCGCGAAGTTGCGCAAATTAGGCTTACGAGCCGACCCCGAACTTAATGCCCAGCTGATTTCTGCTGCCGCAAGCACGCTGGAGCATATCCATTTCTCATTCTGTCCGTGTATTTGTCTTCCTGTAAACCCGCGCTAATCTAACTTGCCTGCGCTTAGCGTCTGTATATCCCTGCTTCCTAGTTGACGGAAACTTCACTCCTTTCCCGCCCCTTCCCCGTCTAAATTCAGTCGATCTTACTTTTCAGCACGACGACGCCGAATACCCGCAGTTTTTCCTCGACAGCCTTTCTTCGCTGATCATCGCGGTTCCGCGGTCCATCGCAGAAATCACCATTACGCACCGCCTCCTCTGGCCTGTCCGCTTCGTACCACCCTTCCTCCTGCCCGCCATAACCTCGGAAATCGATCGCCTGGTAACGGACGACATCCCGCCAATCCGCTGGCGAGTCTGCTTCGAATGCGCTGATGAGGGACAGCATGCGCGGCGTTTCTCCGATTTTGCGCATTTCATGCAGACGGAGTTGCCCAGATTGTGTGAGAGGAGGAAACTGATTGTTGAGTGGTGTGTGTCCGGAGGGGACGTAGACGAATGGACATGGCGGTGAATTGTATAGGTGCAAATGGTAACACTTTATTCTCGCTAGTTGTCGAGGCTAACTGCACCCTCTCAGTTTGCAGTGTGGGCTGGATTGTTATCGTCGACTGAACTAGCTAGTGGGAAAATAACAAGTGAATAAATTGAAACACTTTCAACGCGCACTTCACTTCTAGCAATCAATTTCCGAATCGGCAATTCTCTTCTCCCTCTCCTGCAGAAAAATCCGATATCGGTCGTCTGCATTGCGCCCGAGCATCAGTCGTCGCAACTCCGGTTCAACATCCGCTTTGTACTCCTGGGGTACGGGAGACTCTTCGTCGAATGTAATATCGAGCTCGGAGAGGTTCCTAATTGCCAGAACACCCCGCCCCCATTCGGTATCCAATAAGGCTTCGGCAGAGGGTGGCGTGAAGTCAGTCTGCCCTTCCCAGGCATCATGGAATTCAAATGTCAGCCGCTGAAGGCGCATCTGGTGCAGCAGCACAAACACGGCTGCCCACGGGGGTTCCGAGCCATAGTACGTATAGCTGTGGTAGAGATGCATCCGGCGGATGTCGGGGAGGCAATACTGGCCCAGCCCTCCTAGAAGGACCGAATCGAACCAACAGACACAGAAGTGGAAGGTGTTGTGCTGGTGAAGAATCGGAATCGCTTCCTCGTAGACCTGCCGACATGAACGAAGGAGGGAAATAGAGACTCCGTCGACGGGGGTTTTCTGCTGGCTGGGGCGTTTATCCTGCTCGTCGAAGCAGGTGGATGTCACCACATGATGTCTGTGGTGCTGGGATCCCCGCAGGGCCAAGCAGATCAAGCGGCCACCCAGCGCATGCTCGTAGATGCAATGCCGAATTTCGAGGGGAAGCTGGAGGAAACTGCAGCTCTCTGGCTGTTCGGCACGCGGTCTTCCCTTGATATCGAGCCGTCGAGTGGGCAGGGGCGGAGGCATTACAGGTGGTACGAAGTGTTTGACACATCCGCCTCTGCAGAAGCATAGACGGAAACAAAGGAGGCAGGGAAAGCAGACTGCCATCACCAGACAATATGCAACGAAGCCGACTGCCTTTGTGAGCACCAGTTTTGTCTTGAAAGTCATGGGTACTTCAACTTGAGGAATCTGAAGCATTCAGTATTAAGGGACTGGAACCTCTTTCTTACTGGCGACTTACTCGGGAAAGTTCGTCAACAAAGACGCAGATGCCAGCTGTTAAGCACAGCCTCGTATGCTGTGTCACCGCTTCCATCAATTCTCGCATGATGACATCCCCAAGGAGCGAAGGGCCGTAATTTCATCCTAAACTGGAACCCAGCCTTCACTATACTGTACAGTTTCGATCAATTCGGATGTCACGGGTCACAGGCCCCAAAATTTTCGAATATATTCGAACCTGTCACTGGTCACCAAAGGGATTTTCGAATGTTCAAAATGGTCACAAAATCTGCGAAAAACAGCCAAAAAATCAACTTTTCGCGTGTGCGGCACTTTGCGCCGCGGCCTTCTTGCGGAATGATGCGCCCGGCGCCAGCTTTGCTCGTTGAGAATTTTTCGAGTGTTTCTTTGACTGAGGCCACTGCTGTACATTACAGTGTTCTTGCAGTGTTCTCAATTCGGGAATGTGTTCCATTGACGACCAGATCATAGCCAGCCGCAGTGGATAACAGCCATCTTTCTGTGATGTGCTGGTGTTGAATGTACGAACACAATGGAGTTCACCTCGGGGTCGAGCACCCAAGGGCTTTGACGACGACTGAAGGTGGCACGGGTATATCTTTCACATCGAAAGTGGTAATTGTCGGCAAGAGCTCGGAGAGATATTCGGTGGGATGCATCAAGGGGGCGGATCTCTGCGATTGATTGGAGGCAACAAGAGCTCTTCCGGCCCGTCCGAAATCTCGAAAATGTCGGGAAGAGCACCCATTGCGAAGGCGAGGCGAGGAGGTGCAGGAAAAAATTGTAATTATGACGTTCAGACCGCATCTCATTTGATCCGACCCCTTTAGGCTAGGGCAATGCTTTATGCTGTATTCTATGCTCTACATCCTCATACAGTGTTGAGAGAGCTATCTGCAGTGTATAAGAACCCTTTCTACTCCTTTCCGCCCAATTTTCGATTTTTTTTCTGTGTCACAGCTACTCCAGCCCATTTTCGAAATCTCAAGTTTGAATTGGCAGGTCACAGGTCACAGCTGAGTAGAATTGATCGAAACTGTACAGTACGCTCCGAAGTGTAAGTATTCCAACCTTAGATTTTAAGTTTGAAACGACAGTTTGTTTATTTCATCGCATTTGGACATATACACGGCAGGATATGGGCCAACCATATGCCTGAACAAATGACCAATGATCGACTGGAGCTTGGTTAGGTCGAAAGACAAGAGTCGCAAAAGTTGAACTTGGATGTTGACGGGTTATGGGCATTGTCACTTACACATACCGTACCAAGCTGGACGCACACTCAGCTACATCTTTCTGAACTCAACAAAAGGTCAAGGCCTAAGAATCCCGGATCTCAACCCTGTCGGGAAGGGTCGGGCCGAATAGTTCCGAGGCTGTCTTTGGGCCAACGTGGATGAAATTATGTCTGATCTCCTGCATACTCAACGAGGTAGTTTTTCCTGCAATTGACCTCAACTTCTTGAAAGGGAAGCGAACACAGTCACACTTACCCATGCGGGCAATTCGAACAGTGTAGTCGCGGGTCCGGGGTAATGAAGCATTTGATGATGGAAAAATCCATGATACTCGTGCTCCACTGAGCCAATTGCCGGCGGTATTACCAACCACGGAGTTGGGCCTTTCTCAATAAGGTAGCTCCTAGTTCTCGGGGTTCAAGCTGAGTTCTCGGTGTTCGACGTATTTAGCGTTTCTCCATCGGCAGTAGCACGCTCGGAGTTTTTCCAAACGGCTACGATTATTCACCGAGCCTCTGTTAGGATGTTCTTCAACTAATTCATGATCACTCAAATATAAACATCAGCCACCGCCCTCATTTTCTTCGTTTTCCAACCTGTTGCAACCATTTTAGGGTGCGGGCACACCTGAAACCCTCGGATTCGCTGCTGTTACATTTGATCGGTGATTGTACATCACGCGGGCACCGGGAAAGTCCCCGCCTCACTACTGCTGTAAGCCAGGGCGAAATCCGTATAGACTGAAGAATCTGAGTCGACGGGAAGAAGGGACATCCAAACCCAGATCAGTAGCTGTTCAACTCAATCGATATCAATGTATCTTCCGTCAACATATTTCAACTCATCCACTGTTTGCGCCTTTGTGGGTCCACGGGCATTGCATAGCGCTATAAAGATCCGATGTCGCAAATGGACCCCTTCACGTTGACAGTATCTTCCTATGTCTTCCTCACCCACCCCAAAGACAATCCCGCGGAGCATTGCACACAATTCTGCCTCCAATCCATCTGGTCCATTCTACATCTTCTCCGATCCCTCTTCGGCCAACATCGTCACCATCACGCACCTGGAATTTGGGCGAGCTGTAGATCGTGCGGCTCACATCCTTCGGCCGCATGCCAAAGGTTCCGATGGAGAGGTTGTCGCGATTATAACGCTGTCCGATACTATCTTGTACCAGACTCTCCTTGTGTCTCTCATCAGGGCCAATCTCATTGTACGCCGTCAGGGTAAATCTTCCTGCAGATCCTGACACTGCGACAGCCTTTTCCTATTTCTCCGCGCAATTCTCCTGCGGCGATTGTTCACTTGCTGCGTGCAACATTATGCCGGCGTATTATATCGACCTGTGTTACTTTGGAGCCACTCCTCGTCGGAATAAAGCAAGCATTTGCACAAGCCGAGCCAGATTTCAGTCTGAGAATCGATGAAGTCCCTTCCCTCTCACAGGTATATCCGAACTTAGGCGTCGAAGCGGCGAGTTGTCCCTTCGAACCTTACATGCCATCCATCAATGTTCCAGCTCTCGATGATGTCTGCGTATACCTGCATTCCTCGGGGAGCACCGGTCTTCCCAAGGCCATCCCGCAGACCCATCGAGCCCTGATAGAACAGTCGTCCTTTCGTATGTGACCATTTGGCCGGTGAAACATCAACTGATGCCATTACAGCTCCCATAACGGACACGCGAGATTATGACTTATCTCCTATCGGTGTCATGGCACTTCCGTCGTTTCATACGCTGGGTCTGTATCTCCAGGTCCTGCAGCCCCTCAGCGGAAATCCGGTTGCTCTATACCCGCCTACGGCATTGTCTCCCGCTGCTCTTCCGATGATGCCATCGCCCAACAATATTCTTGAGCACACGCGAAAAACAAACTGCAAAACTCTCCTGGCAATCCCGGCCCTTGTCAGCGTTTGGGCTGCTTCTCCTGACGCAGTTGCTTACCTGGCGACCTTGTCTATGGTGGTGAGCTGCGTTCTGCTTCTGCGTTCTGTACTGTTGCTGTGGGCTAATCAATTGAAGGTGTGGGGAGGCGGTACCCTTCCGAGCCAGGTTGGAAACTTCCTCCAAGCCTCCGGAGTAAAACTTCGAGGTGTATATGGTTCCACTGAAACCGGGCCTATTTGCTTCATCAAAGAGCTCAAAGGTGATGAGCAGGAGTGGGAGTGGTATCGGATCGCGGACCAGATTAAGGTGCGATGGGTTCCACAAGGCGATGGGACATTTGAATGTCAGCTTTTGGTGCGCTTCCAAAGTTCGTTTTTTTCCCAGTTGAATGTTAAACTTATCATCTCGTTTTCCAGACATGGGAGAAGCATACTTTGATGGTGGAAAATTTGACAGACACCAGAGGATACGCCACCTCTGACCTATTCATCAATCATCCGGAAAAGAAATATTTGTGGAAAATGTACGTTCGTATTCCAGATCTAGTCCGATCTAACAGTTGCCAGGGTGGGACGCATTGACGACGTCATTGTCCATACTTCGGGAGAGAAAACAGTTCCAGCGCCGATGGAGGATATATTACTCGCCAGTCCGTTGTCAGTGAATCCCCGACTTTGTTATTCGCGGTTGATTGATCATCGTAACCAGTGTGGCCGGAGCCGTGATATTCGGACGTGAACGCGCTCAGACCGGGGTTCTCATTGAGCCCGCATTCGACTTGGAAATCAACATCGAAGACGCTACTCGCTTCGCCGAGTTGCGGAACACAATCTGGTGAAGCTTTCGGCCCAATTGCACATGTGATTTATCTCATTCAACAACTCAGGCCTGTAGTGCAAAAGGCCAACGCTACTGCTCCTGCATTCAGCAGAATTTTCAAGGAAATGATCGCATTTACTTCCATCGGGAAGCCCCTGCCCCGCGCGGCGAAAGGGACTGTTCAGCGGAAGCCAGCGCTAGATCTCTATGCTGGTGAGATAGAAGCCGTGTATGTTCGCATTTTGGCGTTCACCTACTGGCGCTCACAATGTCGCAGATATGATGCGGTTGCCGAAAACGCAGTCGATTCAATCAAACCGCCTACCGCATGGCGAGCTGACCCGATCGCAACCTGGCTTTCCGAGGTCGCAAAGGATCTTGTCAAAGAGGGTAAAATCGTGCCGGACATCGATTTATTTCATCAAGGATTTGACAGGTGAGGGAATTTCCTTATACTATGAAAGAGCGTTGACATACCAGTAATTAGCTTGAGTGCAACGGTTTTCCGGATTCGTATCATGGGTGGTCTCCGTTCCAGCAAGGATGGCAATGTTCAGAAAGCATCCCAGGGAATCACTCAAAACCTGGTGTATTCACAGCCGACTATCTCCAAATTGTCGACGTATCTCGAGAGTATCGTTCACGGAAACCTGAGGGAAGACTCCTCCTATAGCATCATCCACGACATGGTTGAGAAATATTCTTCCGGGCTTGCGAAGCCAGTTTCTTCCACGCGCTTGACCCGAGATGGGCTGATGGTTGTTTTGTTGACCGGATCAACCGGGAATCTGGGATCCCACATCCTTGCCCTGCTCCTGAAAAACCCCCGAGTGGCCAAGGTGTATGTCTTAAATCGACCCTCACCAGCATCAACCGGCCTCATCCAGCGGCACAAAACGACGTTCGAAGACCGAGGCCTAAACAGCATGCTCCTCGCTTCGCCGAAACTCGCTTTTGTTGAAGGCCATGTCACGGAGGGAAACTTGGGTCTGGCTTCTGATGTATATGATGAGGTGCGTTCGATTTGTCGCAGGTTTCTAGAGCAAATTTCACTCAAAGAGTTTTTTTGAAGATTCGAACTTCTGTTCATCTCATCATTCATAACGCCTGGCAGCTCGATTTCAATTTGACACTTGCCTCCTTTGAACCGCATGTCAGAGGAACGCGTAATCTCGTCGACCTCGCTTTAGCCAGTTCTTCGTCACCCAAATTTATCTTCACTTCGTCCATCGCGGCGATGACGGCGGACCCTGCCATTTGTTCCGCTCCCGTGGAAATAACGTACGTTGCGGCTGGCGCCCGTGGATATGGACAGAGCAAGTTTGTGGCAGAGGAGGTATTTCCTACGTGGACACTTCGCTGCCCCGAAATAACGTCAACCGACAGATCCTGAAGAGAAGCGGGCTTGATGCGGTCTCACTCCGCATTGGCCAACTATTTGGAGGATTGCCCAAGGGCGCATGGAGTATCACGGACTGGATCCCGATCCTAGTAAAAACTAGTATGACACTGGGGCAGCTTCCCTCGCTACCTGATGGGGTATGTTAAACCCTCTGACTATGCTACAGCATTGCTGATGACGCATTCGAATAAGCCCGTATCCTGGCTGGACTTTGAAACCGCCGCCCAGGCCGTCGTGGATGTTGCATTTGATCCGCTGGATTCGGAGGAACCCGCGAGTGTTCTGACCGTAGTGAACCCTCAGCCCGTCTCATGGAACTTCGTCATGGATTTCCTTCGTGAAGCCATTGCAAATCAGTGCTCTGTGAAGTTGAAGGTCGTCCCTTTTTCGGAGTGGTATGCTTCTCTAGAATCGCTGGCTACCACACATGACTACTCTACGCTTGGCGACACACTTGTGAGTGGTCATTTGGTCAACCCGGGAAATGGGATCTCATTTAATCTACAGCCTGGGATAAAGCTTCTCGAGATTTTCAGCCGGTTATCAAGTGCATCGCTCAAATTTGCCGATGGTAGAAGCGAGAGCAACGCGGTTGGGTTCTCCACAGAGAAAATACAGGCACTCAGCAAATCCATGCGAAGCGCGGCTAGCATCGGCCGCGAGCATGCCGAAGCATGGGTGAACTATTGGAGAAGCGCTGGTTTTTTGTAATTGTACCTTTGTAAAGATTTCGCCGTGCATCTCGTACGGCCTTATGGATTTGAGATTCACATTTTGCTCTCACACTCACTAGCGGTGGCTCTGACGCGTAGATAGTAACGCGAGTCTCAGAGTTAAGCACCTTCCTTTTCTGGCTTTTGGCGTAACGTCCCAATTGGGCCGTCGGGAATCGTCGGCCTGCACTTCGGCCTGAAAATCCGATAAACACTTCGGGCCGTGAATTTGAACACACGGTTTTGGCCTCGCTCACCACGTTCCCGACGATGCCAGCTTGCAGAAATCTCTGGCCTCCAGCTCCTTGTGCTCTACGGGTCAAAATTACCGGATTTTTCCTAGACCGCTTGTGAACTGTGGCTACCCACACTGCGCGCGCAGGCGGCACGCTACCACACCTGAAACGGCGAGTTTGGGAATTTCCGACTTCCAGCTGCACCTTACCAGAAGCCCCGGAATGTTCCAGATGGTGTTTTCACATTTCAATTTGCACTGGTACTGTATCCAAACCACAAAGTCGACTCTGCCAAATGTTTTTCAGATGGCTGGTTAGTGTCCTACTTGCACATTCCGGTTGAAATGCTAAAAAAATGAAGATCTGGAAAGATTCATCATTACTATACTATAGTTCACTCTCTAACAATGTCTACCAAGAAATGCGGCACCATACATACACACTCGTGTTCAAACATGCACCCCGATCGCGCAATAAAGGACGCCCGCGTCTCTATGATCTCCTTTGCAAGGTTAGTTGTGGTGCCAGACACTCAGGGACGAGGAAGCTTCCAAGAAGCTGTGTCAGCGGAGCTCTTCCTGTCCGAATTTTATTATCACTACTAACAACTGGAAACCTGCCAGTTCTCGCAAACGGATCCGAGGGAAAAATGGACGTGCGGCAAGTGGCAGTTGCCATTTGAGCCCTGAAGAACTCACCTCAAGGTCAATCGCAGTAGGAATCAGACCGCGGAATCCATTTCATGTTTGTATGTTAACTGAGAAGTGTGGTGAAGCGCATCCGAATGTGAATTTAAATGCAAAAGAGTGGGGAATTGAATGCCCGCGTGCAGCGATGAATCATCGTGAACAGACTTTGGCGGGCACAGGGTAACCGCTGTTGCCCGGTGGGTGTCCGAGGATCTGGAATTATTCTCATACTGTTGAGATCAATCATACACTCGTAGTAATTGTTATCGTGCCTTTCAGTCTTTTAGTCGCGGAAGCTAATTCGAGGTGTATTGTCAGTGAGCAGTTGTAATTTGTAACTCACAAGTTCAACCGTTTTTACAGCTTTTCTTGTTACTTTGGCTGAAGCTCATAAAAAATAAAAAATGCCTTGAATGTGCCCTGAAATGTAGTGAGTACCATGCTGTCGAAGACGTCTTTCTGATGAGCTACAGTGCTCGACGTGAGTACAATAGGGGTACCTATGCCAAATACGGCATGACCTCTTCCTGTTCCCAATAGTTTGGCTGAAGTACCTCAAGGCCTGAAGGCCCACCCTGATGCTTTCGCAGTCGCCGACGTTGAATCGATCGCAGTCAGGTTTGAATTTTCGCAGACCGTATGTATGTTTTTTAATTATCATCGGCGACGTCGCGACCCATGGACAAATGGGCCGATCGTGTTATAACAGCCGTCCCAATGCCCGAGGCGCGATTTGAACCACATTTCCACCGTTCAACTTGGGGTTTTCGCGGCTCATCTCAATGATTTGACGCGTTTTCTAGCCGCGATGTCGCGATGAAACGGTGGCGGTCCGGTTGTATGTGCTTGAACAGGAAAAGGATCCGCGGAACGATCGCGCGATCGCGGATCGCACAAGTGCGGAAACCATAAAATGTGGGTCGTTTGGTTAGGGACTTCTTGACGCGCCTTTCCTTTTTACCACCGCGTACAGAGGTGCGTCGATGCTTCAGAATTCGGAATATCATGCTTTCAAAACTCCCGCGTGCCCGCCAGCGTCGCCTATTTACACTCGCACAGCACGCCGTACCTCCCAGGCGCTGCAGCCGTACCGTGCCCTGCCGAACGCGCCCCGCCGCCTATGCAACGACCTCACCCAGCAGATAAGGGATCAATTCTACTGCTACTACTACTGCAGTAAGGTTCGTACCACTCGCCGTTGCATGCAGCGGCATTCTGAAACCCTGTCGACAGATATCACAATCGCCCGTCTAGCAGGAGAAGCTGCCTGTTTTCACAAGGATCGAAAAAGTTTCGGATCGACAAGAACACCCACAATAGGCTACCATGTGAAGCGACAAAGAATGTAGATGTTTTTTTTCGAGACCCGTCCACACGCGTAAAATATTGCATTTCCTCAGGCCGAAGATATCCGCTTGTTCAACATGTCACTGGGGGCAAAAGCCGGGGCACCTGGAATCCAGGTGCCTCCGACGCATGTGGTCCGTAGGTGCCATCAACAGGACAAAGGCTTCTTTAACAGCATTTCACAAAGCGTAATAAATGATTTGAGTGGATAGTGAATCCCAATTTGGTAAAGTTTAAGTACCTATTGTACTCTTTCATCACCCAATCCGTGTTTTGGCACCGTCAAAGGAGGTGATCCGCTGATGCCGTGGTGGGTATGCCGCCCGATGGCATGATCTGTACCATGCACCCATCACAAGTTTGTGATGCGGAGAACAAAGGGAGAATTGATAAAGAGTTGAAAGGCAAGGCAGGCTGGCTCAGACCAGTGCTCAAGCCAGCTCAACTGTTGTGCCAATGACCCACATTGTTTGAAAGTGTTTGCTGAAAGGCGGCAGCGCTTTATGCACCCCGCCTTTGTCTACATGCAGTCACACCCACTCATTGGCTTTGTCAACACTTTACCCCAACCACTTGCGGTTTTTGTCACCACTCGACCTCACCTGCTCATCGCCTTTGTCAGCACCTGACCCCACCCACTCATTACCGTTGTCAGGGTGGCATCCCGCCCCAACATTGCCTTGATCACTGTGCAGCTGCACCAGCCCTAGATCTTTGTGTCTTTGTTCGCAATTGTGTACAGTTAGGGCTGCCCACCGTCCTGTCAACCATTACAGCGGTCAAAATGCTGGCTGTCTTTCCGAATTGCGAACAAAGACACAAAGATCTAGGGCTGGTGCAGCTGCACAGTGATCAAGGCAATGTTGGGGCGGGATGCCACCCTGACAACGGTAATGAGTGGGTGGGGTCAGGTGCTGACAAAGGCGATGAGCAGGTGAGGTCGAGTGGTGACAAAAACCGCAAGTGGTTGGCAATTCGGAAAGACAGCCAGCATTTTGACCGCTGTAATGGTTGACAGGACGGTGGGCAGCCCTAACTGTACACAATTGCGAACAAAGACACAAAGATCTAGGGCTGGTGCAGCTGCACAGTGATCAAGGCAATGTTGGGGCGGGATGCCACCCTGACAAAGGTAATGAGTGGGTGGGGTCAGGTGCTGACAAAGGCGATGAGCAGGTGAGGTCGAGTGGTGACAAAAACCGCAAGTGGTTGGGGTAAAGTGTTGACAAAGCCAATGAGTGGGTGTGACTGCATGTAGACAAAGGCGGGGTGCATAAAGCGCTGCCGCCTTTCAGCAAACACTTTCAAACAATGTGGGTCATTGGCACAACAGTTGAGCTGGCTTGAGCACTGGTCTGAGCCAGCCTGCCTTGCCTTTCAACTCTTTATCAATTCTCCCTTTGCTCTCTGCATCACAAACTTGTGATGGGTGCATGGTACAGATCATGCCATCGGGCGGCATACCCACCACGGCATCAGCGGATCACCTCCTTTGACGGTGCCAAAACACGGATTGGGTGATGGAAGAGTACAATAGGTACTTAAACTTTACCAAATTGGGATTCACTATCCACTCAAATCATTTATTACGCTTTGTGAAATGCTGTTAAAGAAGCCTTTGTCCTGTTGATGGCACCTACGGACCACATGCGTCGGAGGCACCTGGATTCCAGGTGCCCCGGCTTTTGCCCCCAGTGTGTGTTCCTCCGTTGCGATTCGTATGTCGTGTGTATGTAGCTACCTTTCTCACCACATCTCAGATTTGCCCGCTATCAAATGTATAGACTTCCATCGTAGTCGGTTTACCCTTCAAAACATTCTTGAGGTTTCTCTTGTGCTCCATTTCCTTGAGGCATTCTGGTGAATATGTCGTCAAACACATGCACATCAATACCACAGCGATTTTGAACATACCAGATTTATGTCTCTTCCAGTCGGCCTTTTGACAAGTCGGCCCACAGTACATCACCTAATTCAGATTTGAGAAAGACAGACATGAGGAGAAAAGACGAACCTGGCGACAAGCTGAGCACCGTTTGAACTCCGTGGCAAATGTTTCTTCCGCCGTGCACTCTGGACGGCTGCAACACTTGAGAACCTCTGCCTCCACAGTGGGATCCTCATTGACCCAGTCCCACACCTCCGACTCCATCCAGAGGTCCTGTGCCATCCAGAGATAGTCGTGCGCGTCTTCAGGCCCATTCCGCGCCCTCGAAGTCATCACCCCTTCCGCTTGAGCCCAAATAAGCTCCAGTTCACAGTCGGAAGAACTGAAGACTCACTCGGCCATGAGCGCCGCCCGATAACCTTCACCAGGATATTGGGATTTGTGCGCACAGCAATACGAAGGAACTGAGCAGCCTGAGGACAACGACCCCAAAGTTTGAAAGCCGCCAGCGCCGCAGTGTGCACTAGATCGCACGCAGCATATTTCACATACTTCGCCTCATCCTCTGCCGTGAGCAAGGCCCTGCTTGGAGCTTGGAACGCCGTGCCGCCTTTGACGAGTGTGCCACCACCTACGGTCCCATTGAGCCATGTCTGACAGAAGGAAAGTGCATCAGCGACGCGGCCGCTGCGGATGAGGAATGGGCCCAGCCAGAAGCGCTGTCCGAGGTTGTCGCCGGGGCAAAGACGGAGCATCTCGATGAGGGTGTTGCTGAACGCATATTTAGTGTCCTTCCAGTATCTGGAGACAAAGATGCACGTACGCGCCCTTCTCGTACTGTTTGGTCTCAAAGCACATACGGCCAAGAGCCTGGAGAACACGCATATACGGACGCGTCAAGATGATCTCGTAAAATCTTCCAACGCAAGGACCCTCATCGTGAAAGCAGTTCGGGCCGAGACGTTGCATAAGAAGAGAGCGTGCTGTTCGAGTGGTTTAAGAATGGTATTTGAAAGAAATTCAGGTATGAGTATAATTCATACCACGCGCTTCTGCAAATTCGAGGACCTCGATCGAAAAGTCGAGGTCAGGGGAGAGGTAGGCCATTTGAATATCCGCGTCGAAATTATTCATGTCCTCGAGAGCTTTCAGGAGATACGGGGCAGCATCGTTGGGTTTACCCCGGAGACACAAGTCCTCTGCTATCCGCAAACTGTGGAGTATCAGCTCAACGGTATCAATGAACGCGCGAGTGTACTGAGTGTACTTCTGTTCCGATTCTTCAGAAACAATTCCTCCACCACCAATCCCAAACTTGGCCTCCGCCCCAAATCGCTTGTTCATCATTAATTCTGTTGAAACGGTCCTTCAGTTCAGCGCCAGTAGGGGCCAGTGGCAAACAAGTGGCAAGACGCTGGACTGCGCTGCACGCAAGAGGAGACAGAGTCACACCGTCACACGATGGGTCACAATCCCGTGTCGTGACACTGCGTGAGCCTGACTCAGACAAGAACCAGCATGTACATCTCGCTGTCCGAAATACCAGTCCCCAGCGCAGCTCAATTCACAGACGACGATGGTGCGAACGATAAATTCTTCCCTTTCCAAGCTAATCATGCTTGTAGTCGTCCAAATTTCCTCCTCAATCCGAGATAACACTCGCGATAGCAAGCGATCCATATCTAGCTCGATTTTTCTCGGTTCCAGTATGTCTACACCGGCACAGGACTTGACTGATCTAGTGGCATCCACATCTGCTCCACTGGGGTCGCTATCTTTTCCGCGGCGTGCTGTCCTGCGAGAAACGGCGGAAAAGAAGCGATACATCGAGATATGGATTGGGAACGTCCTCGAAGTCTCCAAGGACGTGACCGGTTCGCATAGATCATTCTACACTGACGGTACGATTTAGATTCCTGCTTATCCCATGCTCACCTGAAAATTCAATTCGTAATTATAGACTTCTACTCCGCCCTCTCATTTTCGCCATCCGAGTCAGCCGTTATGTACGTCGCGGAGGGCAAAGAACCCACAGACACAGCCGAGAAATATAAATTTGTCCCGCATCTGGGAGAGGGACTTGTGGGAAAGAAGCGCCCCACAATCTTCGTCTTTCGCTGGGACTCTGCTGCATCGCCGTGCCAGGCATCTCTCACCTGCGTTTCACCCATCATACCTGAAGATCACACCATTCTCTTCGGCCAGCCGGTTTTCTCCCCGCTCGAACATGGCACTATCTATGCTACAGGATACGAATACACGCGCGATGGTCGTCTTCTGGCCCCCCGCTGGTGCTTCAACCGCCCGTCTGGAATCTGGGAGATACGTCTGCCGTCCGGCGTGCAAGCCCAAGGCAGCACTAGTGACGAACCACACACATCATTCCGCTGCGTTTCCACGAAACTGACCGCAGCCCATTTGTCGTGCCGCTCTCCCCGAGTATACCACGACAAGTCCACCCGTACAGGAACGCTCTTCTGGCTGTCGTGCGCCTCTGGCGGTCCTCACGCCGGTACGTTCGCTCTCCACGCCGCGGATCTCACCGCAGCACCA
Organism: Mycena crocata; assembly: GCA_029281795.1. Lineage (NCBI taxonomy): Eukaryota > Fungi > Basidiomycota > Agaricomycetes > Agaricales > Mycenaceae > Mycena > Mycena crocata. The sequence continues at coordinate 269,047 of JARJCP010000039.1, read as the reverse complement.
CGGAACAGCGCCTTCGGCAGGGTCCTTGTTGACACGGTCTGGGATCCGCGCGCTGAAGACGGATTTCCCGGCTTGTACCCCGACAACGGCAACCTGCCGTTATCACCGTTCCTCACGCTCGCCCAGGGCAAAAAGGAGTTGCACTTGGTGTTCAGCTCCACGTGGGGCGCGCGCACCACCGTGCTCTTGGTCTCCGCAGCGGACGGCTCCGTGCGAGATCTCACACCCGACGTCGATGGGAAACTGTACTCCTGGAGCGTCCTTGCCACCGATGGCGTCGGTCGGGTCGTATGTGCGCGCAGTGCGCCAACTACCCCACACGAGCTCGTTCTCGGTGAGAACAAATTCAACGATGACTTTGTCTGGCGAGTCATTTACACTCCCTATGTTTCGCCTCCTGGTACGTGCATCGATTCTCCGTCCTTATTCGTGTCCACTCACTTTGGCTTGAACGTCGTATAGTGCAAGCGGCGCTCTCAAGTCTTGTGAGTTCTGTGGTCCCGATAGTGGAGCTCGGACGTATACAGACAGTGGTTCTTCGTCCCGCAAGCCCTGAGGCCACACCGCCATGCATCCAATACATCCACGGCGGACCACACAGCGTGGCTACCACCGCGTTTTCGCCCGCCACGGTGGCCCTGACGTTGGAAGGATGTGCGTGGGCCAAATTTCTTCCCTTCACACGTCCTCGAAAGCTGAATGATACTGATCATAAATTAACGCGCGCGTGCGTGTAGATACCGTTTCGCAGCCCAACTACAGCGGGTCGGCGGGGGTACGGAGAGGCGTTCGTGCGCGCTCTGCTCGGGCGCTGCGGCACGCTCGATGTACAGGACTGCATCGCGACGGCCAGGCATCTCGTGCGCCTCGGGGTTTCGGAAGAGGGCAAGGGCAAGCAGTTCGTTATGGGTGGCAGCCACGGCGGGTTTCTGACGGCGCATCGTGAGTGTTCTCTTCAGTTCAACACTCAATATATGTGCCCACTTCTGAGTCCTGACGCAAACGAAATGCAGTTATCGGTCAATTCCCCAGCTTTTTCACCGCGGCGGTCATCCGCAATCCGGTCATCTCGACGGACCCGCTGTCCTCGGATATCCCCGATTGGGTGCGATATTTATTCGGGTTTCTAGAGGTACCTCCGCATTGACATGGTTTTATTTTTGTTTGTTTCCAGTACTTCAACGAGTGGAACATCGAGTACCCGATGTATTCCTCGCCGCAGGGATACCCTACGCACCCACCAGACACAGACCCAAACCCAGGCGCGGAACCGCCCCACCTCAGACTCCCACCCCGCCGCACACCCGCGGAGTCGCAACGCATCTTCGCGACGGCGCCGATCGCGCACGTCGACGCCGTCACCGCGCATGTTCTGCTGCACATCGGCAGCGCGGACCAACGCGTGACGCCCACGCACGGGGCGGAGTACTACCACGCGCTCAAAGGACGGACCCGGAACGCAGGACTGGATCAGTGTGTTGAGATGCAGTGGTTTGAGAAAGAGGATCACTCGTTAGATGGGGTGGAGACGGCTAGGATTGTGTGGGAGACGACGCGCGATTGGTTCGGGCGACATGGGCTCGTTTGAGTGTCATGTTCGTTTCTTTCATGCTTTGAAGGTGGTTAATAACTATCAGTCGAACCAAAGTTTGGTACGGAATGCTGAGCTGGGATAATTGCAATAATCCAAATGCGACTCTTTTCTTTCAGAACTCCACTCTTGATGCAGGAGAGCTGCCACTGCCATAGTTGTTTGGGTAGTTGAATGATGGGATATCCATAAACGGCTCAAGATCAGGCGCATCACGATTTGCCTGAAGCGCATCGATCGATCGGTTGCCGATCCCTTTCCAGCAATCATCATGGTTCAATTCTTCCAGTTAAACCGAGGAATCTCAACCATCGCCTCCGTGGCGGAACCACTCAGACGAAGCCTGATGCATGCAACGAGCTACACAGACGCCTTCAACGGTGCAGAATTCGAATCCCCTCAATCAAGACACGGTTTCATTCTCGTGCCACAGTTGAACAATGTGATGGTCTACTTGCCTACCTCTGAAGGAGACGTTCTGCAGTTTTCGGTTGAGAGTGGTTCTACCACCTGAACGACAGATATAGTTCAAGGCCAATCAATTCTGGTTCAATCCAATAACTCCAGCCACATCGTGTTCAACCTGTGATACAACTTCTACATTTACAGTGCTAGCTTCTCCGCGGCTTGCAATCGTCCTCACAAGCTATTTGTCTTCGAAATGATTGCGATAATAATTTTGCGTGGTTTCAACGGCATCATAACCAACCAGGAAGGCTTGCATGTCCGCAGCTATATGAATGAATCAATTTCTGTTTGATAATGGACAAGAGAAACATACATCTAGAATATAGTCCTCGCTTCGACGGTTGCGTGGCCTGCTCCAAGGATTCCCGATTCACAAACTCCCCTCGCGATTTTCTCAGCTCCTGGTACGCTTCGAGTCGACCGGGAATATCCTCCCGACGAGTTCCTAATGGAATCAGGCACCCAAGCGCAGCTGCATCTTCGAGTGCCATCCCAGCGCCTTGTCCCAGCGTTGGCAACGTTGCATGGGCAGCATCCCCAAGCAACGCAGCCCTTCCGTTGATCCAAGTTGGTAGCAGTGGGAGCGCTCGTAGCTGCCATCTGAGAATTGGCTGCTCACCGAGCTCGAGGAACCTCAAGTACCGTGGATGGAAGCTCTTGAACTCGTCCAAAACCTGGGATAGATCTCAACCACTGTCAAGTGTATTGGGATTTTTATATCACCTCTTCCACGGTGGCTGTTGCGCTCCACTCTGTGGCAGGGCTCAGATTCTGGAGCACGGTAAATTTAAACCATGACTTACTGTGGTTGTCCGGATCCTTGTCGTCAACGTGGTGTGCAACGACGTTGATGAGGCTGCCCCGGCGACAGGGGAATAAGAATAGCATGCGAAAACGCGCTTCGGGCGATAGGACAACCTGTAATTGAATGGTGAGAAGAACAGGATTGAGTTCAGCTCTGCTCGCTACTCGTGCTCCCGATATTCCTTCTTTGAACCAATCCATGTCGGAAAGTCCTTCGAGTTTGGCGGCGTCGAAAAGGCAACGAAAAGTGGATATTCCGGAGGGCATAGCCTTCTGCTCGTATCCCAGAACGCTGGTGCGAATGACCGACTGAGTCGACTCTGTCAGCTTGAACAAAGGTAAGATGCGGAAACGACACGCACATGTATTCCGTCCGATCCAATTATTAAATCCGCCTGGTGAACGTCACCATTTTTCAATGTCAAAGTACCTTTGACCGGATCGCAGGAAGCGACTTCCTTCCCCAGATGCAGGCGTACAGGCGATCCCGATCCTTCCTGCCCGATGGCGAGGCGCTTTAACTCGTCGTGGAGGTCGGTTCTATGGCAGAGCCAACCAGCCTATAAGAGTCCGTATTACCTGTCTCTAACCAATCGCATAACGGATCCTTACCCGCCCCATGGTGTTCTTTGGAAACTGCCACACGTTCGTAGTGCCTTCTCCTTCCAGCGAACTGAACCGCACAGTCTTCGGACATTAGATAGCGATAATAGTCACGGAAGCACCTACTCCGAAGAAATCAACACCCTTCAGATTCTCTCTATCGTAGCCGAAGTACTCCAGCACTCGCATCGCGTTCGCCTGGACGGTGATGGCTGCTCCGATTTCCCTGTTCATCAACGAGGATTCAAAGATCTGGTCCATCCGGTGTCACTAATTGACGTGCCACTGATTGGGAGAACGAACCTCTACTGTATGACCCCGCCTTCTTAACGAAACAGCGGCTGCAAGCCCACCCAAACCTGCAGAATATGCTCAAAGGCACATCTGCGGCAGCGGTAGCCATTGCTGGGAGTGGACCCGGTTTGAGTTGAGTTACAGATGGCAGCAAAGATTTTCCCCGTCGTCGTTTGAGACCACCGTTGGTGGGAAATTCAGCGCGGTACAGCGGTGTGCCGTGCTTCGAGCTTCGAGCTCACGAGATATACGAGGAACGCGGACCATTGACCTAATTCAAGCATGTGGTTCTATATGAATCCGTAAGAATCGCGGAGATAGCAGAAAGGACATTCCCTATTGTTGGTATCGCGGCTTATAATAGATGCAGACTTCATTAAATTGCGATCACTGAAATAGAGCTTAATACTTGCGCCATATTCCGGGCGCAGCTAGCAGTCGCGAGATACACATCAGCGCGGCACCGACTAGCACCGCGCTCCCTGCACATATGTTAGCAGCGAGCCCTCAAATAACATTCAAATCCGCACCAGCATAGTAACCGACTGCGATATATCCCAGCTTGGTCTCAGTAAAGAGTCCACTGATGGGTGGCCCGCATATCGTGCTGATTCCCGCAATGGTGTTGACTATCCCGATTCTGCGCCCAATATCTTCGATACCACCCATCTGCCCGATGGCGGAGCCAATCAGCGCGATCCAGGCACCGGAGAAAAATCTGTACGGTGTTCAGTATCGGTGCCGGATGTCGAGAGGTAGTTTACCCATATAAAATAGATATGACGGTGATGGTTGGTTTTGTCCGACAAAAGGGCCACGCGAAAGTCATGACACCGGTGAGGGCCGTCGTTATCGCCATAATATTCATCGCTCCTGAACTTGGTGTGAGAGCTGGTCACCCAGTTGGGAATAATTCCTTTACCAAAGCGGTCACCGAGGATACCGCATGCGATACGTCCAACCCCCGAGGTAAAATTCACAACGGCCACAAGATAGAACGCAAAATTCGGGGATATCCCGAAGGCGATAGCACTGCTGCTTATATAGATTAACACTGAATTAATGAATGGTGAGAAGGAATAGCAGGGGAGATTATATACACCAAACCCACTGGTAAAAAGCCCCTGAAAGGTTACGAATGTGCAGGCGCACATGACCACGAAGGCTTTGTTGCGAAACACATGCAGGCCTAATAAACCACCAGGTGCTCTGACAGGCGGAAGTCGTCGTTTCATGCACTGAGAGAGCTGCTAAAAAATGTGTAACGATCTGAGAACTTTACGACGGACCACGTTTGGGACGATCAAGATGAAGGTTAGAATGAAACCCAGAGTTCTCATCGCCCAAGGGAAGCTGTAATTCAAATTTAATGCTTCCTGAACCATTGAGTAATCTGCGGGGCGCACCCAATTTTCGTGATCAGCTGGCGGATGATGATGGGGAACACTGTCGCCCCCAGCGCTCCTCCGCCAGAAGTAGCGCCAAGTGCGAAACCGCGTTTATTGTGAAACCAATGGGTCACAATGGTGAGCATCGTGCAGAACATTAACCCACATCCGATCTGGGTCCGGGAAATTAAAATATCAACCAGGTCATAAACTTGAGAACGTACCCCGATGCCAAATCCTTGACACAACATAAAATGCCAGTAGACCTTGCATTGCGGAACCAAGAATGTTGTGACTACAATCAACAGACTCCCTGTGGCAAAGGGGATTCGATAATAGCCAATATCAAACAGTCTGCCGATGAGTAAAGCAGGTAGGAAGATTGTGGCATGCTATCCGACCCGGGTCAGGAGTCTCCGAAAATATTCATAGAACAGTAATAAACCTGGATCGATCCAATCCAGGAGCTTAATAAACGTTTGAATCAATTCGGGAGGAAAAAGGAGCAAGGGAGGGGACAGGCACACATTTGAGATGGACTAGAGTTGTGGAGTAATTTCTGCTGGTAGTATGCTTGAAAGACCTAGTGAAGTTAGTCTGGACCAGATAGCTTGAGCTCAAACGCACACCCCACGAGTTCACGTAGCCGAATCTGTTGACGAAGATGAGTTCAATACCCGCTTGTTATGTCAGGACGCACGTCGCGAAGAAACCTGTAATCGTCTGAAGTAGATTAGGATAAATCTGCTTGAATGAATTCGGCGCGCACCCCAAAAAGAACAATGTATGCCTTCAGACCACCGTCCGGAAAGTCGTCAACGTCCTGGACGAGCAAGATAACTGGTTCAAATGCTTCCACTTCAACATCGCTGGAACTGTCCTTGCCCATGTTGTCTGGATCATTGTACCCTGGGTTTGGATGAAGCTCAGCCATTAGTGAAGTCGATGCTAAGGAACGGACTCATTATCGATCTAATTATGTCCTTCTTCGCGTTGTCTTCGCGTGGAATTTCAAGAAGTCGTATTCATGGAACGAATCATGTGTCGAGCGCTCAAGCGACGCAGATATTCCGTCGAGTACGGCCGGATGATCTATACCAAGTTAATAGGTCTTATCTGGCCAGGAAGACCAGGCCATTTGAGCGGTGGAAAAAAACGAGAAGGAGAAAGGGAAGAGGCGAATTGATCCGGACGTGCCCGGCAGGGCACATCCCCAAGGAGAATCCCAACAAAACCGCAGACTATTTTTAACCTCTTCCATTAACCTCTTCCAGCCCGTATCACAGAGTATTTTTACCATTCCTTCGGGGTTTCGATTTTCTAGGTCAAATTGGTTTGGGGCTCTTATGATCATGCGACCTGCTTAGCCTCATGTCTGCTCCCACAACCGCCCCCAGACCGCTGAATGTGGCCATCGTCGGTGCGGGGCTAGAGGACTCTCCGCCTCCAATGCGCTGCGCAGGCAGGGCCATGTTGTCACAGTATGTGTCTCTAAAACCTCATGATGGAAAAGACTGAAAGCAAATCAGGTTTTCGAATCCTCGCCGGTAAACAAAGAAATCGGGGCCGTAATTGGATTCCCTCCGAACGTTATCCGCGTGCTGGAGACTTTTGGCTACAATCAAAATAATTTGAGAACTTCGGATTTCAGAGGGGTATTATCAGTGATGAGAACAGCATGAATTGGCTCATGACCACGGTCTAGATTGTTTTGTACAGTGCCGCTGACGGGGAAGGGAAAACGGCGCTGTTCAAAGACCAAGCCAAGAACTACGGTCGTGTGAGTGACGCTATTGAATCCAGGGGAGATGCCTCATAACAGTGACCGGTCAGCAAGGATGTCTCCGTGAAAGACAGGCACTTCACGAAGAGCGAAGCGCCTCGCTCTGGGTAAAGAAGGCGCTGGTCCTCCTGTGCAGATTCGTCTTGGTACCAAAATAGTCCATTGTGAGACGGGGACCGAGGCTATTGCAAGTCAAGCCGGCGAAACTTTCAAGTCAGATGTGGTAATTGCTGCCGACGGTATTCGCGTCTGTTCTCCCTCTATAGTATACTTACTTAAATGATGACGCGTCTAGGTACAGTCTACATTGCGCACCATTGTTGTGGGCCACGCAGTTGTTGCACCTGCGACGGGAATATGTGCCCTCCGCTGGATGGCAGACGCGTCGAAGTTGAAGGGCCGTCCTGAACTAGATCGGGTTCTGAAAAACGGGATCCTGGGCGCATGCTTGGTCGTTGGTACGGAATACAAAGCTATCGGCCCTCAGTTCCAGACATTCAGCTGGCAGAGGATCCGATTACCCTGTGGCAGCTGCGCGCGCTACCCATCTTTCCAACCTGGACGAACGACGTCTTGCACTGCTTGAAGATTCAAGCAGCTCATGCCACTTTCCCAACTCTCGGCCAGGGGGCGGCAGAGGATGCTGCGGCACTCGGCTGCATGCTTCCTATGGGAACAAAGCCGGAGGAAGTTTCGCGGCGACTTGCGGCATATCAAGACCAAGGAAAGAGCGGGATGCGTTTGTTAAGACCGAGTCGCTTGAACAAATTACAGTTCCTGAAAACGGAGTCTTCAACTTCGCTGTGAGTCCATTTACAATTGTTTTCTGTGTCGGCGATATTGAAAGGTTTATAAAGAAAAAAGTGCGCGTCATGGAAAGAATGTACCCAAACGCTTGAAAACATTCGAAAGGTAAACAGCAGCCGTAACAATGATTTTCATCAAGACAGTTTTACTTGGTCTATAAAGATTAAATTAGGACGAGGTCAGCACAAAATGGGGAAGCATCGTACATTTAATACGTCAGATCTGCAGACGAGAATTCGCAGAACAGTTCTCCTCGCCTTTGTAACTCGTGCAGTCGTGCCATAACAAGTGGATCAAGTTCTCGATTATGGCCTTCAAGCCAGGACATCCGATTGACGAAGGGCGGTGAATGGCCCCGGCGCGAGAGCAGGAGAGCGAGATATGTGTTGTCGTTGAATTGAAGGAGCGAGTGGCAGATGAGTGAACGAAGATCAGGAACGAGGGAAGGCTGATTGGGATCTAGAGTGAGTCGGGAAAAAAGTGTATCGGTGAGGAGGTGTAGGGTGACTGGAACATTTTGAATACAATCATGATCGGCGATCTCGAGCTGCTGGAGTACTGGCAAAGCAGCCAAAGCAGCCAGCAATTCAGTCTCAGTGATGACGACATGGCACAACCGGAGGGATTGAAGGCGTGTATGGAATTCTGAGCGCTTTGAGAGACCGAGGAAGGGGGTATGAGCCCAATGCATGAGTGAGTACGGGTATTCCATGGAGTTGAAAGCCAGTTCACGTAGACAGGGTAGCGTCACGGCCGCGAATATATCGCCCAAGGCCTGAACACAGTGCTCTCCATCGCAATAATCACTGAGTTCCATGGAAAGCTCGGTTATGCTGGCCGACGTCTGGGGAACCGACAAAGTATCATCGTCGGTCCAGTTGCTGAGGAACAACTGGAGCCGAAATTGGGTTGTGGGCGGCATGCGCGTCATAAAGGACATCACTGTAGAGACTGCATCTGTAGAGGATATGCCCAAGATTCCGAAGCTACGCAGTCGGTGGAGAGGCGGGAGGGATATCGCAGATAATGACGACATGTCAACAGCGAGTTTTCGCAGCCTTGGGACGCGCTCGAAAAAATCCAGACTGTTCGATGGAGTGTCCCATGTATTGAGCTCGAGAGTGTCGAGGAAAGGGAGTTTTCCGGCCACGCGGCGCAAATATCGGAGATCCGTGTTAGGGCAGCTGAGATAGACCGTTTTCCAGCGTTTCGAATGTCCTACGAGAAGGTCGAGCGCAGGAAGGTATGTGATGATCCCCACCGTCAAAGTCAACAGGGAGGATCGACCGCGCTCTAGAGCTGACCTGAGCAATCGCATTGACCGGTCTACATGCTTTGGCAACCACATGTCCGCTGTTGTGAGTTCAATGGTATCCCAGAATGTAACGGTTTCAAGAGCGATCCCGTGCCAGTGATGGCACACATGGGCTACTTTGAGCAGAAGGGGTGCTCAATTCTTAAGCCCGTCTCCCCGTCTCCCATCTCCCCGAGTTTTTATTTGTTCGGATCAAATATAATTTCAATCTCCGCCCGACACGGCATGTTTCGGAGTCCACACCACATTCGTCACTTCGTTACTTCGGTTAGCATTGCGGAGGTTCGTGAGTTCGAGCTAGCCCCGGGGAAGTTCGTGAGTTTCCGTCCGCATTTTGTGAAAGTGTGTGACTTAAGCTAGTTTGCGTGGTTGTTCGTCACTTGCTCTGGGAAACACGAAACCTCGTCACTTGGATAACCACATGACCGTGGCGAAAACCATCGTGTAGGTCTGGTTGAATTGGCGCACGAGGCGTGAATTGGCGCGGCACTGACGCGCATTGACGCGGTGTCGTGGTTGTGAACATTGACGCGGCATCAGCACCTCCTCTCCCTTCATTCTATATGGCTAGGAGAACCATTAATTAATTTGAAGGAGCACTTAACATATTGTCGGGGTATGGAAAATCCCGTGAGATAAATCGACTAGTAAAAGTCAGATATTTGGCTTAAGCTTCAGCACTTTCATATGATCTATCTTTGCTTCATTGTCTGACATAACCCACCTAAAATACCGTGCGGCGACACATAACCAAAGTTTCAGACCCAGATAACATGTTTGACTGGACTGGAGGTCCGAGTCAATGTCATTCAACCGTGGGATTCCTACAGATTTGATCAAGCCCGGCCAACGGAGCAGTCATTTTATTGCGGCACATATACTGTGGACTCTTGTCTCGACAATTCAAACCTGATAATGTAAATATTTGGTACATGTATCACCGGCCCATGCTAGACTTGACGCGATCATAATAGACGAGGGAAGAGGGTGAATAGTGAGACCTACGCAAAGTTCTACGGAAATGAAGTAATCACTTCGAAGTACAAAGTTAGTACACACATTCACTAACCACCATGTGCGGGATCCCGAAGACATGATTTAATACAACATTTGAAACGAGTTCATTCAATGTAGAAATCGGGAACAATTTGAAGTACAAATAGAGCAAGAGTTACTAACCCAGCATCCTACAACCCCAAGGACGACAGTTTCGACCACCTGGAAATGAGAAAGTTTCGTATCATTATTCTTTACCTTCTTTTTTGATCAGACTTGTCCATATGGCTCCCCGTGTCAACCACCTTCCGGTAATTCTCCCCGATATGTTCAACCTCTGGTCGCATTTGCATCTAACACTCACTCCTCGTTCAACTTTCTGAAATTTTTGCAGATGCCCTTATGAGGAGTAACACCGTGTCGGAATGTCCTCCACTCGCCCGTCCCCGTTTGTGCCCAATCTCAACGTGATCACCGAGTTCAAGTTGAATCTGAATCTATTGTAGTTAAAAAAATATGTACGGTAGTTAAAGGTATGTATCGGCGAATAGTAGCAAGATAGTAAGGTATCTAGTCGACTCAGATATCGTCTGGAAGAATGGACGGCAGCATTTCCGGGTATTCGTCTTGAAACTCCCTCCAATGCTTCTGAGCATATTCTACTGCACTTATATTTACGCCATCCCTCTGAACCCCCCACCCTCTCAGAGGACCGAGCTTCAGGCGCTTGGGAGGTACGTCCGACTCCAAAGACGTTGAGCGAGCGCGTTTTCGAGTTGGCCCTGCTGGGTGTGTTGAAACTACCAAAGTATCAGCACTTCAACTAGTATCTCAGGTTGTGATCGCACCTGGTATCACTTCGGCCCCAACATGATCACCGGGAATCAACGCCGGTGCATTTGAATTAACTAAATCTCGAGATCAGATGAATTTTTTGGGACGCAAAGGACTCGAACCTTGAGCCGCAGAGCATTCAGGGAGAGACCCTCTGGTAGCGTCTATGTCTGGGTGAGCAAGGTGTTTCTCGATAATAATAAAAAATGCGACTATATCGCACCAGCTTTGGTCGACTGACTCTTACGCGGTCGAGGGGCGCGAACGCGACCGGAAGAGTTGGACTACATAGATAAATATTGTTAGTGACCCGAAAAAACATTGCAATTGAACCAAACATTTGACTCCGCCCGTAACTGTTTGAGGTTAGCCTGGGCCTCTGCAACGGCCTTCTCAGCAGCTCGAAGATCTTCTTGTTCAACCCGAGTTTGCTTTGCCTTCTCGGTAGCGTGGACCCGGCGTCTATTTCGATTTGCGTACCGATGAGACACCTCGTTCCGGGGATTGTGTAGATTGCCACTCTGGAGCATCGTTTCGATTTCGGCGGCGCGCCGGGTATCAAGAATCTCGTATCTGAACGCGGAGTGAGGAGAATCGGGAAGAAGGAGAATAGACATGGTGTGCATACTGTATGAACGATTCGACGAGCCCCATGCCAATCCCGGTTTGCGCATTGTTTGCCTTGTGCTGGGCTTCACCAAAATTAGTCGTGGCCTCGATGACATGCCAATCATCGGGATCCATGTCGGAGAGGCCTTGAATAACGGTGGGGAGAAGCCATTCGTGCATTTCCTTGTGCTCCCACCAGCCTATCGAAATTCAGTGCCATGCAGACATTAAAATACTCGAGACGAACGCAATATGACCCCGTTTGGGTCAGGCAGTGTTCGAATCCATAGCTTGAATTCTTCGACCTCCTCGCGAGTGTCCATATACATGAAATTGCGTATGCGATCCTGATCCTCTTGCGGAAGATCAGATAGGTCAGGGATTCCACTAGAATGGACATCAGGAGAGGTAAATTCCCGAGATAAGAACAAACCGCTTGATGTGAGAGTAGCAGATGCGGACGGTCCGCTTTAATAGTGCAACGGCATCCCCGCCGACTGCCTCCGCGACCGACGGAATATCAATGGTCGGAAGGAGTGTGTCCGCCATCCCGAGCAGGGGACCAGTTTCCATGTCAGCATTGAAACCAAGAAGCGTACCGCTCCGGTGGAGAGCCGCGAAACCGAGCTTCTGGTTAGTCAAGCGCTTCACGAGCGCCAGAAGCTCCTCCCAGACAAACTGGAAAGCCCGGCGGTCATGTACCTTGATCCAAACACGGCCCAGCGTCACCTCTAAAGCAGGTGAGCAAAGAATTGTGATAGCAGATGTTGGCGAGAATGAATACCTGCATTGATACCCGGCATCCACCCGTTGATTTCATACAAGTTCGTCTTTCCCACAACGGGCTTGAAGGTCGTGTCGCAATCGAGTGTTCGGACTTTATGGATGTATTTGATGATGCGATGGTGGATCCCGAAAATTGCGGTGCGCCCTTCACGCTCGGAAACGTAGATGTATCGCTTTTCGTCCGGAAGCGCCCGCTGTTCTGCAATATAGCTCTCAACCGCTTCAAATATATCAGTCGTGATCTAATCTGCAAAAGATGAGGGCGAACGTACTCTGATTTTCCTGTCTGGTTTGATTCCCGGGCTCGCTCTTAACTTCGTTGATAAGCCTGGTCTTGGTGTCACGGCTGACAAGACCCGGGTGATATAGCGATGGAGTCAAACCCCCGAGAATCTCTTTGGTCGAGTTCGCTGTCAGGAAGTCAGTCGAAAGTGAACGCCAAGAATGCCCAGAGGAGATAGCCCAAACCTTTCTCAACCTTGGCAACAGTTGCCCCGAGTCCGAACTTCCGAACGCACTCTTTATACTTCCCAGCGACAGCGTGAGTGACCTTCAGAGGAGGGGGGACGGGATGCCGATGAGGATGTGCGGGATCGGGAATGACGATACACTTCCGCGCAAGCTCGGGGTGCTTATCCTCGTGGGGAATAAATACGAACAATTCCACCTCGCAAGGTAGATGGACAACCTTGGCTTCGAATGGGCGCCCTTCTTTGATGTGATTGAAGGCTATGAAAATGACATCAGCACGGTATGGGTCATTGCGAGAACGGCACGAGTCATAGCGAGCGAAGGATTGGAACTTACGGCAGATATTCCGACCTTTCCTCCCCTGACGTGAAGAGGAAACCTTACAACATTCATCCTCCTGATCCTCGTCCTCAACAATCTTCTCTCCGGTCACAGCTTTCAAGAAAAGCTCCTCGTCAATGAAGTCCGGGATTTCCAAGGTGCGATGGCCTGTTCGACAATGAATCATGTCTCGATGGGAACATACAAGGAGATGGTTTTTGTTTCGGCGGCGCTGGAGACAATTGAGACGAATTCAATAGGGCAAACAGAATGGCGCCACCTGTTCTAATTTCTTCGGTACAGCCTTACCACCGCTACAGACTCGGTTAGTTGTCGAGTCGACTGCCCCGCATCGCCAATCGGATATCGATTTGATAAATCTGTGATTCTCCTCAGTTCCAGTCGGATTCTGGAGGTAAAAAGGAACGTACGATAGAACTTGACCCGTGCGGGTACTATCCTGGATCTCTCGTGCGCGTAACTGAGCTTCGACTAATCGCTGTCTCGAGTTCGGATCAAGTTCGCGGCGTTCGACGTTGGTGAACTCGGACGCAAGGGATTCACATGCATAGGCTCCACAACATTTAGGCTTTGAACGGCGACAGGCGATGCGTGCATCGGGATCAGCACAGCCGAAAAATATCCCAGAGACATAGGCGTCAACCTTTGAACGACTGCCGGTTGATCCGCCCCATGAGTGAACGTCCTTCCAATTTTTAGTCAAGAATTCAGAAAAATGTGGTCGAGAAGTTACCTGGTCCTTGAGGAGCGCATCCACTGTGGTTTCTGGATCAAGATTGGGAATATCGGTGACATTGATCAAATACGCCGTTGCCTGTGACGGAATAGGGAACTGCGATGGTAGGCCGTTTACGCGCTCGACACGGGATACTTTCGTGCGCTCGGATACTTTGATTGGCGGCGAGAAATGACAGACTTCCGAGGAAACCCCTTCGTCGAGCCAGACTGTGGCAGATTTCTGCCATTCCCAGCCAAGGAATGTTTCGGCCTCGGAGCTGGAAATTTCATGCTGCGTGAGGTCGATCGCCGAGGAGCCTGGGTGTGTGAAAAATCATCACTCAGATCAACTATTGAAAATTAAATCCCACCGACTTACCCGAGCTGTTCATAGGCGAGTCTTCTGAGCCCCAGAGATGTAGAGGAGGCGAATGAGCTGGGGCAGAAGTACTTTCTAGAGCAAGCGAGGGATCAGCTGTCGCTGAAAAATCCTCCAATCCGGCTCCGAAACCGTCGGAAGAATGTAGGAAGGACATGTAGTCATTTCCGGGCTGCGAGAAGTTCTCGCTAATCCAGTTTGGGTTCCAGTTCGAAGACGCGGAATCACCCTCATGTAGAAACAGAGAATTTAGATCACACGAAGAGTGCGGGAACCCGTTGGAGAACGGTAGCTCGTTAGGTGGATTCGTTTCGAAGCCGAAGGTAGAAAGAGAATCGGGGAATAAAGGCGCCGGTGTGGTGGAGGTAGAGTGGTTCCACTGGAGGTAGTTTGTATTTTCGTCGAGGAAACTGTCAGTGTAGATCGGGCTAAGAAAATGGTATCAGCGCGTGGTACAAGTCCGAATGATAACGACGTGCTCGGAGGGTGTCTGTGTCCAGTCATCACTTCCAGGGCACCAGGAGCCATCAGAAAAAGCGTCGTAGTCCATGACAGGCGGGCACGCGACTGCGACGCGCGCGCGACACGGGGTGTGGTGGTGGTAAGAAAGAAACCGGTGATCCCGGTAACCAAACCAAGACCAAACACTTCCCACGCGCACGGAAGTGACGAGCTTTCACCACATTTATCTCAAGTTACGAGCTTTCTCTGATTCTCATCGAAGTGACGAACATTCACGCTAATCCATCAAACTCACGAATATTCTCAATTCTAAGCGAAGTAACGAAGTGACGAGGGTGAGGTATACTCCATGTTTCGCTGCCATCGAGAAAACTCTGCACACCACGAAGATGCAGACAGAGGCTCAATAGGCTGTATGTCGCAGACCCCACGATCCATCCAGCGACACTGACAGCAACTAAGCATATATTACTCAAGGAGTCAGGACTCAGGAGCTGGTGAGGATTCCTAGCTAGATTATCATGTAGATGCTTTTGTCGGAAAAAAGCTGTCCAGCATGCAACGGCCTGGTACAGCATGCGACCTTCGGACGGCTTCGGAGTGGTTCGAAGGCGTGGCGGAGGGGCTTCGAAGCACTTTGATGCTGTTCGACGGTTCATCTGAGTTCCAAGCTGTCGCATGCCGTCTCAACATCTGTACCAGCAGCGCGAAAATGATGCTTTTCGGGGCCAGATAAAGTGAATGAATTCATTTAAACTATTCACTCTCGGACATGACCCCTCCAACCGACAAGCTGTCCTCGCCAATATCAGTGCGATGCCATCCTCACCTCCCCCGCACGCGCAAGGAGCCAGCAACGGTAGAAGGCGGTACGCGACGCGCCGCCGTTGAATATTGCAGAATAGAATCAAGACTCAGATGAATTTTGTCCTTCCATGTCCAGCGCAGCGGTGTAAACGAAGTCAAGTGGATTGAAGTAAAGCATACATTTCAGTTACATGATAAGTTCGGGCACACGTCAGCGCAACTGTTTCAACCTTTTCAACTTTCTTGGTTTCCGGTGGATGCGGTGCGACAGGGGTGCGCTCGGAGAGGAGTCGATGCTGGGACTGGCGGAGAGACTGCTGGATGTCCTCTGCCACACGGTGTGCTAGCTCCTCGCGCTCCGGAATCGTCGCCATCAACGAGCTGCGTAGGATGGGCGTCTTCGGGAGCAGCACCATCCGACACGATGCCGCCGCCGCGGCGTTCGGGAGCAATTCTGCAGGCCTGCTTCGCTCTCACAGGAGATAAGTTCTTCGTTGCAAAGAGAAAATAATAAACACACTGCTGCCCGTCAAAATGGCACAGACGTTGTGTTTAAACTCAGCAATCTCCCCCTCCAGTCTCGAGAGACGTGTATCGGTTGCAAGGCTTTGAATGGGCTCGGTGTTTCGCGAAGTATTCGATATCGAAGAGTTGGGTGCGTCGCGTTGAAGGCGAGTCGGGTGGCAAGGATGTTGGAGTGTTATCGCGCCGGCGAGCTTCCCGCTCGGGTTCAGAGTCAAAAACGTGGGCAGTATCCGAGGACGTGCGGCGAGGAATAGGCATTGTGAGGAGAGTTAGAGGCGCAGGGCCAAAACGGAGTGAGTGGAGTAGAGTGGGGCAAAGTGACATCATTGATGTGGGGCCGCCTATATCAACCACCACTCGGTGGCGCTGCGGCCCCCAACTCTCTTCCTTCCTTCCCACCACCACCACCAACCACCTTCCCTTCCTTCGAGACGTCTCTGCACGCAGGCTATGCATGGGGGCTAGTCTGCGTTGGTGGTATGTACGCTATATCGCCGTCCTGAATGCCGAATCCCTCACCGAAGCACTCACGGAATGCTTGGCTTTAATGTTGGTGTGTTGTCTCCATGTCTCGACCACTCCTCTCACTGACGTGGATTCCTCCAGTTCTATTGCCCTTTTGCTATTCTTCAGTGCGTTCTTTATCGTTGATTCTGAATCCATGCTGACTCGCATTTACTCTAGATACGCAACTTTACCCACTGCACCTCACAGACGCCCCTACTCAATCCCTCCTCCCCCATATTATACATGCTGTATTGTAACTTAAAAATACAAACATTCCCAAACCGTCCATTTTTTGGTGTGAAATTCGAGGAGGTACTGTGGGAAATTGCTGGCCGCCATTTGAGGTGGGTTTGAGAAGCAGAGAAGTGGTTGAAACGTTCAGAAGAGATCTAAACCATGGGACACCTTCGAACTCACGGGGTGGCTTTAAACCGCATGGTTGATTCTGAACTGTGTGTTCGAAGCCAGCCCGAGGCATCAGACATTCCAACGGCTTTGAACTGGTTCAACGCCGATCAAATCCAAATGGGATTTTTCCGACATTGAGTACCGAGGGAGTGCTATGCATGTATCCTTCAGCGGGAGACAGCAAATGTATGTATGCTGAGGACTGCAAAAAGTTGGCAAAAAGCAAGCAAAGAGCATCTTCAAGCGGAGGTTAAAATTATATTTGATCCGAACAAATAAAAACTCGGGGAGACGGGAAACGGGGAGACGGGCTTAAGAATTGAGCACCCCTAGAAGTGCCTGTGCTAACCGCGACATAATGTATGGCAGGACATCGGAGAAATCGAGGGGCTCTGGAAAAGCGGGGTCCGGCCCATGGGCACATAACGCAAAGATATCGACCAGAAGCTCAGACGGCAGACGGCGGATTGGGGAAAGGAGGCCGCAGCAATCGTCATGGTATGCCTTCAAAGTTGCGCGGTTAATTTTAGCTTGGATGAGACGCTCCTGCAGCCTCTCAATTTCTCCCTCATACTGCGACACCTCTTCATCGTACCGCGCAAGCTCGTCGGATAACTCGGAGATGAGGGATGGGATGTGCTCGGGTGGCTGGGAGTTGGATCGTAGGAGGGTCGCGGATATGGCATACTACTGTAGAGTCCGGGAGGAGGGGCGAAGGAAGGCAGGACTTTTCGATGAGACTGGAGGTCATGGCGGCAAGAGAAGAGACGCGCGCCACCACACCGTGAGAATTTATATGGCAGCGTGGGTCTGATTTCGGAGTCGGCTTAAAAATTACTGCAACCAGAAACGACGCTTCAACCTCATGCTTCAAGGGCAAACCAAGTTTGGAGATCCCAGGCTAGACTCGAACCAGTCGTTATTCAATATTGATGATAGTCGATCAATAAGACAGCTAGTGATCGACCGTCATCAACTACCCTTTGGAACTGGCTCGAGTCTAATCCCAGGCCGGGGGTCGCCCTCAATTGTTATTAGAAAGGGAACAGATCCATGGCTAGGTACAAGTAGCACCTTCCTGGTAGGTTCGAAGAGGTCCGCTGGGGCGTCGTCACCGCTCAGGATATCTGGAACGCAACTGGAACGATCGTTTATGTGCCAAAATCATTGAGTCTTTTTCTCGAAAGAGTTGGTCGAGAAAGGGCACTTTAAATCCATTGCGTGCGAAATCATCCGCCAAAAGCTTGTGATACGTATCGGAGTCTAGAGTTAGCCTCGGTGGCGAATATGTTCTTAGCAAAAACTCGGCTCGATTGTTGAGGAGTGAGAAGCAAAAATCACGCATCCAGTGTCCACAACGAATCCAGATGATGCGGATCTGATCCGGTATTCTCCACTTGATGTCCGGATGTTTCCGCCGTGTGGTACAACCTGTTCATGCCCTGTTAGACGTACTCGATTGCTCCTGAAGCATCAGGTCGTTACAATCTTCAAATACCGGCGAAGTTGGGTTCAAGCTGGGAAGATAGGAATACTTAGTAGTAGTATGGAATCAGGGGAACCCCATTGATAGATCGTACGGAAGATAACAATAAAGTTCAACTACACACTGTGGTCGAATTGACATCCCAAGCAGTACCTTGGACGCAGGAAACCATATTATTTTACAAAAGCGAGATTCGGTAGGGTGTGGCCGTCTCGCAGGTTTTCTGACAATTCTGTTTCGTGAATTTCGAAAGAAGTGCAAGGTGGGTCTTGAAACTCGTTGAAACTTTAATTTGAACATTAAAACTTCAGTAGTTATAGACGATTCATCATCATAAGAGCATGCGGCGCGTTCATTTTAGTCAAATAATTAAGCAGCAGAGCAATCCAAATCTACTTAACATATCTGAGTGCTTGAGATCGAGCTCTGAATCGGACCAAACTCTATTGCTTCTTCTCCTTTGCGCGCTCAATAACAGCCTTCTCCTTCGCCTCATAGTATGCTGCCATCGTCGACGGTGGACCCATGACAACCATGCGCCACAAGAGCGTCGTCAATGGCACCGAGCCCGGCGCATCCCCAGCAACCGCATCGACCGCGTACATGCCGAAGAAACTCAGCACAAACCCCGCAAAGTCAAGTGCCATCCAGTAGTCCGGCAGGCTGAAACCCTGGCCGAGACGATAGTACCCGTTGAACCCCTGGCCGAGCGTGATCCACCACATCGGCGCGTAGAAATACTTGAACACGGTGAAGACAGTTGCACTGATCGTGGGCACAGCGCCAACGCGGGCGGTGGGGCGTGGGAGGAATCCGAGGGGAATGAAGAGAAGCGGAAATGCTTGGAAGGCGTAGTTGACATACAACCAGGCTGGGTTGCTGGACGGGACGCCCGAGAGCCCCATGGAGAGCATGAAGACGAGTGATTGTGTGGCAAGCATGGCGACGGTGTATTCATAGGGTGGCGGGTCAATAAGAGCCGCGTTTTCAGGTCTGCTGCTTTTAACGAAGGCGAAGAGAGCGGGGAGGACGATGGGCCCAACGAAGCCCGCGCCGAAAACTTGACCAAAGAGTGTCTGGGCTGCGATGACGAGCGGGGATAAGTACGGGGAGCGGCCTGGTCGACCGCCAGCGATGTAAAGGCTCGTGGACATGACCTAGCAGCATGGATGAGGGCGCCGCAAATCGGGAAGGCAAGTCGACCGGCGCACCATTCCAGACGTGCCAAACGCAGTGAGGAAACTCTTGCCGACATCGTTACTCGTGAGCTGCCGGAACATCGGCTCAATGACACCCAGGAAACCGCGGAAGGGGTTGGTGGAAGGGTACGTGCAAGAGTCCATGTAGCCCTTGAACAAAGCGGCCATTGGAGGCGCTATCCAAGCCATGTGATAGAGTTTTAAACCCGCCAATGCGGAGACAACCACAACTGCAAGTATTTGAGAAACTAATCCAGATGGAGAATACAGGACTTACCTGGTACGAAACCCTGCTGAACCATATTGAACGTAGACGTGGGAAAGGAGATGAAGCCTGTCGGCCTTTCTCGCGTTTTAAGTAGTTGGGCATGACATGAAGTCATCACGTCAGCAAAGAGACCTTTTATCCGCGCGTGACTCGCATATGCGGCATATGAGACAACCTTCCATGGAATCGTTTCAGATATCGCCAGCCGAGGCTTGGCGATTGCGAAAAGACATGTGTGCAATATCCCAATGCAAATCTTGTTGAGCTACATAGTTCGCTCCTTTTGTGCGCGGTGAGAGGGTCGACAGCTTGCCGCTTGTTTGAGTCATAACTGGATGCGTATCGTTGGTAATCGTTGGTAGAGTTTCTTCCCCTGTTCTCACGAGGATGTTGTAGAATGTCAGTGTGCTGTGGGAAAGTCTACCGATTAGATTGAAGGAACACGTTATTTCATTTCAGAAGGTTCCAGAGTTCCAAAAATCGGGAATCCAGTGTGGTCTTGTAGCCTGCTGACTTAAGGGCATCCGGGTTCGTGAATATATTAGTATCAAATTTCAGTCGCTTTCGCAGGAAGTGACTTTGTAACCAAGTGTAATTTCTGGCTCACCAACCGTGGGAAGTGATAACGGATCAGGCTGGAAATCATAACAGTGAACAACAACCGCTAGCGACCCAATTAGGTAAAAAGGGATACGTTGGCATCCGTTGAGCAGTAGAATAGCATCACGAGAATAAGTTCACTCGAAAGATACGCAAATAAGTTTACTGTAAACAAATCTGTGGCTAAAACACAGTGACGTATCCACCGGAAGTCAATTGACGTGTTCATATAGGGGCCTGGCTCTGATAGTATTGTGCTTCTAATTAGCTGCCAGTAGTCCATCCTGCCTGGATTCTCACATTCTACTTAAGGATATACCAGATAGAAAAAGAATGGCAAGCTGCTCCCTTCGCAGGCTCGACGCGGCTTCGACGTGGCTTGTCTCGGCATTATGCGGTGAACACACGTTGACCCCATGTGGAGTCGGTGTGCATTCCCGCTGCTCAAATTTACCCATCCTTCACAGCTCCTGCTCCTTCTATGGCACTCTAATGCACCCCAAAATTCTCAAGCGAGTCATCCAAAACGACGTGAGTCATCGGCAAATTTGCCCCGCAGTTTTGCTGGTGAGTCTGACTGAACTTCTTTATTGTACCGTGCAGTCAACCCTTCTCTCCATCTCAGAACTTAACTAGCCATAGAATCAAGGTACCTTTCATGGCAATGTAAATAACAGAGTTTGTGCTGACATATTGAGAGCACAGTTTTCAGAGTGCCCAGGCATCGTACCCGGTAGTGGCCACGAGTCACACAATGAGATAGAGCACAACGTGCACGGAATGCTGGTGACGGGGTTAACCAAATCTGACTTGGTGTTCCTCAACGCCTTTGAAGGATCGGTGCGTCCACTCCCAGCTTAAATCTGCCACCCTGATTTGCTGTTAGGATTACACACGGGAGCGAGTGCAAGTCGAAGCGTTTGTGGCGCTCGTCGCGATCGCAGACTACACTCCCACCGAGCTTCCTGCTCCTCGGTTAATGCCATCTGTCCCAGCCGACACATATGTCTACAACAAAATCGCGCGTCTGGTGCCCGAGGTCTGGGACTTCGCTGACTTGATTGAGAAGAATCTGTGGAGATGGGATGGGTTGCGGGGAGGCGTTTCGGGCAATGGTAAATCAAACCGGGAGCTAGGGTTGGTAAGTAGATCTGGCCGTCGTCCACGTGAAACAAAGATAGATAGTTTAGGCTTACTGAAAATGTTCTAAAATGGTATTCCACACATACAGCGACACCTACTCCTTCATAAATCCACGCGCAAACCACTCTATCACCAACTGAGTAAGCCCAACCAGTTTCTTCTCGCCTGCCAGAAAATCAGCGATGGGATCGCAGTGGACACCGTTCTGCTGAACTGCAATCTGCGTGTCGGGATGATGTTGCTTCATACGGCTCTCAAGTTCGATGATGTGATCCAAGAACAACTCGCTCCCGCCCGAGCTCAACAGTACACGAGCGACGACCTTGTCCAGCCCCACAAACCAGGTCCCCGGTGTCTTGAGCGGCTCAGCGTACTCACGCTGGCTTTCAGGGATGCCAATGTAGAAACTGGTGCCGAAGTGTGCAGCGACGTGGGGAGGATAGATGTCTTTGTCGATGTTGGCGGGGGTGTATCCGATGTCGCCGGTCAGGGAGACCCAGGGCGACATCAAGTAGGCGCCTGCGAGTGGTGCAGCGAGAGTAATGGGCCGGACATTATTGGCGGGATGGAGAAGGTGCGCAAGGACCCCGTATACGAGATTTCCCCCCGCGGAGTCGCCTGCGAGTTGCAGATTCTGAGGTTTGACGCCATCTTGCAGCAGCCGTTGGATGGCCAGAGTAGCCTGGCGGAGCTGAGTGGGGAACGTGAATTCCGGAATGAGGCCTTTAACAGAGAATTAGTGCGGATGCAGGTGGTAGGGGCTGAACCGTCACTGTAATCGAGCATAACTATTCCGACGTCGAGCCCCTTCTTCTTGAGCTCCAACTGGACGTGTTGCCAGAATGCAACAGAGAAATCCGTGAGAGGCAACGCGTAGCCACCGCCTACGGTTTTGCATCTCAAGAGTCAACAGAGGATAAGATTTGAAAGGAGGGTATATTACTTACCGTGCAGGTAGAGGACCACACGGTCAGTCCGCTTGGGACCAAGCCATAACAAGCGCGCATCTTCCCCGAGGTCCTCAATCGTGGTGGGCAGCTTCGCTTTCTTCATGCAAGCCTCGTATGCGGATATGCTGCTCGGATTGAGGAATTGAAATTGAGGGATGTCGAGCGCAGTGATGACGAAGCGATACGATGATTCCACGGTGAGCCGCCTCCACGTTTTACCCCACTTGTATGTGGAGAAAGGAGAGCGCAGAAATTCGAACGCAACGACAATGGCTGCGCTTCAGCTTGAGCGGTTGTCTGGATTCGTTACAGGAGAACAGGGGCAAACGCACGAAGTTTTAGCAATACCAGCGCGAGATGGACTTTCTCATGCAACGAAATCTCCCCATATTTCCCCATTCTAGGTGGCCTGAACCGACTCTCGGTCTTGATGCGATAAGTCAGGATAGGTCTCAAGACAAGGTGTGAGGATTTGTTTGCTCTTGTAACGGCTTGACACGGGCCCTGGCCGAAAATCCGAAAGTCCGAAATACCGAGAAAAGGAAAAGGAGTATCTGTGTTCAGAGCCATACAAATATTACATGGATCAAGGCGAGCTCCCCCCACTGTAGCCGGGCACCGGCATACAAATACCATACTCTATCACTGAGCCATGAAGAAATGACTCCGCGGAATCTGAGTCATTCGACGTCCTGTATGTTCAGAATTCCGGCCGCCTCACAAAGGGGAAGGTGTTCCCGCAGTTTGCGCGCGGTCGCATCAGCAATGGGCCGCATATCGCCGGTGGGCCGGCACAGGGTGACGCGCACCAGGTGCGGCCACGCCTCGTTTAGGGCCGCATCCACATCCTGCCATGGCCCTAGCTTGTCGGAAAGGGTGGCCTTGTCCAAATTCTCCACGCCTATCCGCACCTTCCGCACGCCGGTGCAGGCTGCAAATGCCCGGATGGTGGGGATCACCTGGGTAGTGTCACCGAAACGATCATCGCCCAGCATATGCCGCCAGACCCGGATTTCCAGGGGGTTCATTCGGTATTCAAGCGTAAGGCTCCGCAGCGCCTGCATGTTCCCGCCCGCATATGATTCTGGTTCTAACCAGAAAAGGTACGTCAGCATTCGCGGTGGACATGAAAGTGTTGCCTGACGAACCAATCCCACATCCAAGGAACATCAACGATTCGACGGTTGCGGCGGCCACGCTGTTTGAGAATAGGGTGAAACAGTCCCAGAACTTTCTTGAACGGGCCCTGCGCACGAGGATATTTGAAATCTCCAACGACGTAGGCCCCATCCAGTCCAGAACTGCTGACGCTCCATCGCCCACACATAAGTGACGCAGCCGTGGAAAGGTAATCTCGGGAAATGATGCTAGGGCTGGTGCGATGAACCCGGGTCCAGAGCACTGAACAGAGAGCGATTGTAGCGCAAAACGCGCAGATGTAGGCTGCTAACTCGTCGAGACCTACATTGTCGGTGAGCAACAAGGAGAGATCCGTCACCGAGGCCGTGAAGGTAGGAATTGCTCTGTCGGAAAGTAACACAGCGACGCGCGATATTTTACCCAAGATCTCCAGTCGCGTAGGGTTGATTCCGGCATACGCAAGTTTGGAAAGGATCTCGAGGGGCGTAAAAAACTTTGAGTCCTCGAAAATGTACATCGTCAGAGCCCGAATATAGGGAATGAGCGTCGTGGAAGTCAGAGGAGACTCGAGGATCTTCAGAAATTCCGCCACGTCGACCAAATCGTACTCGGTGGCTAGGTTGAGCGTTAGAGTTGAGAATATATGATGTCTGCTCCTGGGAAAGAACTGATGAGAAACGAGACTGCAAGCGTGCAGGGTAGCTGTGGGATGCTCAGATTGAACCACGTCAATGATGTGTTCTATGAGCTCTTCTGGTAAGACAGACATTGAGTAGGCCAGAGGTGGCGTGGGTCGTGGTGGGAGATAAGAATCGCTTGGGGTGTCTTATCAATATTGATGCCGGTAAATACCGGTTGATGGAATGCCCGATTGATGTTGAAAAGGAAAAAAAAAGATAGATGCACCGGCGCATTGAGGAACGACGAAAGTCGCTCACAGCTTCCGTACATCTCTATCCCCCCGATTTCTCTGAGTCGAAAAACAGCATCAGTAGTACATCTGGCAGAAATATATTTTGTTGGAGTTTGGTTGGAGTTTGGCCGACTGGCAGGTGTAAAACTTGTCGCCGTCGCATCAGGTTAATGGATTCATCACAGCCCGTCTGCCTGTCCCAAATTCCCCTGGATTCAGTGAAGATATCACCTCAGTCCGCATTCATTTATCTGATGAATAAAAAGTTTACATTCTTGAGTAGGAGACAGCTGATGAGAAGTGGGTTTTCGTCCCCACCATTGACAAGAGCCGTTGCATTGGGAAACTTTGGCAGAAATGCCCAAGAGTCCTGACATCAAATTACCCCGCGGGATTGTAGCGTAGTGTTGAGTTATTGCGACGAGGCAGGTGCGTTGGTGTCAATGTAACATCGCCAAGCAAATATTCTGCATGCCACCTGGCACCGGATGTGCTAATAAGTAAGTGCCTGTCAATAGCATGTAAATACACAGGGGGAAGCCCGTTCGTGGTACGCCTAGGCAATGAGTAGAGTCAGCGAGCACAGTCGAGCAAAGACAGGCAACACTTCAGACGCGGATATGAGGGCCGACCACCTTCGACAAATGGAAGCCATCTTTATTCGGACGTTGGTTGAACTTTTGACTTGTCTTTGCTGAAACTTTTAGGTCGACTTCTTGTATCCACAACTCCGCGTAGATTAAACCACACAACCCGACTTACTGCTCTGAGACGGTGAAAGGTCCCATCCGATTCCCTTGGCATACCTTGTTCGGCAGCGTACATCAACAAACAATTCAACGACTGACTCCATTTTCGCTTCAGCTTTTTTACCCTGGGAATCTCTGTTGCCCTGTTGTATCGTTGTTCATACACGGGACGCTTATGCACTCTTCAAGAGGTTTCAGAGGAAGCCGAATTTCTTCGAACATGAACTTCATCTGTAACGATGCGATCTCCGACTAAGCCCCGCCACTTGTAAGGGAGTTAATGGCTCCAGCTACGCAGCAACCTTCCGTTAGCATCTTGGCAGGATAAGCTCGAAACGCGCCTTCTGTAACTTAAAAGCCTGCTTGCAGTTGCCTGTCCACTCAGTTCCTTTCCTCCCTACCTTTAAACGCCTGCAATGAAAACGCGATCCACTTCTGACATCGGCGATAACGACTCGGAGAAGGAACATTCTCGCTCTTCGAGTCCCACCGAATCGGACGCTCCTGAATACACAAATTTTTCTCAGCTCGTTCGAGATGTCGTCAGCTTTGAAGATGACCCCACCATGCCGACAGTGACTTTCAGGTAAGATCTCACGCCATTTACTGATACACGCTCACATGCGACCAGGGTTGTGGTTTTATCAATGCTTTTCGTGTGTCTGGGAGCCTTCACCGGTGCGTATTTGTTTGAATGATACTGCTAGGAATACTTATCCGGACGTGCCAGCGCAATTGACCTAGTTCGTGAGCAACCTCTTTGTCGCACGACCGACTGACGACCTCCTCAGTTACCGTACTACGACGGCGAATTTCTCGGTTTTCTTTGTCGTACTGGGCTCCTGGCCGTTGGGTAAAATGATGGAGCGGTTCCTTCCGGATTATCGGATACCACTCGGGCGATTTAGCTTCTCGTTGGTCAGTCTTGCTTCTCTAAATTATCCACAGACCGTGGGATTTATCCTCAACCATTCAGAATCCGGGGCCGTTCAGCGCTAAAGAGCATGTTCTCATCGGCATCGCTGGGTAGGATTGTATATTTCCAGTACCGTCCCTTCATCTCACAGCACTTAAGAAATGCGGGATCCAACGGGACGAGAACCAGTGAGTTCGGTGCCAACCAACGAATTGCTGCTCACGTCGAGAAACTTCCAGCTTACCTTCCTGCAAACGCCAAAATCTAGTAGTTCGCCTTCGTTGCATGCCGACTTGGAAACTAACCTTGCTTTTTTGAAGTTACCACATAGATATGAACCACGCGGTAGCACTTTTGTTTGGATGTATGTTGTTCATTCGTGTGGACGTCTGGCGAATCTTAACTCTTCATTGTGTTTCTGAAGGGGCCGTTTCGATGATAGGATTTTGCTTTGCTGCACTGGTGCGGCAAATCCTGATCTACGATCCATTGTTCGTCTTTCCTGTCAGTCTTCAGCAAGTCGCAGTTTACCGGAGCATCCACAACGGTACCGACGGCCATTCGAATCGGCAAATGCGGGTATGTGTTCTACGTTGAACAACCGATGGTCTGAAGCGTCCTGACGCCTCTGGAGGGGTTCTGGTGTATATGTATCGCGATATTTGTGTGGCAGGTTCGTGTATACTCTTTCTACTCCCGGATCTACAAATAATCAATACTTCAGTTTCTCCCCGAGGTATGTATGGGTCTCCGTCACCATCCTAAGAGAATCAACCTCGCTGCGTAAATAGTTTATATTCCCCATGACGGCTGCGTTGGCCCCAATTTGTTGGATGGGAGGAAGGAACAAAAATGCAAGTTTTGTCGGTTCTGGACTGGGTGGAATGGGGGTCCTCAATTTTGTGCGTGTTCACTCTCTTTCGTGAAATAATTCCTTATGATTCTGCGGCAGAGTCTGAATGCAGCAAACATCACATCGTCCGTGATGACCCAGCCTTTCTCCGTGCAAGTTACCCTGTTCGTCGGTTTCGTTATCACGTTGGTTTCCCCTTCCGTTCACTTAAGGCTTTGACTGATTGCTTTCGACTGTAGAATTTGGATTCTCGTGCCGATTGCATATTTCGGAAATCTGTGGGGATCGCCGACGCTTCGCGTGCTGAGCAACGGCTTGTGCGTATCCAATCCTGAATCGGGCCGAGTCTTAATTTTCTCACGGTTGAATATGCATAGATTCACAAAGAATGGAACCGCATATCCATTTGCCTCTATCCGTGAGTTGCTTCAACTCAATTTGACTCCACATGTTTCATGGGACACGGATCAGTAACAATTGATGGACAGTTCAACCAAACCAGAGTAGGCCTTTCTTCGCATCTCATGAAAGGGTTACCTACAAGGACTGTTCTAGTACGATGAAGTTGGGGTAGCTTATGCTGGCGCTCAGTACCTTTGGGTGATCTTTTTTTGTAGGTCAACGGTCTCACTTTCTCGCCACGGCCCTGATTTTCTCTTTCTGGGTAGCGTATGCGACGTTCATGTCGTCGTTTGTCTGGATGTTCTTGTTCCATGGCCCACGGATTCTCGCTGCCATTAAATCAATTATGGCGGGAAAACGGGTGCACAATGATCGACTGAGGTAGGCTTTCCGTCCCTAAAAATATCTGCTCGCACTCATCATCCGCAGCAACCTGATGAAACCATACCCTGAAGTGTCTACCCGGTACCTGATTCCTTTTTATTTCTCCGTCAGAATTTTCATCTAAGCATCTAAGCTGATCCTTCCCTCAGAATTTTCATGGCGATGTTCGGAGCTGCATCTCTGATTCTAATTCTGATCGTCATCAGAGGGCACGTATATATGCCTCTCTTCGCGCTTTTCGTCGGACTCGCCATGGGCGCGGCAGCAACTCTTCCCCTCAGCCTCGTGTACGCCATTAGCGGCTACCCCGTTGACATGGGATACACCAACGAGCTTGTCGTGCGTGCTGTGATTCCCGTTGTCCGACACGCCGAGAAGAGCAAACGTTTTTAGTATGGATATATGTTGCAAAGCCCCGGCGCCTCCCGCCACCCCCTCGGACAACTTACCTACCGCCTCATCTCGGGCAATGTATGGTATGTGACGCGGCATCTGATAGAAGAGCAGAAAATTGGCCATTGTGCGTCCATCAGACCGTTCTGGCTTTCGTGGAGCTTTCTGACCAGATGGAAGATATGCATGTGCCGCCCACGGACGTGATGATATGCCAACTTCTTGGCAGCTCCCTGGGACTGGGAGGTACGTGCGAACATCGATTTATATAAACGTTCCGTGATGTTCCCCGGTTTGGTTCAAGTGAACTGTGCGTCGCTGTTCATGTTCGTGCGACGATGTTGTATGGCTGACGGCAATCTCAACTAGACGCGACGATGCTCTGGGTGCTGGCCACCAGAATCGATTAGTAGGCATTTGCCCAAAGACTCTGCTTGGACGTCATCTCACGGATACGCAGTTTGCGCGAGATCCAGGTCGACCCCAATAATCAATGGGCAAGTCCACTCCCATATGTATATGGACTTAATTTGACGGTTCTTGTCTGGATAGACTGGACAAGACCTCAAATTGTACAACAACGCCGGCATTCAGTATTCCCTGGTTGGTCCACGGATGCTTTTCGGGGATACACGGTTCGAACCCTCAGTGGTTTGCTTGCGAATGAACTGACATTCTTCAAGGTACAAACCGCTATTGTACGGTTTTGCGTAAGTACCCGTATGTTTTCTGTTGCAACAGCTCACTCCATCTCAGCGTTGGCGCTGTGGCGCCCCTCATCATGTGGCTACTGCACCGCAGATTCAAAAAGCCGCAGTTCAATCTCTGGTACGTCTGGGGTCCCTGTCGAGTCGTCGCATTAACTCGACCATTCAGGAACACAACCATCCTCTTCGCCAACATGTCTAGGGTACGCTCGCAGCCCTCCGAGATCGGGTTCAAGCACTCACAGTTTTTCAACACCACAGTATCGCGGCAAGATCACGACCGGCTCGCTAACCCAATTCATCCTGGGGTTCATCTGGAACTTTTGGCTTTTCCGCTACCGGTACACCGTCTGGAAGATGTGGGCGTACATTACAGGGGCGGCGATTGATACAGTGCGTGTTGAATTTTCCACGTCTCGCTCCCCGAAACGGTAGAAGCTCATGACGCGTTGCGTGACAGGGATTCAGCCTCAACCTAATGGTGATCTGGATCAGTGTTGGAGCAGCGGGTACGCCATTATTAACTTTCTTCGACCGAGTCGGCGATGCTCATGTGAAGATGCAGGTATTACGATGCCTGCGTGGTGGGGAAACAATGCTGTATCGGTGGAAAGATGCTTTGGAAAGAGTCAATGAGGTGTGGCAACTAGAAGAATAGATGCGAGCGGAATCGATTCCGTTGATTTGATTCGGACAGAAGCACCGGTTTTGTTTGCTGTGGGCATGATAAGCTGGAAGAAATATGAAATCCTAGGAACTTGTTCACACATTCAATGAAATAGAATACGGAGCGTCCCAGTTGAGGTTTTCCTCCCTGGCTGCTTGGCAGCGTTCGAGGAGAAGTGCTGCGGGGAGGTTCCAAGGAGAAAGGGAGATGTATGTCAAAGGTAAGACTGCTGCGGCAAATTTTGCTTGTTTTGGAGGCTGGATAATCCCTAGGACCCATATCGGCAATATACATTGGGTGACGAAACTCCGAATTTGCATTCATGGAGTTTTCGAAACCTACCTCCTGATTGGATTGAACTTCGGACTGGTGCGACTTGCATGAGAAACACAAATCTTCTCTGATCGTGTACTCGTTCACAACTCTCGCTGACGTCTTCATTTGTAAGATCTACCGCCGTACCCCTACGACCTCAAAAACATTTCTCTCCCTTTGCCTTGTGTGGGATCTGGTCCTGGTTTCTCGTTCTCCGGTCCCTCGTCGTGGCAGATCTAGTCGGGTAGTTGCACATACCTAGATCGCTCTCTTGGCCGGAACACTCGAAAATGGCCGGGGAAAGGTTATGGCCCAATTCCGTCCGTAGTGTCAAGATGCAGTGTCCAGCAGCTCTTTTAAACCTATAAATAGGGAGGTGACCCAGATATACTCCTGCGGATATGGAGCCCACAATCCAATAAAAGCTCACAATCTGCTAACGGCGGAAATTAGTAAAGCCCGCCTCCATGTTGCACATTGTTTCAACACACGGTGGATGTCGGGACTATGTGCCCAAGATATATGGCTGAGTGGAACTGGTCCATTCATTTCTCCAAGAAGTTTGATCATTTCACTGTGGAAAGTCCACGTTTGCAACAAATTCCCGGAACCAGCCCGGAAATGCACATTCGTTCGTTGCGTGGTTCAGCACCGCCACCTCGGGCGATACCGCCAAGGATCTTGATCCGTGCCTGCTGTATCATCATTTCCTAATCGGGCGTGACAGCCATCTGACTCACATCTTTTTTTCTGCTACGGACTGCGCAAAACTTCAAGGGCCACGCGAAAGAAGCATAGGGTCTCCGGTAAAGCTGTTGCACCGCGAAAAAAATGACTTGCGACCCTGAGTTAATCCCTTTGAATTTACTGCGCAAGAACTGAAACCTACCATTGCGTCAAGCGGCGCTCCAGGGGACCGTCTCCACATTAAAGGAGCTGTACGACAGTATTGATACCAATCAGGATGCTGTTGACCGCAGCACTCGTCTTCTCAGGTATATAACCTCTCCAAGAAACCCAAAGAAGAATCGCACTCAACGCCCACCACAATGCCCGAATTCACTGGCGAGGCTGGCGCTGCACTTGCCTTTCTGATTGGTGTAAGTCTCCGCTCACCTAACTGCTATGGACGAAAATTCATCGATGGTAGTATTTCGCCATCTTCGGATGGATGGTTTTTGCATATGCGACGCACCGTATCAAATGGCGGTCGCGGTATTCGCTGCTCTTCTTCCATGTTACCATTCGTCTCGCCTCGCAGGGATGCGGAATTGGTTTCGGTATACTTGGATTTAGGAACACAAACCTCTTCCTTGCGTTCCTCATTCTCGGTGCAGAGGGCTATTTTTCCTTGGTGAGTGCACAGGAGTCCGTCGCAGAACGGTGAGGAAATTAATACGATAAAATTCCAGGTCCTATGCGCGTTCCGCTTCATCATCTCGTGGCACCAGCACAACCTCCCCTCAGGCGAGTCCTGGCTCGAGCCGCGCGACAAGCCAGGGACCAACAAGGCCCGCAAAGCCCTCGTCTTTCTCTTCCTCGGGCCCTTCGCGTTCCTCATCTACCATGACAACCCCATGGTCTTCTTCCATTCCGCCCTCATCCTCGCCAACGCCGCCATCGTCATCGGCGGCTCCTACCTCGCCGGCGCGGACTACAGCGACCCCGACTCTGCTGACACCCGCATGCGCATGCAGGTCTCGAAGATCACGCGGACCGCCGGCCAGAGCGTCTT
This sequence comes from Mycena crocata, assembly GCA_029281795.1. Taxonomy (NCBI): domain Eukaryota; kingdom Fungi; phylum Basidiomycota; class Agaricomycetes; order Agaricales; family Mycenaceae; genus Mycena; species Mycena crocata. Next base: position 237,331 of record JARJCP010000039.1, on the reverse strand, counting down.
CCTGGCTGGCAACGCGATGCTGTTGGGCATTATTCTGGTGACGATGCGCAATAATCGACGCGACGGCGACTCGCGGGGCAAGAAGGGGACTGTGCACCCGACGCTGATCCTCCTCCTCATCGCATGGTTCCCGCTCATCGTCCGCGGCGTGTTCGGCATCCTGCAGGCGGCGGTGTTTGGTGTGAGTGTCGCCGCAATCCGATATGCATTTTATATACTGACGCTGTCCCACTAGCTCTCGTACTACAACCGTGCGTGCCTCTCCTCCTTCCTTCATCCCCTGCCAAATGCTGACTCCACTTTTCCTTTTTTCAGCCGAGAATTACCGCGCCACCGGCTTCACGCCCCGCTTCACCACGATCGAGTATCTCCTCGGCGTTCTGACCGAGTGGCTCGCATGCGTCTTGCTCAATCTCACATACCTCACGTCGCGGCACGACCCGAAGAAGCGCGATGTCGCCGCTGATGCTGCGGCGGCGGCTGCGGAGGCCCCTCATCACTCCACGGATTCTTCTGCTGGCCCGCAAAAAGTCGAGAAGGAGGAGGCATGAACGAAAAGGAGAGGCGGCGCATTGACGACAAGTCGAGGAGTAGGTGTTCACCTGTACATCAATAATTTTCTAGTCTTTGTTCTCGTCCGCGATACCCTTTTGACATGGCGACGCCCAGCGGCTAGTTTGAACACTTCTTTTTCATTGATCCCACACCCGGTGTGGCAGCTGTTTTTGTAACGCAGCTCGCGCCGACGAGTGATAAGGAGCATGTGCCCTTTTGGATAAAGAGCTGTACTCAGGCTTGGAAAGCAAGGTGTAATATTTGGAATTTTGAAATCTGGATGTAGCTCTTGAATTCATCTCACTTTCAGCCCTTTGCGGGTAGAGTTGCTGTAAAAAGACGACCGGTTTTAACCATCGACGGAGAGCATCTTTCCTGAAGTGTCTGTTATGCGGCTGGGACCGGTTGAAATTTGAATCCTGCCAGGGCACAAGTATTTGAAGGTCAACAGACACCTGAGCTACGTAAAAGTCTCGCACAGAAATAACAGGCTATAGCTCACCCAAATTCTCCTAATTCTGCTTTTTCAGCTGCACATTAATATCGTTTGTGCGCTTTCCCACGGTTGATTTTTGGGCTTGCACTAACTGGATGATATGCGCCGAATGTATCAAGGAGGACGGGTATCAACGGGATCCAACGGTAAGACAATCAGCCCTTAAATGATGAACTGATGCTCTCCCAGTCATTTACAGACTCAATAGTATCCGTGTAAAAAATTCCCGGAGAACAGACGGATAATGAGCCACACGCTACATGTTTATTAATGCCCATGGCGTACATATACATAAGAGTGAAGATAGAAGGGTTCATTTTGAGATACGTAACCGTGGCAGACATTCGAAAGCATTTGGAAAGCGGAGTCAAGGAATATGTTGACTAGACACTGAAGAGTCTGTGAGTACATAAATGCATCGAACGGAAGAATAGATGCTGTACCTATGGCCGAAGTCGTAGTTGACCGTTACATTTGAAGTGTTGGCAGCTATGAATAGGATGCTCAACCAGAATTTTAGGGGTTTATGGCCGTAAAAACGTACCACTGCCGACACCGTGACTAGTAAGGATGAACCGAGTTTCATTCATATCGCTCGCGAGTTTACGTTGGTGCTCAGACTCCTGCAGGAGCTGTGAAGTAACTTGAATGTTGGCGGAATGAACTCAAAAGACGATTTGGCGTACCTGAACGGCAGTTCGGATTTTTTCTACATTTGCCACATATTGCGTAACGTCTCTTGAGAGGTGCCGGTATGCTTTCCAGGTAACGCGCTCTGTCTTGAGTATGCGGCATTGTATTATTGACGCCCGCTGGCTAGCCCTGTCAAAACCGAGTGGATAAGCATTGCGAACCAGAATTATATACCGAAAATTCACTCAAGTAGTCATACCCGCTCGTCAGCGAGATGGAACTGATGTCCAGTGCACTGTGCGCTAGCGAGTTCTGGATGTCGTTGATCGTGTCCCGAAGTCGCTGCAACTGTGTCATCGGATGCTTGATGCAGAGAAGCCAGAGGAATACTACACCAACAGCTATTCCAAGCACTGTATATCGGAGCGTGTTGTGAGGAATCAGGACAACACGGCCAGGAGAATAGAGGGTAGAAGCTGGGATGTGTTGACAGGCATAGTAGAAGTGCACTAGTGGCGATTTCCATCGAGCTCAGCCAGCTTTTTATGCACGCTTAGAATAGAACGGAGGGATGGATGTAGTCTCTCTTGACAGACTGACCACTCGTGTCCTCGTTTCTCGCGATCTCCATCTGGGCGATGGTGGTCCGAGTTCTTGAGGCAGTGCACGAACAAATCTCCCTTCTGGTTGATGATGTCCCTCCCGTCGAGGTGATCAGGATTCTTGAGACAGTACACGAAAAAAAAGACCTCCATCTGGTTGAGGACTACGCCCAGATATGCTCATGCTGTCACCTGCAGGCAAGATTCTTGAGGCAGTGCACCAAATGCCCCGTGTATATATGCCCTTGCTAGCGCTGTTGAGGATTCTTGAGGCGGTGCGCAATAAAAGGTCTCCTGAAAGTGACGCGGAGAGAGGATTAATAAATACATAATTTGCAGTTACTTGAAGATTCTTGAGGCAGTGCTTGCAAACCCTCTATGGTGACCACGGCTCACGCAAATGTGCCAGTAAATAATGTTAAGGACTTGACGTGTACGGGAACTGGATTCGGGTTCATTGGTTAGGACTGGCAGACCCACGCCGATGCCGGACCAAGCAGATATAGATGCATACCGTAGATCCCTTTTTGCTCCTCGCGGAATTGGGGATTTTTGACCTGCAGACGCTCCCCGTTTGCTGATGCATGGGAATTTAGCAGTGCCTAACGAAGGGGAAAAAGCCTCCATCTGGCGAAAAGTAACAACAGGTGGGGTGACTAAGAGAGAGCTAAATAGACGCGTCAATTCGATTCAATGGCCGGCCCGGATTCGCATCTTTGCATAAGCATCACGTCTTTACTAGTTTTTGGTTTCTCTTCTTTGAAGTCCTTTGTTTCGTAGAAGTCAGTTGATACCAATAGTCGCCCAGAAAACTACTGGGTAACCTCGTTCTGCGACTTCAAAGAAGTACTTTTCTCCTTCCCACCGTCTCAAATGACTCTCAATCCGACTCGAGACTCGAGACTCGAGCTCTTCCGACAAACTTTGAAAACCAGGCGATCCGCAAGTTCTCTTCCTGCAAATGCATCATTTCATGCTCTGCTCCGATTTGACTTAGATCTATCGGTGCCAGCAGCACTCTGATTCGGCAGGATTTCTTGGACTGCCAGTGGACTGGTGGGGGCCGTTTTTCCGGATCCCGATGAGTCGGATATTTTCCTCCATTTTCCATTCCATCGAGAACGAGATTCCGACGAGCGGGTGGGTACTCTCAATGACCCAATCACCTCGTTCTCGCTTCAATATTATCGCTCGGTCGTATGTATCCTCTGACTTGAATGTTTTCCGATTTTATTTTTTATTTCCATAGAGGGTTTTTTTTAGCCTTGTCTTTCCCTTCGCGCCTTTTTCTATGGATAGACCCACATATCGCCTTGGTGAGCTATTTTCTTCTCCGTCAGAACGGCCAACATCTAATTTTAAACTCAAGCTCGATTTACCCAGATAAAAATCACCATTCCACTCAATTCCAAGCTGCAACTCTTGCTTTGCTTCGACGTTTCCGACGGTTCTTCCCTTGTCCACCCATTTATCCTCCTCCAAGTACAGTCCTCACCGACACCCACAACTCGCCGTCGCTGCATCTATTTTTACCGCGGCACACCTCGGCCGCAGCAACGCTAATAGATCACACCGCACAGCGTCACCACGTCTTCTACTCATTTCTCTGTCTCTGCTATCCATTCCACCATGGCGCCCTTCTCCTGCAGGACGCTCTCCCTTCTTCTTCTGCCGCTCTGCGCTCACGCCGCCGTCACCATCTATCAAGCGCCGGGGCAAGCCGCCTTCGGGGCAGGCTCCGCCTCCGCCTCGGGCGCCGCGGCAGCATACACCGGCGCTGCAGCATACAACCCCACAACACTCATCCCACCGCCGGTCCCGACGCCCGCGGTGCCCGGCACGTTCAACATCCAGCTCCAGACGGGAGGGACGCCCGGCGCGTCGATCCCGCAGTCCGGCGACTTTGTGGGGTTCTCGATCGAGATGAGTGTGTCGAACCAAGTTTGTGAGTCTTCTGCTTCGTTTTTGTTGAGACGGAAAAAAAAGAAATTGACGATGGGATGGGATGGGCAGTGGGGAAGAACGCGACCTTCATCCAGGTGCCGTTCCTAAACCTGATGGCGAACATTCAGCAACGCGCGGGGGCCGTCCGCGTCCGCGTCGGCGGGAATTCGCAAGAGAGCGCCACCCTCGTCGACGCATCCGAGATTCCCAACGGCAAGATCCTGCAAAAGAATTTGACGGGGGTAACGGGCACGACGCAGACGCCGCCGCTTGAGTTCTCCGACGAGCTGCTGTACATGGTGCGTGCGCGTTGATTAGCTTCGAGAATGAAGGGTAGTGCAATTAACTGGACAACGCACGTATTTAGATGGCGAATATCTCGACGCTGGTGAACGTGAACTGGTTCCTCGGCATCCCGTGGTTCGTCACGCAGCCCTTCAACCTTGCGATTATCGGTGCGGCGGAGCGCATTCTCGGCGACCGTATCATTGGGTACCAGGTGAGCGCCCGAGCTTTTACCTCCCTTCGTTCCTTTCGTCCCCTCCGTTTTCCGTCTTTGAGGAGCTGCTGACACTCCCCACAGGCCGCCAACGAGCCCGACCTCTACTCCGCGCACGGGCACCGCCCCAGCACCTACAGTCCCTTCGACTACGTCGGCGAGGTCAGCGACTTCCTCACCCAGCTCGGCACCAGCGGGATGGACCCGAACGGGCGCGCCAAAACGTTGTTGTTGGGTAAGTGATGTTTTCGTTTTGCGTTTTCGTACCAGTTTTGGCGATTTCGTGACGTTTGGCGTACCCGCTGCGTTGTCGCGGACCGGATTCGCGTTGCGCTGGCGTCCCGATGTCCGAGACTCCAGTCGACGGATGACGGTCGACGTGCGTCGAGGAGATCCCGCCTCTGCTCTCTCCCCTCCCTCCATCTCTTACCGCGCATGACCGCCCGCTAACAAACCCCACAGGCCCCTCCATCGCCGACGCCTCCTGGACGCCCGAGATGGTCTGGGATACGGGATTCGTCAACACGTACAGCGCGAACCTCGCGTGGCTGAGTGTGGAGAAGTGCGTGGTTTTTTTTCTTACATTCTTTTTCCTCCTGTTTGGGTTTCGGGGATGGATTTGGTGTGGGAGCGCAAAGACGTAGATGCGGGATGTCTGCAGGCACTGCGTGGTCTCCAACGGGGAGACGACGTGCTGGACACGAGGGAGTCGAGCTAGAGCGTTCCCGTGAGCATCGGCATCCAGGGAGGTGGGGATGCGAGCGTACCGTCCGCTTACAGCTTTCTCTTCTCATAATGGTGCGGGATGTCATCATCGCCGGCGGGGGTCGGCCAGTGCTAGTGCTACGCTTTGTGGTAGCTGCGAGCTGTGACGCGGCTCACAAGGCAAGGAGCACTGCCCTACAGTCGAACCTCTGGATGACCCCAGTGTAGACGGCTTGGCTTGTAACGCACCAGTGACGTGGAGCGGGCTTGCGCTTGCGTTTGCGTGCGTACTGTCCTTCGGGTGTGGATGACACTTCTCGCAGACGGCTCAATGGTGACATCTACTCGCGGCCGCCTTGGTACCGACCTGTGTCCTTTGGGGGATGAGGGCATCGCACTGTACTGGTGCTGCGGGTACCGCGGAGAGCGGGCGTGTGCTCCCCCACCCGGTTCTTCTCTGCTACGACCTACGCAGCTCAGCCCTCAGATGTGGTGTCCTGCAAGGCTGCGACCATGAGTTATAGGTCGGGTGTCTGGATCCGGTGGGGCGGTGGCCGAGTATGCTGGGTGACCTATGTGTTCATCGGGGTGCTGCTGTGGGCGCTTCTTTCCGTGTTGCCCCTCTCCCGTCTTGCATGTCTTGCACAGAGATTCGTCTCCTCCGGCGTCTCCGTCTGCCGTCCAACGAGGTTCGCGGGAACGGAGAAGATGGACGGAGGAAGAGACTCACGACGGCAACCTCTTGCCGTGTCTGCCGAAATCACATATTTTCCCTTGGCGCGAAAACGATCTTGGCATTGATGGAGACTTGAAGCGGGCGCTTAATTTAGGCGCCCGCGCAGTTGCCTTTTTGGGACGCGTATGTGGCGGTGCGCTGTCTCTTTCTTTTGCTTTCGTCTCGTTTTCGTTTCGGTTCTTCTTGTTGCTGAGGAGGAGGACCATGGAACGTGGAGAGGAAGGAACTGATGCACGATATGCAGGTACCCGACGGACAACTGCGCCGCGGCCTTCAATACTGGCGCGCCGATTGTGGACCCGCAGACGGTGCGTAGCGCGTTTTCCTTAGTCCTTTCTCTCTGCGGTGCTGCGGCGCAGAAAGAGGGAAGCGGACTTGGGGTACTCTCGTTTTTGTTATCCGCGCCGCGTTGACTTTCATTACCGTTGCGACTACCTATCTGTCTGTACCTTTTTCCTCAGACGCACGCTGACATTCTCCCCAGGTTTTCCCCGACTTCTTGAACCACACAGCGCACACGAGCCTGCTCGCGCCGTACCTTAACAGCACGGCCTTCGCACAGTCGCACGGGAAGAAGCTCCTCATGTTTGAGACGAATACGGTACGTGGTACTTCCTACTCTTTCCCCCAGGCTCTTTTCGCACCCACTCATTCTCCGATAGGCATCTTGCGGTGGCTTTGTTGGGATCTCCGACGCGTTTGGTGCTGCTCTCTGGGGTCTCGACTATGCGCTCCAGATGGCGCACTCTAACTTCAGTGGCGCGATGTTCCACGTCGGTGGGCAGTCGGTGTTCTATAACGTGCGCATTCTCGCGTTTTCCGTTACAAGACGCTACAAGCTGACTCTCTCCATCCTCTCCCCACAGCCCTTCACATGTACGCTTCCTAATTCCACCTAATTACTCCACTGACCTTGATTTTCCCCAGCCCCGCCCACAAACCAATCGACCTTCCACCAATGGACCATCGGACCCGTCTACTACTCCGCCCTCGTCGTCGCCGAAGCGCTCGGGCCCTCCAACAACACCCAAGTCCTCGACCTCGCCGCAAACGGCGGCAACGAGTTCACACCCGCGTACGGGATCTACGAGGCGGGCGAGCCCGTGCGTGTCGCGCTATTCAACTACATCACGGACCCGAGCGGCACGAGCGACGTCACGGCGGTGATCTCCGTGGCGCAAGGTGCGGCGGGCGGCGGGGGCGCGACACCGTCGCAGGTGACGGTGAAGTATCTGAAGGCGGCGAGCGTGGCGCAGAAGGGCGGGTATACGTGGGCGGGGCAGGTGTGTTGCGCTTCTCTTCCCGCTTCTTCTTTTGCTCATACTGCGCGCCAGACTTTCGGCGGCAACTTCGACTCGGACGGACGGCTGCAAGGCACTGAAGATGTGCAGACCGTGCCCTGCGACACAACCGCGCAGACCTGCTCCGTGAAGGTCCCCGCGCCCGGCTTCGCGCTCGTGTTCCTCAGCGACGCGGCGCAGACAGAAACGCAGGGCGCGCCGAGCACGACGTTCTCCACCACGGCGCTGACGAAGACGCAGAATACGGGTTAGTGCTCGTGCTTACACATCCATCGCTCGTGAGCCGCGCAACTAACAATGAGTGTATTTTAGCGACGATCGACGCCTCGGTACTCGCGACATCAAACGGGCACGGCGGGCCATCTGACCCGTTGAACCGACTGGGGAGCACGAGCAAGGGAAGCAAGAATAACGATGCTGTAAGGCGGCGGCCGGCGTTAGCGCTGCTTGCGACGGGCGGTGCGCTGGCCGTTGGCGCGATGTTTGTTGGGCGGGCGTTCGGCGCGCGGTGAGCGGGTCTGCTACTCGCGGTGAGGCGGGTGGATTATGCGCGACCGCCGTCGCATTCTCCCGACTCCCGTTTGGGGTGCGTTTCGGAAAAGATCTAGAGCTCATCGGGTGCATTCGGATGGATAGATGGACGAACGGACAGATGAGGTTAATGTTGGATGGACGGATGGACTGCTTTGATACATACCGCTCGCTCGCTCGCTCGTTTGATTTGAGAGGACGCTGATCATGACTATTGCTACTGCTATCATTTAGTGCTTATTATTGCTTTTTTTTCATGTATGCACATTTCTATATCCTATTTCATTCCAGGGCGATTACTTAGTATCATTGCCCTTTACCATCTGCTACGTATTTGCTATGATAAGTTATGGGAGTCGGCGATGTCGGCGCTATTACAATTGCTTTGCGATTGTGCGTTGGCGTAATGCAGATTCGATTCTAAACGGACGAATGTAATGTGAGAGCGCTATAATAATCGCGGAAGGAGGATTGCCAGCAGAGCCCATTCCTGTCGATGGAGGAGATCTGGTCTCAAGCGAATCAGAGTTTCTTCTATGCCGTCCAGAAATCATTTGCCACAAGTTCTAATTACTCAAGCGGCCACTTGAACGAATTTGATGTGGAGGTTGTATATGTGTTTGGAGTAGATCTCGTTCTCAACCCCGAAAATTGCGACAGATTACAAGAAGGAATTGAATACCATTTAGTGAAATGAGCTGCGACTAGGGGAGGATAATCCAGCGGTCTAATCTGCGCCGTTTAAGTGGCTGTGACTGGATCCTTCGACAAACCGAGATACGAGGTAAGTAATTGTTGAAGTGTTTGTCTAGGAGAGACTAGCTGGATCCGACGCTATATCAGCTATCTTTGTAGGAGCCCCTGCCAGTGACCCCTCAGGAAGGATCCACAGGACGTACAACTCGTCCATTTTCACGTTTGAGCAAGAAGGTTGCTAACAATATACTTATATTGTAGCAGGAGCTTTGTTCGAGATGAGCAATTTCACGTGTGGCCTAATACCGCAGCGATAGGCGAGAAGTGCTAGGTTGGTATGAGTGAAATGCCTGCTAGGTAGTCGCCGACCGCAGAAAATTACCGTGGTTTGGTTTTGCTTGAGTTTTGCACGGAAATGTTGCCCATTCCGACACTTTACAAGGAAACTCCGCCGATTGAAGCCGGAAAACGGGTCAGATGGGACTCCTGGGCAGAGAATTAGATGTTCTATGTGGGGAACGAATACAGATAAGCGAGGGCTCTTACATGCTGATCCTCTTAAGCTTCATTTTCCGCTTCAAATAACCACTGGTCATATAATTATGGCAAAGTAAATCCTCATGTGATCGGACACGGAGCTCACAGCGACCGAAATTGCCAACGGCTCTCTTTTACTATGTCGATAAAAGAGCGCAATCGCCGGGTATATGTACCAAAGACCGCCAATGTGGATTAGAATTGGGATTAGGACATGATCAGGACAGCGGAGATACGTTAAGTCGGCTGAGTCTGCTGAGTGCAGTAAACACCGTTCAGATATTCAGGGTGCTGCCGTGTGTCCCCTGAAAGGTTCTGGTTGAAAAAAACTGAAGAGAGAACGAATTTGGAACTCGGTGATCGATCACTGATTCACAGCCTGAAAACAGTCAACAGTGACAAACAATGCTCTTCCACAAACTCTCAAGCAGTTCAAGAGGGGGAAAGTTTATGGAGTGCTCCGGAATTACTCGGCAGCAGGAAACTACTCCTAACCCAATCCGACGCCGCTGAAACTACGGATAAGGTTGAACTCCCTCTAGATGCTCCATCAAGTACTTCGAAGGACGATTCGACGAACCGAAACCATACTTATGTCCGGCCCCCGACTCTGTAGACCTGACTAGCCTGAATGCCCCTTGATCCATTCAATTTTCTCTGCGACATGCACATACCGCCGGCAGAGAACAACGAAACCAGAATCCCTGGAATGCTCTCCAAGCCTCTGGACCTCGATGAGAAGAAGATGGAAGGAGAGAGCGAAACAGACATACTGCCAGCGGCATCAGACTCACTCGCCTCACACTTGGATGACTCTTCTGACGGCGGTTTAAAGGCCTGGCTTATCGTCTTTGCAGTATATCCGCTCCTCTGACAGCCAGCGTGTTCAATAACTTATCCATTTCCATAGGGCTTTTGGGCTTACGTTGCTTCGTGCGCCCTTTCTCTCACACTTTTTCCCATTTAACTCGTTGAAAGGTGGGGATATATGGCCTGCTGGGGAGCAAGTTTTCCTACTGGAACGGCCGGACATCAACTAACGGCGCTCCAGGTGTTCCAGGCGTACTATCAGGAAACCGTCTTGTCTCGTTCGACTCCATCGGAAATGTAATGGAGTGTCATTTTTTCAGCTACATACGCTGATGTTCATCCTCCTGCCAGCGCATGGATTGGCTCATTACAGGTGGCCTTCTCCCTACATACTCCAAGTGTCCGGTACTGAAAGCCGGGTGCAACTAGCGCTGTCTGCTCCTCCTCCCTGGTATATTTGTTGGCCCATTATTTGATGCGGGCTACTTCAAGATTCCCTTCACAATCGGGAGTGTGTTGATAGTAGTCGGCACCTTCCTCGTCCCCGTCTGTAAAGTCTTCTGGCACTTTCTCCTCTGCCAAGGACTCGCAATTGGTGTACGTCTTATCTTAGTGTTCTTAGATTATTATACTGCCAGCAGCTAATTGTTGCCTGGCACAGTTGGGTTCTGGCCTAGTCTTCCCTATCAGCGTGAGCATCCTCACCAAGTGGTGGAACAAGCGCCGCGGGATAGCCATCGGAATTGCAGCCAGCGGAGGTGCCTTCGGAGGTACGATCTTCCCGATAGTCATGCAGAATTTACTCGTCCAAGTCGGGTGAGCGTGGTTACGGTTTTTGAGTATCTAGCTAATATCCGATGGTAAGATTCGTATGGACCGTTAGAGTTCTCGGATTCATATTGTTGTTCGCGACCGGACTCGCCAGCCTAGTTTCTGCTTTTCTCCTTGTACCATGACTCCAACTGACAGGTCTATAGTGCCTCTGGGGACGATTACCATCCACCAACGTGAAAGGCCGTGTCCTCGGTTTGAGCGTTTTTCGGAACATCCCCTTCACCCTGTATTGCATAGCGTGCTTCGTCCAGATGCTGGGTGGATTTACTGGTATGTCTGCCTCCCCACCCATCCAAAATCATGTCTCGACCAGGACTCGGATTTCAGTTGCAGCATACATCAGTACTAGTGCAATCTCATTTGGGCTTTCCCGCAGTTTCGCCTTTTATCTTATTGCGATAACCAACGGAAGCTCCGGCGTCGGCCGGATTGTGCTCGGATATCTTGGCGACCGCATCGGTGTGTCGACCACCCTCCATCGATATCACACCCATGTTTCAATGTTTTTTTTTTCAGGCCCTTTGAATGTTATGATCCCTGTCATGTTCATTGATGCCGCTGCCACGATGGCGTGGCCCTTTTGCCGAACTGTCGCCTCGCTCACTGCCATCGCCGTTATTTACGGGTGCGTACGATAGCAAGAATGATCAGCTTCAAAGTTCAATGGGCATCACTTATATGTTTTCTGCAGCTTTTCACTCGGTGCTTTCAGTGCTCTTGGCCTCGTCGCAGTCGCCGCGATGGGAGGCGTAGAAGACGTCGGCGCCCGGCTTGGTACCATGGGCACGATTGTTGCCCTCGGACTGCTGTGTGGCCCCCCTCTTGGCGGACTGCTCAATGAGACGCGCCTTGGCTACGAGGCCGTTGGTTATTTTGGGGGTAGGATACTCTGGAATGTCCCAATCAAGAATCCGCAGCTCACAATTGGATTTAGGCGCCACGATTCTGGTCTCCATCGGTTTTTCAGTGGCTGCTCGTTTGACAAAGGAGCCCATGTTGTGGAGTAAGTGTTGAAATAAGTGACCGACCGTGCCCAATTCTTTCTGGTTCTGGTTGTAAATCTGACAAATTTTATGTTGGTAACTTCATACCGCTATGAATTTCCGCGCTAGAAATACGGGTTAACGACCGTGTGTGGATGGTGAAGCCTCGATGCTGTCAGTTCCTGGTGTGTGATTTGCTGGCATGAGTAAGGGAAAGCGCTGTTCCGGAAATATCGCTATTGCACTGATAAATTCTCCATCTGCCTACCCTGCTCAGAATGTGAAATCCAATTTCATGGAGATTCTTATGGCCTTCATTAATGATGAAAGTGCATCCGCTAGCAGCTTTGAACGGTCAGTCCTGCGGAGGTGTAAATTATGAACGCCGTCTCCACTTATCTTTGAACATTCTGCCGCTGTGGAGCGAAGCAGACGCTAATAATAATATGCATAACGGGACGAAGAATTGTGGCCGAGCGTGATAATAAACAGGTATCGTAACTGGGAAAGTCACTGGCGATTACGCAGAATTATCTGACGTGCCTGACAGAAAAAGGCAGATTCGAATGTGTGTCCGACGTAAAAAAAAAAGACAGACTTGGATCTGCTGGAAAACATCAGGTCCGATCCCTCAATAAAAACTTAGTTCTCTGTTGGGCACCAATACGGAAAGGCGAGTGCAATTGCAAGCTGTCTGGTTGTCCGATTGTCCGTTATTAAAGATAAACAGTCACGATGGTGGTTTAATTATGGCAAGGCAGATGTTTTACGGACAGACATCAGCTATCTGACAACCTGTACATGCGTTAATGAAACATAAAAAGGTCCAACAACGCGTAAGTAACGAAGGAGGTTGTCAGCACACTTTTCGGGGGTGTGGATAAGAATCACGGGGATATGTTGAGTAAGCTGAAGCCGCGGCTTTGTTGCCCGTCCCGGAGAGTTCAAATCCCGCGGTTTTTGCCTCCAGGAAACGGATTTTCGATACCAAAAATAAAAGATTTGGCTGGAAGAAGAAAGAACGGATCAATCAGTTGCAGAACAGCGCCAAACAAGATGCTCTTCCTCAACTCTCACGAGTCACGACCATGTCCTCAAGGTGTATCCTCGAATGTATTAATTTACTCTTCGGGAGATGCGGCTCAGCTCATGACCTGTGGAGCCCTGCCAAATTACTTACTCGGGGCCATGAACTTATGTTGAAGTTACCTGGACCTGCACGGATAACTCTAGACTCTCGGTCCGCACCTAGGATATACGTCAAAACTCCTTTTAATTTAGCTGTTATATCCGAAGACCAAATCTTTTGAAGGCCGCACCAAAGCCTTACTTATACCCAGTGCAAAGTCGACAGTAAACTGGCTCGAGTCGTGACTGCACCTCATGGATCCAACGGTTTTTCTCAGCGACATACAAATTCTACCGGGAAATACGTACGAAATCAGAACTGATGGTCTACACCAGGTGCTTTCCCGGGACTTCGCCGACAAAGAGGTCGGCAAAGAGGCTGAAACAGAAGTACTGCCCACGGCATCAGAATCGCTCGCGTCGTACTCGGATGACTTTCCTGACGGTGGGTTCAGGGCGTGGGTAATCGTTTTTGCGGTATATATTAAATCTCTTTGCTATTATATGTTCAACAACTTATCCCTGTCCACAGACCTTTTGCACTTACTTTGTTTCGTGTGTCAATTCCTTCATAATTTGGACTAATTTAACTCGCTGGGCAAGGTTCGGATATATGAGCTGCTGGGGTGTAGGTTTCCCTGCAAGGAATTGATCAACTTCGACTAACGGCAATTCAGGTGTTCCAGGCTTATGATCAGGAAACGGTCTTGCCTCGTTCGACTACATCTGAAATGTAACCAAATTCTTTTCCGAAGGATGTACATTGGTGCTGATTTACTGCTAGCTCATGGATCGGTTCATCGCAGGTGTGTCTTCTCCCCAATTCTCCTGACATTGAATGACTCTGGACGCAACTAGCACTGTCTGATCGCAATCCCTGGGGTAATTGTGGGCCCATTATTTGATGCAGGATACTTCAGAATTCCTTTTACAATTGGAAGTGTCTTGATTGTACTCGGAACATTTCTTGTGCCCTTCTGTAAAGTCTTCTGGCACTTTCTTCTCTGCCAAGGAGTTGCGATCGGTGTATGTCTTGACTTCTCCAGGCTGTCCTTGCAGCCACTAATTGTCACCTTGCACAGTTGGGCTTTGGCTTAGTCTTCCCTATCAGCGTGGCCATCGTCACACAATGGTGGAACAAGCGTCGCGGGATAGCCATCGGAGTTGCAGCAAGCGGAGGTGCCTTCGGAGGTACATTTTACCCGATAGTAATACAGAAACTACTCAACCAAGTCGGGTGCATATGTATCAATTCTAGCTTCGATTCAACTAATCTCCCACGCATAGATTCGCATGGACGCTGCGAGTTCTTGGCTTCATGTTGCTGTTCATGGTCGGACTAGCCAACCTGGTTTTACCTTTTTATCTCCTTTTACTATGCCTTCGACTGACAGGTTTCGCCCAGTGTCTTTCCCGACGCTTACCCGCTGATAGCAAGATTAAAACGCGGTTTTTCACTCTAAGCGTATATCGGAATCTCCCTTTCAGCCTGTATTGCGCAGCATGCTTCGTCCAAGTCCTGGGTGCCAACGGTAGGTAGCCACCTTTCCCGCGGGCACTATCATGTCTTCTCAATCGGTATTATCTCAGTCGCAGGATACATCAGTATCAGTGCAATCTCAGTCGGGATGTCCCGTGGTTTCGCTTTTTATCTTGTTGCAATAATCAACGCAAGCTCGGGTATGGGGCGGATCTTTTTTGGATATGTGGGCGACCGCCTAGGTGCGTCAAGCACATCCGCTCACCTGTCGAACATGAAACAATCTTTCCAGGTGCCTTGAATGTTATAATCTCGGTAATGTTCATTGACCTCGCTGCCACGCTGGCATGGCCTTTCTGCCGCACTGCCGCGTCTCTCACCGCCATCTCCGTCATTTACGGGTACGTTCACAACCATTGGGGGGGAAACATGATATTAGACCAGCAATCACTCATGTGTTGTTTGTAGATTTTCACTCGGTGCTTTCGGTGCTCTCGGCTTGGTCGCAATCGCTGCGATGGGAGGAACAGAGGACGTTGGCGCGCGGCTTGGTGGGATGGCCACTGTCATTGGCGTCGGAGGTCTCTGTGGCTTGCCTCTCGGTGGATTGCTTAAGGAGACACGCCTTGGCTATGAGGCCGTGGGTTATTTTGGAGGTACGGCCAAGATTTCCCCTGTTAATTATCACCGACTCATTGGGTCCAGGCGCCACGATTGTGGTCTCCACCGGCTTTTTAGTCGCTACTCGTCTGGCAAAGGAGCCCAACTTGCGGATCAAGTGTTAACGGCATGCAGTTATGACTTGCAGTCGTAGATGATTTTATTTTGAACGGCACTGTGGATCAACCTCTTCCGATCAACCTGATACTTGTGTTTCTTTCTCCGCTGATTATTCGTTCTCTTAATCTTTACTGACTCGTTTGTGTACGCTTATTTGTAGTGCTGTGCATCTAACCCTGTTTGGAAAGATTATTCCCATCCGAGGCACACGTAGTGGACACGTCGTGCTTTCAACACGTAGTGGACACGTCGTGCTTTCAACACGACGTGTCCGCAAAAAGCTGTGAAGTTGAACAGCTTTTTTTTGACCATCGTGGATTCCTTGGCTGAACGAGCTCTCCTCGTGGTAAGCTGTTCAACTGTGCCGCAGCAATCCGCAGTTAATGAAAGCTGTTGAACTGCGCTCCTCGGCGCCTCCAGTGCAGATAAAAGAAGGGTGATGTATCACCAAATTATCTGTCCCTCTCCCTCCACGCTTATATGCTTTGTTGCAATCCCATCGCTGCATATTGGCCCCGCAATCTTTATCTGTTCAAACAGATTCAAACCATTCCAGGTCAAGACGAAACCAAGGCATTCCACAATTCGACCTAATCCAACTTCTGCAATCATATGTTGGCGGGAAGGGTCCTGTGCTCCTGTCTCTCCCTGATCCTGCTCTCACTGTCGTGGTTGCTATCTCTATTTCCTGGGGCTATCTAAATGGCTATCGCACTACCTTCGATTCAGTTTGCCATGTTTATTTATATCCCCAGGATATCGCGCCGCTAGCATCCAGTCATCAACGCCAAAAATGTTGTTCCGGGTTTTTCTTGGGTCTTTCTGGCCTTCCAAACCCCATGGCTTGCGTCAACACTGGGTCGTCATCATACCATTGGCGCCGCACAAATTCTCTATTGAAATGTCGCAATATACATACCCACATATTGTATCACATTCACATTTTTGCTTTCTCAATTTTGATTTTACTTAAATCATTGCCGGAGCGTAGCGAAGGCATGCCTTGTGATAATAACTAAAGTAGCCCGCTGCGCGGCAGGGCCCACTATCGTACGTTTTTGGTTCTGATTGATTACTGTACTATTTTGACCAAGTATTCATGGGGTGTGACCAGTGACCCCAAGTATTCATTTTTGAAGTATTCACCGCTGGCTGGGACCTGTGACCGAATTCTCAAGTGTTCATTTCCTAAAGTTTTAAATATCAATCCATCACTGCAAAGGGCTCAAAAGCGTGTTGATTCTCTGATTTCTTGCGCTATTGGCATTGTAATTTGTCAAAAATGTGGCCACATACATCAATATCCAGACCATAGTGGCGCAGATAAAAAATCAGTTTTTTAGCCTGTAAAAATCATAAAACGGCCAAGTATTCATGGCCTGTGACCTTTTCACCAAGTATTCAGTTCAGCCGGCCGTGTGACTAGTGACTGAATACTTGGTCGAAATAGTACAGTATCTCCATCATATCACAGTCGCTCCATGTTCGGCATTACACCGTAAGCATTTCAGACAACGCAGCTCGTGTCAATTGTAGAGATACCGACGCCGACATGGAACAGGAACAAGATGCAATCTAGACAGACATTTCCCCTTCCGGGCCCCTGACTTTCTTCCCAATTGACTCTTCGCTGACCGTTAGTCGGAGGCCGGGCATCTGAGCATCAAACTCACCTCACAACAGGAGTCGGAACCGTATAAAACAGTGCTTCAGATCCCCAGTAAACTTTGGAGGAGGCATCCTGTCTAGCGAATGAGTCGCAGGCGACTCTGGGTACCAGCTGCCTCACACAGTAAGAACGATCCACATCGGCGATCTGGCCCAGTAGATCCACTTGAGCGGAGTACATATCTCTTGTACTACCGGTTGCTTCGGGGGGCATATGCAATGTGATCACAGTGCAACGACGCCCTCCTATATCGATCTATCACAAATCAGCAAGGACAGCGCACCAAGTAACAACTCACATCTGCGCCGATACTGGTAATGCACCCTTTGTGTTGTGGACTTTCCACGCACGGTAATAAAACTGTCATATTCTCCCATTTTCATGTAGGTGAAAATACCACCGAGCCTCAGCAGCTTGGAGGTCTGGTAGACGTGATCCGGAGGGCATGGGACACATTAAAATATCTGCCCCCGTCACAGGTGGTCGATTGCTACACGACGCAACAGGTACAGTGACATCTGAGAACCAAGAAGGTGCAGAGGACCACAAAGGTATATTTAAATTTGACCACGAAGGTAGAGCGCCCGCTGATCCACCGTCTGCCGAAGCAAGGGATGGACCGAACACGGGGAGGGTGTTGCCTGGCAGAGGTCCGGCGATAACAGGCTACCAAAGACAGAGCCTGAGGATCGTATATATCAGCAGACGAAGACGAAATTAAAATTAAAAGGGTAACACACCAGTGGGTGAGGTTTGACGCCGAGCAGAGACTCCGAGTGAAGGCGGGGGTGTACGGGGAGTGACCATGGCGGACGCTGTATACACAGAGGGTAAAGACAACATTCAAAAGAGGAAGGGAATACACTGACGAGCAGATACGTCGCGTGCGAGAGTGAACAGGCGTTCAAATTCTGTATAGAGGTGCATCAGCGAAGAACGACGGACTTAAAAAAGCGCACCTTGATTGAAAACAGACTGGCGAAGTGCGGTGACAGGCTGGGCGAACAAAACTGAGGAGAGGTACACAAAATAGGAGGGAACGCACGAAAGAGGGGGTGGTCGTCGAGGGAGAAGAAATCCCAAGCGTCAAAGGTGTGACCGACGCGGATATCCAAGAAGAGCAGAGATTCTCGAAGCGAAGAAGCCCAGTCGAGACCGAGTACTACATCATGAGAAGCGGAGTTGGATACAGCAATGACCAGAGGGACAGAGGACGAGGGGTAACCAGGCACAGCCGTCGTTATCAATACAGGGCTACCAGACGGTTGCTGGAGGCTTCCAAAAAGCCGACTAGACAACAGGGTTACGGGATTCCTTGAAAAAGACACAGAAGGGACGTGAATTCCCTCAACGAAGAGCGACATGGGTGAAGAGGAGCGAGAGTGGGCTATTCAGGGGCAACGAAACGAACGCAACGACAGAGGGGTATTGTGAACACAAACAGAACAAGGCAACATGCCAGTGTAATCAAGCCTGACAAGCGGAGTCAGGGAGCCTGCTGAGAGAAACAGAGAGAGAGTAAGCAACATCACCAAGATCGGAAATTTTGGCAGACGGAAAGCACAGTAAATAAGCAGGAATGACCAAATCGTCAGCAGATATTACACAAATTAAAAAGCTTAAGTAAGAAAATCATGAAACGCGTATTTCAGGCAGTCTAAGACCCACTACTAAAGATAGTGGGAATCACTGCCTTGGCCTCGAAACTGGCCTGTCGAGTCAAAGTACTAGTGAAGGCTTCAATACTTAGTCGACACGATTACGGAAAGACACATCGGTAATTGAGACCAGCTGTGCCGCCAGTTTCCCTGAAACTTCGAAACGCTTCGGAGCAATAAACGCGGTCAAAGACGACCCACGTGACCGCGATGGACTTTGATGTGTTTGCAATAGAGAACTGACGCGCCACCACTCCTCTCGCTCCTCGATGACGCCTTGCAAAAAGCTTATATACGGGACCAAACAACCATCTCATGTTGTCTTGGAAAGGCCGGCTCACAAACGAGCCTGAAGAAGCCGTCGCCAGAAATAAGAACCACGCCGCACCCACACTCAAACAACCACTGGACTTTCAGTTGACTTTCAGCAGGGCAGGGAGATTTTGCCGCTGCACTGCCATTTGCCGCATGCAGCGGCACTTTATGCGGCAGTCAGCGGCAGTCGGTTTGCGGCACATGCTGAAGTGCCGTTTTGCGCTGTCGCTGACCTCCCAAATGGCGCAGGCATATAGGGCACAACTTAATAAAGGCGAGCCGACGCTTCGCTCCGGCAGCAGAGGGAAGGCGAAGAGAGCCACGCTAACCGAAAACTGCATTCTTTTAAACATGGAGTCAGAAGATAGGATATACAATAGTCTTGTGAAATACAGGCCACGAAAAATCGGGATGATCCCGATTTACACATCCTGATTTTTTGCTAACCTCTGGGAGTTCAAGATGCGTCAATGCAAGTCATATGAGTTGAGCACATGTACAGGCTCACCTCAAATTCGGGGGATTGTTTTGCTCACGGGGACACCGCTCATGTTCGGAGTGTGATGGGGAAAGTGAATTATTGTTGAACTGGGAAGGCGGGTCAGGGTGCAGAATGGTATGCCTGCCTTGAGTGTGCTCCAGACCGGCGTCTAGAATCGTGAGAAGTGGCTGGAATTGGCAGGTGCTATATTCGACCGACAGAAACAGAACAGAGCGAGAGAACTTGTCGATGAGCACATGTTTCAAAGTACGATCTTGAATATTTTTGAAAGGTTATTTGAGTGAGGTTTGAGAGGATACCAACCACGACGTTGAATCGGGGGACTACTGGTGCGCAACACTGCGGAAGTGAGGGGAGGGGAGGAAAGAAAGAGCATGATGGGCTATCAGGTATGTGGCGGTTTCTTATGGATCATACGGCGACTGCGCGAGCACTGCAGCACAGTCAAAGGTATAGAATATGACGTCAAAATTTGAACACGGGATGTGCCTGCTGTTGTAGAATGTCCTAATCGGGTTGAGTTTACAGCTTTCCGCTGTGAAGTCGTCCGGGATGCTGCGGAAAGAAGACCCCGTGGACTTAACTGCGGTGGAGGGAGTGGCTAGAGCAGAGAATATTGAACATGGGGATAATGCAGCGTGCCAGTGGTCATGGGTCAGAATTGCTGTTGAACAGCTGTTGAAACATAGTGCATTCACAGCCTTTCGTTGAGGACAGGGAGAGAGAAATGTGCATGGGGATAGTATGGAAGCACTGCTGCACAAACAGGCATCAACGAACGAGCCTGTAAAGATTAAGAGAACGAATAATGTTGTTCAGTGTGAAGGTTTGGTCAATTTACTCATCGTCGAGAGCTCTAGCTCATCATCTTTGACTTGTGCAGCCGCAGTCATGCGGCAGTCCGCGGCAGTCTGCGGCAACCAAACAACGGCAAACATTGTGCAGCGGCAGTCGGCGGCACTTTGCAGCGGCAGTTTTGGGGCTTCATGCGGCAGTCACGCAGCACTCTGCGGCAGTTCTGCCGCTTGCATGCGGCAGTCTGCGGTACTTCTGCGGCGTGACACAGCGGCAATGTGACATGCCTGCGGCAGTTATCGTTCAAGCCAGCGGCCGCCGGCAGTCCTGCGGTACTCATACGGCAACGTGCAGCACTCTCATGCGGCAACGTGCAGCACTCACGCGCCAATCTTACAGCATTGTACTCCACGTTTTTGGTCATTCCCAAAAGGTTAACTTCGGATACATGGGACCCCCAACAAAGTTCAACCTCGTTCAATGCCAGAACACAGCCACTGCGGTAATTTTCTGCTCGTCGTGAAGAACCATCGATGTTAAGATATTGAGATTATTGCCCGGATTGAGTCGTTTTCAACCATTCAACCATTTAACATGACAGAAACGCGTCAACTTTACCTTCTATAGAAGTTATTTGCAGATTGGCCTTGGAACCGTGAACTCTAATTATACCACACTCGGTACCTCATTATCGAGATCGGTGGAGGAAACTTACCTGGATGCGCCAAATAGTGCATAGAATCCGATTAAATACATTAGGAGGCTTGTTAGAGGATGCAGAAAGTGTTTTGACTGATATGGTCGTTGGCACACTTCCCCACAAATGGTAAGCACGTAAAATCCGATCGGTGCCCCCTGTGATGACATACAGTGCACCTCATCACATCACGGTTCCGCTTTTGGCAGTAAACAAGTCAAAACTTTGAACTTGTAATTACATTTTTTCAGAAAGACTTATTGGCTCAAAAACTGTTGCAACGAGCTTAGAACTACCTACTCTACCCAACTTGTGCAGGAAAACTTGGTGGGATCAATTTTGAAATTTTGTCCATCTGAAAAGTGAAACAAACCCTACGCTAGGGTCAAGATCGTGGGAAAGTTCCATATATGGATACCCCTATCTGACTACCCAAATTTATCATCACCTCAGAGACAGTGGATGGAAAGCCACAATACATCAGAAACACCTCAGTAGCTTATTGAAACTTGCCTGTGACTCATTACATTCTTTAAAGAGCCATTCTAAGATGTTTTATTCTTTTCGCTGGCCGAAAAAGTGAAACACCGTGGGAAAAAATGAGATCTCGGTGTCAAATGCATTCTTTTGGCCAGGTTCCTGGCCAGGAAAATCACAAAAAAATCACAAAAATTTTCTTCCATGTGATGGCACGTGTTGGAGATGTGCCGCCTGGCACTGTAGTGCCAATGCCCGCAATATTGCGTTGGACTGTAAGGTACATCGAGCCGACAGTACAAGAATATCAGTTTGGTTGAAGGCTGCAAACCAGTGTACAATTCCGTGTTCAACTTCGGCTTCTGGTGACTTTCTGGGTCGTCGGTTGTTTTTGGTCTGTAAGATAGTTGGAAACAAATCGGCAAAAGTACATGCGGCCACGACAAGTAGTGGCGGCAGTTCAAAATGGGCCAGTGCGGCAATGAGTGCGTGACAGTGCGGTGGCCCAATGCATGAAGACTCCAGCGGCAGTTTGCGGCAGTCTGTGCGGCAGTTCGAGGCGACAGGCTGCAGCAGTCGCAGCCCTTCACCTCGAGGATGGGATATTAAATGACAACGCTCGTCTAGCCTGGATATGATATATGATGGTTTGAAGTGGGTGTCGGCGTGCACATCTCTATGTATTTAGTTTGAACCCGGTTTGTTACAGTGTACTATGTAGAAACTTAAAGGCTTTCGATTGGAACGGGCGCACAAAGAAATGTGACTACAGGGATCATTTTGAGCTCAAGGCTACGCAGCATGTTGAAGGTTAAATACTTCAACAGCAGTCAAGCAGTCGACGGGTCATTACGAGTTGGTCCAGACTCTGAGAATTTGGCGGGAATGGGATGTTTAATATTTATATCAGCCGTGGCAGGAGGGACATTCAATCTTGAAAGCTTAATGTTTGTTGAAGCACATGCGGCATGTGGCGAGTAGCGGCGGCAGTCCCGGACAATTTTTGCATGCGGCAATAGATACATGACCCTGCGGCAGTGTGACAACTTGAATGTACGATGCGGCAGTCATGCGGCAATCATGCGGCAGTTGTAAATTTTGCAGCGGCAGTAAATGTCACTTGCAATGTCAAAGCGGCACTTTCACCCTGCCCCTTTCAGCATGTCTCAACCCAAGTTCGTTTTTCCTATCCAGAAAATTTCGGTCTGGTCCTGACCGTATCCTCAGCAAATCCACTGGCCAGTACCACTCCACCACCAAAGGCACTGCTGAGGAGACCATCGGAAACCTGACCGGTGCTACATCGTGGCGACAGTCTGGAAAGGTTGGTTT
The DNA here is from genome assembly GCA_029281795.1 of Mycena crocata. NCBI lineage: Eukaryota > Fungi > Basidiomycota > Agaricomycetes > Agaricales > Mycenaceae > Mycena > Mycena crocata. Next base: position 214,636 of record JARJCP010000039.1, on the reverse strand, counting down.
CCACATTCTTTTCAAAATTCAACCATTGATGGCTGTATTTTCAAGGAGGAGCACTCCTCTGGTGAAGAGGAGTACAAAGCCGCTCAGGCAAAGGGCTACGCCGAGGGTATCGCCAACCGCATATCCGGCAAGAAGAATAGCGTTGTCGGTGCAATCACCGGCAATAAATCCCAGCAGACACAGGGCAATATGCAGCACGATAAGGGCGAAGCCCAGCAGTAGGTCAACAAGCACGCTTAGATTCACTGACCTTTGAAATTTACCGTATCATTATAATACCCAATCTGTAAACAATTGTACTTACAATCCAAGGTGATCTTCAATTTCCCCGTCTTCATAAACTTCATGTTGTGTGAACGGATGCCGTTTCATTAACACGCCCAATCGCCTCCGCGATGCGGGCTTCCAGGAACCGTACTGTACAATCATGCCATGTGCATTCTGTGATTTCTTGAACTCGAGTGCCTTAATTAACCGTATCGCTGACTGTCGCTGAGTCGTCACAAAAATCAACGCACAAGTCCGGATCAAATAAAGTCAACCGTGAGAAATCCGCTGAGATTGAGAGAATAGCCAAAATTAGCCATCGAGTATTGCACCCCGTAAAATGCGGTGTATAACACCGGGCTGCATCCTATGAAGGGATGTTTTAGAACAGATTCAGTTCCGATGAAGCACATTAATTATTTCGTTGTGCACGTGGCTGTGTCCTCATTGCCACATAGCAAACCGCAGCCAAACACTTTGAAACAACAAACAATGTGAATCCCTGACTCAGCACTGCCACACCCGATTGGGAACTTCCTCCTTCGTCCGTTCCTCCATGTCGGCCAATCCCAATCCCACCACGGCAATTCGTGACGCAGAAGCACCATTCTCGGGTGCTGCAGACCCAGAAGATAACATCCCGCCTCCCGATTTCATCCTTCAATCCGGCGACGGCGTCGACCTTCATGTGCACAAGGACATTCTCAAGCATGTCTCCGTATTTTTCAGTGGCATGTTGGACACGGTCAACAATTCAACTGGACATGGAATCGTCAAGGACGGGAAGCCTGTGGTGATTCTCATCGAGCCCGGCGCTGTACTTTACCGTCTTCTCTGCATCGCGTACCCAGTGCAATCATTGGAGCACCACACGCTCACCGCACAGAATCTCGATGGAATCTGGGCCGTTCACCAGACCGCAAACAAATACCTCTTTCTGGGTGTGCAGGAGTTAATTGAGAGAATGCTGGAGAAAATATTGCAGAACTCCGACCTCGCTGCCGCCCAGCCGCAGCGCATATTCGCCATCGCACGCCTCTGCCATCTTCCGGACCTCGCCCGCAAGGCCGGGCTCTGCTCACTGCAATACCCCATCTGCCCCCCGGGCGTCTTCCCCGAACTGGACTTCCTCACCACAGTGACCTTCCACAAGTTGTACGAGTTCCACCATGCTTGTGGTATCGCGGCGCAGAACATCGTCGCCCAGAATGCTGGCTGGCTGGATCCCAGACACACACCCGACCCAACCTACGAATACATAACGTGCAGTGCGGTCACAGGGGAGGAGCTCGTTTGGTGGAAGGCTGGGTCCAGTGGGTACCACAGTGAAGGGTGCGGTCCCCGCTTCCGGGACATCCCCGAGGACGTGCAGGTCATTTCCGTGCAGTGGTTCGAGGACCATGCCGTTCGTCTCGGGCTTCAGCTGCGCGCCGTGCCCACGGGACACACTGTAGAGACGGAGGCGCTGAAGGTTGCTCCAGTGGAACGCGAGGTTATCAGCGGCTGCCATGCTTGCCTGCAGCACGCGGAGGAGGATCTCAAGACCTTTGCGGAGCAGTTAGCGCCGCTTCTCGAAGCGTCAAATAACAGACTCGGTCAGCTCTCCGTGCTATTGTCCTGTTGTCACTCACGTCTCTATAGCCCTGGATCTCTAATTACCTGCTTGGACGGAGAAAAACTCGGTACCATCCGCGAACTCGGACTGGATGAGTTGGGTTCAATAGACTCTAGACAGCCCGCTCGACGTATTTCAATGTTCAGTGATCACTATTTCGCATTCTCGGGTAAGCAAATTGCATCCAACATAAGTATATAAAGAAAAGCCTGAGGCAAAGTATGTATTGTAGAATTATCACGAATATTAGAGACAAACGAAGCGAATACAAGCGGAAATTATTTGTTGGTATGACGAGGAGCGCCGTACGAGCCGCTCATCTTGAAAGTGCCTTCATCGGGCTGGTATCGAACGTTGACGTTCCCCATCAGCTCGAGAGTGTCGTACCTGCATAACCCCTGAGTAAAGAGTCGCCAGGCAGAACGAGTAGACAGACACACCTGACGGACGCCTCGATAGACCCCATGAAGTTCTCAAACTCCGCGACCGTGTACTTCTGCATCTTCCACTTCGGCGGCCCGCCGAGTTTGACGAGCGCGCCAAAAATAACGGGGTCGGCGCAGACACCGTCATATGGCAGGGAGAATGCACGCACCGACATCTGTTTCTTGATACCCGAAACGCACGCGCTTCGCAGCTTCGCCGCCGCCGCGGCAATATCCTCGGGGCTCTTCTCCTTGGGCTTCGTCGCAGCGACCTCAGCCTCCAACCAGCGCGTGTATTCGGCCATGCTGTGCGCCTCTGCTGGGGTCATCGCGACGTCGCCGTCGCCATCCATAATCGTGTCGACCAGGTCTTTTGCTTCTGTGAAGTCGGGCGCGGTCTTGGATTTCTTCGCGCGAGAGCCGCTGGCGGCGCCGTCCGATTTGCGTTTCGTGGCTGCGGGCATGGTGGTGGAAAGATGAAAGAAAAGCCGTGACAGGGTCACTATAAATCCGCGAAAGCACGTGCCACGCGTTGTCACGCTCTGACATAAGCGGCTCTCGATTGGCTCTTGGTGGGCTCTCCGAACACTCCATCCTCGCTGCTTGCTCGTTCCTGGCCAGAAACTCCTGCTGAGGCCGAAATAAAAGGCAATTGAGCCGTTATCACTGTATGGGCTTGATGGCGAAAATGATGACAAGAAGATCAATTTTGAGATCAACCAAAAAATCGAACCATGTTGAAAACGGAAAGTGGTCTGTTTCGCAAAAATGACGAGACTGACCCAACATCTCTGTTTCCTCCCATAATGTCCTCCAATTCGACATACCTTCCTCATCCATACAAGTCGACCGACCCCTTCTCGTGGCTCGAACAGCAATGGGTAGCCTGGTACCTCTACTTCGACAACCCGGTTCTTGCGACGGGGTTGATGACCTTTCTATTGCATGAAGTTCATATATCCACCGCATAACCTCATAATTTCGCACTCAATGAATCTTTGTCAGATTATTTATTTCGGGAGAAGCATCCCATGGATCATAATCGACGCCATTCCGTACTTTCGGCGGTGGAAGCTGCAGCCAAGCAAGATCCCGACCCCGCAGGAACAGTGGGAGTGCACAAAGCTCGTTCTCTTCTCGCACTTTACCATGGAGCTCCCTGTGGTCAGCTTCTTCGTCATTCTCGCTCCCAAGTTATGTACCAACGAAATCGCAACTTTACAATAGATCTGGATGTTCCATCCTATGGCCGAATTCGTCGGCATGCAGACCTTCCAAGTGCCCCTCCCGTCGCTCAAAACCATGGTCCCGCAGCTCGCGCTCTTCTTCATTTTCGAGGACATCTTCCACTACTTCGCGCACCAGGCGCTGCACTACGGCCCGCTCTACAAGCACATCCACAAAATCCACCACAAGTACTCGGCGCCGTTTGGACTCGCAGCGGAATATGCGCACCTGGCGGAGGTCGCCATTCTAGGGACAGGCACCGTCGCCGGGCCGCTGCTCTACTGCTACTTCACCGCCAACCTGCACGTCCTTACCGTGTACACCTGGATGGCACTCCGCCTCTTCCAGGCCATCGACGCGCACAGCGGTTACGGTGCGTACGAGCTGTCGTCGTTGTGCTTTACTTATATTCAATGTTCATCCAGATTTTCCCTGGTCGCTGCAGCACATTCTCCCGTTCTGGAGTGGCGCCGAGCACCACGACTTCCACCATATGGCGTTCACTAACAACTACAGCACGTCCTTCCGGTGGTGTGACCGCACATCAGACTTTTGACAAATAGGTTGTGAGCTTGTTCAACCCCAAACAACCCCGAACAACCTCAAACAAACCCGCAATCTCACAGAGCCACAAGTTGAGTCAAAAAACAATCCAAGCTCAAAATTTTCAGCAAAACTTTTTTTTTCCAATGGGTTCCTTGATCTTCTTTCTTGTTTTTAATGAGATGATTTTGGCATTTTGAGCTTGCAAGGTTGTCAACAAGCTCACAACCCCAAACAACCCACAACCTAATTGTCAAAAGGCTGATGCATCTTTGGCACCGACGACAAGTATCGGGCGTACCGCGCACGTGTGGACGCGATGAAGAATGCCACGACGGAGGAACGCACTTTGATGGAGCAGAAGTTGATGGCGGAGGTTGAGGCGGAGGGGATCCGCGCAGAAGCGGAGGTCGAGAACACGGAGAAGATTAAGCTTACCTAATTTCGTTCACTCAATTTCATATGGAGAGTTCTGTTTCAGACGCTTCTAGAGGCAATAGAATATTACGAATTCCTGTGATTGCAAGCACATCGTATTACGCGGGGAAGATTAAGGTTGCTTAATTTTGTTTGCCCACTTTTATATGGAGAGTTGTTTCAGACGCTTCCAAAGGCGATAGAAGATCGCCCCTTAATCGTCTACTCTGACTGTCCCTAATATTACGAATTCCTTCGATTGCAAGTACATTGTATTACAGATTGGGTGTTATAATGATACAGTAAATTCCGAGACTGCCTGAATCTAGGCGTGCTTGATGACCTGCTGCTGGGCTTCGCCCTTGTCGTGTTGCATGTTGTCATGCGCCTGCTGCGATTTATCGCCCGTAATGCACCGTTGACGCTGTCTTTCTTGCCGGATATACGGTCTGCGGTGCCCTCACCGTAACCCTTCGCTTGGGCGGCTTTGTATTCTGCTTCGCCTGGGTTCAAAACAAAACAAAACAAAAACGACATGAATAACGGGAGAGACGTCCGTGGCTTCCCAAATTGGGCGGCGTTGGATCCTCGGATTGCCGATTTTGAGGAGTTAGGCGGATTCAGAGGCGTTAAAATTCGATTATTGCAGCTAAAAGGCCGCCAATTTATATTTACCCTTTGATCAACCTGAGAGTTGCTCGAGAGTCCAAGCCCAGGAATTGTAGCTCCACGTTGGTTCCACGTATACTTATCCTACGTACTTATCCTGATGCACGATACGTATTGTTCCGGTCAGCAGCTATTACTCAGAGGTGAGGTACTTAAAGTTGACCCACGTATCCTACTAGAGCATAAACGTGGAACACAATTTCGAGCTCTACTCGACGTCGCGACTGCATCAGCTCTAGTTGACTGCGAGCCTACCTCTGCAATCACCAGGAGCCAAATGGTTTCACTTTCCGAGCAGCAACAGAATGACATTCGCGGAATCATGGTGCGTCGCGACGTCGTCTGCCACGAGACTCTATTCACTTCTCTGACGATGCCTCCTCTGCACAGACGCAAGCGGCTGAGAGCGGTAGTGTTCCAGCCTTGTTCTGCGGCGTAACGGACGAGACCGAAACCATTTTCATGCACCAAGCAGGCCAGACAGTCGTTGGCGATCCGGCCAGCCCGCCTCTCGATGAGGACGCCGTGTTCTGGATATGCAGTCAGACGAAGCTCATCACGACGGTAGGTGCCTTCTTCGAGGCCTTTGCAGAGTCCCAACCTACGATTGTCGTAGATCGCCGTCCTTCAGCTCGTCGAACAGGGCAAGATCCAGTTTAACACGCCTATTAGCCAGATCCTACCAGAGCTCGCCCAGCCGGTCATCGTTACTGCGCGCGATGCAGACGGAAAGGCAACTGAAACGACACCAGCAAAAATTCCCATCACGCTGGCCCATCTACTGAACCATACGAGCGGGATGGAGTACAACCTCGAGCTCGGTACGATGTATGGAGCGTTCCCAACGGCGACGCGGCACGCATATGGCAAAGATGAGGACTCTGCGACCTTTTTCAAACTGAATAAGGTTCAATCTGCGAGCGGAACGGACTATTTATCATACTAATCCAGGCGACAGGGCTCATACCCGGGCCAGCTTCTCAAATTCGAGCCGGGAACAGACTGTGAGTACATGTATAATCGCCTCCAATGTCTGCTCAATATATATCCCATTTCGCCCAGTCGCATACGGTTTTTCCACTGACTGCCTCGGCTTCATTGTCGAACGTCTCTCTGGGAAATCTCTCGATCAGTACTTGTGCGTCCGCGTCCTACTTGCTCCGTGTCTATTGAACCAAATTCAACCACATGTCATTGATGTTGAACTGTTATTTATAGCAAGGATCACATATTCGCCCCGCTGGGAATCACCTCCGCCTCGTTCTACCTCACATCCGCCCTGAAAAAACGTCTCCTGCCACTGGCTGTACGCGATTCTGAGAAGAAGCTCGTGCCATGGGCTGGCCAATTAGACATCATTAATCAGGACCCGGAAAAGAGTGAGAAATTCCTACGATCCTCTCTCTCGTTTTCGACTCTCCAAACAGCGAACGTCCATTTCGGGGGCGTGGGCCTTTACTGCGCGCAGAAGGACTACCTTGCCGTCGTGCGCCACCTGCTCCAGGTCAAAGGTCGGTGCTCCCGTTTTTGTTTGTACTATGCTACGAAATCTAACTTCAGCAGCGAAAGCAGAGAACCCTCTCCTGAGCACCGCCTCCGTCGCACAACTATTCGAACCAACGTTAGACGCTACCGCCGAGGGCTCGCTCGCGAAGATGTTCGGCATGCCCGCAGGCGCGGCGCAGTTCAGCACGGGACTGATGGTGACGACCGCCGACTTTCCGGGGCGGCGCAAGAAGGGGAGCGGCTCATGTGAGTGTTGTATGGCGCCAATGTCTACGGATTCCTGCCATTCACGCGACTTGCCGACTCGGCTTTTTATTGTGCAGGGGCGGGCTGGGCGTGCACGTCATATTTCATCGACCCGGAGACAGGAATCGCGGCAGTCTTTGGGACGCAGTTATTACCCCAGGCTGGTTTCGATCCGGCGTACGAGATGCTGTGGATCCAGGTAGAGGAGGCAATTTACAAGGGGGTGCAAAAGTAATTTTCACGATGTTAAGTAATGTATAATCATGAGGAGGCACCGTGACGTGAAGTAGCATTGTGCAGAATAATGTGCATCCGGGTTGGAAATGCCAACTTCTACACAGTGTTCAAGTTATCCCGGCCAGAACTTCCCCAATTATTAGAAGAAAACTTCGTAAAGGTTTTCGGAGAAGCTTTTTTATTTGAATTTCACGACATGGTAGTGAGGCAGAATCAAAAATCTTCGCCACGGTCTCACCTAATTAATTGTCCTGGCACAGCCGCTGGCCTATAGGCTATGAGCGCCTAAAGCCAATTGCAACTTAAGCGCTGAAATTGGAAAGGAGAGGCCCTGAGCCAGAGATGAACGGAAAATAGCATACGGTGTTATTTTTATTTATCCGGATGGGTTGCATATCGCACTTATACTGTACGACGAAATGTTCTATTCTTGTCTCAGCGCCACAACGCGGCCGCGGCGCGCCGTATTGTTGGTGCGCCACACATCAGGTCATCAGTGACCTCAAACCGTTTCAGCCTCTTCTCTCTTGACCATGAAGCTCAACGAAAAACCTTGGGATCCTGAAGGCCTCATCCCCCAGGATCCTAGACGAAAATCGCAATCTTGGTCGCGACCAGTCCTGATCGTCCTACTCACGCTAATTCTCGCTGCACTTACTCTTCGTTTCGACCGCTCACCGCATGCAGAAACGCATCTTCAGCCCTTCTATCACAATATAACAGCGGTGCAAGACGTCTGCGTCGACGTCAATAATCGAACCGCATCCTATGCGGGTCACATAGGCCTCAAAGGTGATAGCAACAAATCGCCGAAACGGTCCTTCTTTTGGTATGTATGCACGAAAGGTGGTCTGAATATCTGACCATCTCTTCAGGTATTTTGAATCAGAGAACGACGCAACGAATGCACCGCTCATGTCGGTCGTATCATCGTTTTGTATATTTCGCTGACGCACAGTCAGTCTCACTATCGGCGGTGGACCAGGAACCAGTGCGCTGATGAATACGCTGTGGGGGCAGTCACCGTGTCTTGCAACAGAGCAGGGACTTGTGCCCAATCCTCATCGATGGACAGAGCATCACAACTTAATCGCCGTTGACCATGTATGTAAATTTTTCCCTCTCTCCTCCTCGCTGCTAATCTGACAATATTTATAGCCCGTGGGCGTCGGTTTCTCCTACGGGTCTCGGGTGAATAACAGCCGTGCAGCCGCCCACGATGTGTATGACTTTTTGCAAAAACTCTTCGTCTTATTCCCCCATCTTGCACGGTATACTGCTCCTCGTTGATAGAATTCCGGAAATAACCCAGCTACCAGAAACAAACTTGTTGTCTCCGGAGGCTCATACGGCGGAATATACGTCCCTAACATCGCCACGGTCATCCATGAGCAGAACCTCCTCCTTGCAAACGGCGGCGGCCATCCCGGTGCAGTTCACATCAACCTGGACGCACTCATCCTCAGCAACCCTCTCTCCGTGCGCTTTCTTCTTCTTCTTCTTACGTCCTTCTCCGCACTACTGCCACTCTGACCCGCAGAATCCCATGGCACACTTTGGTTGGGTTCTGCAATATCGCTGCGTGGAGCACCAAATATACAACGCCACCCAATGTCGGACACTCTATGCCGAGCTCCCCGCGTGCCTCGAGGCCATACAGATGGCGGTGGATGTGCCGACGGTACAGAACCGTCGCGCCGCGGCGCACTCCTGCTGGGTGCTCGCAGCCGGGGACACGCACGGTATCAACACCGAGGACATCCGGCTCACGGTGCGCGCGTTCCTCTTCACATCATGTCCCCACTGACCACGCTGCAGTGCAAGCCGGACCCCGACGTGCCTGTAGGCTGCCATCCCGAGTTTGGCTGGGTCGAGGACGTCTTCGAGGACGACCGTGTGCGGCGCGGCATGAGGCTCCCACCCGGCCTCAACTTCACGGCGCTCAACAGGGAGGTAAACGCTGAGTTCGAAGCCGAGGCAGACATGTCGGTTTCCACGTCGTTTTGCAGGCCCGAATAAATAATCCTAATCAATGCGCACACTACAGATTCCGCCCGCACCACCTCATGTATGGCCCGCTGCTCGCCGCAGGCATCCGTGTCCTCCGTGCGCTAATCTAATCTATCATTTTGGCTGACCTGACCGCGACCATCTGCCCAGACTACATCGGGGCGCAAGACGCAAACTGCGCCTGGCCCGGAATATTCTCGTTTGTCCGTCCGTGTTCTGGTCTTTGGCGCGCGTGTTCACCATACGTATTAACCCCAGTTAAAACTGCTCGAATCGCCGTTCCAAGAGGCGTTCCTCGCCGCTCCCGACGTGCCATGGCCTTCGGCGGACGTCGCGCCAGTCCGCACCGTCGGCGAAGGCGCGGGAAACATGGCGTACATCCGAGTCGCGGAGGCGGGTCATTTTGTACGTGGTCCACTTTTCTCAGGTCAACTTGAACGCGCAGATATGAATTACAAATGGACAGACGGTGAAGGACCAGCCGGCACTCGCGAAAAAGATCGTGGAGCACTGGGTCGCGAATCGGCCGTTCTTTGAGGTGGATACGTGAGGGAGAGCTCTGTACCTGTTAGTGACTTCACTGTTACCTTCGTCGAATAATGGCGGGGGCACTCGTGACATTGGAAATAACGTGTTCGAAAACATCATATCATCGCTCGTCACAACCGAAGGCTGTGTTCACAACTCTCTTCCTACCACCACAACGCCAACTGAACTTCCTCCAATCCAGCTGCATGCCGTCGCTCCCTGATCTTCCGACCGAGCTGCTCATGGAAATGGTCAAGTACTACCCCGAGCTGCTGCTCGAAATAGATGCCAACATACACGGGGTGGCCAGCGAGCAGTTGAGCGGGAACGACGCGCTGCGCGCGCTGTCTCAGACCTGTTCCCGGCTGCGGGACGTGTTCCTTCCCGTACTCTGGTCGCGCGTGTACGCCTGTTTTACCGCGCGCAATCGCCCCAAACGCAAACCTAAAAGACGTGCCAAAATGCTCGAACGCCGTATGCTGGGCATCCAGAAAACGCCGCATGTGGTGCCATACATCCAGTATGTGTTTGTGTACGCGTCATACAGTCGATTGATTGTGTGCAGAACCTTATCGGTCACCATGGAGGAATGCGACATGGGGAACTGGGAGCCTGTGGCGCAATTCATCCGCGTGCTAAACCTGTTGCCCGACCTGCGACAACTCACGATCATTCGTCCACAGACGGGTATGGTCCCCGTCATCGCCACGTCTTGCAAAGACAAGATCTTCCCGTCCGTAGTAGGACTCGCGATTCCTGATATATTGGCGCCGATCCTGCACTGCTTCCCCAATGTTCAAACCTTGACCAGCGCCCAGTTATACCGGCCTTCTAGCAATCACTTATTGGACGCGGCCAAGGGCCTTGAGCATATTCATACAGTCAACTTGCCTGTGGTTACAAAGGAAATCGTTAATCGTAAGTCAATTCGACGGCTCTGGGGGCCTGAAACCAATCATTTCTGAGGTCTCCGCGACAACATTCCGAATGTAAAACGGCTCTCACTCTGGAGGGATCTCAACCTGGTCAGCAAATGTTGTATTGCGGTTGAAGCGCTGCTCAATAAACACCGCATTGTTTAGGATGTCTTGAGCCTACTCGACGGAATGGAAAATCTGTCCGAATTGCACATCCGATATCGACCCCTGGGATATCACTACTATGGTGCCCGTGCGCTTACGGTGGAGGAGATTATGCCGGTGGCGGAACGGGTACTGCGGACGTCCAAGGCGAAGGGGCGAAAGGAGCTGCGAATACAGTGTATGGAGAATAATCACAAAGAGGAGATCATCCAGGAGGAGACGGTGTTACTTGTTGGTGGAAGTCGTTAATACAGCAGATGTCTATTTAATTTTTTTTCCACTTGGTCTTTTTCTGCTCTGTCATCTCCCGATGATGGATCATGGAAAGTATCAACACACTTGAATCAAACATTTGTCTATGTAATTTGCGAAAAGCAATTGTCCCTTAATTTCGTCCGTGTATTGAGCAATGAACGTTTGAACTTTTTCAGTTCAACACAAAACAATTTAAAAACAATGCGATCAGTATTGCGATCAGTATTGCGGATGATCTCCGAGCGGAGTTTCAATTGTCCATCTTGTCTTCTGCCACAACTTCCAGTTGTCGCTAATGACCACAGAGCGACGATAACACGACTGCTCTGGCTTCTAGTACGTACTTCCGAAAATCTGAGGCCTCAACTGCTACTGTACCGTCTCTTAGAAGATTTTCTTGGGATTTGCTTCTGCTACTATGTAGTAGACTCTGACTCGAAATTCCCCAAGGCCTCCTAACAAGCGGAGAGGATCAAGGGGACGGCACCTAGTTGAACTCTCATTAAACCCTTCACCTTGACTATATACAGATGATTTCCACTTGAAACAGGTCTTGTCCTATTATTATCCGTCTCTTGGCTGAGGGTTCCTCCTTGCTGCGACATGCTCTAACTTGGAAATGTGCTCGACCGAAATTCAAACGGGCATCCCGCTCTTGCGTTATGCAGGTTGCTCGAATGGCTCGTCGGATCACGACAGTCACCGACAAGCGTTGTGACGTGTGCTGCGGCGCCGCAGCGTCCCAAAGTTATTCTTACCACTTCGTTGCAAGCAACTCGGAGTCTTTGCCTCCGATACAGCTATAGTTGTGCAGCGGTGGGACCGGGTAGGCTGCGCCGCAAGCGTACTGCGACTCATCCAGCAGCTCGAGTGCAGTGGCGGCAGTGCGAATTACCCTCTGGGCTCCTGCTGCCGTTGGTATAAAGTCTTGAGGAGCTATCCGAAATGCGACAAGTCACTTTCACGCAAGCAACGGATCTTTAAATGTTTAAATTTACAGGAGAAGCTGGTACTGCTCTAGCATTCCTCATCGGAGTGCGTTTGATCCACTTCCTGCTTCGACAAGTTGATTAAATTCGTTAAACAACAGTACCTGGTCGTATTCGCATGGATGCTATTCGCCTACCTCACGCATCGCATCAGATGGCGCTCAAGATATTCCCTGATTTTCTTCCATGTCATCGTTCGTATCGCCTCGCAGGGATTGGGAATCGCGTTCGGGATCCTGGGATTTAGAAACACCAACGTATTCCTCGCCTTCCTCATTCTCGGTGCAGAGGGGTACTTTTCCTTGGTATAGTCCACTCATACTGGATAAATCATCTGTATTCACAAACCCATCCCAGGTCCTCTGCGCCTTCCGTTTTCTCGTCTCATGGCACCAGCACAATCTCGCCAACGGCACATCCTGGCTCGAGCCGCGCGAAACCAACGACCCCGACGCCCCGAAACCGAACAAGACCCGCAAGCTGCTCGTGTTCATCTTCCTCGGGCCCTTCGCACTGCTCGTCTACCGTAACAACCCCATGGTCGCGATCCACTCAATTCTCGTGCTCGCGAACGTCGCAATCATCATTGGCGGGTCGTACCTCGCAGGTGCGGACTACACCGACATCAACTCGCCCGAGACGCAGAAGCGGCTGCAGGTCTCGAAGATCACGCGTACCGCGGGGCAGGGCGTGTTCCTCGCGTGTAATGCCATACTACTCGTCGCCATTTTGCTCACGATGCGCACCAACCTGCGTCATGGGGATCGCTCGCAGAGGAAGCGCACGGCGCCCCGCATCCACCCGACGCTCATCCTAATCCTCCTGGCGTGGTTCCCGCTCATGGTCCGGGGGACCTTCGGAATCCTCCAAAGCGCGATCTTCAACGTAGGTCGCTTTTCGATAATATTCTGGATATGTTTTCTGACTATTCCTTCTCCAGCTCTCGTACTTCAATCGTTAGTGCAGAACCCCCTTCTCGTGAAACAGCCATTAACCTCTGTCACAGCGGACAACTACACCGAGTCGGGCTTCAAGCCCTCCTTCACCGTAATCGAATACGGGCTCGGAGTTTTTCCCGAATTCTTAACGTGAGTACTGTCGCAAAGAGAGATTTCCACCAATAATTGACACAATGCAGATGCGTTGTCCTCAATCTGACATACGTGACCTCCCGCAACGACGCCCCGCGCGGTCAGCTTAATGAGGGACCCATGGAGATGGACCAGCAGCCATTAAAAACGGCAGTCTGATGAGTAGAATATGCATCAATCCGACGGTGCTGGACACCAGTCTGGGTTCTACTAATTGTCAATAGCCTCAGCCTTGCAATACTAGTGACTTCCCTCATTCCGGTTGTCCAGCCTGAGACAAATAGATCGAAAGAAGAAACTGAATAATCCCCAAATCCCAAGTAAATAAAGACATGTACATGCGCGTAGCAACGAAACTCGAGTATTCGTGTCCGTGATAGTCACTACGGCCCGCCTCGCCCATACCCATCCTGGCCATACTGAGGCCTGGAAGGCACCGCCGAAACCGTCGAGTAAATGCTGCTCGCGCTAGAAACCAAAGCAGACGGCCTCGACCGCGGAATGAGTGGGACGCGCGAGTTCTCCGTCCGCACCGTGTTGGCCTCGCTCGCCGTCGACATGCCCGACAGCTGCAGCGCCGCAGCCGGTGGCGTCAAATGACCGTGCGGCACGTGAATCGCGCCCGTCATCGAGCCGCCGTGCGAAGACATGCTGCTCTCGCGCTGCAAATCCCTCTCCCGCTCCTCCGCCGCAAACCGCTCCCATCCCTGTTCCCTCCTCTTGCGGCTCATGCTCGGCGCGTGCGTCAGCCCGTCATCGCCGTTATCGGTGCTCGGCGTGCTTCCTGTCCCAGTGACGGCTTGAAATGCGGTGAGGACGCTGGCCCGAAGCGTCTGCGTCCACCCCTCGGTCGGCGGCTCGTGCTCGTGCTGCACAGTGTCCGTGGACTTCTCGCCTGTCGCCCCTAGTGTCGTCCAGCCCGGCGTCGCGCCCCCGCGCGCTGCGAAGCTCTCCCGCCGCCACGGCACGTCGAGTCCCCGCCCTCCGAGCGACATGAAGCGCGGGCGCGCCTCCTGCTCTCGTGGCGTCCCAAACTCCTGCTCCGACTGCCGCCTCGGCACGTCAAAGTCGAATTCCGCATGCTGCGGCACCTCCGAGTGGACACCGAGCGCGGTGGTGGCGCGGCTAAAGGCAGCAGAAGTCGTGCCGTTGGTGACGTACAGCGGGCCCAAGGTCGACGCGCTGTGCAGGTGCGAGCGCACGCTCCCGCTGCGGCTGCTGGCGGCCGTCGTGTACCCGCTTGTGCTGGGGCTGAGACGGTGCGGGTCGTGCTCGGCGAGGTGCGCGGGGAGCGGGCGCGAGGTCGGGTATGGCCCGTTGTTGGAGAGCGAGAGCGAGAGCGGGCGTGGCGGAAGGGGATAGGCCGTGCTGTCCGGGAGCTGGCGTATCTGATGCGGGGAGTAGTACGCGTTCTCGTCAAACGGATTGGGGTGATGCGAGTAGAGGAATGCCGGGTCGATGGTGCCGTCTTGAGGCTGGAGTGATTCCCGCCCGCTCAAGAAACTTCCTGTGCGTTTGGGCTCGCCGACGTCGCGGTCGCCGTCAAGGGGGCGATTCTTATCCATGCTCGCTTGTTTGCCATCAAGCACCACAGGATCCCAGCCAATATTGGTCTCAGCAGCGGCGCGGTCGCGGCGGCCGGAGCGGAATCGAAAAATGTAGGTGCCTAGGGTAGCGGAAAAGGCGATGAGGAGCAGGATTCCGAGGGTGATACCAGCGAAGAAGGGAGCGCCGTGGGTCAACGCGTAGGAATGCCCCGACGTTGCGGCACTCGTGCCGGAAGGGGCCGCAGATGTGGAAGAGGCACTTGAGGTCGAAGGAGACGCCAAGTCGAATGAAGAAGAGGCACTTGTGACCGACGACGACAGACTAGACAAGGCGGACGAGGAGGCTAACAGCAAAGATGAGGATGCCGCTGATGGGGACAGCGTCGATGACGCCAATATCGAGGAGGAGACGATGGGCCCTGTGGAAAGGACGCTGGCGGGACTAATCGACGCAGATATTGACGTGGGCGCGATTACCGCAGTCGCTGAGGTCGTCGCAAAAGTACTGTCACTTCTCGTCCTTTGACCATTCATCGCATTCTGTGACGCTCTTTCTGTGAAAAGGGGAGCAGTGCCCGTAGTCGCCGTCGTGCTTTCGGCCGCCATCCCGACAGACTGCGCTCGCTGAGGTGCGTCGTCCTGTGGTGCGACTTCTTGGGGGCCTGCAGCGAAGTAGGGATTGTCCTGCACTATCGCGGCCTGGCCAGAATCTAGACTGGCCATAGAGAGTTGAGGCGTGGGGAAGCGTAGTCGGAGATGCCTGGGAGCCATATCTCCCCTTCGCATGCTCCTGAAAGGAAAGGTACTGGGCGGAATAGGCTCTGAATAGATAGAAGTAGTTTGCTCTCTGAGCGAGTGAGATTGAAAGGTGATTCGGCCTGCGAAACGAGTATAAGGTGGTGGAAGAGAAGAAGAAAGATGGAAAGGGGCTGACGCGACGGATGTAAAATATATAATCTGGTTCCGACCCCCTGACGATCGAAATTGGTGCCGCAGCCCAAAACACAATCTTCATTCCAGCTGTACTTTCGGCCAAAGAAACCACACTATTCAGTGAACAGATCGTTACAGATGTGGCCCTTCGGACAAATAAATTGAGGAAGCAATTTCGAAGTCTCTGGGCTTTTTTCTTTTGAAAATGGGTTCCACGTCGACCGAATCGTTTGGTGACACGGTAGTCCTATCAACAACAAAGCGACGTCGAGTTCCGAAGACCAAGTCCAAATTAAGTTGTTTCAATAGCATTCTCGCTCATTCTCGGGAGACATGTTAAATGCTGGCGGAATTTGTGAAGTGAGAGGATTTGGTGTCGGTAGCGGGCGAATAGCCGGATCTGCCTGGTCGCAAGTTCCGAGCCAGCCACGATGCGGGGCACGGGTATCTCGAGATTGTCAGAGGATAACTTGAGGCAAAGAGGCAAAAAGACTCGGGAGTCGGAGGAGATTCGGGATAGTCGTGACGCGAGCGTGACGCCGTCACTCTTCCGGCTTGCTCTCGACCACGAAACGTCCCGAATCTGTGCATTTATTCTCGCCTATCCTCTTCTTGGTTTTGCCTTTCTTTTCCCTTTCCTTGGTTCTCTTCTTCTGTTCCTCTTTAGTGGCTTTTCCCCCACTGTTACCACACGCTCAGAACCCTCTTTCGAATCGCGACAATGTGAGCTCCAGATAGTAGATACTGATCGATCTTAGCTTATCAGGTAGTCGAGGTTAAACGCAGAAAGGATTCGTCAATGCTCCGCCAGAGAGGCGTTGGCTCATTCGCCTTAGTTCAAGTGCAATGCAAACGAGTTTTCACCGAATACCTACAGTACACGCAGAGAGAGAATAAAAGCCCAAACCAAGCTCACGCGTCCGACTTCCCGTCCTCGTGCGGCTGCGGCGTGGATGGTTTCGTCCGACTCATCGACGCGAACATGCCCGCGCCGAACATTGAGTTGCCGCCGTCGTGGCCGAACCCAGTCGGCATGCTTCCCATCATCCCGCCGAACCCGCCCCCAGGCATCATATTACCCATGCCCATGCCACTCGGCCCATTCCCCATGCCGCCCATGTCACCCCAGCCGCCTCCCATTCCGCCATTGCCGCCTCCCGTTCTCTGCGAAAACGCGCCCATCATCGATCCGAAACCGTTCATCATACTGCCCTGAAACTTCTCCATCTCGACGCGTGTCGCTGCAATCTCCTCTGCAGATGGCTGAGGCTGCGGAGAGCCTCCGTATCCGGCTTGGGCGGCGGACAGACTGACGCCAAAGGCGGCACCAGCTGCCGCAGGCGGTGCCCCTTGCCGCTGCACGGCGGCCCCTCCGCCGAAATAAATCTGCGCCTGGACCGCGCTCATCCCGATGACGATCCCCACCGCGGTGTCGGGACTGCTGCCCTGCCACTCCTTGACCTTGTCGCCCGCGTGCATCGGGCCATTTTCGTTGTGCACGTTCGCAGTGCGGATGGGTTCGCTGTTCCCTTCGAATTTGGATAGGGCGAGCGTCAGCTGGGACCAGTTGAGTAGCTGGCCTTGCTGGGCGTTGGCGGACATGCGCAGTCGCTGACGGGAAACACGGCCCAGCGAGGGGTCGCCGTCCTGGAAAGCCAGCGCCGAGTTTACAGGCTCCGAGTCTCGCGTGAAGAGACGGTAGTAGACTGTCGCGGTGCGGGTCAGTGGCAGGTTACGAGTCGTGTTATTGCGACGCACAGTACGTGGCGTCGTGGCTTGCGTGTGGAATCATGTGGGGAATATGCGCGTGCGCGTCGGTCTCTGTGTGGGTGTGCGTAACTGTGGTCGAAACGGTCGTCGTAGTGGTGTCCCGGTCGAAGTGACCCATCGGGGGAAAGCCGTTGTTGAACATGGTACGAACAAGTAGCGAAAAAACTGGAGACGCGCAATATATATTCCAAAATGCTAATCTTGGACGGACGATGGGCGCGGGCGCGATGCCTTGCGATGCTTTCCCGTGGTATGATCCCCATCCAGGACAGATGCCCATGCATTCGGATGATCCTGGCAACCATCGAACAGCGCGTTTCACCAAATAACAACCTAGAATAGCGTATGTAGGCCAAGATGTGTTTTCTGTCCACATGGCAGGTCAGTAGCAATTGAACAGTTGAGAATCGAGATATTATTGAGCCCCGATGAGTCTGGATTTCGGGTTTTCTCCCTCCCTGTAGTTATATTTCCTCGGAGTTTTTGTGGTTTGATAGATGTGCTTCTCGCCTACTGCGTGGAATTTTCAAGTGCTCGGTGAATGGGAATCAAGCGCGAAACGGTTTCCGTATCAATTTTGTGGTCTTTGCCCGTAACTCTCCCAAACGTTCTCAGAGAAACCTGGGAAAATTTGGAAGCCATCCTGAAGTTTACGCAGAAGACAATTGCAACTCAGAATAGTCTCCCTGGACGTGGTCATGTCATTGCGCCTTGAGGGAAAGAGTGTGATCAAACCAACGTTACGCTCTTAGGGAGATTGATTTTTTTCTTTGGTGGCAGTGCGACAGCGGCCCGCGGCAAAATATTTCAAGGGAACAGTGGATTCCGTCTGGCCAGAATAGCCTTCTCTGGCCACCTTTCAAGGAGGAACTACATACCCAAAGTTCAGAATCTTCAGATCACCAGATTTGGAGGACCGGTAATCGATTCCGACTGGCCAGGTTCCCGGCACAAATCCCCTGGAGATTTGACGAAGCGATGGAGAATAGTTTCATCTACTCCGGACCAAAAATTCGGGGCAAAAAGAGCTGCAGTCCGCGGAGAGAAACAGAAAATCCAGACCAATCGACACCATCTTGATCAACCCCAAAGGTGACATTAATCATCTATGACAAAGACGAGGCATATGCGCCGGAAACGCGGATATTTCGCCTTCCATCTGGTTAGTCAGATACACGGATATACGGGTTGACGGTTAACCGGGTAACACCAGCCGTTATAAGACATCATTTTATGATTGTGCAGTCCACACTTCGGAATACACTCGGCCATGCCATCGACTTTGAGCAAACTTTTCCCCCCAAAGCCCAAATTTTCCGTCAACGATATCCCTGACCTGACGGGACAGGTGATCATTGTGACGGGCGGAAATTCAGGTATGTGCTCGACAATGCAGCAAGTTGAACTTCCTGCCCCTGACAGATATTCCAGGTGTGGGCAAGGAAACAGTGAAGGTGAGCCAGAATTGGACCTCCAGGTTTCTTGAGGTTCATTTTGAACAGGCGCTACTCCAACACAATGCCAAAGTCTATGTTGCGGCGCGCAGTGAAGAAAAGGCCAAGGCGGCCATCGTAGATCTTAAATCTGTGACTGGGAAGCAGGCGGAGTTCCTCCAACTGGATCTTGCTGATCTTCACTCCGTCAAACGGGCGGCGGCCGAATTTAATCAGTACGGACCCGTGTTTACAACTGATTCGCCTCCGTCCTCAAATTTTCCACCAGGCGGGAAACTGAACTGCATGTTCTTTTCAACAATGGGTGCGTTTAATTCACCATGTGGAAAGCTAGTACTTGACTACGTTGCAGGGGTGTCATGGTAAATCGGGTCTTTCGGGATTATATATATAGATCGCTCAAGGTTCGCAGGACCCGCCGATTGAGCAACTCACTGCACAGAAATTTGATCTCCAATTCGGAACGAATGTGCTCGGTGCCGTTTCTATCCCCTCCCCACTTGCATTCGTCCTTATATTTTTCTTTCTCAGGACACTTCTACTTCACCAGGCTTCTGCTGCCCACACTTCTCGCAACGGCCGCATCCAAGGGGCTCGCGCGAGTGATCAACACATCGTCCCTGTCGGCAGAAATGTCAGGGCTTAAGAACGGTATCAATTTCAACACAGTAACGGACACGCCGGAGCGCCGGAAGACACCCACGAACAGTCTGTACGCGCAGAGCAAACTGGTGTGTTGTTACTCTCTCTGGGCTCGCATGGATATGGGCACTCACCTGCCACGCAGGGAAATATCATGCTCAGCAACGAGCTAGCGCGCAGATACGGCACGCAGGGCATCATGTCCACGTCGCTCCACCCAGGAAACCTCAAAACCGAGTTGGGGCGCCACCACGGCCCCATCTTCTTGCTGTTCATTGTGCGTCGACGCTAAACTGGTTTTCAGTCTTCATAAGCATTTAATCACGACTCGTTCGCCAGAGATTACTTGTGTACCCCGTGCCATACGGTGCGCTTACACAGCTCTGGGCAGGCACGACGGCCGAGGGCGCGACGTTCAACGGGAAGGTTGGTTTCTTCATCCTTCGTTTGCCCCGAAGCTGATGTGCCTCACTCAGTACCTTATTCCGTGGGCTCGGATGGGTAAGACTCCCCCAGAGGCCCTGGTTCCTGGTGCGGCTGAGTCGCTGTGGACCTGGATGGAGAAGCAGGTGGCTGATATCTAAACTAAACTACATACCCCATACTCGATTTATTCTTTTCTGGCACTGTGCAAGTTAGAACGTGGACAGGAGTTTTTGCATACCTGCTTACATCGAGGTCGCGGCCAACTCCTGGTAAACGAGAAGTTAATCCACCTCCTCGTCGGGAAGGGGCTCTTCGGTCTCATCTACTCCGTCTTCAACAGACCCATCCGAGTCGACGGAAACGTCCTGCTCCGACAGCTCACCCTCAGAGGAGGATTCATCAGGCTCCTTCCCATGCTGCGCCTCCATCTGGAATTTGAGCTTCTCTTGCGTCAGAAGCTTGATCCCTCGCCAAATGGCCTCTGCAATACGGACGTCGAGCGCCAGCGCGTGGCAGGTTGCTACAAAATCAAGGGGAGAGCGGTGGCGCGCGGGGTCGTCGCGCACGACGCGGTTCCATGCCTTGTCGTCGAGGAGGAGCGTCGCCGCGCGTAGTTCCCGGATTTTCTTACACAGCGACTTGTGCGGGAGGCGTGGGGCAGCCCATGCGGCTTCGAGGCACTGTCGGAGGGACAGATGGGTAAGCTATATACGAAAGAGTGCGGCCCGCGTACCTCACGGCTGCAGTAGCGGACAATGCCGCAGCGCGAACAGACAGAGGAACGTTCTCCAGTTTCTGAGGTGCAGCCAATATGAAGACACTGCGAACAAATTCGGTGGTCAGGAGATATAAGCCTGAGGAAAGGCGAGGAGGAAGTTACCTGGTTGCGGTTGCGGATCTCAAGCATACGATCCCACGCACCGATGTAGTGAGATTCCGTATTCATACTGCTATTTGGCCGCTCGCGGACCGTGCCATCTGGGAGGAAGGCGACGCGCATGTGCATCACCATACCGAACCAGCGCAGGCAGTCTTCCATGGCATTCGCGAGACTGTTTTGCGCACGCAAGCTCAAGAGAATGGGTGTAATCCGAACGGCAATCGCGTGCATCGGTTCAAAGATGTCGGCAAGGATATCCAGTGTCCCGCGGCTGTCGATCTCCGAGACAGTATAGAACAGCCCCTGCGCGCAGGAAACCACCGGGGAAACGAACGTGTTCATTTTCACGACGTGGGTTGAGTTGGGGTCGTAGGAGTCAAGCGCGTGCTGAATATGGTTCATGGCGAGTCGGTATATGCCGGGAGTTTGGAAGATGAGCCTGGCAAACGGATCCCACCAACGAGCCAGGGCACCGATAAGGAAGAAAACGCTGTCGCCGCCGGGAAGTACAGCAGCCCACTGGAGAAGATTGATGAGGAGCTCGTGTTCTCCAACATCGGGGACAACGTCCGAAATACTGAGAGGCCAGGGCTGAGCGTCGGCTGACACATTCTCTTTCCGTCTCCGAAATTTGCCCGAACCGAGGCGTAGAAGAGAGGTGCTCATCGACGAACAAATGTGGAACAAACAGACCTCGAGAACCTCTTGAAGCGGTCGATGCGACGGACGGTGGAAGGCACGGGTTTTTGGGTTGCAGTTACAGGTCACCAGATGCTCCCTCAGCGCAACGTGTTGCTCGTCAGATCTTGAGGTGGAGAGAAATACCATCGCCGCCCTGAGCACGGAGCCCTGGCGAGGATCGTCTTCTGGGCCTTTTGCAAGGACTTTCGACACCAGTCCTCGGATACCGCTAGCACAAGATGCGTCCTGATGCATTGGGTTCGACAAGGTAAACACCAGTTGGGCGCGTTCCTGTTTTGTAACGCGTTCTATTGCAGAAGTGGGAGGCATCCTCTTCCTGAATCATCCCGACTGCGATGAGCATTATGAATAGCCACTTTGTGCAAACGATGCGGACCAGATGGGCTGCTGTGTTGAAGTCTGGACACTGGGTGTACACGGCACCCGCTGTACGTGCTGAGACGGGACAAGATGAAGAACGACGTCACGATTGTGGTGGCAGAAGACAAAGGGCAAAGAAGTTGATCAGATTGGCCGGATCATGATCAAGCCGGAAGCCGCAACACGCATTGTGCGAGAGAAGATTATACTGATTCGTGCAGCCGGACAAAATATTTATTTCGTTCCAAGTCAAAAATCATACGCATCGCAAGTAGCAGATATATTTTCCTTGTATATCTACCGTATCGTTCGGGTACTCTGATGGCTGATGTATGTAGGTACAGCAGCCGTACGTTCCTCGATGGGACCACCGCGGTTAATACACTTCCTTCCTTCCTTCCTTCCTTCCTTCCTTCCTTCCAGCCAGGAGTGGGACATGAGGGACAATATGTGAGGTAAGAAGTTAGACAGTTATGAATACTTGGTCTGTCTATTAAGATTCAAACCGTTCCTGAGCGGATTACAACGTGCCCCAAGCATGTACCGAATCGTGGTAGCATATTTTCCATGAATAAATAAATGGACTCTCTTTGCTCTTGAAATGGATGTTCGAGGGCCAACAATCACTTTCCCACGGTTCAATTTCAACTTTGGTGAGGCATAGGAGAGATGATTTCGAAGGTACGGGATGTAATGTTAGGGCTGCATTGAATCGCATAACCTATATTGCATCGAGCTATGTAATTAGTGAACTATATCCTCCACATTCCTCACAGGGCCGTGGAACCACTTGTGAGCAGAAACGACCCAGGAGACAGCTGCAAACATGAACACGGACATCACGATGAGCACCGAATAATCTGTGCGTGAGATCGTAGTAAGGAAGTCACCAAAGCTCCGTTCGCGAAGATTCTTACTCATTGTTTGCGCTGTCGTCGCCTGCCCCGGTGGGAAGAGAAGCATTGTGACGATGAAAGTCACCCAAGAAACCGCAACCACACCGACGGGAGTCGACCACCGACCCAGAGTAAACGGGCCAGGCTCCAGTTTGTCTCGGCCCGATGTAATGCGCAAGAAAATCGGTATGGCGTAAGATGTGTAGAGACCGATGACGGACGCTCTACGATTAGGTTCAATAGGCGGTAGTTTATATTTATCTGGTGTGGTGCGCACCCAGCAAGAGAAGTCAGCGCCGTCGTCGAAAACCCCAACAGCCCGATGATTCCCGACCAGAAGATAACGAACCACACAGCGTTGACAGGGACGGCGTTGGAATTCATTTTCTTCAACCAGCGAGACCCCGGCAGCGCGTTATCCCTGTGGTTTGTTGAGTTGAGATCCTCAGACAACACTATTGAGGTGAGGCTTTGTACCTTGCGAAGGCGAAAACCACCCGGGATGCGTCAACTGCCTGCGCCGCACCACACGCGTACTGTAGGAATGATAGTTGAGAGAGAAGTTTATCAGAAAATGGGGTTTTACCTGCACCACCGTTGCGCAGGACCAGATAGCCAACATTCCTCGCTTTCCTAGCACGTCCAGAAAGACTTGCCCCATCGGAAGTGGCAGAGATGTCTCAAGAAGAGCACTAATCGAAGGAATGACAAACGATGTCACTATGAGCAAGACCCATCCGACACTGGCCGTGGCCCCGACTGAAACCTTCAATTTATATGGTTATAACCGGGCCACAGAAAATCCACTCTGAACTCACTAAGATAGCAATTGGTGCCGCCCGTCCCGCACCGGCCGTTTCCTCTGGAAGCAGTTTATTAATCAGAGTCATAACGCATCGAATTTAAGTGCTCACCCGATATGTGAGCAGCGGAATCGTCTATGGACGTTGATTATATGATCATGCAAGCTGGCGGGACTCACACCCAGTTAATGTCCACATGGCAGCAGTAAACGAGAGCATAAAAGCCCAACCGTCTAATGTACTAGATCAACTGCTGTATCAGTTGAACATATGTATATTTCATACCGTTTTTCCAGCCACTATTATTTTCGAACGAGGTGAAGGCATCTTTAGCGGAGACCTTATTATCACCCGAAGCCACAAGGAGAGAAATTATCGCAGCGACTGTCGTCCCAACTATGGAGGGGGCGATCAGAGAATAATCCCTTTTTTTCGCAGAATCGCCACTCGCCGTTTATGACAACATAGACTAGGTTCAGTTTCGCCAGAACTCTGGTTCCGGCAGAGCAGATAATCCCATGGGTGAACAAAATAGCGAGGAGAATTCCATACGTGGCCCCAAGCGAGATGATAGTTTCGCCATCAGAGTTCACAGCAATAGCAGTTGTGATCATCTCAGCACAGGTGAAATCGATCCCGCAAACCTACTTCGGTTAGATCCGCACCAAGGCGAGAGAACTGATCACAGTACCAACGCTACTTGTCCAGTGATGTTCGACCAACCTGTTTGGTAGAGGTGAGCCATTAGGTCTCGGAGGGATGCTGCGTGCAACGTGCCTGTTATCCAGCTTGCTAACGGAGCATATTTTGGCGGCGCCAACCTCGCAGCGAAATAATAGAGGCCAGCACTTGTTCTGTGAGAGCGAATCAATTTGTGTATTATACCCAGGTGGGAGGGGACACACGGCATGGATGAGGCCAACTCAGCCATGCTAAGAGCGACAAACATGACGAAGAACGACGGAATGAACCATCCCCAGACGAGGCCAACATGGCCCCCTAAGGAAGTTTGAATCCAGAATGGGAGCCAGCAGTATTTGGCACACCATTAACCAGACCAAACCCCATGGTTGCAGACATGGCCGCGATGATTCCCTCCGATTGGAAGTCAGTACAGGTGCAATGGCTACTGCATAGTAGCTCAATTTACACACCATGATGCTGATACAGAAACTACACGTCTCCAGCAACGAAAATTCCCGCCCTGGAGTGCATGCATTAGCAGATGTGTTCAGTTTATAGAGTCAAAAAACCGAGCTGAATTCGCTTTTATAGCCCAACTCAGCCAGCTTCGCGACGTCGTCCACGTAAACATGCTCCTTTTCGGAGACTGATTGAACATCTGCCAAGTTGTTGGATTTTTCGATCTCGTTCATCGTTGAGGGATCTTGAAACCTGGTGGGGAATATTGTAGTTTGTGTGCGAGGTGAGGAGATAACCTTACTCCCATGATGACGGACAAGCGACTCCCGAATCCCGGTTCCCAATTTAGCAAAATATCTAACACGGTTGGGTGGGAAGAGCGATAAGCAGACTTCTACGTCGCCCATTTGCACAATATTTCACAAGAAGTTTCCAAAACTTGCACGGCCAACAGATGCAATTATCCGTCTGGAAGTATTTCTCTAGGCGGTGAAGGCGCATCAGTGGCGGTGTCGGCGATCGACAGATCAGTTCCCATCAATGGTCGTTAATTCCATCTTTTTCTTCCTCCAGTGCTCACTTCCACCTCGTTATTGCCTCGGAATTGCCAGCTTTCGCACAAGAATGACGGACACCAACGGCGACGTTCCTCACGCGTACAAGCTCCCCTTCGAATTGACCTCCCAGATATTCGGATATTGTCTTTCGGAGACGGAGTCACCAGCGAAGTGACGAAGCCCCCTTGTTCACTCTCTCAACTTATCCGCCCGATGGAGAGATGTGGCTATCAACACTGGTGAACTCTAGAGCTCGATAAGCCTCGAGTTTTCATCGAAGAACGCACTGGCCTGCATGTTTGCGGACCCCGGGCCCAGTGCTGAGCCAGCTCCATATTACGGCATCCATGCTGCATCCTGGGTTTACGCGCGCTGCTGGATGCCCTTTTCCGATGCAGGGACTCGGAGGACGACTCGGAGGAGGAGGACTGGTAGGACGCCATCAGTTTACCGGTCGGCGTTGTCGAGGCCGTTGCGGCCCACGCGCCGCACTGGGGTCGTCTGGAGCTGCATACTTATTTCACACCTGGATTACGGAGAGTTCATACAGATCCCAGGCCCCTTCCCCCTTCTCACGCAACTCTCACTTTCGATTTCCTAAAAAGGACCCGCTGTTCACGGTGCGATTAAAATCGAGGAGGCCCCGCAGCTAGCAGAACTCAGCCTGCTGCATTGTGTCGTTCCAGACCCGTTCTACGCACCAGCCAGGTTGACGGGGGTCCAGATCACGAGGCTCCAGATCACGGAGGTGGTTACCGTCAGGCAATGTCTGGAACTCCTTCAGCAACTGCCTCGTCTGATGCACTGCGAATTGTCCCCACTGGGTTCCATAGCGTGCCCTTAAGCTTGTACTGCTTTCCGCACTTCGAACCCTCCGTTTCAGGTATTCCTCAGGCCCACGCTTCGCCTTCTCGACGTTCCCGTAAACAGTGACGGGGGTGGAATCTACTTGTCCGCCTGCCTCGCGCGCTCGGGCGCTAAACTGCAGGAACTCACTCTGAACGTTTTCTCGCCGTGTACCCCGAACCCATTGAGGAGTGCCCTCGCCGGTCAGCCTACCCTACAAACTCTCTACATCAGCTTCACAACATTCCGCGGGCCTCCGGGAGTCATTTTCGACCGACCGGGCATCCTCCCAGCCCTGCGTAGCCTTCGGATCCGCGACCGTTTGGAGTGGTGGAATCGCGAAAACCTCTACAAGCCGCTGCTGCGTGTTCTAGCCGCCCGTTCTGCATTCCCTGCACTGGCACATGCAGGGATACTTCGATGAGCGTCCGGATCCCAGTCTCATGCCCCGTTTCCAAGCGCCCAGAGCACAGGGTTTGGATATTCGCATATTTACGGAAAGGGGGAACTGGCCTGAGGGTTTGGACCATGGCGAAATTTCGGAAACTGGGAACTGGTTCGAGATGGTTACGGCTGCAGCTCATCGGAAGGTACGCAACACTTTTGAAGCGTGATCTTCACCCAGGTGAGGCCGCACAGAGAATTCAACCTCTCGGAAACCGCGTTTCTAGCTCCACTTGAGGACCACCGCGAAGATTCCCCGCATTTCTCGATTCGGTGGTTCACGCCGTTCGTGTCCAACATTCAAAAGCTATAGCATGTCCCTTAGACTGCACTTTCAGGCCTCGAAGCACCACTGTGTGGACACGCGACGCTCGCAGTAGCCTGCCACCTTCACATGAGCCATCCTGACCTCAGGCCGCCCTATCGCTTCGCATCACGCATTTCAGGCGAGCTCAAGGTCGACTACCACTCTGCGACGACCTTTACGAGCTCGACCTCCCCGCCGACATTCCAGTTCCCGTCGCCGATCCTCTCGCGGCCCTCAAGATGGCTGCGGCAACCTGGTTTCCCAAGGTCTCGTTCACCGACATCAAGGCGGTCTCGCAGAAGGGCAACGGGTATGTCGTTGAGGTTGCCGAGACCGTGGACGTATCCGTTGTTGCGCATGACAGGGAGCAATTGTATGTTGTAAACATCTGCAGCTTGTTCTCTTGACCAGGTTTTATCTTTGTTCTCTTGACCAGGTTTTATCTTAATTTCCGTCCATGGCGTCGCGATCGCTTATCTCGCCAAAAGGTTTGAATAAAACGTGGTTCTTTGGCCTTCACGTTCTATTTGAAGATTCTGAGCTGCAAGCGACTCGGCCAACACTCAGCATGCAGTATGTTCCCACGATTGCCTGCTTGATCCCCATTTCCATCTAGATCTCGAATCGGCGCCATCGTACTGTGCTTTGTCTCTCATTTCATCTGTCTCCAGCGCTCTTGGTCAGGGACGCAGCATTTGAAGAATCTGACTTTCAAGTTATCGAGGTTCCCAAAGGTGGGGAATTTCAGCTACCGGCTACAGCCTACAAGTAACGAAGATCAGCCTGGATCGGAGGGATAATAGTTAAATTTTTTGTGTCTCAGTTCACGCCAAGTGGACACAGGTTCCTGTCTTTTAGATATCTATGGGTTTGGACTTCGCGAATGAGTCACACCAAGCTAGCGATCCTTTGTGGCACTGCCCTCTGAGCACCCTTGCCCTGTGTCTTCCTAACGGTTACGGCTTCTTGCTCTAAAGTGCCGCCAGCGGCATGACACCTCCTTTTGCGTCCGATCAATCTACTTCCACATTTTTCGCGCGTGGCCTGGCTTAAAACTTCGTCATCGACTTGAACTTGCGCTCTTACTACCGGGACCAACCCCTTCCCATTCTCTCTGTATCCCTTTCGTTGTCTCTGGACTGTTCACACCCATCTACGCCTTGATATCCTCAATCCTAGTTTGGGCGCTTTGTGAATCTCGATCTCGCCTCCAAGTCTCCGTGGATACGCTTATCGCTGAATATCGTGTTCTCGACGGTCACAACGGAAACCTTAGCATGCGTGTACGCGCGTGATACCTACAGCCTCTTTCGTATATCCTTCATACACGGCTTTCTCACGTTTGCGCAGCTACAGACGAGGAAAATGAAGTCAGCGGCTTTTTAGCGGCTCCAGGCTTGACAATACACGACATCGATTGGTGGAATCCAGCCTCCAGGACGGAACGACGGAATCGCCCGTATTGCATACGAGCGTCTGGGACTTTGCGGTTGAGGCAATACTAAAAATGCACTCGATCGTGTCGACTTGTCTCGTGAGTCCAGCATCTCGGGCGCTAGAAAATGCTATATATGCTGCGTGGCTCTCTAACAGCACTCATTCACCCACCATGACCGACTGGCTTACTCCCCCATCGTGAGTTTCTTTTCTCGCTCGTGCAGGAGACCCGCATTCTGTTTAACTTGGTGACGCAGTTCCGCGAACGATATCTTGAAGATCAAACTTTCAAGCAAGTATTCTTCCCTCCTTACGACAAACGCTCCTGATTATTTGGCAGAAATACAAGCGGAGTCCGTCCCGACAGTGGGATGGCGCACCGGTAGATTTTTTGTCAGCATCAAGTTCAACGAGGACGCCGCCACCTCTGCGACCGCCATCGCAGACTCAACCTGGGTCTTCTGGGAAGATGAGTTTCATTTGTGTGTCAATTTAAAACTCCACTTGGGAGAGCGTTTTCTAACACATTACATAGCGATATACCGGTCACTTCTACCATGACGCTCACACTCTGTGCGACCCACCGTGTAAGAGCGGATACGATCGTGGGTTGGAACGTCGAGAAGATGAATCCGAGTCTTTGGAGCGGTAAATGTCCGTCACGGCCTACTCTATGTATGTATGTTCAATTGGCTAATCACATTTCGTTGTGCAGCGGCTGAACGACCACTTCGCAACGAGACCGGAGTGCTCAACACCCGTATCAATTTCACGGTCGAACTACTTTCGCAGGACGCCGCTTCTGCCCCAGAGCGGCAGAAGGCGGCAAATATCCGGGCTCAGAGTGAGTTTCAAGATGTTCAAGTTGGTGATGGTATGCAGTTTGTAGCGGGCGCCGCATTATACCCTGTGCATATCCAGGGTGCGGAGCTGCATACAAGGCACGTCGTTTGGTCCCCACATCAGCACGTTGGTTCCACTCTCCCTGCCGCGGCGGCAGGAGCAGCGGTTGGAGCAGATTTGGGATTGGGCGAAATCGATGATATGTCCGAAACCTGGGATACCTTAATCAACCACGTTAACGTGTTCACGAGTCTCGTCACTCGATTTTCTGAGGTGTGAGCTCCCCATGCTGTAATTGTTTAATTCTAACCGTCTATATTAGGTCCACCCGTACGCAAAGGTCGCCTGCAGTGTTTTGTTAATAGCGCAGAAGGTACGCGATTCTATGTAACCTTTGAATCCTCTGCTCAATATAAACGCAGATGGCGATTGCACAAAAAGAGCAGGACGACAGATTCCGAAAGCTTATCAATATTACCTCCGAGACGTTCGGTTTTCTGAACAAATTGAAAATCGCTGCACTCGAGGGACATCTGGCGACGATCAAATGTCTAACAGTAGAGACAACCGAATGCGCCTACTTCATACGAGACTACACCAACCAGAAGAGTTTCGGTGAGCTTTTTCCCCCCCTCTGTTCGCCTCGTTTCGTAATCATTGGCAGTGATTCGCGCAGCGAAGAACGTGGTGTCTGGTTCCGCTATCGAGGGGAAAATTGCACAATATGAAAAGAAGTTCGAAGATCTCAAACAGGCATTTCGCGACGGGTCAGCACTAAGCACAGAAATGACCGTTGTCCGCATTGCCGAGCAGGTCGACCGTATTGGTGAGATCTTTCAAATCTTTATTCTCTCTTCGTTCTGAAGATTGCTTTTACCTTTCGCAGCTGCCGCGGGGGAACTCGACGATTTGCCCTATGCATCTGGCGCGTGTTATGATATCGGCAAACAATGTCTTTCCGGCACGCGCGAACATATACTGGGCAAAATATTCGACTGGGTTAACGATGTCGATGCCCGTGTTCTGGTTTTGGCCGGTGCCGCTGGAACCGGCAAATCCGCCATTGCGGCCACTGTTTCGAAGCGATTCGATGAGCTGAGAAAGCTAGGCTCATCGTTCTTCTTTCTCCCTGAAAAACCAGAGCGCTCCCCCGACTTGCTCTTCAGCACCATCACGCGTGATCTCGCTGACCTCGATCCTGAGTGGAAGGAAGCGTTGAAACAGAACATCGGCCCGCGTGCTCAGCGAAAGACGGCTTCCATCCAGGCGCAGTTTGAGCGATTCATTCTTGATCCTGCAGCTCACCCTCCATTCTATTTTGGGCCTGTGGTGATCGTTATTGACGGTCTCGACGCGTGCCAGGATCGCACCGCGCGTCAGGTCATTCTGTCACTGTTATCTTCCCGTGCCGTCGACCTCCCACCCAATTTTCGAATCCTCATCACTGCACGTCCAGAGCCGGATATCTCTGCCGCCTTCGCTAAGCACGAGGATATCGTGTGGTGGGATATGGACAAAGTCATCGACGAAAAGGCCAACTCACACGATATCTCCGCGTTCTTTTCCAGCGAGCTGGCCGGGGTGACTGGATTGAAATGGAGCGACAGATCCTGCCGAAAGATGACTGCGAAAGCCGACGGGGACTTTGGATGGGCCGCCTTTGCATGCGATCGCATTAAAGACTTCAGCGCCGGCGCGACTGGTACTCCCGCGGACCGCATGGCTGCGCTGTTAGCCAATCCCAAGGGAGATGAATCCGGCGCAGAATATGAAGATGCCTTGCCCTTCCTGCATGGTCGGTTCCGCGATAAAATGCATTTCCCTCACTCTGGTTCGAGACCCTGCAGCGTGCATGGCCACCAATCAAGATTCGACCATTTCTTCCATCCCGGCCCTCCGAGATGGCCAGACGCTCCTCATGGTTTTCGTTTGATGCCGCCACCCCCATGCCATGGGCAGGGTCCTCCAGGGCCTTGGCATTTTCCGGGCTCAAACGACCGAGAGACTTGCGCTGGGTACTGATAAAAATTTCAAGTAGTATTGTACGGGCACCAGCCTTTCGTCCTGCCCTCCTGTGTTAGCAAGCAGGACAAAAACAGCTTGCAGCTGAGCGGCCGAAGTTTTGGCTGAGAGATAGTTAGTCCAAGCTAGGAATGGTCTTGCAATACATAGTTATCTGTCAGCTAGCGAGTCAGGATATAAAATGGTGAATGAGAAGGAAGCTGAGTCTCCAACATGGTGCATCGTCGATTGAGTTTTTGAGGAATGCGTCACGGTACTGTCTCCAGCAAAACCAGTATTTATAGTGAAGTGAACAGCTGTTGACGAAGCAGCGGTTCACAGTCCTCTATTCCCGGTATATGCTTCAGCGAGTTTGTGAGGTTGTGGAAGAGGGAAAAGGGAGTAGTCAAGCTAGTCAAGGACGACAGCCTCTGGAATCAACAAAGCCCAAACAACCACTCTCTGCCAGAAACCTCTTCGCAACATGGACGACGAAACAGCAGAGATAGAGCTGGTATGTGCGCGTGCCTCCATGGATGCCCTGTTGTCATAGAGCTTGATAGCTGGAGCAAAATCTGAATAAAACTCGTCAAATCTCGCAACGAATGACTTGTATGTTTCTATGCAGCAACGGAGGTCCCTCGGACTTACCGACGCAGCAATACTGACCAGTTTCGATACCCGCCTCGCGAAGCTTGAGAAGTCCATCCTGCCGCTGTATACTTCGACGCAGATATTGAATCGACGTGCAAATAGTACGTGTGGCTTGTAGCTGAGAGCGGCTTTTGCATTGACTCAAAATACCAGACATCGAGAAGGCTCTGCTGAAGATCGATGAACTGGCAAGCAACCAGGAGGGGATCGCGGCCGAGGAAGCACTGATCTTACGAGGGTAAGCTTCGCCCTTCATAGGGGAACTCAATGCGGTCAGAGACGACCGATTCTCAGAATCGCGGTGCTCGTGCTGATTCTGGTGTCGATTCGCTGTCCATTTTTTGGCCCTCAGGAATGCAGCCGGCATTGCATGTGGAAGTGACCTGACACGGTCGACTCTGACCTCTTGACATTCCGTCTCAGAAGAAGCCTCATCTCACAGCTCTCCAGTCCCCAGCCAGGACAGCTTCCCATTTACCAAGAAGCATTGGAGCGTCTGAATGCTTCAGTAGCCTTCAAGTCGTCGGACCGCGACACCCTCGACACCGCGCGCCTCATCGAGACTGGTGCCAAGAAACTCACGCAGCTGTACACCAAGCTCGTCGCAGAGGCCTCGACGGGCACCACCCCTCCGCCCAACTCAGAGATATTGTCGGCGCCGTTTCCCACAGCGATACTGGGCACCCTCCGGCCGTTGGTCACGTTTATGCGCACCCTGCCTCTTCCTTCATCCCATCCATCTCATCCTGCGGCGCCCGCGATTATGTCGACGCTTAAGGAGGCACAGAAGGGATACGCCGATATGCGGGGCACGTGGAGCCGCAAGTGTCTGGAGGCGCAGGGCAAGCGCGTCATAGATCGCGCGGATACGGTCGACAGCATCGTCGCAGGCAAGGACTTTGGTCGGTGGGTCGAGTCGCTGATGAGTGTTGCTGAAGTGCGTCTTCCATCTCTTCCTTTCCAACAATTAACTTACTGAGCACGCAGGAGGAACACAAGCTGATCAAAGAGCTGACCCCGCTCAGCAGCCCCAACGCCATCGCATCCTCCTACAACACGCTTCTCAACCCCCTTCTTGTGCTCTTCAGCACGACGCTCACGTCCCTCATTGCCTTTATCAAGCGCTCGCTGCACAAATACGCTTTTCTAGCACTGTCCTCGTTCGAGGCCCTACTTGCGCTCCAGCCGCGCTGGGATGTCGTCCTCGCGCGCCGCGGGCCGGAGTACGCCAAGGCGAACGAACTCAAGGACGGGCTCGGGACGCTGCGCTCCGTCTGCCTGCGCTCCTTCCCTGAGTTCCTCGCGGACATAAAGATGGCATCGCTCGCGGGCGGTGCGGGCAAGGGCGCAGGGAGCGACACGGGTACGGGCGTTGCGGACTTCGTTGTGTCCGCGGTCAAGTACATGGACCGTCTGCCGGAGGTCCACGGCGCGGCAGGCTCGGCGCTACTCCAGCTCGGGGACGGGAACTGGAAGATGGGTGAGGGCGTGCAGGTGGGCAAGGCTCCGAAGCTCGGCGACGGCGACGAGCAGCTCATCCTGGAGCACTTTGTCTGTGAGTGCCCTTCTTCCCCTCCTTCTTTGAGCATCCCTGACAGGAAGTACATCCAGACGACGTGGTGACGACGGCGATCGCGAGCCTGACGACGATCTCACGGACGCAGAAGCGCCCTGCGCACGGGTCGATCTACCTGCTCAACAACATGTCGTACTTGCAGCACAACACCGTGATTGAGCCAGCCCACTACGCTCTCCTCGACCTGCTTAGCAAGCCGACACAAGATGCGCTCGCGTCGGGTTTCCGGACCGCCAAGGCGGCGTACTTTGACGCGAACTTCTCACCGTTGCTGCAGACGCTCACGGACGATCCCGGGAGCGGGAAGAGCGGCGCGAAGGCGGCGGTGAAGGAGAAGTTCACGCGATTCTACGAGCTGCTGGATGAGGTGCTTGAGAGGCATAAGGTCGCGCGGATATTGGAGGACGATCCAGACGCGAGGACAGCGATCGGGGAGGATGTGGTGAAGCTTGTCGTGCCCAGCCTGGTGCGGTTCACGAACAAATATCGAGAAAAGGAGTTTAGCAAGAGTACGTCGTGCGCCGCGTTCCTGTCGAGCCATTGCTAATATTTTTTCCCATTGCAGATCCGCAAAAATGTGGGTATCTGATGATCTGGCCTAGATCCGGCAGCTGACGAGCTTCACCCAGATATCAAACAATCATCCGAGGCGGTAGAAGCGCAGCTCAAGGCCATCTACAGATGACACCTGGGTCGACGCTCGCAGTCCAGGCAGGGTTCTTGTAGATTTCGTTGCGTTTCTGGTGGAGTCCATTGTATCAATATCTTGTATTTCGCATTTCAATCGCGCGTTTTAGATGTATGTATCTCCCAAGACCCAAACTTCTTGAGCCCAAGCCACAAGAGTCCACGATTCAGCTGGTTACGGTTAAGATTGGGTTAAGATGACATTTTCCGACGTTACAATGCTGTCTCTTTGATTATCCCAGTCCACGGCAGCATTCGTCTCAAAATTCGTCTCAGCTGGCTCATTGTATTAGGATTTTCTTTCGTTGATCACAGTTTTTATTGACATCTGTTGAACACTGCGGCTATCGCCCTCCGAAACTCGTTTTCGAGATGTCCCAATTTAGCAATCTCATTGCTCTCATTGGCGGACAAAGCTGGCCGTTTGCTCATCCTCTATTTCCTGAGGTTTAGCTTCTGAAAGGCCTCTGCTCTTTTCACTCCAAACCCCTCGAAAATCGACCTCGACAAACAGTCAGCGAAATTGCCTTGGGACACTGGCAGCTTGGGACACCGCTGGCGATGATCTCAGACTCTGCTAAACTGCGGGCTCTCCGGATTCTTACGAAAAAACATCAGGCTGATCGGGAGAAGAAACCCGCTGAAGAGAATACTCGCACACAAATTTCGGTACCCCAAAACAAAGAATGTTTTGAATTTATTCCCTAGAGTCCTCAGCCCAGGTCGGTGCCGGTAATATCCAAGCCGCAAACCCTCTTCGGTTGTGCGCTCTAATTGGAAGGTGGATAAATGGAGATATGCCTAGGCTCCAGATCCGGAACCGCTCCTCAATTGGCATAAACTGTCGGCCTCAAATTCTTCAGACAAAAGAATCACTACCTACTGGCCATCAATGCTCCAGCATTTCTTTTCTGCTTGGCCCCTCAAATATGTACCGCGACGATTCGAGTCACAGAGTACTATTTATGCCCCAAGAAAGCTATTTCTGCGCCACCGAAACGGACGGCACCTAGACCACATGCACAACTTCTTTCAGATAGCAATCATAGTGTAAAAGCCCCCTCTGCAGCTCACAATAACCCTCATGGATCCTACAACCTTGCAATGTGAAGAGGAAAATGGGTTCGTGTTGGGGCATCATCATGTTGTCTCGAGCACCGGCATGGAAAAAATCGACGTCACATTCTCGGCGTCGCCGGCCACACACTCCGACAATGAGTTTCCTGATGGCGGTTTCAAGGCGTGGGTGGTTGTCCTCGGTGTATGCCCTTGCCCCTTGCCCAGCTATCTCGCAGCTAACTTTCACTCACTACAGGTCTTTTTCATTTACTTTTCCACGTACACCGTTTTCTCGGCCACACGTCCTGACCCATCTGACCCGATGCGATATAGATGGGGCTACATAAATTCCTGGGGGGTACGCTAAGCCTCAGTTGCCTCGTCGCCCGTCTTTTGAGTCTAGCTGTTCCAGGTATTCCAAGCATACTACCAGCAAACGATACTGCATCATGCTTCTCCATCCCAAATGTCAGTCCGAGAGAATCACCTTTCGTGGATGGAACTCAGTTTTTCCAGCAGTTCTTGGATTGGTTCATTGCAGGCATGACCACTTCCTAAATATTAATGCATCATCTGCTGAACAATATCAGCATTGCCTTATCTTCCTTCCTGGGGTACTCACCGGCCGTCTGTTCGATATCGGCTTTTTCAGAATCCCTTACGCCACGGGTAGCGCGCTAATCATCGTGCCGACATTTCTTGTTCCCATTTGCAAGGTCTACTGGCAACTTGTACTCTGCCAAGGAGTCGCAATTGGCGTACGTCTCCCTTAATTTTGGCCTGTCCGCAGCTGAAGGCCACCGTAGCTGGGATGCGGATTAGTTCTTTCCACATCTATAACAATTGTCGCTCATTGGTGGAAGAAAAGATTAGGACTCGCGCTAGGAATTTCCGCCAGCGGTGCGGGCTTGGGAGGCACATTCTTCCCGATAGTCATCCGGCAGCTCCTTGCCGCCGTTGGGTAATTCCTCCTTGCCGCCCCTCGCTCCGACCTGGCAGTCGCTCACATCATCCACCCGCCCAGATTCGCCTGGACCCTACGAATCATAGGGTTTCTCCTGATGTTCGCCCTGGGAATTGCGAACTCGGTTGGTCTTTCTTCGATTTTCGCGACACCGACTAAAACGTGGCCCTAGTGTGTTGCTCGTCGTTTGCCCCCAACGAGGGCAAAAGGCGGTCTATTTAATATCGGTGTCTTTCGTAACGCTGCCTTCACCCTGTATTGCATCGGGAGCTTTATCGTAACCCTTGGGTTTTTTACCAGTATGTCTTTTCTGCAGTAGAACTCACAAGCTGAAATCCGCGGTAGTTTCGACCTACATTAGCACTAGCACCCTCTCCATTGGGCTTTCGCGCAACTTTGCCTTTTATCTTGTTGCGATTATCAATGGGAGCTCCACCATCGGCCGATGTGTTTGCGGCTTTCTTGGTGACCGCTTTGGTGCGTGAACAGCTTCAAGATTTTTCAACCTTGCGTTCCAATTGCATTTCAGGGCCTTTGAACGTAATCATCTCCACAACCTTCGTGATCGGTATCACTACTTTTGCCTGGCCTTTCTGCCGCACGGTTGCATCCCTCGCCGTCGTGTCTGTTCTCTACGGGTGAGGTTCCGCGCACACTCGAATACGCTAACAGACATTTTGTGTCCACAGATTCTCGGTTGGAGGCTTCACCGCTCTGGGCTCCGTCGCGACGGCCGTAATGGGTGGCAAGGAGGACCTAGGACGACGAATTGGGACCCAAAACACTTTTCTCGGTCTTGGAGCTCTGTGCGGCCCTCCACTCGGAGGGCTGTTCAATAGCACGGCTATCGGGTACAAAGCCGTCGGTTTCTTCGGGGGTATGTGCATCTAATGCGCACCGGCTTCTCGCTGATATTGTGTTGTGCAGGCAGTATGGTTCTACTTGCCATCTGTTTCTGCGTTGCTGCCCGGCTGTTGGCAGCGCCCGCGCTGTGGTGTAGATATTAGAAGTCATTCTCGTCTCAAGGGACTAGTAGCGTCCAACAAGGGGGATTAAGTTTAAACTGGTTGAATTAGACGACATGGACAGCTAAGTGGTACAATGCAAGTACATGTAATATGGGTTTCTGATGGCGAAAATGAAACAAGTTCGTTGGATGCACGACAGTGGCAAGATGGTCGGACGTAAGAAAACCAATGTGATTGCCATTGCGCTTCTGAGTATTGTAGCCCCATTCCTTACAAAACGAGATACAAAGCCGGGCTTGTCCAGAGAAACTGCCAACGAAAATTCGAGTAATATGATATTCACGAGCCAGAAGGGCGCCGAGTCAGCGTGTGGATCTTGGCGAGGGCTTGGTCGTAGGGTCTTTCTTGAACGTCTGCGACTCGGCGCGCCCAGGGAGAAACCAATCTGGAAAACCTGTATGCAAAGAGCCGTCAGTACGAGCGATAAACGGTAGTCCGGACCAGAGAAGAAAAGGAAGAAAGGTTCAGCTATAAAAATTGTAGGGATTATCAACTCTTGCACAACGAGCGCTCGTAGTCTAATTTACATAAGATGTAATCATGGAGTGGGGACACCGAAGGAAAATTGGGCTGAATGGGAAAGACATACCATTGCACGTCCCATAATGATTAGTCAAATACATTTTTCGGGCCATCATGCCGCTGGCGATGACTTGGAGGAGAAAAAAGGGAGAGAGAGAGAGAAAAAACTCTACATGGTGAGGACAATTTTGAGAAGACTGGCCCTAAGTATCAGGACCTTGGTCCAGCCAACCACCCCAGTACCTTCGCATTAGTTGGCAGTTTTGCGTTCAGTGGCGTTCTGTTGAGGGTGAAGGATACAATGCGCCGGAACGACATCGGAGTCGGATGGAAAAGTGATTGTAGACGATTGTTTGTTGATTCGGATCAACCCGGTTGGGCGACGGCCCGACTTCCGGTTTCAACCAAGTTGAACTTGCATTCGATATAAATAGAGTGAGTATCGCTTTTTGTCATGGCGGAAAGATGTTGAGTTGTCCTCTTCTGCATCACGCTCCAGCAATTCACTGCGTTCCGGTCCAATGACGGTAAGAGGCCGGCAAGCGGCAGGGAACAAACAGAACTTCCCTCTGGCTTCCCTCTGTTCTCCCCAATCTTCTGCCCTCAAATTACCTATCCCGTGTCTGGATGGGAAATTTAAAGCACCAGTACGTACTTGAGTGCCGTGAATGGGATACTGGTCACCGTACTGCCTACCTGCTGTGATTTTTCGTTATTTTGGAGTTGCTCTTCCTAAGGGCGGAAATAATGAGGGACCACCATTTGCATGTTCATGTCAATTCATGTGTTCCCTGTGTACTGCAATTCTTTCTGAATCTTTCATCGCAGCTCGTACTAGTCATTTGCTTTTGGTAATCAATTATTGTAATTCAAGCTCTTCTACCCGGAATCAGGGTGTACCTCATATTCTCGAGACTCCCGAGTTGGCTGAACCATCTGCCATATCCGATTATAAGGTGGTAAATAGATGTAGAAGTTCAATCATAATTAAACGCTGGCTTCCCCGGATAAGCAGTTTACTAGTTTATGATCTGCACACTACATAGCCTATAGGGTGGAGGATACTGTTCTGCAAGCTGGGAAGGTTTTATGTGGATACTTATCATGCTGAGAGGTGATTTAGAGAATCTGCTGCAGAGAAGGAAGAAGACTTGGAAGGCCACACAATGAAGATGCTTCCCGATAATAGTGACGACAGAAATATTTACGAAAATGTTGTCAAAGGTTGCAGCTGAAACTTCCAGAGGTTCATGTTGCAAAATATTGAACCTCAGAGACATACCCACATGCCTTCCCTGACACTTTAATCAAATAATTGTTCTCGGTACCATCGTTATACTGTATTTTTTCATTCAGGTCGATAGTCACGCGTCACGCACCAGCGTATCGATATCGAATTTTGGTCAATGTCACGCGTCACTCAGGCCTTTATCGAACCGAAAATTCGGGTCACGCAGGCCAAAATCTCCCAAAAACACCAAAAAATGAATATTCGTGTTGAAATTTTCGAAAATTTTCCAGTGGTCACGCAAAAATTTCGGTGGTATCGAATTGTCGAAATGGTCCGAGTATGTCACGCGTCACACCCCGTGTCGATCTGAATGAAAAAATACAGTATGCTCAAGTTGAAGTGGAGTAAGGTTACAGGTTGACTGCAGGCACCGAGGAAGAAATGATTTTAGTGCATCATTAGTACTGAGGCAGAGACTAGAGTCCAGTGGTACTAATATCCTTCGCCGGATTACCATGAAAATGCTGCGGTTTGGCCTTCCTTCTCCGAGTGGCTTAGGCTCAAAATTTAACGTTATGTGCAAGTTATGTGAACATTCGATATTGAATATGAGCGGAGACCGGACGGGCCGCGGCGTCCCGGGGCCGTCCGATTTACATAAGCCGATTTGGACATTCGCGACCCCCATAGGAACAAAACAGAAACGTCGTTTCTGTTTGTTAACCTACCCTTAGTCTGGGGTGGTGACGACCTGTCAGGTCAGGTCAGTGTTGGGTCAGCGTAGATGACTACGCAGACCCTGTTTAGGATGGCTACGCACAGTTGTGGGGTGGTGATGACCATTGATAAGGCTCCAACTAAATCGTTTTCGTGTACGGATCCCCGTAAATTAAATGGAAACGGTAAGCAAACAGTTTAAAACCGTTTAAAACGGTTTATAAATGGTATTTTTTCTACCACATCAAACAATCAGTACATGTACAGCAGACGTTACTGCCTCCTAGTTCACCTGCACCGCAGCAGACCGCAGCAAGAAAAAATGCTGTAAAAAGCATAAAAAAATCTAGTATCGTAGCACCAACCCCCCACGTGGGAAATGATTTCCCAGTGCCATGTTCAAGTTTGCACTTCTTCCGATTTGGGTTTTGTCCTACGATCATCAAACCCGAACTCTCTCATCTATACTGCTGGGATAAGTATCCCGATTCTCAAGTCCTTCAACACAAATCTGCTATATCCTTGGTTCAGAATTTGCAAGCTTTCCTTTTCGCACAATACACTTCGTTATGTTGCCCTGGTCATCGCCCTTCTTCACAGCCGTTTTCCTTTTGCCCTCCGCCGTAGACAGCATGCAAAGATTCTACCACCACCAAGAGGATCCTACGAATTTTCGTTTGCCTTTCTGTACTTCATCTCATGCATATGAAATCTATTTTCTGATACCAAAGCGTAGCACAGGCGGGCCATTTTTGGAAAACGAGCGCTTGATAGACACACCGATTCTTGGTATAACCAAGAAGTTGTGTGGCATTTTCACAACTATGGAGTACTCGCGAAGTTCATCTCATGCCGTCAAATTTAGGTTGAAGGTTGTAAATCTGATGTTTAACTTACTCTGCCCCAGTGAACTGGTGGCGCCACCGGCAGAGGTGTCAAAAGACGTTCGAAATCGGTCCAACACGCTCACGACAGTTGTTATGCGTGCTGAAGCAGCAACACTGACCATACAAACATTTAAACATCGTCTAGAAAGGAGCGAGTCCACCTTTGTGGGTACTGAAATCTAACCATTTAAACCATTTACAAACGGTTTGTAAACCGTTTATCTCTCGGGCCAAATTACACGCAAACGTAAACGGTAATTACCGTGTAAAACGGTTTCACACGAAAACGGTTGGAGCCTTAAGGTCCATTGACCTGTCAGGTTAGGCTATTGGTAGCCACCTACGCTCAGTTAGCGCAGATCAGTGTAGGTGAGCGCAGTTCCCTACGCTGGGCCGCCTATGCCTAGCACCACCTTTCTCCCCGTCTAGAGGCACAAATACTACGCGCACCTGGTTTTTCGCGGTCCCGGTTGGTTCCCACGGTTGCTTTTAATTGATGAATCGATCAGAAAACTATTTTTGAAGATCTGGTTTAAACTTTGCCATGAGTTTCGGAACAAAAAGTGTGGATCCAGGGCCAGCTGGCCGTGTGATTTTCTCCCACTTGCTTGTTTGTTATTGGATGAATCACGCCCAATAACCACTGAAGGAAACGGCATGCTCGCATGCGTACGAAGCTCGGATGAACTCGGAGACAGAAACAGGGTAATGTTATTTAGAGACATGTACACTCGTCGCACACATAAAGATTCAACATCATGGTCACGAAAGCGTTCCGTTTAAGTTCGAAGGATGCTCGTTAGTTGGTTTCATATCCTACCATCCGGCTCTGGGTAGGTACCTAAGCCGAGCGAGAAGTGGCTGCGCTGACCGACAGTGAGCTAGCCTGACCTCTGGAGACCTGGCCAGACCTTCGATCACCTACACAAACCCTGCTTAGGTCGACCTCTGGGTAGCTGTTGGTAGGGACCTACCCTCAAGCTGAGGTTAGGAGGCCCCGGAACGCAGTGATTCTGCCACAAGACCGGTCGCCAGGTTCGACAAAGGCACTTGGTGCTTCGTCACATCTACACCTTCAAGGGTATCTAATCGGGTAGACAGGGTGTCGACGAGCGGGGCCAGATGGCATAAGAGCGTAGCGTCATCGTCCTCAAGATCATCTGCAGCCTTGGCAAGGGAATCAAAAAAGAAGGGCAGCAGAGCAGGGCAACCGCTCCAGAGTTCAGGTTGCGGGGCCTCCACAAGCAAAACCCATCTCGCAGCACAGGTACAGCACCAGAAAGGGATTCGAGGCTAAGAACTTGTCACTCTACTCACCGCACACGTGGCAAGTCAAGCAAATGACCTCCCCGCCTATCCCGACCTCCAAGCGCGCGTCGGAAATACCAGTATACAGGCCAATTGCGTTGACATTTTGACTGATGTCGTCGGGTACTTCTACCTTCCTCAGCAAGTCATGCATAACAGGTGACAGTTACAAACGGAAGGAAGTGCTATGTAGTCGTGTCGAGAGATGAAGAGTATGCAACTTGGGGGTGAAAACCTGGTTAAAACGGCTGGAAAGAGCTGAAAAGCGAAGGGGGAGTCCACAGTGGAGGAGACGGGAGATGGGCCCTCCGAACATAGCCACAAGTAATTAGTCGCCAATGCCTGTCAAATGTCATGTCACGGCCAATGAATACCTCCGAGTCAAGCGTTTGGTTGCTCCGGATCCTTTGGCCGGAGTCTACGGTTTCGCGTTTTGCTTCTTGTTTGGTTCACGTCCGAAAGACGCGTCCGCCTAACATTCAGCAACAACAGCACAGCCTCACTCTTTCGGAGTCTTCTCTCCTTCACCCTTCAACATCCGATGCGCACTTTTGTCCGCAGCTATCCCCGCCAGGGGGAAGTTAGCATATTCAGCCTGGTCTTCGCCTTCACCCGGCCAACTCAGCAGTTTCACAGCCAATCATACTATGTAGTACATCGTGACGCACCATCGGCACCACTCTGTCGACGTGTACATTGGACACATTGGGCACAGGTTGTTCAGCGCGACACGATGTACAAAGCATGCTCGCGACGCCACGTACCCGCTGTGCGTTGTCCCTGGTTCCGTCCCGAATCGGCACCCTCCGTCGTCTCTCTCGTCACCGCAAGCGCCATGCTCCAAGCCTGCGAGCAACAGCCTTGATTCCGCGCGCTCAGGATTGAGTTGTGTGAGGACGAGGACAAACTGGATCAGAAGATATCAATGAAATAAACCATACCTGCAAGTAAGCGCGACCTGGTATGAAGTGATACCAACGTACATGCATCAGGTCGCGCTTACTTGCACTTAGAGTCCAGAGTCTTGAACAACGATGAGGAGAATTTTCATCTGATTATGAGGCCTCACACGGACCTCCTCATGTAGGGTAAACGACATGTAGAAGCTTAGCCTGCAACCAGATCCGGCATACTTAGTCGACGATCTCGGTCCCCTACACTTGGTTCTACCTTTTTAAGGTTGGCACATTTGTAAATCAATCCACTGCACAAACATACTACCACGGTACCTCCTCAGTTTCTACGTCCCAGGGATTTCCGCATTTGGCCTTGAAATTCCAGAAGCGCCCGCTGGACTTTTCGACCGTCGCCCCATCGATGCGCGACATAATGCCCTCCACAACCTCCTCGAGGCTGTCCGGTGCCTCCGCCAACCCGGCTGCCTGCGCGCCCAAATTTCCCATGTCCGTCGGGACCCACCCCGGCGAAATTGCCATCGCCACGAGCGTCGGGTTCTCTTCGTCAAGAACCTTCACGAGGAAGTTCGCCGCGGCCTTCGAGGACCCGTACGCTGCCATTCCGTTGCCGAAGTACTTCCCGATGGAGCCCCCGGCGGAGGATATGTACGCAAAGACGGGCGCGCCGGTGGGGGAGGCAAGCAACAACGTCTGCGCGGCCTGGAACAGGACGACGGTGCCGAGCGTGTTGACTTCCCAGTGCTCGCGGAACTCGGAGAGGGGCGTCGTGGCCAGGGAGCTGAAGTGTTTTGAAATGCCTATTGCAGGCCGGTATTAGGCACGGAAATTAAACACGGGAGGGAGACGACTCCATACCTGCGTTTGCGATGATCACGTCGAGCTGACCGGCCGTCCTCTTGATCTCAGCAATAGCTGCCTCGTTGTCGAACTGGTCGCCACAGGTGAATTTGATGGGGTGAACATTCGGATATCTCGCAGAGAGATCCTTGAGTGACTGTGTAGTGGGGTCCCGCGCTGCGGCGAAGACAACGGTGTTTTCACGAGCAGCGATGGCAACAGCAAGGCCATAGCCGATCCCACGGTTTGCGCCGGTGACTGCGGGGACAAAATAAAGAATGAGTATGGTTCAAATTTGGTTGCAATCAGTCTGGATACTGAACGCACTGAAGTAAACAGTTTTCCGGACATGATGATATTGTGTTTCAGGAGATGGGTTCAGACCTGTGGACGGATTTTTCTCAAGCTTCTTATAGTCTGTGCTCGGGTCGGAGGCGCTCACAATTTTTTCGCAGGACAGAGCGTCTATCCGGGAGGTGCCAAGTTCCCACTACCTTTAGGTAAGGGGCTTATAGCGCCTAGCTTGCAGACGATCACATTTTCGTTATCAGTTTTTTCGTAAGGACGGACAGAAGGAAATTAATTGACCGCGGTGGTCCCAACGGTCACTTACCATTGGCCATTCGCATCAACCCATCCTTCGAGCTTTTCCCCTTTCTTCTCTCTTCTTCCCCCCGAAGGCGGCGCTTTGTAAAAATACCCGTTGCTTTGTCAAAAAAGATTTGGTTTCCTTTCCGGCCGTGGAATTCTACCTACCTACCTACCTTTGAACTTTCCCAATTGCACCCTCTTCGACGTGGCAGGGTGATGGGGCTTTTCTCTGCTTTTCTCATCGCTTCTTTGTTTACTCGCCCTCATCGTCTATGTGCCGGCTGAGATCAGATCCTCCTTACTGACTGACGATCGCTCGTAACATCGCCAAAAATCCACGCTCCTTCGCTCGCCTCGCACTACAAGACACCCCCCTTGATTTCTTATTCGCCCCCTCGTTTTGTTCTGAGCCTCTGACTGACTCGCCAAAGACAACAAATCTACGATGTCTATCACTCCCGCACTGTTTATCAGTGCAAAAATGCAATAGTAACAAGCTCAAACGCGTCGTCCTCGAGGGCGAGATGCATACCATGGACTTGGCGACAAGAACAGCAGATTCCTACCACCATGTAGAAACGTATAAAGAGTTCGTGCTTTTCCAATGTAATCCAACGAGCTCCTTCAGCTTG
Organism: Mycena crocata; assembly: GCA_029281795.1. NCBI lineage: Eukaryota > Fungi > Basidiomycota > Agaricomycetes > Agaricales > Mycenaceae > Mycena > Mycena crocata. Next base: position 169,928 of record JARJCP010000039.1, on the reverse strand, counting down.
TCCCAACCCCACAACCCGTACCCAACAACAATGCGTTTCTCTCTTACCCTCATCCTTGTGTCCGCCAGCCTCGTCAGCGCACAGAGCTGCTACAGCAACAAAGGCACCTGCAAGTACACGTCGGACTGCCACGCACCGGCGTACTACTCCAAGCCTGGTTCGTCCCAACCCAATTTTCATTCCGCGCCGAAATAATTTGTTAACCCGTCGACGCAGGTTACTGCCCCGGGCCGACAAACTACCAGTGCTGCATACCGTCGGGCTGCGTTGTGTGCAAAGCCGGCGAAACACGCGACACTGGCGAGCTGGAGGCACGCGCGCCTTGCTGTTAAATTCTGGTTTCGGCGTAGTGTCACAATTTGAGTGAGCTGCTTTCTCCTTTTCTCCTTCACTGTTGAACATACACTGACGTCGCAAAACAGTGCACGGTTGCGGAAATAATGGCGGTTGAAACACGTACCATTCTACCGGGTATTGAATACTAAAGTTACCGAGACATTCATGGTAGAATACACAGAAAAAATAAATCCCACTAAATGAAACCAGAAGCAATCCAGTAGCGGATCCACGCCGCAACATGCTCCTCGCTGATAGCTTGAGCATTTTTCACAGCCGAGCTAATGGCCTGGATCTTTTCGGTTGAAAAGTCGATTCCACCGAATTCCGAACTGCCTGCACCTTCTGCGGATGCCTTGGCCAGACTGTGGAAGAAATCTAATAGTTTTATCCCGGGCTGAACACACATGTCAATCGTCCGATGAAGAGGTGAAAGAAAAAGAATTGCGCTTACAATATAATCTGCGGGGGCGCATTTTGAGGCAAATTCCAACGCCGCAAACCACTCAGAGAACGGGACCAGTCGTAGCTCCGCAGAAACCTTTTTTTGCGCCAAAATAATGTCGCGCATGGTGCCCATCAGTAAATTCCACGATACCGGCTTTGGATGGACAACATTGAACACAGAATATGTCGATTTGGGAGTTGCAAAGGCGACGTCCATGATCGCATTCGTGACGACATCAAAGTCGATCCAAGAAATGAGCTTTGGAACATAGAAAATGTCAGCAGACCCTCGGAATACGCAGATGTGAACCAACTCCATCAGCGACCGGAAGGCACCCGAGAGCAAGGCTGGTCTTGATTAAAATCGGGACCCAATCGCTTGTCGACCATGCTCCTGTCGGGACCGAGCCGCAAATCTGGCCGATGCGCAGGCAAGACGAAGGGAGGCCGCTCTTGGCAATAATCTGAACATTCATGTCAGAACGAAGCGCAGAAAGACATGTTCAACTAGGTACCTGCTCTGCGACGAACTTGCTTTGACCGTATCCAGTAGGGTTTCCAATTATTATTTTCTCCGTCAGGACCTCTTCTGGACATGGTCCACGCAGAGGATCCCACGAAATCGCGGACGCGATAGACGAAGTGAAGACAAACTTTGGTGCGCGTGGGCTTGAGAGCGCGAGATCAACCAGATGCCGAGTTCCGAGAACATGCGGTTCAAAAGATGAAAGAGATAGGTTAAAATCGAGCTGCCAGGCATTGTGGATAATCAGTGTCACTGAACTCCGGATCTTTGAGGGGTGGTTAGCATCTTCCGGTCAGGTTTTTTCTCAAAAAAAAACTTACATCGTCGTAGAGACTTGAATCCAATCCAAGATGTATTTCGTTGTTGTGACTTTCAACCCATTGCATCTTGGGCGAATCTAAAAACGCGACATCTAAGCCACGGTCCTCGAATGCCATCCGTTGACGTTCAGCCGAGCTTGAAGCACCTGGTCCAGAGGGTCGGTTGAGTGCATAGACCTTGGCGACCCTGACCTCCTTCAACAATGCCGCAAGAAGCTGAGATCCAAGATTTCCGGTCGTTCCAGTTACGAGCACGGTTTCCATGACCGGAGAAGGCGGCATAAGATGTGAGGTATGTTTAGCAATGAACGAGTCGAGAAGCTGTCGCGTATTCATCAAAACTGCTGGGATCCCACAACATAGTCTAGCGAGGTAATTGGCCAGATGCGAAATGGTCGGATACGCGTAGACGAGATTCTGAGCGATCCCGGCAGCTGCATTTTGGATGTCGAGATCCTTGGACGACCGTATGGCGCTCAGGATGCGGAGACGAAGAAAGGTAGCGCTCAAGCTACGCAGGACGAATCAGCCACAGGCTTTCGGTGTTGAACAGAAATGAGATGAACCTATCAAACCCTTGATGGAATAAATCTACATCCCTGGATATTTTCGGAGTGGAGGAAAGGTCAGCTGCTAGCTCGAGAAGCCATTCTTCAATAGATGTGGCTTCCCATACGGATGGGGATTTGATAGAGTCAGGGACCCTAGTTTTCTCGCCCACTAGATTGTACCTAAGTCCTTGGATGAGTAAAAATTTACCAAGGAAACTGGCGTCCGTACAAGGCATTGATCTCAGACGCGTACAGTTTCAGCGCAGCTTTACGCATTACCGTCCCTTTTCCCGTTCGAGGGAAGGGTTTTTCTGCGGAAGTGAAAATGAGCATCTCCTTGAAAATCCGACTAAACGCTGGAGCAATCCGGTTCGCCTCTTCAATAGTTGGCCTGCATATAGTTGAATGAGTTTTCGAACCGTGGGAACTGTGTGAGCACGAACGCACCAAAGCTTGTTCCTCAGCTCAATAACCTCAGCTGAATCGCGGACGTCGTGAATGGAAGTACGAACGCGTTTTCGGGGCTTCCGAGTGTCGCTTTCTACTTGAAGACTTGGTATCATTTCTATCAGTATACCGGTTTGATCGCGCTCCCAGCCAAACATCACGGCGCCTACAATACTTTGATACATGGTGGGTTAACACGTCGGTTGGGATTGGTAGATCATTTACTCGGAGTTGCTCAGCACAATATCTTCCATCGGGGCAGGAACCGTTTTCTCTCCTGACGTGTGAACGATCACATCGTCGATGCGTCCGACCCTGGGTTCAGCCGTCAGCTCAGTCATGTCTGCAGTGAAGAAAAATGGCCTACATTTTCCACAAATGTGGCTTCGTTGGATGATTTACCCACAAATCCGACGTCGCGTATCCTCTGACGTCTTTCAAGTTTTCGAGGCTCGTAGTATGCTTGTCTGAGCTCTGAAAATCCTGCTCAAAACAAGCACACGAGGATGGGGGAATGGTATTAGCTCACCAGAACCTGACATTCAAACGTCCCATCGCCCTGCGGATCCCAGCGCAGCGTAACTTCCTCGGGAAACCTCACCCACTCCCACTCCAGCTCGTCGCCTGCCCATGGAATTAAGGCAGAAATTGCCCCAAACTCGGTTGTACCATACAAGTTTCGAAGCTTCACGCCAGCGGCTACGAGGCTATCTCCGAGTCGCTGAGGGAGAGATCCACCCGAACAAATCTGGGACATATACATACGTTATAAGTACAAAGTCGAACAGACAATCGAATGTGACCCACAGCCATATCTAAAGTTTTGAGAAAGTTGACGGCGTTCGGTAATTGCGCCCAGGCGGCAAAAAAAGCGGGGAGAATGGTTATCGACTTGCATTTTGTCTTGCGAGCATGCTCAAGGACATTGTCGGGAGAGGGAAATATAGGGAGTGCATCCGGAGAGCTCGCAGTTGGAGGGTATACAGCCACTGGAGTGACCCCGTAGACTGGTTGAAGGAGCTGCAGATATAAGCCCGACATGTGGAACGAGGGAATGGGCATGGCGGCAACGGGGTGCGAGATGTGATCACGGAGTTCGGTGAAGGCGGCTGGTTCGCAAGAAGATTATGGATTGCGACCGAAAGTTATACGATTACGTACCCAGCGTCGACCACTGCATCAGCGCTCGATGTGTCTCCGGGATGGCCTTGGGAAGCCCTGTGCTTCCCGAGGAATGTAGGTAGAGGCATGTGTCATCGAGCGATGGCTGTCTGGAAGGCTCTGGATATGGTTCGAACGCGCAACCCTCGGTCTCAGCACCGAGATTCGGGTATATCTCTGCAAGCGAAGGAATTTCCTCCACAACCAGACTAAAGTCTGGGTCGAGGCGTTTGATTTCTTGTTTGACTTCGGCGAGGAGGGCTCGGAGGGTGACACAAGTAGCAAGGAGGCGGTGACAGGAGGTCCTTTGTAGTAAATTGACAACTGCAGCTGCAGAATTGCGGGGAGAAATTGGAAAGGGCTGTCAAGCCTGAGCAAGCCACTCAAAGAGCGGAGCGGGAATACACACGATTAAATTAGCGGTCATGAGACCAGCGACCACCGCGTGCTGAAGGACGGTGTCCGACTGCGCAACGAGGGCCACTACCTGTCCGTCTGAACCTTCACGGTTCGGTCGAAGGATGTGAGCAGCACGGTGGGTGGCCCGCCCGAATTCAAGATGTGTAACAATGCCACAGGCGAAAGAAGGATCGGGAGCCGCATACAAGTAGAAAGGAGCCGTGGGATAGGTCTTCGAGTTCCATGCAATCGCTTCAGATATGCGCATAGGAGCAGGCGGCGCCGGCCAAGAGGGAGACATTGGGGAAGATAAGCCGGGGGATCATCGTCTTGCTTGATTGAAGAAGTACTTAAGTCAGCAGGCATCCTTGTATTTAGAAAAGGTCGAGCCGCGGGAAGATCCACAGTAGTCAATCAGGCAAAAGTGAGAGTCGAATCAGACAAGGCATGATGATAAGAAGCCAGTAGAACCATCTCTCTGCCGCAAGCTGTATAATCAAGTCTCATGCCATCATTGCTTGAGAAAAAGGTGATATCGGCGAAAGGTTCTTTGAACCGAATATAACGAGACTCGAGGCACGAGCGTCCCGTTACCAGAGCGTATGTCACCAAGAAAGACCATTTCTCTCGGGTGGGAATCAAAGCGTGATGCGCAGGACTGTGTATCAGGTGAGGTACGAGCAAGTTTTGATACTACAGCGTCTGTCTTAGAGAGACCAGCGCAGGACAGCCTAAGAATCCGACAAAAGTGGTTGCAATGAGAGCGTCCAGCAGCGCCACGGCGGCCTCAGCTCGCCTCAGTGGGCAGAATTGGCTAGATGTCGTTTGGTTTCCGTTTGGTCGTTGTGGTTGTTTGTGGGGTTACAGAATGAACATCAATGGCTCGCGTAGTACCCACATTCGGACGGTCTATGTAGATAGCCAAATAAGAGCTCGAATTTGGGGTCGAATTGAAAATAGACAGAAGATGGAGGTCCCTTGGGCCTTCTCTTACTTGCTTTCTTACGCGGACCGCACGTCCCTGAACTCTCCGAGTCCCGATTAACCCTGGTCTGAATTGTTAACATCCAGCGGGAACCCGTCTATTCAAATGGCCCGGAAAGATCAACTCCTTGTGCCTTGTGCAATTGATTCTTCGAAGAGGCATCGCGGAGACACAGACAGAGAATTTATTGGGGGCTCGAAACGCGCAAGCCCTTCGCGTTCTTCGTACAACAAAGGGACCGGGTAAACTACACTACGGGATACTGATGTATGTAACATGATCAAGACTAGACGGAAGCAAACGAGTCAAGAAACCGGGGAGCGAGTGTTGTGTTGTATGTATGTATGTACTTTATGTGTAAAGGCAGAGAGAGACAGAGACAAGAACCCGGGAAGGCAGGCAGGAATGAATGAATGAATTGGTAGTGGGATGTAAGTGCGTGCGGTGAATCGGGAGGCCTCGAGAGCAGTGCGACGGACAGACAGGCGATGTGTTGAGAGCATCTAAGTTATGATGGGCAGGAAGGCAGAAGGGGGAGATAGAGGAGATAGAAGGAAGAGATATATAGGGAGAGACAGAGGAGATATAAGACACGAGAGAGAGACAGAGATAGAGACGGAAGAAAGGAGAGGGTAGATAAATAATACATCGCGGACGGACGGAACTCGAGATGATGCAGCGGGCCCATGCAAGGAGACAGACGAGGCGGGCGTAAGGTGGACGATGCGATGCTATGTGTTGTAGTTGTATTGGTGGTGGAACAATGAATGATGCAGGAACCAGAGATCGTGCGTGTCATGTCGTATCGTGGCGCGGACGGTCGTCAATCATTCGTCGTGAAGCAGGAAGGGTGAGGGAGTGTGGATGGCGAGGAAGCTGGGGCAGACGTGAGCGAAGGAGGGGTGAGCGAGGGTGCGGTCGAGCCGGCTCGACGTCGAATGGCCTAGTAGTGCATATTGATGTTCGTCTCATACGCGTCGTCGTACGGCATCATCGGCGGGTGCGGGCCCATCATGCCCATCATCTGCCCGTCGTCCCCAGGCACCATGGGCGGGTGGAACCCACTCGAGCGCATGAACCCGCCGAAGAAGTTGCTGAGGTTCTCCTCGTCGTGTTGCTGCTGCTGGTAGTTGTGATGGAGCGCCATGGGAGGGTGGAGGTAGTCCATCGGCGCCTCCTCCGCCGTCGGGAGCATCGGTGGATGGAGGAAGGCGTTCGGCGAGCTGTTCGCGTTCCCCCCCTTCGACCCCTCGCCCTGCAGGAGCATCGGCGGGTGCCAGAACGCATTCCCGCCCGCAGCCCCACGCAACGCCGCCCCGTTCCCGCCACCACCGCCGCCCTGCCCGTTGCCCTGCCCGTTGCCACCTGCGTGCCCGCCCTCGTCATACACCGCGGGGAAGCGGCTGAACGGGAACTCCATCGAGAACTGCGACGAGTTGCTCGTGTACCCCTCCGCATACGAGCCGTAGCTCGCCGCGCTCGAGGGCGGCTCCGACGCGGAGTCGACGCTCATACGCCGGCGCTTGTTGACGCGCGCCGTCGCCGCATCGAGCTCGCTGCTCTCCACGCTCGCGAAAGGCAACGCGTCCCCGTACGCCTCGTGGTATGAGTACTGGTTGCCGTATTGGGACTTGGGGCCGAGCGCGGAGGAGAGCTCGGACGAGGCGTCGTACGAGTGGGTGGTGGTGCCGTCGGGTGCGAGGGTGGGTGAGGCGCGGCCACCACCGCTGGAGCCAGACGCAGAGGACAGGGGCCCGCCGGGTGCTGGCGATGCGCGGCGGCTGACACCAGGGCTGGCCGTCGGGGTCTCCGTGACAGACGCAGACGCACCGCTGCGGCGCGCGTCGTGGCGGGAGCGCTTGCGGATGACGTCGCTTTTCATCGAGATGGGGCGCGCAGAGCCGTGGAGCTTGTAGTACAGACCGCATCTGCGGCCGGAGTCAGCACAAAGGTGATGTAAAGAGAAAGAGAAAGATGCGTACGCGTTGCAGACGGTCTTGCCCTCGTCATCCTTGCGCCAGAGCGGCGTCGCAGTGGTGTGGCAATTAAAGCATTGCGCTGCGATTCGTGAGCGTCTGCGCTGAAAAGGAAGATGTGGACGACATACCCATGACATCGACAGCCTCCGCGCGCACCGACTGCCCGCGGCCTTCGCCTCCGCCGCCGGTGTTGCGCATTGTCTTGGGGCGGGGGCGCTTGTGCTATAAAAAGTATTGTTAGCGTAATGTCAAGGGCAACAAGGGAAATGAAAACGGAGATATGCGACCAGCGAAGGAGGATGAAAGAGGAAGTAGATGACATCGGGAAAGTATGAGAAGGTAGCAAGGAAGGCGAAGGCAAAATAGAGTATACCTATGGTCCGTCCGTTCAAGAAAAAAAAGATAGCAAAGACCGAAAAAAATGGAAGTAAAAAAAAGATAGAAAACACCCACCAGCTTACAATACAGCCCACACGCATTGCAATTGAGCTCGTCGTTCAGCCCGCGACGCCACAGCGGCGTATGCGTCGCGCCACAATTGCTGCACTCCGCCTTCACACCCCCGGGCGCCGAGTTGCTGCTCGCATTCAACACCTGTCCCGCACCACCCACAACGCTCCCCGCACCCCCACCCACCGCCGCGGGCACCACCTGCTGCGTCTGCACCACCGCCCCACCCCCAGTATGCTTGGCCTGGGGCACCGCACTCGGGGGCCGCATCCCGCGTCCCCCTGCACTCGCACCTGCGCTCCCCGGCACCTTCACGCTGAGCACGGGCCGCCTCGCCGCAGCGCCCCCGGGCCTCGAAGCCCCCCCGCTACGCCCGCCCGCCGCGCGCCGCGCAGCTCCATGCCTTCCCGTCGTCCCACCCCCAGACGACTGCCGCCCCGCACGCGGCCGGCGCCGCACGCGCGCCGTCGCCGCGCTGCGCTCGAAGAAGTCGCTGTCGGCGGAATCGTCCCCGCCGTCGTCGGACGACTCGTCGTGCAGCTCGGGCTCAGGCTCGGGCTCCATCCGGCGGTGCGCGGCGGTGTTGGTGTTGTTGGCGTTGGTGTTGGTGTTGGAGTGCGAGTGGGAGGCGGCGTTGGCGGTGCGTTGCGCACCGTTATTATGCTTCCGCGCCACGTACTCCGCGAGCGACGGTCCCTCATCCGCGCTATACCCCTCCTCGTCCTCCGCCTCCGCACCCTCCTCCCCCACATCGTCCGCCTCCGCCTCGGCGTGGAATGGTAGCGGCGAGTCGAGCTCCGCAAAGTACGCGTTGGGGGAAAGTGTCGGCGTCGGCACATTATCCTCTATGCCTATGCTGTTGGCACGGTTCCCACCATGCTGCACATTAACATTCACACCAAGGCTATTGAGCTTCCGCTGTTCGCGCTCGAGCTGCAACGACGAGATGCTCTCGAACTTGTGCGGCCGCTGCCCATGCGCGTTGTTGCCGTTGTTGCCGTTGTTGTTGAAGCTGTTGTGGTGGCCACCAAAGGCCGCGTGCGGGTCGAGCGTCAGCGGGGCGTTGTTGTTGTTGTTGTTGCCGCCGTTCGAGTTGTGCGCGTTCCCATTCCCACCAGCAGCATTATTGTTAGGCGACTGGTCGTTCGCGCCCCCAGGGTTAACGCTAAACCCGCCGTAAGGGAAATTCGGCACGTCGAACGCGCCGCGCATGATCTCGTCCCAGCCCGCCCACGTCGCGTCCTCCAGCTCCAGCTCCCCAACCGCCTCGCCGCTCGAGCTCCCGTCCCCGCTCCCGCTCCCACTTCCGCCCTCCAGCTCCATGTTCGCGTTGCCGCCATCGTCCTCGGCGTCCCCCATCGCCGAGTCCCCGTCCCCGTCCTCGGTGGCGTTGAGCAGCTCGTCCAGCGGCAGCTCGATCGTCGGGCGCAGGATGCGCATGTCGCCGCTCCCGTTCGTAGCGGAGGTAGAGGTGGTACCGGCCGCGTTACCGCTAGCAGCGTAGTGCGAATGCGCCTCGCCATAATTCTTGCGCGGCGCGAGCGAGGGCGCGGGGTAGAGCAGCGCCGCGGGGCCGAAGGACGTGCTGAAGAGCGTCGGGAGGCGCACGGACACGGACGCGTCGTTGTGCGGGTTGGCGGTGGCGGCGGAGAAGGAGGCGGAGAAGGAGGAGGTGGGGAGGGGGCGCTTGCGCTTTGGGGCGCCGCTGGAGTTCGCATTATTACCAGAGTTGGAGTTGGAGTGAGCGTTCGAGTTGTTGGTGGCAGAGTTGCCGGCAGAGGGAGAAGTCGTGAAGGTCGTGTTGTTCGTCGCGTGGCCGCCTGCACCGGTCGAGTTGTTACCAAAATTGTTATTGTTTCCCGAGGGAGAAGCGGAGTTGACAGGCGCGGGGCAACCGGGGGGTCGACAGCAAACGTAAACTGCATGCGCTGGATGATGTGCTCGGGCGCGTGCAGGCCCGCCTCGCGGGTGCGCTCCTTCTCGACCGCGCGCTGGCGGATGAGGTCCGTCGAGGGGTTGCGCGTGAAGGCGGGCGCGGGGAGCTCTTCGATGGAGCTGGGGGGTGGTGTTAGTGGGTGTGAATGAGGGTGTGAAAGAGAGTGGGGGAAGGGAAGGCGGAGGTGCAACGGATTAAAAAACATGAATGAGAGTGGGAGGTGAAATTGCGAGGCAGAATTGAAGAACGTAGGCAGGGTGCAAGGGTAAGGAAAGGAAAGCAAAGGGTAGGACATCGAAGGGATGAGAAGACGAGACAAGAAAACGAGAAGGAATGAAGGAAGGAATGAAGGGAAGGAAGTAAAGAGTAGAAGTAAAGAGTACAATAACAAGTGCGACAGCCATGTGGACAGAAGTCGAGAGAGGGATTGTGGGCGGTACCGGGCGGTCGTAGAGAGGAGGGAAGGAAGGAAGGAGGTGCAAGGAAGGAGGGAACGAATGGAAGGAAAGACGAAGTAATGAGTACAAGGAAAGGCGGGACAAGAAAAATAGAGTACGGCCATGTGCGGAACAAGGAAACATGGCCAGAAATTAGGGCATGGCGCGCGCGTCGGAGTGAACGAAGAAACAAAAAAAAATGGGAACGGTCGCAACAACTAAAAAAATAAAAAGCAAACGCGATCGAGAAAAGAAAAATTCAAGAAAAAGGGGTACAGTCCAAAAAAGCGGCAGCAGCCCAACGCACCGGCCCTTTTCCTTGTCGAGCTTGTCGCCCATGCACTTTGAGAGCTTCTTGAACTCGCGCTTCGATTTCGCGTTGTCGGTGTCGACCATGAGGTTCTGGAGGTGCCATAGCCTGCGCGCCGGAGCAGCTGCAATGAGCACAAGCATTTCAACGCAAGTAGCGCGTACCGCCACGACAAGTTCTCGAGCCGCTGTCCTTGCTCGAGGTAGCTCGCTACCTTCGTGCAGACCTGCGAGCGTGTAGCGTTAGAGGAGCTCCGAAAAAAACCCGAAAAAAGTGGATATGTATGTATAGTAGCAGTGTGGCGAAAAGAACAAAGGAAAAGAAAAGAGACAGGACAGACCTTCCAGGTCTTGGTCAATGACTCGGTGTCATTGAGGTTGCTGAACGCAACAAAGGACTTGTTACCCTGTGCACGCGAAGAGAAAACAGACTCGAGTCAGAATTTATCGGCAGTGTGCAGCAGCAGCACCGAACGAACTTTGAACTTGAGGTTGAGGATAGAGGGCATTCAATCGTGGCGCTAGCCAGCGCAGGGGGAGCAGAAAACGGAGACAGATTCAGAAGACGGAGAAGAGATCAGAGGATGACTTATACGACACTACACCCGAGCGCCAAACGCGGCAACTCTTCAGCTTCCACACCCCCACGTTGCACTCCCATTCCATTCTCCTGCCTTTTCCACTGTCTATTATAGCCCATTTATTATGCAGTATAGTCTACGGTATAACAAGCTCTCTCGAACTTCCCGACGCGCTCCCCACCGCCATTCATGTCCCGCAGAACGGCGGGCCAGGGCATCGGGATCAGCCTCATGGCATCGCACATTGGCGTCGATCCGCACCGAAATGAAGTTTTGCCATTTGGCATGCCCTCAACCCAGCTTGCCGACGCCTCGAGGCACCCACCCGTGATGGCTCGGCATCCCGCACCGGGCCTCGAGGTAGCAGAGGTATTCATCAGATTCTGTCCAACATCTCGAATTCGAACCAAGACAAAATCTCATTTCCACCGTCTCGTTTCTGCACGCCCCCAACCACTTTTTTCGCACACAAACCCAATCACTCCAACAGCAGCAGCAGCAGCAGCAATTTTTAATGGCCCCGGTTCAACGTACCCGGCTAGCCTTATCCTCGGAGCTTCAATGCTTCTCGGTGGCGTCTGCCTTTGCGCGCTACAGTAACGTCCAACTACCTCGCATCGCCAAGGGCAGCGATGCTTCCTTCTTGATTTATTCAAGTTTTCAATTTTACAAAGACTTACACGCTTACCACACCGACGCGATCACGATCGGGTGCGCTAATTACTTACAGCTAATTACTGGCGCGTCGGCGTCGCGTAGATGAGATTGCATTGTGCTTGTGCCTGCATGTGCAATGAATGTAATCTCATCTACGCGCCGACAGCGCCGACCTTGCCGCTCCAAGCGAACCCTCGCCTACATACGACCTCGACAACCCATGCCAAGATGCTGATGGGAAATGAGCGTGCGTCTTTCAGGAATCAGTTCTGGTACCAATTGTCTTTCTTGGCTCTAGCACCGGTTCTAGCACCAATTCTCCTCGAACAACATCCAAGCAGCAGCGAGGGTCGGCAAGCAATGCACGCCTGTGCGGGCCTGCACAATACAATTCGGACATGGGAAATCTGAGGAGAGGCGAGAAGAATTCGCGAAGGACGAAGCAGGAGCAGGGGAGGGGGGCGAGGCGAGGCGGTATGCGAGGTATCATGCGAGGCACGCTGTGGCCCGTGAGTGAAAGAACGCCTTGAGGATGTGAGCAAGATGCAGATGGCCACGGGAGTCTGGAGCCCCGGGCGTCTATGGTACGCGACAGGGCAGCGGTTCGCAGATCATGCAATGCAGAAGGCCAGACTCAGATCACAGAATACGGAAGGAGGACTCGCGCGGCCGGGCCTGTTCGGAGTCGGAATTCATGGGTATGGATCACCAGACCAGCCACAGCCAGCCACGGTGGTTCGCAGGAGTCTGATAGTGATAGTGCTTGGAAGTATATCAGACTCCTGCGAAGGAAGGAAGGAAGGAACTTAGGAAGGACTTCGAGCGTCGACCAGCATCTGATGCTGGAGTCGCCAACCCGACTCCGACTTCGCCCGCCTAAGGCCCATTGTTCAAATAATACAACAACTTTGGAGCAGCGCTGGACATGCCGGTTCTTCGGTGAAGCACTTGGACGTAACGCTCCTATAATTCTACCTGTTAATTTTATACGAAGATACCATCCACACGCTTCTCTCGACGACAAAGAAAAGATTTGGACCAGAGACATTGACAAGCGATGGCATTGCACATGCATGCCAGTGCGCAACAACACAACGCCGTGTGTTGGCCGTATGTATGTACACTTCGGCACTAATATTCCGTGATGTGCGCCATTGTGCATGTTGTGCTGAAGAAGTATTGTTACAGATTGTTACCGACACTAATACTTAGATTATTGTTGCGATTGCGGTTGCCACATACTAAACATCTCTTAACATCCGCTGGCGGCAGCCACTATCATCCTGTGTCAGCTGCAGTGATTAATGTGCTTCCGCCTTCCACGTCCTTAGACGACTCGGAAGCCATTCTACTGGCGGCGGTTATACAGGGCGGTTACTGGCGGATATTCCCAACGGGCGCAATGCGCACCCGTCGCTTGCGCTCGCGCGGAAGTCGGATGCTCGGAAGTCGGATGTGAGGGAATGCTGTTGTTCCCGGATGTGGGTAGTGTTGTTCTCGGAAGTCGGATATGAGGGAAGGGTGTTGTTCTCGGATGCGAGGGAGTATCGTTAATCTCCCTAGGCGAAGAGTATTATTATAATTTTGTGTATGTATTACATAGGCGAGCGGTGTGTCCCCGGCGGGGGATCGCCTACCAGGTACAGGTACATATGTAAGTACTTCGAAGCCTGATTGGATATTCGGCGGTACGTAGCAATGCAACCCTCAAGCGGCGTCAGGGTCAAGCGGAGGTCCCTAGGGTGTGAATCGCCGTTATGTGGGTCCATGTAAATAATAATACAACAAATCGAACAACTGCGGGCGGACCCAAGCTCGTGTGTTGAAATTTGACTTCCGAAGCGCTAGCGTTTCTTAAATATAACTTGAAGCGTTCCACAGCTTGTATGGTTCAACTGACGAGCCTACCGTTCAATGTTCAACTTGAACTCGAACCATCGATGCTGATAATAGTAATGATTAATATTCTTGTTGAACTTTTCCGAAGGCGACTCGGATGAACATCCCGCCTCAAGCTTACTCCGATTCGCTCCGCAAGGGGAGGCGTCCGATTCCGAGTAAATCGGACCAGAACCTGCCATACGCAAAAATGGCCAGTGGCATTGTCTGTCATGGATCAATTACAACCCCAAACACATTGCAGCCAACACACCCAGGTCTCGACACACCCTCAACTGATATTAATATTAATCCCTCGACCTTGACCTAGACTGGAACATGCTCCCTGCCGACAAGCCGACAAGCCTCGACACCAGGCGAGCATGAAGGCTGACAGCGTCTGACGCCGCGCATCACCACGCGCCGTGCCGCGGCCAGCTGCGGCGGCGGCGGGTAACTTGAAGGAGCTCTAGAGTAGAGGATGGACCAAGAAATAGAGCAAGCGGGGACAAAGCGGGGACGGGGGTGTGAGATTCAATGTTCAACCCCTTATCCCAGTCGGAGTTGAAACTTCACGGAATGGGGGAACTTCAACCGACTTGATAGTTTCAACCACAGCTTTTCGCTCGACTGGCCAAAGCGCCAATAATTCGACTCGGGTGTACCACGCGGCATGAAAAAGGCCAAAATACAATAGAAAGAGAGAACGCCGGTAGACGTACATCACTAACGCGCAGCGAGGCGAGGACGCCGTCGGGGCGCAGAAAATACGTTATGGGGAAATAAAGGCGTGCAGAGAATAATCTCAACTGGCAGTTCAACCCCCTATCTGTAAAAAACCCAATCCGTCAAATCAAATGCCATACTGGTTGGAAGTAAATCCTCGGGCTCGTTGGAAGGTTACAAAAATGAGAACTCCTCAAACTTGGACTTTGTGAGAGTCCCAGCGAATGAATGATCGAGACCGAGCACGAGCCTGAATAAATGCTGGAAGTTGTCCCAACGCCAATGCCAAGCCCCAACGCTGATCTCACCCAAACGGACGCAGTAAGAAGGCACAACCTGCGTACCCGAACCCGGATCCCGCACCGGCGTCCGACGCGCATGACCGACATTCACGTTCTTTTCTTGATGCCGTTGCGTTTGATGCGATTAATGGCTCAGTCACTTGGCTGCTTTCGGCGATATGTTGTGGCATACGCAAATCTTCTTCGCAACTCCTTGGGCCAGTGCATTTGGAATGTCGGAACTCGCATCAAATCGCAAGGCAGTGAGCCATCCCCGTCGGTGGGGGATGAACATACCCTCAACCCTCCCCAATTTTTTCTTTCTTTCACAGAGTTTCGACATAAATACACAATTTGCCTTTTGAGAATCTGGGTACGCAGACCCCAATACCGACCGCTCAAACATTGATATTAGTGAAAGAACATACTCTTGTTATTCGAAAGACGACCTCGGCTTCACCTTGGCCGCCACCTCACTTCCCCAACAAATATTTTGCTTCCTTCCATCTTCCCCAAAAAAGCGGAAGCAAAGGAAACATAGACGATTAATCTTCATCACGAACGGATGGCGTGCTCGGCATTCCGATATTGATTCTGAACATATGCACCCCGGTCCGACCGCCGTGTCTTCTCCGCATCGCTGCATGTTGATGCGTACCAAGCCTATTATGGCTGAAATTACTTCGAATTATCGGCCCTTGTAACCCGGTATCATATCAGGTGGATAACCTCCTTTCTGTTTAACGAGGAAAACAAAGCAAAGAGAGAAAGACGTTCGGAATCGGAGCCAAATACTCACCGACCCTCCCATCACATCTCGCATCAGAAATTGATTCCAATGCCAAATAGTGATCGCAGTTCAACCTCTTCCCCCCGGCCTCCCCTTGCTCCCAAAATTCGGAAATTAATAATCTGGGTAGGCAGGCCATCCCCCCTTCCGCCGAGAACATTTCGGGGCTCCGGGAATTTATTAAAACCCGAGATTTGGCGAAAATGAGCGGTTACCTCCGAATTCGGCCGAAAGTGTCGTAAGGGTTTCAGATCGTTCCTGAACCTTCTGTGGATCATTCCGCAAGTAAGATGGTGTGCAAGGAGTCCAAAAAGAGTGGACAAACTGGGAATTGAACCCAGCACCTCCCGCAACTTTACGTCATCCTCAACGGAATGCGAAGCGGGCGCGATAACCAACTACACTATTTGCCCGATGAATGAAGAGTACAAATGGTCGAATATGTCTTAAAGATGATGTCCACCAAAGGGCAAGACGAACGGATGAAGGATGGTTGAGAAATTCCATTTTTTCGAGATATGTTTGTTTTTGTTATTTTCCGCATCATTTCCAGAACGTCCATAGTCGTCGTTTTGCGCAAGAATTCGGCGAGAACTCTTTAGGGGCCGTATCGATAAGCAGCGGGTGTATCTTCGCCCCATAGTGAGCACATATTCATATTTCTTGCATATTTCATTTGTTGAAGTGGTAGAAACTTCATCCAGGTGACTCCCAATGTCGGATGTCCCACTTTCTACGTGTCCGTTGCACAAATTACGCTTACAGAAGCTCTCAAATCATTATCCGCGACGCATCCATTGTGTAGGTATCTATCTTCACCAGACATGAAGAGCCCACAGTATGAACACTCCTTTACTTTCCCGACACCGTGTCGAACATTTTCCTGCGAGGTGACATCTGCGAGAAAAATACAGTCATTCGGACCCTCTTAAACCCGGAAGATATGCACGAAGTGGGTATATATCTTAAACTAGCAGCTTAAGCCCACAGTGCCGACGCTTCTTTTAATTTCGCGCAATGCCGGGTCGACGCCACCGACATATTTGGCTCATGGCCTATGTCGGAACATATTTCTCTCAATTCACGGGTCTATCAGGGCTATCACAAACCAACCCCCTGCCCAACGTACGACTGTGGTGGCAGATGATTGCCCAAGTCGAGCGCAAAGTTGCTTGCAGGAAAAGGCGTGGTGTGGTAGCGCCCTGGCGCTGACGCTTACAGGCTGAGCTTCCACTCCAGACTCGTGTACAGCAGTGGATTCGATAGCTTCGACCCCAGACAAGTTGCTTCGGCTCCAGGCAACGACCTCGTAGAAACCGCGGGGGTAGGGAGGCCAGAATTTAGAACGGCGATGCTATATCTGGAGCGGAAGATACCTGTAATCGCAGTTCAGCAGGTGCGGAGGACTGAGCATGTTCCTGAAGCAAGTTGAATCAGTCAACAGTGGTGGATCAGTCAGCGATGCGTGTTGCAGGAGGATATCGGACGATATCAGCGTGAGCTGGGTACCGATACTGCGACGAACGTGTATGCTGCAGGAGCAGGCTTCAGTGGGTACCTTCCTTACCAATGAATGCGTGATAGCACAGATGATTGAACTAGGCGAAGTCGTGTTCGCAGAACTGTTGCAACGTGGGGTCCTTGGCAGCCCAAAACGAACTCCGAAGCAGAAGGTGTGAATACTCCCAGTATCACCGGTGCGCGTCCCGAAGGTTCTCGCCCCGCTTCCTGCCAGTATGTCGGTATTTCCGCGGAAGGTGTGCTGGAAACCCGAACGTCGTCGTCTGTCGTCGTCGGTCGGGACGGAGGCCAACAACGCGCCGTTTGGTAATAGTTGAACGGATCAAGACGCATTCTCAGGATGTCAAGTGCGGGACCGGGCGCTCCCACGACGCGCGAATGCGGGGAATCAGGATCGCCCTAATCGTATCGATCACGATCGATGAGGGCGCATCGACGGGGAGATGAGCAGAGATGAGCAAGCGATGAGGATGATCAGGTAATGAACTCTCCCCGGATCGCCAAGGAATGTAGGGGGAAAATGAAATCCAGCGCTGATTGCGGGCAGGGAAGAGAAATCTGCGGCGGGATGGCAGTGCCTTCGATGCGGACAACTGTAAAACATTAAAGAATGAACTATATTGGTTATGTATGACGTGCCATGTGGATCGCTATGAATGAATGCCTACCCAAGGCGTGGAACTGGCCAACCTCCCGGTGCGACCCGGATCTCTGTCGAGGATCTGGAGAGTGTACGTTAGATCACGATCGGTCACTTTGTATGGAAATTTTCCGCTTTGAGGTTATCGATGAACGATAGTGGGCAGTGGGAGAATATTGCGATAATGGGTTCAAGTCGTAGGGATTTCTTCGCGGTAGAAGTGTGAAGGGAGGAGAAGCAAAGATCTTGAGGCCAATCGATGAACGAGCGGCTTGCGATGTAGGTCGGAAAGCATGCGTCGGTGGGAATCCATGCAGCGCACTAGAAGATTCATTTCGGTGCCAGTTGAAGCAAAGTTGAAGGCTCTGAGCCTGCAGTGGCACCATACATTCACGATCCAGGCCTTGGCTTCACGGTACCGTACCCAGACAGATAAAGGTGTGAACACCAGGCTGGTGTATCTGAATATGCAACTTCTCTTGGTGCAGATGAGGAGATTAGTGTCGCCCATCGGACATGATGAAGGGCGGAAGGAGAGAAGAGTGTGGCTGTGCCGTTGTGGCTCCATGTTATGCGCTCGTTGGGATCAATAAAATTCGTGATTGCATCACCGCGACGATGAAGTTCCATCCTGCTTCAAGTTGAGTTACAATTTTTCCAGCCACCTAACAGCCACCTTGAGCTTTCTATTCCGGTTTTGCCAACGTTAACCTCCTCTGGTATGTCTATGAATATTCAGTAGAGATGATGATAGTACTACAACCGTTCCAGATCCGTATGTCGACACCTGCGCCGTGCGGTGTTGCCGATCTTCGAATCCGAGACTGTGAAGTGTCAAACCCGATACCATGGACTGGACACTAACGCGCCGCGCTTGGTGGCCAGGATCAAGGAAGTACGGTCTACTGTATTTTTTCATTCAGATCGATAGTCACGCGTCACGCACCACCGTATCGATATCGAATTTTGGTCGATGTCACGCGTCACTCAGGCTTTTATCGAACCGGAAATCCGCGTCACGCCGGGCAAAATCATCTAAAAATGCCAAAAAACGAATTTTCATGTTGAAATTTTAGAAAACTTTCCAGTGGTCACGCGAAAATTTCGGTGGTATCGAACTGTCGAAATGGTCCGAGTAGGTCACGCGTCACACCCCGTGTCGATCTGATTGAAAAAATACAGTATCTCGACGCCGCCGTCAACAGTCGGTAGATGCTCAAACTTCAAAGCGATTTGGCAAAGCAGGGACCGCGGTCGAGCCGGAAGCAAGAGCTAACAGACGCGATTGAGAAGCTAAAACGTCAAATCGACTCTGATTCATCTCACACCCAGCTCGAGAGCATGCTGTCAGGGCTAGAAATGCAGCAGTCCCGTGAAGGCGCGGAACTGCCAGTGGCTTCGCATCACGGACAGCTTCAACCCAGTCCCGCGCAAAGCTTATTTCCCGAGTTGCTTGCGGCGATATTCCACCAATTCAGGGTCTCATCTCCCCAAAATTCAACTGGGGCGCTCTGGACGTGGAGATGCTGACCCAACTCGATATATTGTGCAACTGTTCAACGTGGCGCAGAGTCGCATTGAGCACACCCACCCTATGGTCCGAGCTGGATTACTATAACGCTGCAACATTGCCATTGGAGTTCAAGTTCTACCATTTGTGGCTTAGCAGAGCGGCGTCAGTCCCTCTCGACTTGAATATCTGCCCGTAGTCTGGATATGGGTCTGATCCGCGAAATGTATCCGGTGCGCATTTCCACAGCGTTATGTATTTGAGACATCTCATCGGGGCCTCCCTGTTCTACCTAAGCCGTGCAAGCACGCTCACAGGCCACTCGATCCAACTGGGTCGCATTATGGCCCGGTTTGAGCCACTGAATCGCAGAATTCGCCCGTCAATCCCGCCGGGCTTGTTTCTGCTAGTTGGGAGTCTTATGAACTTTGTACAAGGATTCGAAGTTGAAAAGTATAAAATATAAAATGAACGCGGAACCGATAAGCCAGGTAAGATTTGCAGTATGAAAGCCTCTGTCCAGCGACTCGCACGCTTCTCAAGTTCCTAGAACGGCACATAACACTGCATACGTTCCGATAGTATAGGTAGTAATAGTACGTGTTTCAACCACCATTATTTCCGCAACCGTGCACTGCTTTGCGGCGTCAGTGTACTTAAGTTCACCAGTGAAGGAGAAAAGGAGAAAGCAACCCACTCAAATTGTGAGTTTCACAACACGCCGAAACCAGAATTTAACAGCAAGGCGCGCGTGCCTCCAGCTCGCCAATGTCGCGTGTTTCGCCGGCTTTGCACACAACGCAGCCCGACGGGATGCAGCACTGGTAGTTTGTCGGCCCGGGGCAGTAACCTGCGTCGACGGGTTAACCAATTATTGCGGCGCGGAATGAAAATTAGGTTGGGACGAACCAGGCTTGGAGTAGTACGCCGGTGCGTGGCAGTCCGACGTGTACTTGCAGGTGCCTTTGTTGCTGTAGCAGCTCTGTGCGCTGACGAGGCCGGCGGACACAAGGATGAGGGTAAGAGAGAAACGCATTGTTGTTAGGTACGGGTTGTGGGGTTGGGACAAGTTGAAGGAGCGAGTTGGATTACATTGGAAAAGCACGAACTCTTTATACGTTTCTACATGGGGTAGGAATCTGCTGTTCTTGCCGCCAAGTCCATGGTATACATCTCCCCCTCGAGGACGACGCGTTTGAGCATGCTACTGTTCCACGTTTGCACTAAAAACAGTGCGGGAGTGATAGACATCGTAGATTTGTTGTCTTTGGCGAGTCAGTCAGAGGCTCAGAACAAAACGAGAGGGCGAATAAGAAGTCATGGGGGGTGTCTTGTGTTGCGAGGCGAGCGAAGGAGCGGGGATTTTTGGCGATGTTACGAGCGGTCACCAGTCAGTAAGTAGGATCTAGTCTCAGCCGGCACATAGACGATAAGGGCG
Source organism: Mycena crocata (assembly GCA_029281795.1). Classification (NCBI taxonomy): domain Eukaryota; kingdom Fungi; phylum Basidiomycota; class Agaricomycetes; order Agaricales; family Mycenaceae; genus Mycena; species Mycena crocata. Next base: position 149,623 of record JARJCP010000039.1, on the reverse strand, counting down.
AGTAAACAAAGAAGCGATGAGAAAGCAGAGAAAAGCCCCATCACCCTGCCACGTCGAAGAGGGTGCAATTGGGAAAGTTCAAAGGTAGGTAGGTAGGTAGAATTCCACGGCCGGAAAGGAAACCAAATCTTTTTTGACAAAGCAACGGGTATTTTTACAAAGCGCCGCCTTCGGGGGGAAGAAGAGAGAAGAAAGGGGGAAAGCTCGAAGGTTGAGTTGATGCGACTGGCCAATGGTAAGCGACCATTGGGACCACCGCGGTCAATTAAGTTCCTTCTTTCCGTCCTTACGAAAAAACTGATAACGAAAATGTGATCGTCTGCAAGCTAGGCGCTATAAGCCCCTTACCTAAAGGTAGCGGGAACTTGGCACCTCCCGGATAGAAGCTCTGTCCTGCGAAAAAAATTGTGAGCGCCTCCGACCCGAGCACAGACTATAAGAAGCTTGAGAAAAACCCGTCAGAGGTCTGAACCCATCTCCTCAAAAACAATATCATCATGTCCGGAAAAACTGTTTACTTCAGTGCGTTCAGTATCCAGACTGGTTGTAACCAAATTTTGAACGGTACTCATTCTTTATTTTGTCTCCGCAGTCACCGGCGCAAACCGTGGGATCGGCTATGGCCTTGCTGTTGCCATTGCTGCTCGTGGAAACACCGTTGTCTTCGCCGCAGGGCGCGACCCCACTGCACAGTCACTCAAGGATCTCTCTGCGAGATATCCGAATGTTCACCCCATCAAATTCACCTGTGGCGACCAGTTCGACAACGAGGCAGCTATTGCTGAGATCAAGAGGACGGCCGGTCAGCTCGACGTGATCATCGCGAACGCGGGTATGTCGTCTCCGTCTCGTGCACAATTTCCGTGCCTAAGCCCGGCCTGCAATAGGCATGTCAAAACACTTCAGCTCCCTGGCCACGACGCCCCTCTCCGAGTTCCGCGAGCACTGGGAAGTCAACACGCTCGGTACCGTCGTCCTGTTCCAGGCCGCGCAGACGTTGTTGCTTGCCTCCCCCACCGGCGCGCCCGTCTTTGCGTACATATCCTCCGCCGGGGGCTCCATCGGGAAGTACTTCGGCAACGGAATGGCGGCGTACGGGTCCTCGAAGGCCGCGGCGAACTTCCTCGTGAAGGTGCTCGATGAAGAGAACCCGACGCTCGTGACGATGGCAATCTCGCCGGGGTGGGTCCCGACGGACATGGGGAATTTGGGCGCGCAGGCAGCCGGATTGGCGGAGGCGCCGGACAGCCTCGAGGAGGTTGTGGAGGGCATTATGTCGCGCATCGACGGGGCGACGGTCGAAAAGTCCAGCGGTCGCTTCTGGAATTTCAAGGCCAAGTGCGGAAATCCCTGGGACGTAGAAACTGAGGAGGTACCGTGGTAGTATGTTTGTGCAGTGGATTGATTTACAAATGTGCCAACCTTAAAAAGGTAGAAGCAAGTGTAGGGGACCGAGATCGTCGAATAAGTATGCCGGATCTGGTTGCAGGCTGAGCTTCTACATGTCATTTACCCTACATGCGGAGGTCAGTGTGAGGCCCTAACCAGATGGAAATTCTCCTCATCGTGTTCAAGTTCTTCTAAGACTCTGGACTTTAATTAATACCAAGATCGGGCTTGGAGTGCAAGGCCGACGGTGTGGTAGTACTGTGGCGGGAGGAGGAGAGCATGTACAGCGACGAGTGTGTGTGCGGTGACAGGCGAGACTGAGGCGGCAGAGGCACGATGGATTGCTGGCAAACGATGTATAATGGGTTGTAAAATTGCTTAGTCGGGTGCATCTAGCTGCAACTGAATATTTTAGTTTTCCCCTGGCCGAGATTCGTGCAAACAACAAAGAGGGACAGTCGGACATGATGAAGGGCGAAGGAGTGGAGCGTAAGGCTGTGCTGTTGTTGTTCAATGTTAGGTGGACGCGTTGTCTTTTCGACGCGAACCAAACAAGAAGCAAACGCGAAACCGTCGACGCGCCCGATTGGAGGAGGTGTTCTCTCTGGCCAAAGGATCCAGAGTGTGTAACAGCGTTTAACAGCGTTCAACTCGGGGGTATTTAATGGCCGTGACATGACATTTGACAGGCATTGGCGACTACTTACTAGTGGCTATGTTCGGACCCATCTCCACTGTGGACTTCCCCCATCGCGTTCCAGCTCTTTCCCGCCGTTTCAACCAAGTAACTTGTAATTTTTTAATACTCCCCATCTCTGGACACGACTAGCACTTCATTCCGTCTGTATCTATCACCTGTTATGCATAACTTGCTGAAAAAACTTCAGGAGCTCTCCTTCTGAGAGCCTCTACTTTCCTGTGATTCCGTCTCATTGAAGCCTCCCGATGGTCAGCCGTTTTCAAAGCTATCTTGACGTCTTATAAAACTATCCTCAGGCGCAACATATATCCGATGTCGATAACCTCATTGCTGGGCATCGACACCAGCTTAAATCATTCCCGCCTGGTCATTCTGAGCGTCCCAAGAACGTGATTGTCGCAGGATCGCAACTCTGTGGACTGTACTTGCGGTGCGGGAGCTCCGTAGCCTTGAAGGAGGCTTTGGTATACAGTCGCGAGGCTGTTTCGCTGTGGAATGTCTCCTCACAGTTTGATGCTGTGGCTCTCAACTTGCACGGCACTTGCCTTGTCGAGCGGTTCAAATTGCAACGCCACGTTCGAGATCTTGATGAAGGAATCATTTGCCACATGCGGGTACTCCCTCTGCGTCCGAGCGGTCATTCGGAAAGAGTTCTCACTCTGAACTGCCTTGCAGGAGCATTCCTTCTTCGTTTTGAAGAATTGGGAAAGGTCGAGGATTTGGTCAAAGCTATGGTCTACAGCCGTGGTGGATTAACGTGTCCTGCACCCATTCTCGAGGTTGGACTGACAGCGCACGAGCAAGTTGCGTCGAGCAGTTATTTCCGCTTCGAGCTCTTTGGACAGGGTCACGATATTATTGACGCCGTCGAAATCACTCGGCGAGCGTTGGCCCTGACTCAAACCGGGGATAATTATCGACCATGGGTTCTGGAGAAGTACACCCTGTACCTCGACGTCCATTACCGCCACTTCGGACAGATCAAATATCTCGACGAGGCGGAGATTTATTGCCGCGAGTTCATTCGACTTTGTCCCACTGGTCATTTTCATCATGCCTTGGCCTCCCAAACTCTCGGTTGTCACCTCCTCACCCGAAACCAATCCCGGAAAGACATAGCTCTTCTGGAGGAGGCCATATCATTATGTGAAGCCTCACTACGACTTCGTCCTCCCGGCGACATAAACCGGCATGCTCCCCTGAAATCTCTGGCAGTTGCTCTTCGCCTCCGGTTCGAGATGCACAAAGAAGAGGTGGATCTTGAGCGCTCCGTCGCATATGGGGAGGAGGCTGTTGCTTTGTGTCGATCGGGCTCCACTCCTCGCGACGCTTCCGGACCCCTTCACGGGCTCGGGATGTCCTATCTTCTCCGGTTTGAACACTCAGGCCACATCAAGGATCTTCATGAGGCCCTCAAGTGCAGCCTGGAGGCCTCACGTTTGCTGGGTTCCGCCGCATTTCTCACTTTGGGAAATATGGTTACGATCTACCGCCATCTTTACTATCACCGCCAGGACCCGAACGACCTCCTCGAAGCAACGAAATGCGGCGTGGAAGCCCTCCGAATGTCTCCAGCAGGAGATCCTGGGAAATTTATCACCTTAAATAACCTCGCAGGGATCATGGACGATCATTTTCAGTATTCCGGAAAGATGGAGTTCTTGGAAAACGCCATCTCGTATTGTCGCCAAGCGCTTTCCACTCGTACTTCCGGATATTCGGAGGAGGTGTTGCCCATGCTGAACTTAGCGCTCTTGCTCTCGGCCCGATTCGAGATTCTCGGCGAAACAAAAGACATGGAAGAATCACTGTTGATGGCGAACCACGCACTTTCGCTGTGTCCTCCTGGTAATCCGAGTGGCGAGCGCTGCCTACGGGTCATGGTTATTTCTTCCAAGAGATTCTGGACGCAGACACGGGACATTGTGCATCTAGATCGGGCCGTCCAGCACGCTCGGGACGCTCTTCCGCTCTACACAGACGGAAGTTTCGATCATCCGCGGTCGCGTGAATATCTCGCGATTGTGCTTTACGAGCGGTTTTCGGAGACACGGCAGCCCTCCGATTTGGAAGAAGCAATTGAGCTATATCGTGCGGCCCTGGCTTCGTGTTCTGCGGACAGCTACGATTACGGGATGTTCCATGCCAATCTAGCTGCAGCTCTTTCTACGCGGTTTGATACTTCGAACGATATGGCAGATCTGGACGACGGAATTGCCCATTATTCCATCGCAGATAAAATCATCCCTCCCGAAAACCCGCTGAAACCTACGCTTCAGTCAGGGCTAGCGCTGGCATATCTCAAACTGGTTCCTGAATCAGAGGCAACCACATCAAAGGCATTTAATCTTCTTGAGAGCGCCTCGAAAAGCCCCTACGCCAGCTCTCGCACTCAGTTCGACGCTGCTTTGCGGTGGTCCTTGACTGCTCGTGCTCGGAAACACCACTCGAGTATGAATGCGTTTGCGCGACTGCTAGCTGTTCTAGAACTTCGTTTGTTGAGCAAGCGAACGGTCGAGTCCCAGCAAGAATTTCTTCGCGGTATTCCATTCCGGCAGTTATCTTCGGATGCGGCATCGACAGCGATCGACAGCGGAAGGTTGGATACTGCTGTAGAACTGCTTGAACAAGGTCGGACTATGTTGTGGTCCAGGATGCGTGGGTATCGACATCCCATCAACGACCTCCGTGCAGTGGACGCAGCCCTAGCAGAGCAGTTTCAGACACTTGGTGCTCAACTCGAGCGCACTACATTGGCGATTGAACGGAGTGTCTTGTTTTCTTCAACTGCCCTCGACAATTCTGCTTCGTCCTCGAGATCTATCGATACTCAGCTGCAGGCCCACCGTCTGCTCTCCGAAGATTGGACGAAGACTCTGAACCGAATTCGTCGAATGGATGGCTTTGAAAATTTCCTGTGCACCCCGAACTTCAACACACTTCAAGATGTCGCTTGTGAAGGTCCTGTCATCGTCTTAAATGTCAGCGCATTCCGTTGTGATGCCATAATCATTCCCCCAAACGGCCCTCCGCACCTGGTACCGCTTCCAGAGTCATCGCCGGCTCTGCTCGACCACCTCACTGGCCAACTTGCAGTTTCGTTAAATGTAGAGCATGAACACCGACCAAAACGACTCGTGGTGGTGTTGCGCGAGTTTTGGAGAGCTATTGTACTTCCCATCGTCGAAAACCTCGTCTCCTTGGGCATCGAGCTGAGATCTCGAATTTGGTGGTGCCCCACGGCGCAACTTTGCGCCCTTCCCCTCCATGCCGCGGGCCCCTTCAAGCCGGACCAACGAAATCTCCCGGATCTCTTTGTTTCCTCCTACACACCAACGTTGGCGGCGTTGATGAACGCCCGGGCCCGTGCTTTGCCAGAATCCAACATTGAACCTAGAATCATTGTGATCGGTCAGCCCGCCACCCTTCCCATGGTTCAGCAGGAGTGCCACGAGGTCCAGAGCATGGGCAGCTTTGTCGACGTCTTGCTCGGACCCGAGGCTACCACAGACGCAGTTATCACGAATCTCCGCACACATTCTTGGGCTCATTTCGCTTGCCACGGCCATCGCCACCCAGAGCCCTTTAAATCCGCTTTTTCCCTCGACAACGGAGAGCGCATTACTGTACTCGATATTGCACGCGCAAATCTCCCGTATGCCGAATTTGCGTTTCTTTCCGCCTGCCATGCTGCCGCGCCAGATCCCGATACACCAGATGAGTTTGTCACTCTGGCTGCCGCGTTGCAGTTTGCGGGTTTTCGAGGGGTTGTAAGCACATTTTGGGAGATGGCGGACGAAGACGGGCCGCAAGTCTCGCACGATTTTTATACTCAACTCTTCCAGACGGAAACAGCTTCAGATTCGATGGGGGCCGCGGTTGCTTTGAATTCAGCCATTCGGCTGATGAGGAAGAGAAGTGTTCCGCTGCATCGATGGGTGAACTTCATTCATATCGGGATTTAAGGTATGTATGTTGTTACTTTTTTCTGTTCCCGGAATGCCTACATATTTTCTAGATCAATGAATCACAGTTTGTATTTATACTGCCCTGGTAGTCTATCCCAGTCTATCTCGCCTTGAATAATTGGCCCACTGCGGGTGTATATCTGGGTCTATATGATATATCGTTCCGAGTCGAAGTCATTGTCGGAAATAACACTGAAAATCTACACTACAGCTGCTTCCAGAAAAATGTTCCGGCTATCAGATTTCCGTCCACAGGGCTTACCCCATACTTTGGGATGATCCCGAGCTACATGACACTCGTTGAAAAGAGCTGCAGACCGCAGGAGTGTTGTGTACGCGCCTGAATGTAACCAAGCTTGGAGTATACGGTCTCAGCAGGACTTCCAGTCTCTGTATCTAAAGCCTGGAAAGGCGACATCATTTATTCCAGATATTTAGACGGGAAAAATATATCGCACCAGAAGTGTCTGACCACGGAGCTTCGCTTCCTCTTCAAGCTTTTCCATTAATTGCCTGGCGATTCCACTGAAAAGATCGGTTTAGAAAGCGGAGCTGAATTTCCACAGGTAGATACGCACCGACGGCGGAATTTGGGGGAGACGAGGAGCTTTTCGACGCTGCCTCGGAACGGCCCCGTCTCCGTTAACGGTCGAAACAAAATCACGTAGCCGGCGAGCGCTTGTCGGCCCTCCTCATCTTCAGCAAAACTCATGAAAATGATACGGCTGCCTTTAGCAGCGTCTACTACGCGCTCCTTCCACCAGTCGATGATGACCTCGCGATTCAATGGCGGCGTAAAGGTTGCGATGGTGTGGTCTGTTTCGATGCACGCGATGTGGATGTCGGCGAAATCTGGAATCAAGGCGAGGTGCTCTGGATTTGCGGGGTCAAAAACGATTGGACTCATATCTGACGAATCGTTGTGATGGGAGCTTGAACCTGATTTTTGGAGATTCTCTGCCACTGACCATTTATATTGCTGCAGCAGCTTTACATAAGAAACTCTACGAGTCATATCATTCTGCCGAAGTCGGACCCGGAGCTGATTGGGTACCCTCGCAGACAGAACCCTCGCAGACAAACTCGGAATCGTGGGACCGTGCCGTGTAATGCTACTTACCTACCTACCGCAGCAAGCTCCGCAGTGACGCGTATTCCATCTTCGTGTATTTTAGTACCTTCCTCCTTTGCGATTCGGAATTGACTCATACTTTCCTGCAGCCGTCATGTCCGCCCGCGATTCTCAAGCATCGCTCTCTGACGAAATCGAACTTGCTCAACGTGTTCCCCTTCCTCCATCCACCTCGACGTTTTTTATCGAGTCAGAACTCTCAGGTCAACCGAACGGCGGCCATTCTGTTTCCCCCAACAATTCGGGAGAAATTCTTAGAAGTTTGAATGAATCAACGTTACCTCCTATGGACACTGGAGTTGGGGCGTGGTCGTTCGTACGTATTTGCGATCTCTGTTCTATCGAAGATATAATTTTGGTCCAACAGCTTGCTGCTGCGTTTGTCGTCGAGGCTATTGTGTGGGGATTTCCGAGTGTGTATGGAATCTTCCTGAACTGTGAGGATTTGATTCGCATCATATGTATACTGTCTAATACTAAGTTGTGTTGTTCAGCTTACCTTCAAGACCCACGCTACAACTCCCAAAAAGACGCTGAATCTCTCCTCCCCCTCATAGGGAACTTGTCATCTGGTATCCTTCATTGTTCCGGTGGGTCTATATACCTCTTCGGCGAAGTCTATTTATCTATCAAAAAGCATTGGTTATAAATCTTATTACCGCTCGTTACCCCCACCATCGCCGCAAGTCTATGTGGCTTGGGGCCGTTCTTTGTTGCGGGTCTCTCTTTGGAGCAAGCTACACCACTGAGGTTCGTATTCTTCGATTCATATTCTTCGGAATCAAAACATCTAATTGTTTGTTACCGTAGATTTTCCATCTGATTCTTCTTCAAGGTGTAGTCTACGCTATCGGCGGATGTGAGCTCTAGATCTCAAGTTACAGCCTACATCTCAAACGATCTTAGCGCTACTCTATTTGCCGTGCATTTCCTTCATGTCAGAATGGTTCGTCGTACGCAGAGGCATGGCAAACGGAATTCTCCTCGCTGGTATGTACTTGCTGTACGTCTTGGTGCAATTTGGAATCTAAGAATATACAGGTACTTCAGGGGGCGGACTGCTCCTTCCACTAGTGCTCCCCCAAATGATATCCAAGTATGGCACGTCAAAAACGCTCCGTATCCTTGCTGTGGGCATTACGATCCTCCTTTTCCCGCTTCTGCCTTTCGTGAAGGGCCGTCTTCCTCAGACCCGCGCGCGCATTCACGGACCGGCGCCGCGTGGAGCCCCACGCCCACATGATTGGATGAAACACAAGTCGCTCTGGATCTTCCTCGCAGCCAGTACCCTTCAGGGCTTTGCGTATTTTGTTCCTATCATTTATTTGCCCAGTAACACATTTCCTTGCCACCGAATTGCCAGTTTGCTGACAGAAGGTTCCAGCTTTCGCCAACGACCTCCACATTAGCTCCTCCAACTCTGCTGTGACGCTAACAATGTTAAACGGTGCGTTCATTGAAATGAACGTAAATTGCCCTGTTGAGCGCCCCCAAAAATAAGCTGCCTCCGTCGTCGGTCGTCTGTCACTGGGATATCTCTCGGATAAAATCAATCCCTGGCTCTTGGCACTCTCCACTCTTCTTACAACCTCAGCATCAATATTCATTCTCTGGGGGATTCTCTCTCACTCTTTTGCGGGGCTACTGTCTTTCAGCATAGCTTACGGAATTGTCGCGAGTGGTTGGAGCAGTCTATGGACCGGTTTTGTTCGGCCTTTTGCTAGTACGTTTTTTCACGAGCCTATTGTTCAACTTTGAACCACTCCAACGCAGAGGATGACCCCGTCTTGTCGACGACGCTGTATGGCTACCTTCTGCTTTCCCGAGGTATCGGAAATATTGTATCAACTCCCATCTCAGCGAACCTGTACGCCCAGCCTCGAAATGCGACTGGCGTTGTTGAAAGCACTGGGTTTCAAGTTGGGGATGGCCGGTTCCAGCAGATGATTATCTATGTCGGGACATGCTTCGCGGGCGCGGCTGGTGTTTCCGCCTTGGGTTGGGCTTTGGAGGTTCGAAAACCTCGCCAGAATGGTCAGAACTCAGAATGAGGCAGCTGTTGAAAGTTCAGGTTGAACGCTGGAAGGGGGCTCTTTGGCCGATTGAATAAATGACTAAATATGCGACCAAAATGCCTTTTCAATACACCTTTTCGTCACTTGATTCAGTCACCCGGATTCGTTTCAATTTACCAGCAAAGAACCGAAAAAAGTACTCACCAAAGATGGTGAAGATCCCACTCAGGTTGATTAAAAAAAGCACACCAGCGTCGAGCGATCCGATAAGTAAAGCTGTGTTTCGTCTTCCCTATACTGGTGATTCAGGAATTCTGTGTCATGGTAGAAGGAGAGATCAGAATCATCCAAGCGACTTTGGTACATGTCAAGGAATATTTTCAGAACTACCAAATCCCAGCTGACTAAGCTATAAATAAAATGCTTATCTCGATTCATCGATTCACGATCTTTGCCTCCTACCACATTCCCGACTTTTGCTGCCCAACCCACTACCCTCAGTTTTGTATTCGAATAACCTCAGATAGTGGCCATTTGAGTGCATCCCTCAGGAAAGGCACCAGAGAGGGCATTGCTCGTGGCGTCTTCCCTAACACCTCTTTTGTCACTCGAACGTTAACGACTTGGTTAGTACGCTCGCAGCCTATGCAGACCAGTGAAGTACCCGGGCCTTCGGAGCCTACTACTTCGGAGGGACACGGAACCCTTACCCCGAGCTTGAGCAAGGTGCATTCAATCTCAGGCTCGCGAGCAGCGTCGCCCGCCATAGCCGCCGATAACGCGGGGACCCAGCACAACCCGGGCTCGCTGAAGCGCAAGCGCACTGGCGGAGACGAGGACGGCGCGGCAGAGCGGCGTGTGCCGCGGCTCTTCAAGGCGGACTTTGGCTCGGCAGTCGATGACGGTCGGGATGAATCCTCAAGCTCGGACGATGACGGCCTCAGCGTGCGGCTCGGCGGGTTCTTCAAGCGCAGCGCTTCGACGGCCATGCTTGGGGACCTGGGAACTGGTTCTGGATTCGGGGAGGGTGGATTTAAATCCGGATCGGGATTCGCCAGCAGCGGCTCGGGTTCGGATTCCAACAGCAGCGCGAAGCCGGAGTGCAGGAACTGCGGCGCGACGCAGACACCACTGTGGCGTCGGGGCTTGAACAACGAACTTAACTGTAATGCGTGTGGGCTGTATTTCAAGCAGGTGAGTGGACTCATCTTTCTTTTGTTCTGGTTGGGCGTGCTCCTTGCGAGGCTGGCGGACTTTTCTCGTCTCACTTTGCTTGCACCCTCCCTTTATCACACTTGTGCTGATGTCGCTCTTCCTTGCAGCACAACCGATCCCGGCCCGAGATCATGCCCGAAAGGACTCAGAGGAGCAGCAGCGGGATGCACACGGTGACTGTCACTATCAATGGTAGGCCATCCTTCCATCCTTCCTCATTAACAAGGGTCTAACTGAGCGACCCGCAGCTGAATGCTTCAACTGTCAGACCACGACGACGTCGCTCTGGCGTAAGGACGACGAGAAGAATACCGTGTGTAACGCGTGAGTACCTTCCCCTGCCTCTCCTTATCACCAATCTTACGCTTACCATGATAACTGCAGATGCGGCCTATACCACAAGCTCCACGGTTCCGCGCGCCCCATCTCGATGAAGACCGACGTCATCCGCCGGCGCTCGCGGGAGGACAAGCGCGGCAGCGGCGCCTCCTCGTCCGTCTCGCAGACACCCGCCACCAGTTGCCATCCATCTCCTTCGCCGGATGACCACTCGCGGTCCGGGTCGCGCCCGTCCTCCCCGCCCGCACCTGCTTATCATCGGCCGTCCCCCGAGCGGCGCACGATCACCCATTCCAACCACGCATATTACGTTACTGCGGCGCACACCGCCACCCAGTCGATCGCAACCTCGTCGCACTCTTCCTTGCAGCACCAGCCCCCCCGTTCCAAGCCGAAGTCCAAGAAGCCGAAAATCAAGACCAGTAGTAGGGTGAGGGTCACCATCCCCGGTAGTTCGTATTCGCGTTCCTCATCGACAAGGGTTCACCGGCATTGACCAATCTGCAGCGGAATGCTCCAACTGCCAGGCCACGACGTCCCCGATCTGGCGCAGGGACGAGGCGGGCAACACCGTCTGTAATGCGTGAGCACTCTCTTTCTCTCGAGTCTCATTCCCGTGCTCACCATAGCTGCAGATGCGGCCTATATCGTAAGTTCCACGGCACCTCGCGCCCCATAGGGAAGGTCGACAAGACTGTTGATGTCCCCGGTAGGTTGGCTTTGCGTTCCTCGTCGACATCAAACTGACCACGACCGACCCGCAGCGGAGTGCCACAACTGCAAGGCAACGACGACACCGCTGTGGCGCAAAGACGATGACAGCAATCCCCTTTGCAACGCGTATGTTTATTTCACTTATCCATCTATATCTCATCAGGTTTGGGTATGCTCTTCACAACTGCAGATGCGGCCTATTCCAAAAGGTCAATGGTACCGTGCGCCCCATTGCAATGAAGAGGGACATAATCCGCCGCCGCTCGCGGCTGGATAAGCGCCGCAGGGGTGCCTCTCCGTCCCTCTCGCAACCGCCAGCCGCCAGCCACCGCGCGTCGCCCTCTCCCGATTCCCACTTGCCCTCGCGATCACGCCCATCCTCCCCGCCCGCCCCTGCCTCGGATGTCACTGAGCATTCAATTGCAGCTAATGGGAATTCTCATGCGATCCCACGCCTTATCTTTTCGTCTGAGAAAGGCACGTTGAAGCACATTGAAACTTTTTTTTTTCAAAACTCATGGTAAAATTGCCAGGGCCGGGATAGGGTACTGTAAAAGTCGAGACCACGCCACACATGTTACATTCACCGATTATGCCATGTCCAATTCCTCCGTGTATTTTCGCATGTTACCTTCGAACGGCTTCCTACTCGGTATTCCAAGCCGCCCATCCAACCACCGTCTCGTACGAAATGAATGTGATGTCCTTCATTTGCTCCTGATATGTCACTCCATCGTCCACGTATTTCTTCCTTTGACTCGAACCATGGTAGATGATTTTTTGTATGACCGCAAACGCCCAACCGGCTGGTTGAATTCTCTCAAGATCCTCAACAGCGCGGCGCCCGGAATGAGAATAGACGTACATACATGAATTGAAGCCGAAGTGGGATTGTTGAACTTTCTAAATTCCTTTGTCTGGTGGTTCTTAAGATCTCCGCGACGCGTACCGGGTTCCAGACGTTCTTATCATTGACCAATTTCGAGTAGCAGAAGTCCCTGTCAGTATCTCAAGTGACCGCACTGTATAATGCACGATATTTATGTGTTTTGAGGTGACAGTTGCAGATGTTTCGAGCGAACCAGGCCAACTAGGCAGAAAATTGAGACACAATCTGTACATCCATGTGCAAGTGACAGGACTATTTTAGTTCTTGCGCATTGAAATTGAAGCGAAAGAACGGCCAGAACTTGCCATACAGAAGGGCAATGGAAAAGCTGACGGAATCCTGATAGAAATCTCTAAAAAATAATGAATGGGTTGAACAAAAATACATGACGATCCGATCCTGATTCGAACAGGAGCCTCTTGCTTAGATTTCCATGCAGTAAATTATACAAATAATATGCAAGCGTGCTAACCACTGCACCATCAGGTCCTTCTACCACATCTAACACAGCTCATTAGAGTAGGATAATTGAGTTGAACCAAAGTTGAGTAAGAACTCCACCTAGATGAACAGTTCTTCAACCTCCACCTCGTAGTTCAACATACTAGTCCTGTGCTCCTCCTACTCTCCAATCAGCCAGACATTTCTTGTAGGATGAGAGAAAAAATGGTGCTGCTTGACAGTCTGGTGTAACGAAAAGTTGGAAGAGAAAAAAGATGGTAGTAAGTAGTCATGACCCGACCCCGAATTGAACGGGAACTTCCTGCTTATATACACACTACAATAAAGTAAGCAGACGTGCTAACCAGTACACCATCGGGTCGTAGCACTTCCACAGCAACTCACGCATTATAGCAAAAGGAATTGACCACACATTGCCAGTGCCAAATATGAGTCAGAGTGATCGATTTGCCAACAACAGATATCCATTTGTTTCTCCCCGCTCAGGATTATCCTGGGAAGACGAAGGAAGGATGTAGCCGAGAGTAACGTAGCAAAAGTCCAATTCTCCGAGGAAAGGGAATTTTCGAAAAAAAATAATAAGTGAAAAACATATGATGACCTGACTTCGAATCGAACGAAGGCCTCCCGATGAATACCCGAACATAGCCCTTAATTAAAACAGGTGTGCTAACCACTACACCATCAGGTCATGATGATTTGAGGACGCTAGTGGGTTATATGGAATGGATAGAGATGTGGAACCAGAGCAGAGACTCACTTTTGAGGCTCAACTACATTGAATTATAGTGCAAAGATGGAGTTGAACGGAACTGAGAGAGATGTAAATTTCTAGAAGCGAGTCAAGGATTTGAGGGAGGAAAACGAAAAGACGAAAAAAAAGAGCTATGAAGCCTCACGACCCGACCCCGAGTCGAACGAGGGTTTCTTGCTTAATTGCTCTACTCAAGGAGTTTCCATTTAAAGCAAGCGTGCTAACCACTGCACCATCAGGTCATGATGTATCTGGAACATCTACAGGATATGTGTGTATGCCAATGGAAGTTGAAGTGGAACCAGAGACTTTTAAGGTTCAACTACAGTAAATTGCAGTGCAGAGATATAGTTGACCGGAACTGAGAGATACGAAATAGGGGTGCTCAATTCTTGAGCCCGTCTCCCCGTCTCCCATCTCCAAGGGGGTTCAATTCGGCAAATGCCGAACCGTGGGACGGTCGGTCGGTCGCGTCATCAGGCCTTGATTTTTTTTCTGGGAACACATTTTTTTTTGGTTGAAAACGAATGGGAATGTGATTCAACAGCCTTTGGGCACATAAAACCAGGAGATAGTACTCTATCTGACCTGAATTTTCGATGGTAAGCTGGAATTGCCCCCTTCCAAAGCTTTTCACACTTGCATCTCTCTTCCATCCACCATGAGGGCTGCCAAAAACACACAATCACCAATGTAGCCATCTATTTAATACTTGCTACAAGTCCTCAGTATTGTTTGCAGGGTATCGAAGAGAGTTCAGTGTTGAGATGGTTGGATTGGTGGAGTGTCTTTGATCAGGGAGTTGTCAGGATACAATATTCACCGAGATGGGTTACAAAATAATCAAGTCCTTGTGTAATTTGAGACTCCTGTACCGAGTCGCGCAGGATTCCATGTAACTGGCACTAATGGTCAAACTAGGACTCATCGGATTCGGGAGGATTGGTGACGTGCCGAGAGCTTGCCGACAGACAAGGCACGTGGTCTTCATATGGGGATAGAACGGTCGGTCGGTCGGGCCTCCAGCTCTTATTTTCAAAAACCGACCCCTGTTCACTTATTAACAAAAGTGAACACCCTTGCCCATCTCCCCGAGTTTTTATTTGTTCGGAACAAATATAATTTCAAAGTCCGCTTGAAAACACAACCTTTTCCTTTTCGCACTCCTCAATGCGTAGACCACATTTTGTTGTCTACCGAACTGAAACGTACAAGCACTCCTTCGGCACCTGATCCATTCAATAACTTCCCAGTTAGTAGTATTTGTTTACCGCTATCACCACTGGACACGTCGTGGGATGGCTCATCCTCCAGCGCAGTGGATACTATCGTCATGGTGCCTGCGACGGGTGGCATAATGGGTCTGGCGTGCATCTTCATGGTGCAGGGCAGATTTTTCTCGTTCGGGCATTCACGATGAAGTACGCCGTGACAGGCGGAGTTTGAATTTCGATTTGTTCCGAACAAATAAAAACTCGGGGAGATGGGAGACGGGGAGACGGGCTTAAGAATTGAGCACCCCTATTAAATGGCGAGAAGCGAGTCGAGGATTTGAGCGAACGAGAAAAGCAAAAGAAGGTTGAGAAAGTCAATTTTTCCAGAAAAGATCTGACCCCGAGTCGAACGGGGGTTTCTTGCATAGACTTACCTGTCCCTTTACAGTCAACAAGCGTGCTAACCACTACACCATCAGGTCATGATAACTAGGTACATCTATAGGCTATATGTGCACAAATATGTGGAAGCCACACAAGTAGAAGTTGAACCAGAGCAGAGACTCACTTTTGAGATTCAAGTTGCATTTTTGCATTGGGAAGAGTGAAGAGATAAATAAGGGAGGCTTTCAATTGCAATGAGAAGTGAGAACGCAAGCAGTAAAGAGAGAAAACAAACGTAAGGAGGTCAGTTTGAGAGAGAAAAACACAAACGTGAGGTGGGAAGAGACTATGGCCCGACCCCGAGTCGAACGGGGGTTTCTTGCTGAAATTATCTCGCTGGAAAATCTAAACACTTGAAGTAAGCGTACTAACCACTGCACCATCAGGTCATGATACCTTGAGAACAGCTGTGGGTTATATGTGTGCATGCAAATAGATGTGGATGTCAAAAATCGGGTTTAAAGAATGTTTACTCAAGTCTAATTGGAGGCGAGTCTCCCACGCATGCGCTCCGCTGCTCGACACTTACCCGAGCATTCCCACCTGCAGGTCGTAAGCGGAATGTCGGACAATACCCACCACAAGTGTCGCAAGTGGTATTGTCCCTCGGGTAAGCTCTCCCTTGTCCTATTGTGACACCTTATTGACCTCCGCCCCAGCGGCCGGAAGCGAGGTCTCAGATTCATGGTCCAAGCTCAGTGCTTGGGCCCCACTCGGACGCTCTTATACCTGGCGGGACAGAAACAGCTCCACCAGCTTCTTACTCTGTCTCGCCAGGTACGTTTTCCTATATACTACTTACCACATACCAGTCTTACTTACTCTGTCTCACCAGTCTGTTATTATCGCGCTCCCACCCTTATATCTCACATATATTCCCACACCTTTTCTTTCTATCTCGTACATACTCGCTTGTATTGCCATTTCGGCACCCCGCTCGTCTCCGAATAGACTCCAAGCCTCTCTCGAGGCTGTTTCTCGCTAAACCCGCTACCGTGCGATATCAACAAGCTCAACAATTAGGCATGTTGAACCAGAGCATAGACTCACTTTTACTTTTGAGGTTCAAATGCAGTGAATTGTTGTAGGAAGAATGCAGAGATCAGTTCAACGGAGATACCGAGGGATGCTTTCAACGAACGAGTGAGAAAACGAAAGTAAAAAAAAGAAGAGAAAAAGGTAAACTCGAAACGATTTACGACCAGACCCCGAGTCGAACGGGGGTTTCTTGCTTAATTTTTCAAGTTCATAACCAACTGTCAAATTAAAGCAAGTGTGCTAACCGTTGCACCATCAGGTCATGATGAGCTAGGAACATCTGCAAGATATGTGTGTATGCAAATGTGTGGAAGTTGAGGAGTTGGAGAAGTTGAACCAGAGAGTCAGTTGGATTGAAATGCAGTGGGAAGCTAAAGAGAATGAGTTCAACAGGGACATTGAAGGAGGCTTTTAACGAGCGAGTGAGAAAACGAAAGCAAAAGAAAGCAGTAACAAAAATTCCAAAATGAACATGATGACCCGACCCCGAGTCGAACGGGGGTTTCTTCCTTAATTTTGCCATGAGGCTTGGAGATTTGAAGGAAGCGTGCTAACCGTTGCACCATCAGGTCACAATAGCTCAAGGACAACTACTGTATTTTATTTCAATCAGGTCGACAGTCACGCGTCACGCACCCCCGTGTCGGTATCGAATTTTGGTTGAGGTCACGCGTCACTCACAGCTTTATCGAACCAAAAAATCGTGTCATGCAGGGCAAAATCCCCGAAAAACACCAAAAAATGAAATTTTGCACTGGAATTTTCGGAAATTTTCCAGTGGTCACGCAAAAATTTCGGGGTTATCGGATTGTCGAATTAGTCCCGGGTGGTCACGCGTCACACCCGGTGTCGATCTGATTGAAAAAATACAGTATGGCCTTATATATGTATGCTAATGCAGAAGCTAGAGGAGTTGAACCAGAGCAAACTCCCTCTCTTAAGGTTCAGTAAAATCAAATTGAACTGTAGAGATGAAATTGAACGGAACTTAGAGATATAAATCTCTAGAAGCGAGTCAAGGATTCGGGCGAGAAAAAGAAACGAAAAACAAGAAGAAGAAAAAAAATCATGAAGACCTGACCCCGAGTCGAACGGGGGTTTCTTACTGAAATTATTTCGCTGGATAACCTTAACACTTGAAGCAAGCGTGCTAACCGTTGCACCATCAGGTCCCGATACCTAGACAGCAACTGTAGGTTATATATATGGAATGGATGTGGAAGTGGAACCAGAGCAGACCAAAGCCCAGACCCACTTTTGATATTCAGTAGAATCAAATTGTAGTGCAGAAATAGAGTTGAACAGAACTGAGAGATGTCGATATATAGAAGCGAGTCAAGGATTCGGGCGAGAAAAAAGAAACGAAAAACAAGAAGAAAAAAAAATCATGAAGACCTGACCCCGAGTCGAACGGAGGTTTCCTGTTCAAGGACCCTGGATTATCACTAAATTTAAACAGACGTGCTAACCACTGCACCATCAGGTCATGATAACTAGCCAGAAACTGTGGCATATGTGTGCCAATGCCAAATGGAAATTTAAACTGAAGCTAATTAGGGGAGTTGAAAATTAGAGAGTCGGTTGGATTGAAATGCATGAAGAAAATGAGTTCAACAGGGACACGGAGGGAAGCTTTTAACGAGTGAGTGAAAGATTCGAACACGAGAAAGTAAAAAGCACACAAAAAACGTTGGATATCCCATATGACCCGACCCCGAGTCGAACGGGGGTTTCTTGCTTAAATTTTCTGGGTTTCGGAAGGAAACTTGAAGCGAGCGTGCGAACCGCTGCACCATCGGGTCGTGTTGACTTGGAAAGGATGTTCGTGGTATATGTACGAGTACGAGGGAGAATCATTAGGAACTTCGGGGTAACGACTTCAAGTAGCTGTAGGAAGGAGATTTGTTATTTCACCGTGCCGTGCACGCCGTGCAGCCCGTGCACGACGGGCCCGGGGTCGGATCTCGAAAGCCACGAACTCGGGGCTGAATAGCGCTCCTAGGACTTTGGAGGGCTGGGCAAAGAGCCTCAAAGCTTTGAGGAAGCCCCAACGACAGTCGTCACGAAGTAATTAGCGGTTCAGGCCGGGAGCGTTCTGGTTTGTCGGGTAAAATAAATGGAATTGCATCGCGACGAAAGGAGAAAGGCTTTGCCTCGCCAGTCGCAACGAAAGGAGATATTGAACGACGAAACGTGTTCACTGTTTTGCGCCGGCCGCGGGTCGTTGCGGATGACATTGCGGCGATTGCGTGTTGCGTGTTGATCCGAGTCCGAGTCCGAGGGCGCGGCGCCGGCATACAGCGTTTTTGGGGAGTTTTGCGAGTAAGTACTTTAGTAATCGAGGATTGACGACGGGATAGAGTTATTCATATGTCACGGCACCCGGAGGGCGCCGTGGAAGGAACCGTACTGGAAGCAGATAAATAAAGTGGAAGCAGGAAGCAGGAAGCAAGGAAAGTGGAAGCAAAACGCAAAGAAACTGGAAGCAATTTTTTTGCAAAGAATATGCACGGATGCTGACCGTGGACAGAAGCTGTCAATCAATGGATCACCGGCGGTTGATTCCGTCTTGATCCGATCACGGAAGTTTTTTCTACTGTAAGTATTACCTGCCCCTCCTCCACATCCTCCAGGCCAGACAGTATCCTACCATAACCATCCGGAATATCTTTTATATTCCACAAGTCATTGCAGCGGTTTACAGGGCAGCGGACGGAGAGAATTAGGATTCAGGACAAATTCAGGATCAAGACATATATATACGGTTTACCCACGGTGCCAGCGGCAAGCGTACGTTGGCGTTGGGCTGGGCGCCTCGTGGCAGGCAGGCATCTCCTGAAAAAACGACCATCCCTCCCACAGGCCTGCCGTCCAATGGCAATGGCAATGGCTGACCTCGCTGCTGGTGCTGGTCCCGTCGCCGGCGTCGTCGTCTCTGGCTTCGCCAATACTGAGTCGCAGCACCTGCACGAGAGCGGCGTCATTCCCGGTGCGAAGGCGACAGATAAGAAAAAGGGCATGGCGATAGGCGACTTGTTGGCTGTGGAGGATGTGGATGTGCGGGGTGTGGGTGTGGCTATGGACGCTGGAAAGGGCACGGGCTTCGAGAAGGCGAGAGAGGAGTACGAGTGAGTGGTTATTTCGCCTTACATCACAGAATGCGAAGACTTAGACTAAGTGCCGTGACAGTCCTCCCCACCGCCCAAGTTGCGAACCCACCCCCGAGCGGGACGCTGAGTCACAGTGGGCTGGGAAGAGCAGAGGCACGCCGCATGAGGTGAGCGATGATAACCTTTCCTGCTTGTTCTCACCCGAAAATGGAATGCTGATAAAATACCACAGGCCATGCACGCTTCAGCTTCAGCACCACCTGCACCTGTACAACCACCCCCGGAGCGCGCTTCCCCGGGCGCTCTCCACAAGGCTACAGGCGCTCCCCCTAACGTGAAGGGTACAGGTGGATCGTCCCGCGGCACTGGCAGTGATCCCCGCGAATGGATCTACGACGACGCAATCCAAGAATGGAGATATTGCATACCCAGTGGCAGCGGGGACCCTCCGTCGCACCCTCATTCTCACTCTCACTCTGGCTTTGACTCGCGGCCTGCGTCTCCGAGCTCCAATTCGTCGTCGTCGGAGCGTGAGGCACACGCACCCGCACCCGCACACGCACACGGCCCGCCCCCAAGTCTGCGCAAAGTGCTCCTGACGTCGCGTACGGCGTCGCCCGCACCGTCCGCCTCCACCATCAACTCCCTCGTCGGCTCCTCCTCCTCGTCCGTCACCAACTCGTCTCTCGGCGGCGGCGTTAAAGCGCACAACGGCGGCGGCGACGGCGATAAGGCGCACAAAACGGGTTCCCGCGGCTCGCTGAAGCGGAAGCGCGCTGTGGGTGACGACGATGTTGCGAGTGAGGGGCGCGTACCGCGGTTGTTCAAGGCGGACTTTGGGTCGGCGGCGGCGGCGGCGTCGGCGTCCCCCTTCGACGATGAGGATTCGTCCTCGTCTCACTCTCGCTCCCACTCGGGCTCGGGCTCGGAGCTGGGCCGGCGCGGGTTCTTCAAGCGCAGCGCGTCGACGAGTACGCTTGGAGACGCAGCGGGATCTTTCGCCGGCAGAAACTCGGGCAATGAGGGCGCGGATAGCATGAGCATCGGCAACAGCAACGCGGACAGCCTGAGCATCGGCAACAACAACGGCAACGCTAGCATCAGTAACGGCACCGCGAAGCCCGAGTGCAAGAACTGCGGCGCGACGCACACGCCTTTGTGGCGGCGCGGCTTGAACGACGAGCTCAACTGTAATGCGTGTGGGCTGTATTTCAAGTTGGTGGGTGGATTCGATTGTATTTTATTTTTGGGTTTTGCTTCTTGCGCGCTGGTGCTGGCACCGCGCTTTCCATTCATTCATGCGCAGCGCCTTTTCCTTTCCTTTGCCTATCGTCGTTGTCCGTCCTCGTATCGTTTCATAAACGTCCTCCATGAACGACGCGACGACCCTCCTTCTCTCTTCCCCTTTCGCTTCTACCTCCTTCCTACACAAACTTACGCTGACTAACATCCTTCACTCACAGCACAACCGCCCCCGCCCCCGGACGCTGCCCCCCACGCCCGGCGTACCGGAGATCGTCGACGTGCTGCGTGAGTCGTGTTTCTTTCTTTCTTGCTTCTCATCTCTCCCTCTCTCATTTTGCGTCCTCTTCTTCGTCCTTCCTCTTCTTCCTCTTTCCTCTACGCCTTCCCTCCTTCCTCCTCCTGTCATCACTCTGCGACCCACCCTGCCATTACCCTCCACCTCCTTCCTCCTGCCATGTCATCACTCTGCCCCTTTCTATCACTTTACCATTTCCACACACCCACTCTCTCATTCTTCCCTCTCCTCCTTCGTCCCTCCGGCTCCTCCTCCTTCCTTCTCCTCCTCCTCCTCCCTCTCCCTCCTTCCCATCAATCTCCCACTAACAACCTACATACACTAACTCCTCCTCCTTCCAAACTACACTAACACCCCCCCCTTCTTTTTTCTTTCCCCCCCCCCAGCCAAATGCACCAACTGCCTCACCACCTCCACGCCCCTCTGGCGCAAGGACGACGCGGGCCGGGCGCTGTGCAACGCCTGCGGGCTGTACTACAAGCTGCATGGCGCGGCGCGGCCGTTGGAGGCGAGGACGGGGAGGGGGAGGGCGTCGCCTGGGCGGAGGGGGTCTTCCTCGTCTATGTCGGTCGGGTCGGCGGGGAGTGGGAGTCCTTCGCCGGCGTCGGCGCTTTCGATGGGGAGTCCTGCGTTGGGAAGTGAGACGTCTGCGTTGGGGAGCCCTAGCCCACTCTCGCCTGCACTGGGCAGTGAGAGCGCATCCGGCGGCCGCGCATCCCCGAGCCTGAGCCATAGCCTGCGCCCGAGCCGCAACAGCTCCTCCAGCTCGCGCGATAGTGTGAAGCTGGCGCATCCGTACCCGCGCCCGGACTCAAGGCCTGTCTCGGCGCAGGGGCAGGGTCATCATAAAAGCGGCACTGCCAGCCTGATGGGCGCGGGGGGGAAGGAGGTGTTGAGCCCCGCCCCTAGTGTGCCGAGTAAAAGGGAGAGGGAGGGGAGGGACGCAAGGGATGTTAGGGAGAGGGAGAGGGACGCAAGGGACGCACGGGAGAGGGATGTTAGGGAGGAGAAGGATTTGAAGGAGAAGGAGAAGAAACTGCGCCGCGCGTCCGCACCGAGTAAGGTGCCGACGACGGTCACTGTGGCGGGGAAAAGCGGGGTGTCCGCATCTGCATCCTCTAAAAGCGCGTCCTCCAAAACAAGCGCAATTGGAGGAGGGAAAGGCACGCCGCACAACGCCGGTACAGCTACAGGGAAACCCACGCCCAAGACCACACTCCAAGTCCGGAGCATGAACCCGAGCAGCAGCGCGGACGGGAAGCCCGAGTGCAGCAACTGCGGGGCGACGCAGACGCCGCTGTGGCGGCGGGGCTTGAATGATGAGGTTAATTGTAATGCGTGTGGGTTGTATTTCAAGGAGGTGAGTTGGTGGGGGGTTTTCTCTCTTTCTTTTTTTCCCTTGGTGTTTTGTTTGTTCGGCTTTTCTACGGGGCGCGTACGTTTGGGGAGGGGAGGGGTGAGGCGACCTCTTGGTGTCCCCTCGTCTCGTCTCGCTTTGGCCTTTGCGCGTCGTCTCGTCTCACGTCGCTCGTCCCCCTTTATCATACGTGTGCTGACGTCACTTTTCTCTTCGTTGCAGCACAAGCGCCCCCGGCCCAAGACGATGCCCAAGACGAGCAGTAGTGGGATGCGCACGGTGACTGTTACTATCACTGGTAGGCCGCGATTCCGTTAGCGAGGAAGCATCAAGCTGATTGAGTGACTTGCAGCGGAGTGCTACAACTGCCAGGCCACGACGACGCCGCTGTGGCGCAAGGACGACGAGGGGAATACTGTTTGTAATGCGTGCGTCCCTTCCTATGATCCTGTCATTCGGCCTCTATACTCACCACGCGTACAGATGCGGTCTATACCACAAGCTCCACGGCTCCGCGCGCCCCATTGCGATGAAGAGCGACGTCATCCGCCGGCGCTCGCGGCAGGACAAGCGCCGCAGCGGCGCCTCCCCGTCCGTCTCGCAGACGCCCGCCCCCAGCCGTCGTCCCTCCCCCTCCCCCTCCCCCGATCGCCACTCGCGGTCCCGGTCCCGGTCCCGATCGCGCTCGCGGTCCTCATCCCCGCCCGTCCCAGCTTATCGCCGGCCGTCCCCCGAGCAGCAGCACACGATAACGCACTCGCACTCGCACTCGCACTCGCACCACGCGTACGTCACCGCGGCGCACACCGCCACGCAGACCTTCGCCATGTCGTCGCAGCGCACGACGACGCAGACGTATGCGATCTCGTCGCAGCGCACGACGTTCGAGTCGTATGCGACGTCGAGCGAGCGGTCGTCTGCGCGCGAGCCCCCGTCGTTGTCTTCATCGTCCCGCTTGAACTCGAACTCGTACCAACCGTACCACGAGTCGGCGGAGCGGGACCGGGACCGGGACGGTGCTGGTGCGGATGAGGTCGAGCGCGCGGCGAAGCGCCAGCGACTGGGCATTGCGGGGTGGGAGCCGCCGTGGAGCGGGGTGCGGTTTAGCTCGTATGCGGAGGGGAGTGGCCATGGCCATGGGCATGGGCATGGGAGCGGGACGTCGTCGGAGCCGCCGTGGAGTGCTGTGCGGTTTAGCTCGTACCCTGATGGGCATACGCCGAATTCGCAGATGGTGCAGTAGCGGCGGCGGCTGAGGCTGCTTTCTCTCCTTGCTCCTTGCTCCTTGCTCCTCCCTCATCCTTTCTTCCGTGCTCCACCCCCTCCACTCTCGGACACTCCACTCCAGTCTAGGATACTCGTCTCGTGGATTCATTTTCAGTTCCGGTTCCAGTTCTCATTCCATCTCCCTCCATATGCATTACCTATCTATTGCCGCCGCACCCGCAAGTATAGTATCATATTACTTACTTATCGGGTGCGCGCGCGCTGTCCTGTCCCGGATCTCTCGCCCGCATTCACTCGTCTCGGTTTCCCGCTCGCATCCATATTTACTAGTCTCGGCTTACCACCGCCCGCATTCTATTTACCTACCCCAAAGTACATTACATTCAGTGATTCGTTCAGCTATATATTCGTTCGTTTACCGGACTCGGTCCATCTACTCTCTACCCTCTACTCTCTATCTACTTACTGTTTAGTACTCGCCACCGCTTACTGCTTAGTACCCGCTCCCGCTCCCGATATTCTCTGGCCCCTCTACCCATGCCTACCACTTGCACACACGCTTCACGCTTCGCTGCACATTAACGTACATACTTTGCTTAATATACATCTGGGGTTGCTCAGTTATTAGATGGGTGGTCTGTTTTTTTCTGCTTTGTGGTGAGGCAGAGGTGCCGTCTTGAAGGCGACAGAATGAGAGATTTGCGACTGAATTTCCAGTCGCAACTCATTGAATTGCAATTGAAAGGTCCCGCGGGTCGAGACTACTGGACCTGATTTGCATATATCCTGATCCATGGATACAGACGGTCTGAGCTGCACAATTAATTATTTTGCTTCCGCCGAGCACTATACAGTGTACGTAAATTGGGCATCAGTGATACCATCGCATTTTATTTTCCTCTCGACCACGAACATGTCGCGCCTTTGCGATCCTTCGAGACCTCTTTGTCATGCGCGCCCTGAAGGCTGAAGCTACGATAGCACGTTGGGGCGTGACCTTTATCGGATTGCTTCTCGAGCTCGTTTTTTTTTTTGCTCAGACGTTCGTCTTTTCTACGGGCGGCTTTGCTGGTCCCAATCGAGAGCTGAGATCAAGTTGGCATTTCGGATACCAAAGTTGGAGAACAAAGGCTTTGTCAACGCTTTGTGTTCCGAAGAAAGGCAAATAACTGCATTACGCTTTGGAGGACAATGCGTACACTGCCACCTGGACTGACTTAAAAGCCACGACCTCCCCTCCCTTCCTTCGTCTTCGCATCTACCATGGATCCTCTCAAACTCCCCAACCTGCACATCACAGGGAACTGGAGCACATTCCAACCCGACATGAAGGGCTATATTCCACCGCAGGAGCTCAAGCTTCACGCGATTTGCGATGATATCGAGGTTCGTTTGTGTCCAGTTTGAACATAGTCAGACCAGCTGCAAAGTCGATGATCTACTACAGGACCAAATTAGACAAGCCACCTCCACGGATTATATGCGCGACAATGACGCGCCATTTATCGCTTCCTCTGTGGTACAGAGCTTTCCTGCCGCCATTTTGAAAATTCGCGACGAGACCTTCACCGCTCCATTATCGTCACGCGAGGGGGCGTTCTTGGCCACTTATCTGGGCAATGCTCATGCATCCAAACAAACTGTACCCGGAAAGGAGGCGAGTTCTGTGTCATGCAGCCTCATTATCATTTTATCAACTCAAAAACTCACAGGTCAAGATTCTCACCGATACCTGCGACATGGCCATCTCTAAGCAGCTGTCGAATGTTTTGGCTAAACTCGAGGCCTTGACTTCCGAAATTGCAACAGAAAAGTCGCTTGTATCGTTGGAGGTCTTCAAGGCTGGTTGTCACCAACTTTCGTACGTCTGCTGTTCCGTTCTTTACTCGCCGGATGCTCTAAATGGGCCACAGAGCTGCTCCAGCGAACCCTGCCCATTTTGCCACCATATTCGTTTTCCTGCCATCGTCCACCGGCTCCGCCAAGATCAGGTTGCATGCCACGCATGAGAACGTCGCCAGCAAAGTAGAAGTCCCCGAAGACATCAGCCAAAGTGTCAATGCAATTGGCATGTATACCGGTGTCTCTGACGCACGCATGGAGTTTGGGATAGGCGGGGAGGTCATTTGCTTGGTTTACCACATCTGTGGTGAACAGAGTGACGGGACTCTGGAGAGGGTTCCTAGCCTCGAATATCTTTCTGGAGCTTCGCCGCTAATGCGCGATGCTGTTTGCTTGTGGAGACACAAGTTGAACTCCGGCGCGGTTGCGCCTGCTCTGCTGCTCTTCTTCTTTGATTCCTCGGTCCATTCTGCAGATGATCTCGAAGACGACGACGCTACGCTCGTATGCCATCTAGCCCCTTTGGCGAAGGCGTACAGGTTCAGGATGTACATCGGGGAACTCGTCCACACCTTGTCTACTGAACTAGAAGTGCCTCACGAATACAAGGAGTACGACGAGGAGATTGACCCCTCAAGTCTCGACATTGGGAACGATCCTGATGTTGATTACGAGTGGACCATCTATACGCTTGGAGGCGTAGATGTGACGAACCAGCAAGTGCCTTTGTCTAACCTGGCGACTGGTCTGGTGACACAGGCCGGTTTTTTGCATGACGAATTGATGGAGCGTGATGCAGAAGAGGATGTTCAAGGCATAGACGACGCGGTACGTGGTCGGATGTTGGCCAGTTCATGGAGACAAAGTGTTTATGCAGTGCTCATGCTTCATTTCAGTGTTATTACTCAACCGTCAACTATACTCATGGTGAGTTTAACTTCAGGTAGTTGACATGCTAACTCATATCTTCCCAGTCCGAACAGCGTCGCTTCTTTTCATCGCCCCTTGAAATTGCAAATTTGATTGCATCCTGATACATATCTTGCACTGCCGCTGCCGCCGAGTTGTCTGTCCCATGCACCTATATCTATCACGAGAATATGATACATTTTCCTTCCGCATTTTCTTTCTGTGCGTTCATGACACTTCTAAGAGTATACTATGCATAGCTTGGCCATTGAACATCTCAAGACCGTAAGCGCTACAGAAAAACAATAATACTCTCATTCTGTTTACGGTGTGGCTGTGCTAGGAATACATATCCGGTTGTTTGTAGTTAGTTGTCACCAACACTTGTTCCCGTTTTCCATCGCCTGGTCCACTTTCGCGGCCAAAGGCGCCATCTCGCTTTCCCACAGTCGACGCAGGCTCATTCCCGCTAGCAGAGACCCCGAGAGGTCTCCAACGGGAACCACATCAAATGAAAAAGTTGAACTTGGTTGAAATCGGAAGGGCCGCCGAACCGACTTGATCCGATTCAACAAACAGTCGTCCACCAATCGTCCACAATTGGTCCACAATCCTTTTTTCATCCTCACCCGATGGAGTCGTTCGCGGATGGTATCCTTAGACCTCGACACACAAACCCACGGAACGCCGCAGTGTAAAGGGGACGGTGCTGAGGTGGCCCAGGTGGGTGACTCGACATTGCCAACTTGAAATACGTACCCCAACGCTGGGCCAACAGCAACCCAACAGGGCCAATCTTCCGTGGAGACCCTCTCTTTTTACCTTCAAGTTCGAAATTCGGGAGCCTTCGAGTCGTCGCAAACGGCAAAATAATTTAAACTAGTGCTGTCCAAGAATATAATACGGTTGAATATATTTTGAATATATTCAGAAAAATATGAATATGATACGGCCCCAGGACCAAACTATGAATATGAATATGACTGAATATGAATACAATATGATATGAATAAAATACGATACGGGCTCCAGCATATTCAGATATATTTGAATACGCAAAACTACCACTTTGCCGGTGGAAAATCAGAAATGACATCAACCGGACCATGCAGTTTTGCCTGCCGAGCTTGAAATTGAACTGAGCCGGTAATTCTTGGCTGGTTTCGGCTACCTTTGAAGTGTTTGTGCCCATCAAAAGTTGTGATGTCAATGTTGAACTTGCATATCTGTTCAGTGTCATATCCTATTGACTCTCAGAAGGTCCTATGTATGTCCTCTGACACTCCTTGACTTGTATCTAAAAGGTTTGCAGCTTGTGAGACAGGATTCACACCCTTTTCTTCAACCAGAAAATGTGCAGAATATATTCAGATATATTCAAAATATATTCATATTCAGTTCCAAAATATGAATATGCTAGAATACAAATACGATACGGTGAGGTGTGGATGAATATGATATGGATATGAATACGATACGGGGTTTGGCATATTATATCCGTATTTGGACAGCACTAATTTAAACCATATCTTTGGCAGCTAATCAACATCGGACGTCCAACGATATGTCTTTCCGTTCATCCCAGTTCTCTTTTCGTTTACCCACTCCTTGGTTCCATCTTAAATTAGACTACGAGCGCTCAATGCGCAGCGAGTTGATAATGCCTACAAGTATTTATCTGTAGCTGAGCCTCCATTACCTTTCCTCTTACCCCGCGCTCGCTTTTATCGCCCAAACTGACAATCGCCGCAGGGACATTCGAGGATAGACATGGATATTATATTCCGTTGCTGGATAATGCTATGGCAAGGCTATGTACGCCTAGCTAGATGAGATGCGCAGGCAGAGCAGGGAAGTATCCATTTCTGATACAGAGTTCCAGGGACAGCTCTGATACAGAAATATGAGACGGGTCTTTGGTGTGTGTGGGGGGTTTTGGCTGGGCCGGCCGGTTTGGGGGTTTTGCGACGCCACGGGAAAAGGCGGCTGCGGCAAAAACCGAGACGGGGCAAACCGGGACGCGCGGGCCAACCGAAACCGGTACGCAAGAGCCGCCGAGGGCCTAAACGAGACCCAGAGCAACCCGAGCGTCAGCTCCAAAACAGAGGAGGGTGGGTGGGGAAAAACAGAAAGCTCGGAGCGCAAGAGAACGCGTGAAGAACGAAACGAGCTCGAGTTGAGAGCGTCGAGGTGCGCGAAAAGCTTTCTGACAGGTGGCGATACACGATACTGATCTAATCTAATCTCGGTATCGCCACAACTCGGGCAGGCGCATCTCGGGCTACGCTCCCAATGCCTTGCCATCCACTCAGGGTGACGAGCAAGCTCGCCTTTCCTGAGCTCCCAGCAAGGCTATGTACGCCTAGCTAGATGAGATGCGCAGGCAGAGCAGGGAAGTATCCATTTCTGATACAGAGTTCCAGGGACAGCTCTGATACAGAAATATGAGACGGGTCTTTGGTGTGTGTGGGGGGTTTTGGCTGGGCCGGCCGGTTTGGGGGTTTTGCGACGCCACGGGAAAAGGCGGCTGCGGCAAAAACCGAGACGGGGCAAACCGGGACGCGCGGGCCAACCGAAACCGGTACGCAAGAGCCGCCGAGGGCCTAAACGAGACCCAGAGCAACCCAACCGGAGCGCAGCTCCAAGAGCCAAAGGCTCGCGCGAGGGCGAGTGAAACGGGCCGAGACCCCCACACACAGAGCGGAGAGACGGAATATTTCTAAAGATCTGCATTGCAGCATAAGTAGAATAACAGGCTACAGCTGAATCAATTTGACTGAGTTGAGTGAATGGACGAGTACAAAATGTTGCATGGAAAGCCGACGTCTGCAGCATGATGTGCGCATCTCATGCCCACCTGATGGCCGAAAATGTTCGAGGCGCCGCCAGTGAATAAGCAGGGCTTCATAATAAACTGCTAACTTCGGATGCGACACCAGCACGGCACCAGCACGGAGGAGCGAGCGGCCCGCCGATGCGGTAACCACGACCATGAGGTCAAGTTCAGCCTGACGGGAAAACACGAGAAGTTGAGGCAGTGTCCCATTCAACAGAAATTAAAACATGGCTATTGCAGCAAATGTCCGAGCTTCGCAAGGCTTCGGATGAGGAGCTCGCCCAGATGCCAACATTCCCAACTTTGAAAGACCAGATAGCGCTTGGATAGCGCCGCCAAAACCGGAGTCGATACGTGAGAGCTCGTTAATGCCCTCACGTTCGCAGTGGCAGGCGAAGGGCTGGTCTGTGCATACGACTCGTACTGAGCGCCGCAGAAGCATCGTGAAAATCCGTGCTTGCAGGTCAAGAAAAATACCAGCACAGTCCGTTGCTGCGTACACACCACAGAGATGAGAACTCGGAGGTGATCCACAGCGCGACAGATAAGTATCAGCGCCGACGGGAGACCGGAGGGCTAGATTCGTTGGGAAGGAGCCTTTGCCCCAACAGCATATACCGAAATTGCCGGGCGGGTATCAACAACCGATCCTGTGAAACTCAAGTTGAACCGTTTGGTTTGGAAAACAGTCAGTGTTGACATTCACAGGTTTGACTGCCAACTGCAACCATGGGAGTGTCCACGATGGAAATTGCTTGGGATTTGAAAATATCGCAAAATCGGCATCCAAACTACTCAGATGCGGGACGGACAGACACGCAGACATTAACACTAACTTGAACCGCAGGCTGCAGCCTTCGTCGAAACTTGAGCTGCTCTGTGGATTTCTTACGGAGCTTTAGAAACATGAGATGGGCTTTTGATGGGCTTTCGCTAAAAGCAGATAGAAGAGTCGAGTTGAAAAGGACCGCAGAAAGCTTGAAAAAATGAGGCAGTATAATCGAGTACCCAGCAGCAGTAGTTTAGATCTTGTGAGGTTCTGTTTCTAGATCTTGAACATTGACTTGGAGAATTTTATTGGACCCAGTAGATACTCTTCATGGTGACGAATAGGCATCAAGATGCAGATGGAAGTACACCCGCCCAAGTTGAACTCGACCCTCGCAGCGATATGCAGACAAGCACCAAAGTACAGACCAGAACAGAACTTGAAATGCGGGACCGATGGGCACTGAAGTGCGGATACAAGCGCACGGGCACAACTCCCCACATTGAATTACGGACGACCGCCGCAGCGCGAGACGGACGAAGCACCGAAATGCGGACGGATGCACATCTGAGCACCCACCCGCACCAAACAGACAAGCGCCGAAGCGCGAAACAGACAGGGCGCCCAAGTGCGGGCGGAAACATAGCCACGGTCTGTAGCGTAATGGAAGTATATACTGGCCATCTGTACTTGTCGCTACACCTCAGCTCATTTCGAGAAAAGGGACCTAGCTGAGTAATATAATTGACCTGAGTCTTATCCACCCTACCAAAGTACGAAGGAGCACCAAAACGCGAGACGGACAGAGCACCAAAGTGCGGATGGAGGCGTACCTGAGCAACCACCCGCACCGAGGTGCCAACAGAGTAACAACAGAGTAGCATGGCACCGAAGTGCAGGCGGAAGCGTTCTGAGCAACCGCCTGCACCGAAGTGCCGACAGAGTAACAACAGAGTAACAGGGCACCGAAGTGCAGGCGGAAGCGTTCTGAGCAACCACCTGCACCGAAGTGCCGACAGAGTAACAGGGCACCGAAGTGCAGGCGGAAGCGTTCTGAGCAACCACCTGCACCGAGGTGCCGACAGAGTAACAACAGAGTAACATGGCACCGAAGCGCAGGCGGAAGCGTTCTGAGCAACCGCCTGCACCGAGGTGCCGACAGAGTAACAACAGAGTAACAGGGCACCGAAGCGCAGGCGGAAGCGTTCTGAGCAACCACCTGCACCGAGGTGCCGACAGAGTAACATGGATACCGAAGTGCGGGCAGAAGCGTTCTGAGCAACCACCCGCCAGCGACGAGCATCAAAGGCAGAGTAACACGAGTACCGCAGTCGAAACATTGGCATAGAAAGTGTCGAGACAGCACGACAAACGAAATGGTGGGGGATAAACCACAACTGCGAGGGAAACTCACTGATTCTGTGTGCATCTCAGATTCGACTCGACCCGTTTCCAGTGAATCCAGTGAATCCTTGAGCTTCTTCCACCCCTTCTTCCACCCCAAGAAAACATACCGACGAGGGCGACGAGCGAGATTCTATCGAAGCATAGCATGGACAAGATGGAAACAAAAAGTGAAATTAGGTCTTTTAAGAAGTCTCCACTCTTCTTCGTCGGACCAGATGCCATCGAGAATTGTGGATAAGAGATACGCTTCATGGGTGTCCAGATGGACATTTGAAGCGTTCACACCGAAAGCACGGGCCTTGGCGCACGGGCAGATGTCGCCGCGCTCTTCATGCGTCAAGATGCGATACTATCAGAGAGCAGCCTCAGAGCACAGGATGCCACAGGTCAAACCTGGTGGAAGAGGGAACAGAAAGGCTGGAGAGGGACGCAGGAGAGAGTCAAATGACAGCCTGAAGAAAAACAGAAAGCTCGGAGCGCAAGAGAACGCGTGAAGAACGAAACGAGCTCGAGTTGAGAGCGTCGAGGTGCGCGAAAAGCTTTCTGACAGGTGGCGATACACGATACTGATCTAATCTAATCTCGGTATCGCCACAACTCGGGCAGGCGCATCTCGGGCTACGCTCCCAATGCCTTGCCATCCACTCAGGGTGACGAGCAAGCTCGCCTTTCCTGAGCTCCCAATAATCCATGTGCTGCCGGCCGATTAGTCATAAGGCAGGATTCAAATTATACAAGGCTGCTCATCTGACGATCTACTTTAATTACCAAGGAGCTCGGGTCGCGTATACTTGAATCGCTTCGAATTGAATTCAGACTTGAAGCGCATCGACGTGATTCCACTGTGCAGTCCAGCTGAATCCGGTAGCGCTGACAATACGCACAGGTAAATTATCTCCGGTTCAATGTATCATGGAAGTCTTCCGTGCTCGCATTTCTAGTTCGCTGGTTTGCCCCAGTGAGCTGGATCCCCGCCACTTAGAGTAGTCTGCCAACCCCGCGTTGAACCAACGTACTAATGGCGTGATTCTGCGCCTACGTTTTGGTCTGCCTTTCATATCGCTACTCTTTCCTGCAGGTCTGCATCTGGTTGCTGCCCCGCAGATCAGATACCGAGTAGTCCTTTCTCCTAGCTGTCCTTCGGTGAAAATGTCTGCAGTAAGAAACAGGGTGGACTAATAGTATCTCCTTTGGTTCCGTTAACGGCAAAACATCGCGCAGCATAATTTGTACGGACAGGAGCCCTGAGGTCCACTCTAAATCTGTCGTAAAAACAATAGGAGTGCTTCCCCAACTCACAAAATCAATTTAGATCGTTAGAAAAAATCGGTGACATGAGGTGTGCGGCCGGAAGACGGGCGGAATGCGAACTGGGCGCGGAGTCTTGGTTTTGTCGGTAAAACGGGTAACGGTCCTGTCGCAAAA
This sequence comes from Mycena crocata, assembly GCA_029281795.1. Classification (NCBI taxonomy): domain Eukaryota; kingdom Fungi; phylum Basidiomycota; class Agaricomycetes; order Agaricales; family Mycenaceae; genus Mycena; species Mycena crocata. Next base: position 116,928 of record JARJCP010000039.1, on the reverse strand, counting down.
CGGATGAATAGCCGTAGGCTGTACAGTGAACGTGTGAGTGGATGGACTGCGGAAATCTCTATCTAGAGGTCATGGGAAGGAGGGAAATCAACATGACGGAAGATGGTCTCAGGGATACGGATTCCTACTATAGTCTTCGCACTGCCAACAGGACTGAGGGCCGGTTACTGCGCAATAGAGAGAAAATCGGCCAGGGTGGTGTCTGAAGATGGGCTGGAAGTGTTGAAGTCAAATGCTTATTGCTGAGTATAATCATCCCGAACACCGTTGACCCAAATACTAGGGAAAGCGTTGAGGTGGCTGGTTGGGGTGAAAAAAGGAAGACAAATATTTCTCACGTATGCACTCTTGGTGCCGCGGCCCACCGCTTGTGCCTGCGCAATAGCTGCAGAGTGAAGGATGAATGGAGCAACGTACAGCCTGGACTGCGCAGCAGATGCCAGGCATCCAAAAGCTTGATGGGAGGTTACAAAAGGCACCAAGGCAAAGGAAGAAAAATTGCCAGAACGTGTTTCAGTTCCTTCATAAATTTCTGTCCATCCGGGAGATGTCTCCGCAATGCCATGGCCACTGGCACAACATTTCGTGTCGGTTAAATGGAAAGCGTGGAAAGATAGTACACTGATGGGATCAATACGAACCAAATTTGGACCAAGGCTGTGAGTAGTCGATCTCCCTCTTCAAGCTCTTCTTCAAATTCTACCTTCTCTTGCCGAAATACTCCGTCAAATACGCGGCCAACTTGGCAGAAAGAGGCAGGTCTGCCTGCCACGTTGAAACTGCCGGCAATTCTTGACTACCGCGGTCATCAAGCCTCTCCATGATGTCTCTCATAGTCTCCGTATATCTTCTCGCTGGACCCAAGCACCAGGAACCAATCCTACCTGATGCCAGCAACTCGAAGTCCCAATGCACAACAAGAGGAAGTGCCGAAGACGAAAAAGCCGCCTGCCTGCGATTCTTGTAAAACTCGCCGTGTCTTGTGTCATCCAACGACGGATGGGACATCTTGCCCACGTTGCATAGTAACAACATAGTAAGGGGAGTAAGGTGAGTCTGTTTATCAGCTCGCCGCTCTCTCGTGATTCAGGACGAAGCTCATTTCTAGATGTACGACAACCCCTGTTATACGTGGGCGGCCCCCGAAGAAACGCGTAGGCATGACGGTTTCTCCACTTACCCCATCGTCGTCCTCAGAAGATCGGGAGCCTCTTCCGTCAGACTCTCAGTCCAATAGTAGCTCACAATACGAGCCTTCTATCTCCTTACCGAACCCAACTCAATTCTTGGAGCTTTCTCCCGAACTTGTTCGTCATTTGTTTGTATGCAAGTCAACGAGCTGTGATCTATGCGGATTGAAATAATAATATTCTACCAGGTTTCACTCACCTGCCTCAATATAGCCATCCATTGTTCCGTGGCGCCATCCTTGGAAACGCCCTCTCCTCGCTCGCCTGGCACATCCATCTCCTTCCGTCTCAACTGCGAGTATTAGCGCACTGTGTTGTGTGAGTTATATACTCCGTGTACATGTCGGGTAGCTAACAAACTCCCTCACCTAGGGCCCTCTCGGCTTCCATTTCGTTCGACCATGCCATTATCGGGCCTGGGCGGCAGCCAGCGTCCTTCACTGATCGGTCTGTTTTCACGAGAGGCGCAGACCTACGGCCCTATGGAAAACGCCGGGCCCCAATGTATCGCGCTCTGCATCACCAAGCGCTTCAAATGGCTACAGGGGCCAACATCCGGTCGCGTATCTCTCTCACGTCCGCACGATCGCAGCGTCTTGGGAGGAAATCCACGTTGCATCGTATCATGCTTCGTTGTGGACATGTTTTTTGGTCTGTCTGTCTGTTGGTGTTCAATCCTTCAGCGAATGACGCTTTATCGGTAGATGGTGGACGCTTTGGAAGCAACCCTATGCCGCAAACCTATTTTGATGTTCGCGACCTATTTCTCGACATCATACATCCTTTTTTAATATGACCCCTATCAGATCCCACAACGACCAGCTTTTAATCACGGGTGTCGAACCGCTCACTTTGCATAATCTGTTTGCCTCGGTCCAAACCATCCTGCAATCGCCAAAGAAGCCGCACCAACAGCATATGGTGTTTACAATAATGCGACCATGTGAGTGCAACGGTTTTCCGTTTTAGCAACCGTCCAACCCTGCCAGTTGCATTCCACGTCACCAGACTTGCGCGGCAATTGTCCGAAACGATCACAGGAGGTGTGAACTGCGCATTTCCCATTCTACCTTCTGACACTATTGGCAAGATTTTGCCCGTCGCCATCCTCTGAATGAAACAGCGGTTAATGAATTCCTCTCCTCGTTAACCCTCCTCCATTCGATCCATTCCTTCGTCCTCGACCCGGAAGAGCTCGAAAAATATCCTGCAGCCGATCCCCTTTTCTATCTTTCCCCACAGATGCGCAGTAACCACATCAATCTTCGTGCCTGCGCACACATACTGACATTGGGCCGCGCCACGCTCGTGCTCGCCCTGCACCGCGAGCTTTCCCGCCGCGCCTCCCTGGCAGCCACCGGCACGCCTGATCCATGGGCGGCGGAACGACTGGACCTATTGAGCCTCCAGACGCGCGAGATGGCCGGCTTCGCACTGGAGGAGGTCGCGCGTGGACTGCAGTTCCTCTCATCGCTTCCGCACATCACGCACCTCCAGCGCGGCGGGCTTATCGCTTGGGGACAGTTTTGCCTCGAAGAGGCCGACGTGGTCGGGGGCGCGACTCCCGAGCGTGCGGCGGTGATCGAAACGTGCGTCCCAATGTTATGTTTACTGAACCGTGCCTGGTTCTTTTTTCTTTTCTTACACGTAGTTTTCAGGATCTCGGACGCGCTAAAACTGGTCGGATACTCATGGGCGCTTCCAACGGGCCTCGTCGAGCGGCTGGACGCGTATGTCGGCACCGACCACGCCTCAGCGCCCTCCTTTGCTGACGATTCGCTGCTTCTCGATATGTTTCCGGCGCCGCTCGGTCGTCATAGTTGGATGTTTATTGTGCCAGACTTGGAGCAGGGTTTCACGGATGAGCATCGGTGATGCGAGGAGATTGAAGTGTTACGGTCGACGTGCCTCTCTGGACTCTATGTGGCCATGGACGATACCCAAAACTCATGGGGTCCTGACCCGTGTTTACCGTATCTGGACATGGACCCCACTAGTGTATACGATGCCCCATTGTTGTGCATGATCCTGCGATAGCAATGGCTTTTAAGTTTTAAGCTCTGCTAGGCTCTGCTTCGGTTTGGAACCAATGTGGAACCGAGATTGATGTAAACAGGGCAAAGCCAAAGTATAAGTACGCCCTGAAACACAGCCAAAATCCATGTTTTCTGGTTTTCCAATGGCAAACATTTTGTTTTTTTGCCGCCATAAAGCTTCCGGCTAAGCCAATCAGAAGCCAATTGGCCGGCGCCGATGCGGCACAACACGCATAGGTTCATGTTTGGCAGTAACGTGGTCATGTCCAGATCATGACTTCGACCAGTGCCACCACATACTCACCGTGTTCGCCCACCTAGTCGTGACTGCGACCCGTTCGACCCTGTTCTAGGGCTCTGTTTATAATTCTCCAGCCATTTATAAACAGTTTATAAATTTCAGTTTATAATTGTTATAAACCGGTGTTTATAAACGTGTTTATAAACACTGCACCAAATTAGCCGAGAATTGCAAGAAAACCAAGTGCCATGGAGGAGTTTTGGCTCTCCTCTGGCTCCCGAGCTCCTCCCACAATCTCCATTAAGGCTTGTCACGAGTCCCGGTTACCCGTGGGTAGCTACGAGTAGATCCATGAGAATACTCGTGAGTTTTGCTACCCGCGAGTCAGGTACCCATGGCCACGTGCACGGGTTGATCACGGATCCGGGTAGCAATTCTCGAAACCAAAAGTTCCACTTCCGAGGTTCAAAGTGCTTTAAAATGTGTACTTCCCGGTGAAAAATGAGACAAGGAAAAAATACTTGTGAGTTGATCCGTGGGAAACTCGCGACCCGCAAATCAAGTACCCATGGACGCGGGTTGGTCACGGATCCGAGTATGGCTCCGGAAGACGCAGGTACCCGTAGCCACGGATCCGGGTCACCCGCGAGTTGACTCGTGACGAGCCTTAATCTCCATTCTCGCCCTGATGTTTCCGGGAACTGATTATTTCAAGAAGTCTGCCAAATACTGTCTCCAATCTCTTCGACTTGACAAAATTACACGCATTTGAGCTTAGATTGTGGTTCATGCCAAAGATTTTGAGGCTTGAAAATGCCCAAAGAAATCCTATTCTGTCAAAAAAGCATGAACTGACGGAGGTCCCGGCTGTCGCCGGGCACTGCCACAGTGAATTAAAAACAGGACATTCTGGCTGAGCATTTAAAAACCGGTTTATAAACACCTGTTTATAAACGTGTTTATAAACCAGCATTAAAAACAGAGCCCTACGGGCCTGTTCGACCTCACTCGTCCAGCTGGTCTTGCTCGCTAACTTGACAGCAAAGCCCCGATGCCGGCTTTCGCTCAGAAACCCTCGTCATGTTCAAGGCTTGGAGCCTTGTCTGATTGTCTGAAACAGTGAAACAGTAAACTTTCCATCCCTAACGTTTTCATTAAGTACATAGGTTCGCGCACGTCGTGACTCGTTCAATTCGATGGGAATTGATTGAAGGCCTGCGATGCCAAGGCTCGTCCTCATCCCCGAACAAGCCGGTAAGTTGAAGGATCAGCGCTCACGCTCAGCGTTCAATTAGCGCTGCCAGTGACACTAGAGAGGGTTTCTGGTTTCCCCCGCAATCGTGAATCGAATGCATATGAAGGCATTGAAAGTGCAATATCCAAGAATGATTCTGAACAACTTCCGGGGTACTGGGCAAGTGTAGCGCGGGGCCTCAAATTTGAAGGTAAATCGACCTAAGTCACCTAACTATTGGCTGAATGATGAAATTGCCGACTTTGTCAAAAATCTGTGACGGACAGGTACCGAAACCGGCGGGGCGTGGGAAGACCTGGGAGCACCCGAGAGCGAAACGAGGGTCCCGGTCAACTGTCACCGCGAGCGGCCCAACTATAATACAGAGTTTCAAGGTGAAAGATATCTTTTATCCCAACAAATGCTCGGTCTCGGGTCCACACTCATTTTATCCCTGGCGACAGCCAATGCGTATGTTTGGCCCTCTCCTCAGCTCGATGCGCTCGATGCCTTGCGCTTTGATCAGCAAGGTCATAACAGACTTGTAATAACGCGCTTCCTCGAGCCCTGCGAGTCCTTTATCTTTTCTTCCAGTCCTACTACTGGAAGGGCCAACACCCCGGATTGGATACGGACGGTCAGTACTCTTCTGAGGTCCGCTTTACTCGCGAGGCTGAGTTGGAGCAGGCTTACCATGACATTGCGACACACAACGTCGAAGACGGTACGGGAGGCATGGACGCCTCGATCCGCTTCTTCGAGGAAAAGACACGGCCTGAGGTACATCGTATAGGCTGTGGTATCTCACCCTTGGTGCTTACAGTATACAGAATGCTGGCGATGGTTTCGACAACACCATGAGCGCACTTCTTGGCATGTCCAACCGCTACATTTCTAGTATGTTACCCGGCTTGGTTTTGCGCTTCAACGTTCCCTAACGACCTGCAGTCGCCGATGCCCTCGCCGTCGGACTGGTCATAGCAGTCGAAACCTGGTGAGTCATTTGCTTATAAATTTCATTCCAGCTTAATTCGGGTTGCAACTTGAAGCGGGGGCCCTGAGATTGCCTTCCGCGCAGGACGCGTCGACGCCAAGGAGCCGAACACTCCCGGCGTCCCGCAGCCACAGCAGGACCTGCAATCACACATTGACTCATTCGCCCGTCAGGGATTCACGCCGACTGAAATGATTGGCCTCGTTGCGTGTGGGTGCGTAAAATTGCTAGTTTGATCTACCTTCCGTCGAACTTCATACCCGGGGCAGACACACATTCGGCGGCGTGCAACACACACCCTTCCCTGATATCGTACCAGAGCTCCATGACCCAAACAGCACGAAGGACGTCGCACACTTTGATACGACTTTTGTGCACTTTGATAACAATGTGTGAGTGGCTGTATGGATGATGCTCGACCCCTGCGCCGACCAACATATAGCGCGACGGAATATATCTCGGGAACAACGACGAACCCGCTGGTCGTGGGGTTCAACGAGACCACGAATTCCGACAAGCGCATCTTTGCGAGCGACGGCAACATCACTATGCAATCGTGCGAGATTCCCATTGGCCTCCTCATGCTTCCCTAACGCTCGCATAGATTCGCCGACTCGCCAGAACTATTTAAATCGACTTGCGCGGACTTGTTTGCGCGCATGATTGACACCGTACCGCACGGCGTGCAACTCACTGACGTGCTCGTACCTCTGCCAATCAAGCCCTCTGGTGTTGAACTCACATTGGACGGGGACACGTTGAAGCTATCTGGCGAAGTTCGCGTGGGTGCTTTTCAGTGTAGCTTCTGCGCTCACCCAATATTGATTGCCGATACTCATGCAAGTTATGGAACACAACTGAGGACCCAAACCGCACTGTACGCCTCCTCTGGGACGACCACGTAGGGGGCGCGAACAATGTCACTCTGAGTGCTTCGGGCGTGTCCAGCGCTATTGGTGGGCTCTACAGCGCGGCGTGGTACGCGTTCCACACCACGACAGACGCGTTCCTCTCGCTCGACGCAGCAGCGGGGATCACTAACATGCGCTTCGTTATCAATGATAAACTGGAGGACCAGGGAGGTGTCGGATTTACAGTGCAGGACGCGGTTGTCTTGTCGAAGACGACGTGCGTGAGTGTATTGTTCCCTCTCGCGGGACATCTTGAGGTTGCGGTGCGTACACATATATGCGCCAGGAAGCTATCTGACACATATATCACAGGTGCGCAACGGCGTGACCGCAACGCGCGTCTACATCGAGCAGGAGAAGCGCGACCTCAATAGCCTGCCGATCGTCGTCGAAACAGATCTCGCGCCTTCCGCCGAACCAACACCTGCGAATGCCTCTTATTCCCTATGGACTATCGACCTGGCGCATTTTGACCAATTTTCTGGGGGTCTGGGTACGCACACGATAGGGGCTGAAGTGGACGGTGTCAAGATTTCGGTAGGGAATAAGCATAACGAATTCGATTTCCCCTCGTGCCCGAAGTGAGAGGTCGGGTTAGTTTTTTAGGTCTTGTGGGGTTTTAGGTAAAAAATCTGTGTACGTACAGGCAAATGATACACTGGTTGAGACTTCACGCGACGCTGTGAAGTTCTATTAAGACTTGTGGATTGCGAACCTCGCCTGAGAACAGGAATCATGTCTGTCACGGCACGAAGTTGTGATGTGAGTTTGCCTCGCCTTGAGCGTCAATAAAAGTGCCGTCCTTTATCTCGATCCCAACCGCGAGGTGAATTTATGAAGCGATGAATTGAAGATTCGTAAATCCTTCATTGAGATTCAATTGAGATTGCTGGTGAAATAAATTCTGAAAGAGGCAAAATCATAATCTACAGGATCAAAAGCTAGCTCAGAACTACTACACGAAACTAACATTCAGAGGGTCATCTAATTTACACGTCGCCAGTGTTTCCCCCGAGTCAGTAATTTCTCTGACTCTGCGTCCTTGATACTTGGACTCGCTGGGGATTTCGTCTTCAACAGTGCTTTCTCTAATTCTGCGTCTTTGAGACTCGGCTTCGAGAGGGATTTCGTATTCAGAAGAACTCGAGAAGAAACCAGCGAGTACAGGCTGCCAAATATCGCGCGTCAAAAGGTTAAACACGGAGTTCAACAACAAATGGGCGTACACAAGACATGGTCTGTGAGTCAGATCGTCAGTCGGTGGCGGGAAGAGAGTATGAGAGTGTAAACATACACAATAAGGATTTGGGTGAGCGTGGCTCGCCCCATGGCCCATATGATCATCTGCGCACCGTCAACAGCTGAGAGTCCCGGATTCGTTCAGTCTGGATTCCTTGTCCTGATATCGAAACTAGGACGCACCGAACACGATGAGGAACCATATGATCCCATCTCGCAAAAACAGCTTTACCAGGGGCATTTCAACGGATTTGTCCATGCGTAAGGTTTTGCTGCATTTGTAGACGGTCAAAATGAACATGATGAACGTCTGTGTGGGCGTCAGTAAGGATTGGTTGCTCGAAATAAGAAAAGATGGTCATACGACGAGCAATGGGGGCACGGCGTATAATGCGAAATATGGGCCGCGCATGACAGGCGCTTTCCACAGAAATCAATTGAAAGAAGCGGCGAAACAAAGGGCCACGGAAACCTACTGGTGAAATAACAACCTGGAAGGACGGGTCTGGAAAACAGAGTCAGGACTCGAAAGATCTCGCGAGGAGAGCAGTGTACCCGAAGTGGACGAACCCTGTGGTCTCGTTTAGCAATAAGTTTCTGTAATAAGAAAGAAACTTACCGTTTAGGTATGTGGCCGGAAGAAGTAATATGACTAGCCTATATATTTTCATTGTCAGTGAGCAAAGTTAAATAGAAACCAGCGTACATGGATCCCAATTCGCCTGCGAAAGTCGTTGGTGAGTTCAGGAGTGGTTGACATTAGATACACGTACCAAGGAGCATCGGAAATAAGACCCATGCCATCAGACGAGTCTTTCCATACAGTACCCACACCCTGAGCGCACGATGTGCATGAACTTCTTGTGCGGGTAGACAAGGGAGGGCACTAACCGCATAGTGAGCATCGTATCAAAGCTGACGACAAGTATTGTTGATATGAGGCCCTCTGCCTATTTGCAAGCTCCGTCAGCTTCAAGGGCACCCCGCGTTAGCTAGTACATACCACTATGAAAAACCTGCAGCTGAAAAAAAAAAGCAGAATTTCGACTTGTCATTGATTACTTCTTGATTGAACCCCGACATACACCTGCGCCGATTATGAGTAAGAATGTATCTGTACGGGACGGAAGTAGCAGGCATACATTATCTGATTGCACTTCTCTGAGCATGACTTGGGCAGGAGGGTTCAGTTGGATGGTGGGTTATTTGCGAGTTCACTTACACATCGCGCAGGCTATCACGGTGATTAAAGCGATGTAGCGATTCTGGGGGAAATGATTTAAAACTTCGCCCGCTGCAAACGTGAGGAGGATATGAACCCAGAGCTGGAAAAAAAAATCATTACGCTGTAGAAGCAAAGCAGATGGAAACGCACGTAGAGGAAACTCGGGATGCTCCATCGTTTCCGCCACACAAAATCGACCTGAAAACGCAACCTTAGCGATCTAGAATGACATGCACGGAGAGGCCCGCACTTCTTGGTTCATCGTTGCAAAATAGTCTGCACTGTTGAAAGTATAATATGTCAACCGGCAGTACAATAACAGACGATTGTAACGTACCTCAGAATTGTCATAGCAGATACTACGTATGGAGATGCCACTGAGCCCAGCACGGGTCGCACGAAACGACGCTCACCTGCGAGATAGTTCGTAAGGCGCGCGTCAGCGATTATGGTCTCGTCCGAGATGTGTTCCGCAATCGGTGCCCATCGGGTGGCCATAATGGGAAGGGATTTGAGAATATCTGCGGCCAATAGCCTGTCAATGGCTGTCCTACTGAAAAACGAATATATAGCAGCACTGGAACTCACTCGCGTAAAATGGCACAGGTGTGTAGAGACGCGCTCTAAAGGAAACCGTTGAACACTATCGCTGGGTGTGTTGATTAGTAGTTGCTGATGGAAAGACATTGTTTGAAGCATACATCGATTGTCCTGGTTTGCTCAGGTCGAAAACGGTAAAAGGCCGCTGTCTTCGTCCTTCCAACGACGAGTACAAAACCCGTGCGATTGTGTAGGTACTCAGTGGGTGAAAAGGGTGGAAGCCTACACAAGACCATCTGCAGGTCTTAAAAGCAGCCATCATTGTCATCGGTAAGCCTCGCGACTCATATTCACAGACAACAATAAGGGTGGTCCGTGCACAGGCCAATGCCAAGACCGTCATATGGGGAAGACACAATTACCCCCGATGTCCGCCGCCCAGCCGATAGCTTTGGGATCGGCGGTCTCTGAGAGCGCCGGCTGTGGATGTGACTTGGCCATTCAGGTTGCTTTTTGCCAGTAGCTTGCTGCTTTTCAGCTTGCCATGATTTTCAGCTATCGATCTCTCTAAACTCGCAAAGTCACGCGACGCGTGAAGGAGGTGCCCTCTTTCACCTACCCATTCGTTTATCCACAAACCCATGCGCGGAATCGAACGACGTCGCGAAGTGTGAGGGTGAAAAAAGATCGTGGACGACGGCAGATTGTGGACGACTGTTTGTTGTTGAATTGTTGATCTCGGTTCTCGCCGGCCCGACTTTTCCTATTCAACCATGTTGAACCAAATGCGGAATTGAAAGCGCCAGTACCCATTGTAAGTAGCAAATAATAATAAAAGACAGAGTCGCTGGAGCTAGTATTTTTACGGAGAGACACTGGCAGATGCCGCCAACAACAAAGGATTGATAGACAGACAACTATTGAAAGCAGATTGAAAGGACGCGTTCTACGCACATCATGATTTGGTGGGGATGAATTTCGAGGACTTGTGAGTCACGTAAATATATTACCATCGACGCCAAGGCTTTCTGTTCCCGCTCCTCCATTTGGTTGCCGATTGGTGCCGGCGCTTTGTTGTCCTATAATTACAGTTATGCCGCAGTACGTGGAAAGCTGCGTGCAGCGTGTATTAACAATATGAGATGCCTAAAAAATGGACCTGTGTGTGATCTTTCGGATGGCTCGTGAAGTTGTTTTAAGTCTGCCTGCTAAGCTGGACTCCCCGACATAATGCAAAGCATCTTCGGGAGCTCCGAGTTGTTTGACAGTGCTATATTTGTTCAGCGCCTTCCAGGCGTCTATGTTACACATATAAGCAGGTGCCGCCACGTCAATCTGTTGCCCTCCATTCAGCCCTCCACCACTACATACCAGTTTGTCCCTTTTGCACACTATCTGCAGCAGATTCCACCGAAAGTCTATCATTGAATATGCCAGAGTTGGTGAGTGCAGTATGAAGCGCTGTATCGAATGAGAGGCTTACATTGAGCAGATTGGGATTTCCTCTTCTGAGGAGCTAGATTCAGAGCTCGAATCAAATGAAAATATATCGTGGAGCACACCAGCATCGGTGAGTGTGGTATAAAAATTGTCTATCGAATGGGAAGTTCAGACAGGATTAGGCTGAAATTGCCCAGCTGATGTACCTTGTGAAGCACACGCCACTCGGGGACCCAGAACTTTTAACGTATAGAAAGTCATTGGGAACAGCCTTCAGAGAAAGATATATTGATTCAAGCAATTTAAATGACCTTGAGGCAGCGTTGCAAAATTTTCAAGAAGTAGCTGACCTCACTCCGCAAGACCACTCCGATCGGCCAAGACATCTGCGAAACCTTTCTGTGTTGCTCACAGATCGATATAGAAGACTGGGAAATTTGGGAGACCTTGAGGCTGCACTGCAAACAGACCAGCAGGCAGTGAATCTAGCTCCAGTTGGCCACCCTGACAGAGCTGAATGTCTGCAAAACCTTGCAGGATCATTTGGCGATCGATATCAGAGGTTCGGGAACCTAGAGGATCTTGCAGCTGTATTGCGGACTAGCCGAGAAGCTGTGGATCTGACTCCAGAAGGTCATCCTGATAGACCGGAGTATCTGCAAAGTCTTGCCATTTCATATGGGGATAGATATCAGAAGCTAGGGGTTCTAGAAGACCTCGAGACTGCGTGCCAGAAATTTCGGGAAGTTGTGGACCTGACTCCAAAAGACCACCCCGATAGAGCAGAACGTCTCCGAAACCTTTCTGTGTCATTTACAGATCGATATGAGCGTTCTGGGGATCTCTGGGACCTTGAAGTTGCAGTATGTTCAGACCAAGAAGCAGTGCAGCTCACTCCAGTAGGACACCCTGAGCGACCAGGGCGACTGCAAGGCTTAGCTGTGTCACTGACAGATCGATGCGAGAGGTTGGGTGCCCTTGAAGACCTTGAAGCTGCACTGCAAACAATGCAGGAAGCAGTACAGCTGACTGCGGAAGGCCAGCTTGATACAGCGAGTTGCCTGACCCATCTTGCTACCTCATTCACACTTCGATATCGAAGATTTGGAGATCTAACGGACCTCGAGGCTACTCTGCAGAATATACAAGAAGCAGTGCATCTAACTTCAGAAGACCACCCTCAGAGAGCAGCACGTCTAAGAACTCTTGCTATGTCTTTCACAGATCGATACCGGCGCTTGGGAAATCTGGAGGACCTTGAGGCTGCACTAGGCACCGATGAGGAAGTGGTGAGGCTGACTCCAGCAGGACACCCGGATAAACCTGGTCGTCTTATAAGCCTTGCTGTATCTTTCACAGATAGATATGAGCGTATGGGGAACCTGAAGGATCTTGAATGTGCATTGCAGTATAAGCAACAAGCAGTGGACCTAACTGCAGAAGGACACCAACTCAGAGCAAGGTGTTTGCGAAGCCTTGCTGTATCATTCAGAGACCGATACCAGAGATTAGGATATATGAAGGACATCCAGACTGCATTGCTTATACACCGCGAAGCAATAGACTTGATTCCACAGGGCCACCCTGACCGGGCACAGGGTTTACACAGTGTTGGCATAACGCTTGGAGAACATTATCGGAATGGCTTAGGGGATCTGAAGGTCCTTGAAGCTCAACTGCAAGCAATGGAGGAAGCAGTGCAATTAACCCCAGCGGACCACCCTGATAGATCAAGGCGGTTACAAGGCCTTGCTGCAGCCCGCATAGATCGATATTGGAAGTTGAAAGAACCACAGGATCTTGAGGCTGTTCATACACATTATAGCAATTCTTTCGAAATATTGCCCTTGATTCCTCAATACTCCTGGGAGAATGCCCTTCAGTGGGCTAGGTTTTCAGAGGAATGTCAACCTTCTGATTGTATAGCTGCTTACACAGCTGCCTTCAGATTACTCCCTGAACTCCTTTGGATTGGGCATTCCATACCGGTCCGCCAGGATGCCATACACAGACTTAATATTGAACAAGCTACTTCAAATGCTGTACGAACATGCATCCAACTCTCAAAGCTCGATTCTGCAGTAGAAATTATGGAGCAAGGACTTGCAACCACATTCCAGCAAATGCTTCAGCTCAAAACAGATGTTGACAAGCTTCCTTATGATCAGGCACAGAAATTGCAGAGCCTTGCCTCTCAGATCTACGGTGGTGTTTCTCCTGACTCCATGAAGATTGTTAATGCCAGGAATGAACTACTCAAAAATATTCGAACTCAGCCAGGTCTTGAATATTTCCTGTTACCAAAACCTTATGCTTCACTTTGCCATGCATCACAAGGAGGTCCTGTTGTCATTCTGAACAGTCACAAGGATTGCTGCGATGGAATAATAGTTCTTAATCCTACCTCAGGCCCAGTCCATGTTCCATTTCCAAATGTGACTACAGAATCTTTGCAGGCACAGAAAAAACTGCTGGAACAATTGCTTGGATATTGCAATGTTAGAGAACGAGGAGAATCTCCTTCAACACGACTATTTGGCAAGTGCGAGCGGTTCTCCTCTAGGGATCCACAAGACTGTTTTGAGGATATTTTGCTCTTTTTGTGGACTCATATTGTTTCTCCGGTTTATGAAGCTCTTAAATCAGTGAGTGTTACAGTGAACAGAGATGATCCTTGACCTGGATTAACAAAAACTCTCGACTAGCATGGTATTCATAATGGAAGACTCTGGTGGCTGTCTGCAGGGGCTTTTTCAGGACTTCCACTACACGCAAGCCCCCCTACAGATGAATTTATTCATTCATACACAGCCACACTAGGATCTCTTCTCGAGGGTTATCAGAAAAAACCATCTTGCATTGAGCCAAAAATTGGTGTTGTTGGAGTGTCTCACACTGGTCCGGGTGGATCTCATCCTCTCGAAGGGGTGAAGAAAGAAGTTGAAACAATCAAATCCATCATCCGTCAGCCACTCGTGATCAACTGCCTCGAAGGGGAGCAAGCAACAGTAGATGCTGTACGGACCCAGTTGCAGGATCACTCCTGGGTTCATTTAGCCTGCCACGGAACACAAGATTTAAGAGACCCAACCAAAAGCCATCTTATGCTTTATGGCGGAGACTTGCAGTTGGAAACAATTCTGAGAATGCCTCTCTCAAAGGCCGAATTTGTGTTCCTTGCGGCATGTCAGACTGCCATGGGAGATCGTGAATTGCGGAATGAATCATTTCATCTGGGTGGAGGGTTAATTGCAGCTGGCTTTCGAGGTTCAGTGGGGACATTGTGGTCCATGAATGACAGTGATGGGCCTCTAGTTGCAAATAGCTTCTACTCGCATCTCTTTCGAGATGGCCGACAACCCCAAGCTAGTGATGCCGCCGAGTCGCTGCATTTCGCAGTGAGAGAATTGAAGCAGAGAAGAAAGGTTTCTTATGAGCGGTGGATTCCATTTGTTCACATGGGTATCTGATCCCGGGCATACACCATTTCATCATTCAATTATATATTTGTCTGTTCTAAAATCTGTGTTTTGCGGACTGCAATCCTTTAGGTATGTATCCTTCCCGATCCTCGCCCATCTTATTGAGGGGCAGAATTCTATATTATGGTTGGCTTTTACAAGTCACTTCATCACCCCATTGGCCAACCATTGGCTTGAAAATGAAAATGGAAGTTGATTTGGCTGGTAGCTACGAGCCAGTCTTCATGGTTGCTTTCAGCCATCATTCTTGGTCATGGTTGAAATTGTGGCTGTGTTTCTGGTTTAAAAACAACGGCCCGGTGATCACACGTTTTTGCCGGATGGCAGCTAATCGGATATGTGACGGAGTTGAATAACTGCAACCTGACCGTCACCTTACATTCTTTCGTTGTTGGTGGAGCTACGGGCTGCCCCGAAATCTGTTTTCAGTGCTTGGGCCTCCGGCGCACTTACCGCAGCTCCTTCTCGTTTCTTATTTTCATCTCCCTCATTATGCTCCAGGCGGGCGTTGAGGATTCACTGCCTTATACTGACGTCTTTTATTTTTTTGAAAAAAAAATTTTGATTTGGAGTTCCGCTGAACTGCCTTGCTGCAAATGGAACCATTCTCACTCTTCCCCTCGCTGTGTGAGCACAGTGAAATTTTGTTCCTCATTTAGAGTCCTGCCGAGCCAACACTGGATTTGACCCGCGGTAAAGTCAGTCATGCAAATATCCAACAAGTAGTACATGAAGTTACCTGCATAGCTGCATTCAGTCTCTGGAAAATTTCGATGTAATCACCCTGGTTGGTGGAAGTGTCGGACTTGACGCAACCGCCCTGGAAAGTGTGGTAAAGCCCGAGCCAGTGCCCGGATTCGTGGGTCAACGTCTGGGGAAATTTCGTTAATTATAATTTATTACTCAGGAACAGAGTAAAGAATGAGTTAGTGGGAAACTCACGTGTCCGAGGTTGTATCCGGTAGTCGAACCACCAGGCACGCTGGAATATAGCATAACCTGTTAGGGAGGAAGGACGATAAGTAAGCAAGCTGTACACCAACGCCATACTGAAAGAAATCAACTCACAATTCCATCATTCTTCGGTGCAGCAGCGTACGAAACCGGGTATGTGGAGTAGCCGAGCAGGCCTGCGCCTGAGCCGGACGTGAATCTGGAGTGGACGTGAGATCGCCTTTGCCGTGTCGGAAAGATATTTTTAGCCTTATAAGCCGCCGGCATGATAAGGCCGTAATCAGGGCATGATAAGCAGCCGACAAGATGCCGGTGGCCTTATATGAGCCGGCCAGCCTTATATGGCAGTTATCCGGTCACAGCCTGAATTATCTCTCATCACAATCCAAAGCAGATCCAAAGCTGTCGGGACTCATTCTCTGCCCGTTTCGCCCTGTGACACCTCTCATCGTTGGCTCTTATGCTTAGGGCCTCATTTGCTTCACTTTCTCGTCACTGGCAGTGCCGCGTGCTGTACAGTCGGTAGTGCAGTGTGGGTGGAGCAGTGCGGCTTCAAGCTCGAGTGCTGTAAATGACTCTTGCGGGACTCTATCTCTACCCGTGTCGCTCTCTGTGACACCTCTTCTCGTTAGTTCTTTACATTCCTTTACATTCCTCACAGTACTCGCTTCACCCTCTTGGTACCTCGGCCAATCTCGACGCCCTCCAGAGGATACTCGATCGATATCCCTTGGCCAAACCACACAGTTCCGTGGACGCTGTCATCGACAATGCGCAACAGTTTGTTTCTGCTGCGTGTCGTGACTCGGTCGAAATCAGTGCGTGGGTAGACAAGTACTGTTTGCATGCCCGGGAGCCTCGACTACGCGAAGTACCCGCTCGGAGGTGCATGGCGTCCGCCGCGACTTGTGCGAGCGGCTTGCACCCTTGCCGCTGAGCCTTTGACTGGCTGTGCACGGGATGAATTGAAGGAGACAGTGGCAGGCCTTCGGTGCTGTGCTGGCGGCGGATGCAGATGTCGAGTGTGTGCCCCCCGCTAGCGGCCACAACACACCGTTTGGTGTTGTTCCCGTGTTCCCGTCTATGTGGCAACTTTGCCCGACATCTTTCTTCCGTATGTTAGACCAACAGTGTAGCCAACGGCACCGGGGGTGCAAACTTTCCTTTTGGACTCGCACACCTGGGACTACCACCGCATTTGCAGCAGCAGCAAAAACAACAACAACAACAGCAGCAGCACTCATGGGCAGCAGCGGCGAAGGAGCACTTGACCCTAACGGCTTTCCAGCGCTCCGCCGGTTCTGCGCCCCAGCCGCTGCCTGCACACTCGCATGCACCGGCGCGAGATCTCACGCAGGACGACTTTCCAGCACAGGGCAAGAATGCGGCGCCAGCAAATAATGGTGCAGGTGGACCGCCAGGCCTCTTTGGAACAGGCGGCGCTAGCGGAATACCGGGCATGCGGAACCTGAGCGAGATGGGCGGGATGACGGGCAGACATCCATTCGACAACAAGCGGGTGCGTGGGCTTTTTTCGGTGCCTATTTTTTTTTTGTTTCTAATGGTCTTTTTATTTGCACCCTCATCCAAACCCGCTGAGTACCGCACCACCGACTTCCCGCAATCGAAAGCCAGCCCAAATCCGCCGCCGCCACAAACCCAAACCCAAAATCCACCAAAGGCAAACACGAGCACGCTGAGTAACGCCAATGCCAACTCCAACACAATAAGTAATACCAATGCCCCCGCATGGACCTCGTCGACGCCCTTGTCGCTGCCGAACGCTAAGCGTGCACAACCCCGATGGTTTGGTGAGAGAACAGCAACACACCATCATTCGGTGGCGAGTGAGCACTAGTGAGCCACTGGGAACAGAAATGGGAATATCAACAAAAACTCGCGCCCGAGCTCCGGCACGCTGCAGCACCCGGCCGTGCTCATGCCGCCCAACAACAGCCTCTGACGAGCATAGGACATAAGCTCACAGCCCCGCACTCGCTCCGCCCAATCTGGGGCCCGGGTATGTGTGGTTTCGTTCTGCTCAATTGCGCCTAGGGTACGCGTCGGTTTGGTTTGCTTGGTGGTGTTCCAAAGTTCAGATCTAGAACCAGATGTAATCTGTGCTCAGTCGTTTTTAGTTTATTGCGAATCTGGGTCCCCGCATCGCAGCGATGCAGAGACTGACCAGCGAGGCACTAGATGAAGACGTGGTGATACGGCCACAGCAGATAGCGCAACATGTTCTTCGTCCACGTCGAGGAGGTGAGAGCTTCTTTTCTTGAACTACAGCCATTTTTCATGATGTCTTTTGCTTCATTTATGGGATTACAGCTTATCTATACTCTCCATACATGCTACTATGCGCTTTCCGTTATGCCGCTGCGTCGCCTTCAGACATCTTCTGTCATCTCCCTCTCAACCTTCTCCATTCTCCCTCTCCTAAACTTCCTGTCCTTCCTTTTGTGATCCTCTATCTTTTGCGTCCGAACCCAACCCGTATAATGCTAAGTAAGCTAATTTGATTATGGTCATTAGTGCCTGTCTGCTGCTGAACTATCTCAAATTCTGCAGCTGCTTGTAAGTTGTCGCACCAACCTCTCGGAAACCCCCTCATACTAATACTTTCTAATACTTGCTCAGCGCATACCACGGCACAAAACACATATCACTGACATTCTCTTGCTCTCCTCCTTTATTCGGTCGTTTCTGCTCACTCAATTCTGCATCTCGCTGTCTACACAATCCTGTCTTTGTTATCTGCGCAATCTATCTCGCCGCTTGCTGCTTGCTCTCCGATGCAACTAATATCATGATTTCCTTGAGTGAATCACACCCAAACCTGAAATTCGAGACGAGTTCTTCGTGAACTTCTGCTCGCTGCAGTGCCATGTGCATGTAGAGAATATTCTTATCAGTTCATCGTATGTGGCTTTGATCACTGGCATCACTAAGGTTCAATGTTGAGTGGCGGTGCAGCACTTCACTGAAGTGCCAGCAAGCTGTTTTTGAGATTGTAATTCTTCTAATCTCGTCTCATTACACCCTGCATACTAGAATAGCACGGGATCCGATCGGCTTCACATGTATATCACCATTCACTTGTCGGGTGGCAGCATCGGGGAGTTGATTAAATGGTTGACTTTTTCTGCTTATGAGGCCTCAATTTCGGCATCGAATGGCTGGCAGGACAACAGTAGTACAGCAACATTAGCAATCCTATGTAGCTCAAGAGCCCGGAGTCATCCATGTTTGAATATGGTTTAAGACTGAGTGCCAGGTGCCACACCATGTTCAATTGGGTTGACCGACACTGCATATTGCACATTTTGACTGCACAAGTCCATAATTTAAAGACAGCCTGGCATACTGGTTATGCTGCGTTATACCACGAAAAATCATCAATCTAAAAGAACAACGTCGCTGGTTCGATTCACAAAAAAGCCTCCCGTTTGAAAGTAATAGATGTGAGGGAAAGTGAATACAAAAAGGCAAGTGAAGTGAGGGAACAGTGATTAGATTTTTCTAATGAAAATAACTAGCCGCAAAACCCATTACAAGGTGCACTTTGGCGTTATAAGCCAATGAGGCCACAAGGTAGGCTGACCTTATCATGCGAATTTCATCTTATCAGGTTCGGATAATGCAGGCCGACCCTTACGGCCTGATAACCGATGATCGGTCCTTATCGGCTTCAGCTGATTTTTCCGACACGCCTTGCCTTAGTGCATTTTTCATGGCTGTCTGCTGCGATGTCGAGGGCCCTGCGTTATTGAACCAGTCGGCATTCACAGTTTGCGTCGTCCCCGCTAATTTCCAGACGATGTTCGCTGCACCGTAATCAGTGTTGAGCACATTTATTTGGTTGGTAATTTGGAAGTCGGGGATGTTGCCTCCAGACAACGCCGAATTTACGCTGATGACGTGCCAGTATACCTGGAAGGTGTGAGGATCATGCCGATAATGAAGCTCATGGTTGAAGTACTCACATTGACAGCGTTGTCCACAATCTTCAGGTTGAGAGCACGATGAGAGGAGTCTTCAGTCTCAGTGGATGTGGTACTACTACTAATCAGTAAAACTACACATTTGGCTTTGGCATCTTACGGCTTTGGGAACCGTCTTGGAAGGTCTTTGTCTTGAGACCACCATCTTTTGGCTTGACTGAACATCTTTTGTCTTGGGGCCGGCGTCTTTGGTCAGCTTTGTCTTTGCGACAATGTCTTTCATCTTTACTACATGCTCAATAGTTTCATAGTATTTTGGTGAGCTTCCAAGGCCAAAAAAATCAGATCAATGTGTAACACTAGCATATCATTAACACACTGCAACTTGCAAGTTCAATTCAAGTTGAACCCGGGCCATGGGAATATCAAAAGGTCAATGCTTTGCTAGATTATGATCGGGAATCACAACTGGCAAGATATACAATTCGGTACAGGATCACTTTGGGCAAGTGGCAGGCCATTGAACAGCAGAAGCCAAGCTCATACTGAATGTGCTGGTGCGCTGGTGATTGAAATCGACGAAGTCTTTCAAACTCCGCTTGATGGATCAGTAAGCACCGCTGCGGAAATGGCGTGATTGACGGCATCAAATGGTTCGTCGCTTTCTGCCTCTTTCCCTCACTTCCCCTACTTTCTGCCTCCCCTTCCCTTCATTTTATCCCTACTGTAACCCTTGAAACACATCCAGCGTTTGTGGGTGGCTTCAAACAGTCCAGCAAAAGACATTCCCAATGTCCGCTTGGCTACATTCCCTCTTTGTCTCGCACGGGCTTGTGCTCTCCTAGCGCTCTTCAAGCTTCAAGTTCTCTTCCAATCCTTCTCAGAGCCTCATCAATTATCCCAAATTCTCCTCAACCCCTCCTCAAGTATTCCTACTTGTATTCTCCTGCCATCCCATTGAAGGCCTACCAAAAGCACGACCCGTTTCTCATCAAAGACACCGACACCACCTTTATGGCCTCGTGAGTGGACGACGACCACGAGACGCAAGATATCAAGCCTGATTTCTCACGCCAGAGCGTCGCCGCGATGCCCTTTGGGCTGCTGAACGTCATCGACAACGAGGGAAGCTGTTCTTAGCCGTGCGTTTCCCTGCTCATACTTATACCCGCATTAAAACCTATCTCACTAAACCACATCAACAGCCTTGATGCGGCGCTGGTCTGTCCGTGATGCAACTGCATCGTCGGGTATGGGGTACAATGGTGCACGCCCTCATCTGAATTCTGCTACTTCCCCGCCATGTCCTTCCCGCGTCGGGGGTTGTCGAACAACTCGAATGGACACTGAGAAAGTATGGTGGTCTTCTACAGGTGAGCTGTGCATGCAGACAGTTATTTCCCATATTATGCTTACTCGCCTTCGAACCCGTGGTGCTTCATAGCATCTTGCATATCTAGTAATATTTATGTATGTGTGGATACTGTGAATATAATGCACTTTTTTCATCTTTTTGTGTGTTCTTGAAGCATCTTTGGGGCTGTCTTGAGGACTGCTTGGGCAGCCTATCCATACGTCTTTGCGCATCTTGCCCAAGACGTCAACGGCTTTGTAAGACAAATGAACCTGGTTAGCCCAAGACATCCGTCTTGGGTAAAAAAGTGTCTTACACGTCTTTGGCGTCTTGGCCAAGATGCCAAAGACGCCAAAGCCAAACGTGTAGTTTTACTGATTAGTAGTTGTTTGAAGATAGTAGATAATCAGTTTCGAATAAATGGTCCAGAATTGACGATCAAGTGCAAGGAGGAGAATTGATGCCTTTGTTATTTGCGGAGTGCCAGGGAGTGCCCACTTCAGTGAGTAAGATTGTTTCTGGTTATGACTGATGTACAATTTTTTTTGAAGTGGAACCTGTGTGGAGTGCGATACAAGTCTGAGACTTCAAGGTTGTTTCGTTATGCTATCTATTGAGAGAGGTGAATGCAAGGGCCGAGGGTGAGGAAAACTAGTTGGAGGGGTTCATCAAGGATGCCAACAAAGCACAAGGAAAGCGAGGTTTTTTTTTTTTTTTTTTTTTTGCCCAAGGGCTCGCAACTCCGGCAGGACTGACTCATAGGTCTAGACTATCGATTGTCATTTGAATACATTCTCGGTTCTCGGTACTGAACAACAGAGTAGTTCGATCTAGACGGAGTACTTGCAGGCTGGGGCGAAATGTTGAAAATCGGGGTGTACCGAGTCGATGGGTTGTGGCCGGCACATCGATACAGCTGCAGCTGGTGGACATGAATGGAGGAAATATACAGATATCATCCAATCCCTCCGGATGCACGGAATAGGTGCAAATTCGGACAGAGGTTGTGGTCGTGGGAGCAGACAAGCATACAAAAGCTGTTGTGGTAGTGAGATCTGGCCGGGTGCTTGGTTGTGCTTGTCTGTAGCTTCCGTAGCTTAGTCATCATCTTGTTCTTGCTAGCAACCGCCATCTGCTTGCGCTCCCAGCTATCGGCGGAGTAGCACACCCCATTTTGGTGATTGGAGTGGCATTCTTAGCCTTCGCATCCTCCGTCCCAGACACTTAGCCGACCCCGACGATATTTGTAGACCCGCAGACAACCCGCAGACCGAGAATCGCGTAACTGTGGACCCACCGTGAAGAAGTTTTGTGTCGCGTCGTATCCCGACGTTTCTGTTGGCGCTATCGCCGCCGTTTCAGCCGCAGCACCTCGCATCACCGCTGATTGTCTTACTTGTTGTGCTTTTTTTCTGATGTCCTCTCCGCCGCCGCCGCCGCAAGACCGGAGGATCGAGCATATACTGCTGCAAACGGTTCCTTGGGAGTCGAGGAAAAAAGGAGGAAGTGTACTGCAGGATTGTTTGCGGGATTTGTGGGAAAAAGCTGTGAGTATCAGCTTCAATTCTGGAGAAGAGAATCTCGCGCGCGCCAGGGAGGAGGCATTCCGCGAAGGAAAACAGGCAGGATTTGAGGAAGGTGTCAAATCATACCAGGTCGAGTCGGAACGACCGCGTGCAGAAGCTCTCGTAGCTGTCGTGCACGACGAGGAGCTGTCCCCGCAGGAGTTCGAGGTTATTGGGACGTTGTGCAGGGCGGTCGAGACCGAAAAGGATATTTCGTGGATGGGCACCACTGGCTTCGCGGATGCTATCGACGAGCTGTGGAAGACAGCCTATCATATCGGGTACACACACGGGCCAGGTGGCGCTGTCTCCAGCGCGGCTCTCGAACCACCAACGGTCAATATAGAGAAGGAATTGGAACAGGAGCGCGTCTGGGGATTCGACGTCGGGTGGAAGCTTTGTTCCCAGTTACATGCATCGCAGGCGAGTCTCATCCTAGCTCCTCACCCTTCGCCCCCTTCCCTCTCTGTTGCCGCCACCCAAACTGATACCGTGGCAGTCACGCCTGCGCCGTTGGACTGGGCTGAGGACGCCGCGACCCTGCCCATACATCTCTCGCACTCCGAAACACCACCGTCAGCTCCACGCGATTTCTCCGCGCTTCATACAGGCTCCCCACAGCCATTCGCTAGTTTACAGCGGCGCCGACGACGCTCTCCGCAACCTGCTACAGAGCCATTACAAAATCCCCCGCTGAGCCGTTCCATCCGCCGGCCCCAGAAAAAATCGGGCATGCATCATTCATTGCGGCAACGAACACCACCATCGAGTTCGCATTCAGCGCTGTCCATCCCGTTCCCCACCCCAACTTCGTTCCTGCCGCCCGACAAACCAAACACGTCGTTCCCGCTCGATTGGGACCAAGACCCGCGCCTTCGTGACTTAGCTCAAGCGCTCGCAGCTCTTGGTTGGGTGAGGTCGTAGGGTGGACAGGTGTTTTTGTTCGACCCGTTTTTCTGTTGGCGACAGGGACGTCGCCTTGTTTTGTGTTGGGCAAATGTGGTAGTGAGATCTGGCCGGGTGCTTGGTTGTGCTTGTCTGTAGCTTCCGTAGCTTAGTCATCATCTTGTTCTTGCTAGCAACCGCCATCTGCTTGCGCTCCCAGCTATCGGCGGAGTAGCACACCCCACTGTTCTGTAACCGGTAATCGGCATCGACAATGTCGGAAAAACTGGCTGAAGCCGATAAGGACCGATCACCGGTGATAAGGCCGTAATGACCGACCGGTGTTATCCGGGCCTTGCAACGTGAAAGTCGTCTGATAAGGGCCAGGTTCCTTATGGCCTTTTCGCCTTATAACGTTGGGACTTTTTCTAATTGAAAAATGAATCCTTACTTGTTCAACTTGTTACTTTTAGTCACTGCTTACTGTACCGACTTTTACTGATTCTATTACTGTCAAACGGGAGGCTTTTTAGGGAGTCGAACCAGCGACTGTTAGTTTGATTTTTTTTTTTTTTTGGTATAACACAGCATAACCAGTATGCCAGGCGGTCTATATATGACACACCTGCCCGTTCATTATGTGGGATAGAATAGTTACTCTACAGAGTGAAGAATCTCATGGCTCGACCCTGCCATCCCTCTCTTCTGGGGCTTGTCCTCGTACTATATACTACTTATTGATGACTTTCTGCTGCTGTGTTCATTTTCCCAACCTTAAATCTGTTACATTCAATTTTGTACAGGGAGTATCAAACAGTCCACAGACACCTCAAGCCGAAAGAAATACAACACGTGAAAGGGTCACCAGTACAAGCTCACACCACATCTAGTGCAAATAAATAAGTTATTACAGTACGGCCCCGGGCCCTATACTTCATGGCAAGTAATATTAACTGCGATCCGCAAAAATCTCACTTGATGATGGCTGGACCCAGTGGTAAAACAATTGCATCTCAGCTAACAGATGTTTTCCCGTGAGGTCAGACAACGCACCCAGAAAAACTCGCTGAGCTATGATCGAAAGTGTTGGAATGCGAGTAAGAAGATCTAAGAATGGTAGGTTTTCAGGACCGAAACATATACATCTAGCTGAGAATATTACAGCAAATCTCGAAACTAATGAGATTGATCAATTTCTTTTTGCGCAAATCCCAAAAAGGAAATTTGGAATATTGCCTACGTTTCCTTGGTTTTCGCAACTTTTAGGGCCGGTATTGAGGATGCAACCACTATTTTCCGGTGCAGTGAGACCATGACAGCATCAATCAGCCCGGTCCGGTGCAGATTACACAATTGTTTGTGCATATATTGCAACATCGTCCGCTTTTTTGACGCCTCCACGCTGCTCCGCTCCTCTTTGTGCCATGGGCAACCGCCGCATTAGCCCAGATCTCAAGGAATGCGCCCTGAGGCTCTGGGAGCTTGGGTGGGAACCACTTGAAATCACACAGATCCTCTGTGTTTCGCGATCCAGTCTATATCGATGGCAAAAGATCTTTGACGAATTTGGCACCCCGACTAATCCACATGCACGCGTTGGCGGCCGTCCTAGTATCATAACGCGGGCGGTTCTCACTGCAATCCACGACGTTTACAAAGGCGCCCCAGACCTCTATCTCCAAGAACTCCAATTTTGGCTGGCAATCCATCACAATATCGCCATCTCCATCTCCGCGCTGCAGAAGACCTTGGAGCAGGCCGGCCTGAACCGTAAACTATTGCAGAAGATTGCTAGCGAGAGGGATTTACAGAAGGTTCTTGGATGGACGGACATGATTCACGATGAATTCGAGGATAAGGCGTCATACTTTGTGACCGTCGATGAAACCAGCAAAAATGAGCACACAACCGGGAGGGCTTATGGCAGGGCAATTGTTGGGGAACGGGCCGTCATTGAATCGGATTTTGTCCGCGGTCCACGATACTCTGTCGGAGCTGCAATGACAACCGACGGCTACATCGCTGTGAAGGTTGTGGAGGGTTCTTTCGATTCCCTTTCATTTTTCGACTTTACCGCAGAATCAGTGGTATGCAGTCTCTTCTGTCATCAAAAGTGTGTACAGAGGCCTTCACAGATACCACAAATGAATCCTTATTACCCTGGGTCCAATCACAGTGTTCTCATCCTCGACAATTGTCGACTCCATCACAATACCATGCTACAAGAATTGGTGAACGGCGCTGGTCAGTCCCGGTCCAATACTGGTTCAATGCTACGAACACTTCTTTACAGGATGTCTTCTCTTATTTCTCCCGCCCTATTCTCCCGACCTGAACCCCATAGAGGAATCCTTCAGCGCCCGTACGTGTTTTCTTTTACTGACTGTCTTACCACACTGATTCGTGTCCCAGTGAAAGCCCACCTCCGGCTCCACAATCAGTCCATCCGGGCAGCGACCGACCCTATCCTAGCGCTGATCGAGGCATGTGCATGTATAACAGCAGAAAAAGCAAAGGCTTGGTTCGTTCATGCCGGGTACACAGTATAGTAGCGACGAGATTCTGTATGAGTAAAAACAATGACCATTAGCTAAGTAAACGCCCCGCCGCGGACATCTGAAAGGAAAACTTTGTGTGTGTCGAGAACACGAAGCCATCCGAGGCGTTTGAACCCCACATCCTTCCAATCAGATTCATCGAGCCTCTCCAGATTACGGTCGCCTGGCGTCCATTCGAGCTCCGCAAGTTTAGGTTCATCGGTAGTCGGGATATTGTAACGGACACAGAACTCTTGCAAGGTAACCTGGCGTGGCAGACGAACAGCAGGGGAGGGTGGAGCAAGATTGGGGTTGGAATCGGTGCAATGGGTAACGGAGCAGCGGGAGCAGCAGGTGCAGTAGGCGGTCGATTTGCGGCTGTCAACTGCTGAGTCATAAGTAGAAGTAGTAGGTCGGTCGTAGAAGGAGTGCCAGCAGCTGTAGGCACAGCGGGTGGGTTTGATATGGGTAGGGTGGGATCCGCAACTGCGACTGCTGTTGCGGCAGCACGTGGCGGCCGTATCCGCTGTTCCTCGCTGAAATGGGCCGATTTCGGAGGTTCTTCATACGTCGCTTTATTTCCGAGCTATAAAACACATTAGTCGTGTGTATCTTTCCGAAGCAATGAGGCGAAATTCACAATATGCGAAGCCCAGACACGGGTGCGAATGTCGTTCAACTCCCAGTGACGATCAGGGAATTGTTTGCTTGTTACAATCCGTTTGCCTGGAAATAGCGGGTTGTTACCAAAAGGATAGCGGACACGTAACGCCTCCATAATTGGGGCAGAAGAAGTATCAAGTGTTGCCTAGACAATATTGTTGTACAAGTCGGCAGAAATACTGTGTGAAAGCGGGACTTACCATTTGGGAATGGACGGAAGTAGGAACTGGTGCATCAAGTTCGTCAAATGAATCGGGTGGTTTATAGTCGTCTGTCTCGTACGGCTGTAAACGATAAGGTCAATGTTGATCCGACATAAATAACGAAGCACAAACCAGGTCTATGGCGGTAATAAGCGGCGGAGGTAAGTGTATGGCAATATTGAGATCCTTGCTGCGTTCGTCAATCGAGATAACCATGGCTTCGAACCCATCATCATTGCTGAGGGCTTTCAAAGGGTCTTTATCTGGTTTCGTAAATTTCCATTTGATCGACGGGAGGTGGAGCGCGGTCGACTGGCAACCAACAGTTTTGGCGAGACTAGTACAGAATTCAGGAAATGTCGCAGTCAATGGGAAGAAAAATGGGCCGCGTTCGGCCACTGGGTGGGGAGCAGATTTTGCTCTCCCGATCGGCTTCGGGGCGGGCTTAGAAACATACACATAAACAGCACATTTGCGATCCGAGCGATCCGAGACAGAAGGGGAAGGAGCGGGATAAAGCTTTTTCTGGGCTTTCGAGGGGCGGGAGGCGGCAGGATCCTCCTGCTTGAATCAATATGTTACTGCAGAGATGGGATTCAAGGGAAGTAGCGCATCTGGAAAGAGTGTCGTATCATCGTCGGACTCTGAGTCATCAATATCAATCGGGTCATGGGTAGATGGGCCAGCTACGGGAACAGAGGGAGCACGGTTTCGAGTTTTCACAATGGTGATCTCGTCGTCAACATCGGCTACCAATTCTGCCGCTGTCGTGGTCTTTTTTCGCCTAGTCGTTGCTTTCCTTGTGGCGGCTTGGCGGGTTTTTGTGTTCGTATTCTTTTGCTTCTTCTTTGCAGGTAGTTTGATAAAGTATCCGGCCGCTGTAGACAGATAGTGAGCCAGGTAGTAGACCTTGGGACAGAATACACGACACACCGGCGGGGTTACTATTGATTACATCCTGGATGTCGTTGTTGATACCATCGAGCTCTGATGTTGTAGTCCGCTTCCTACGAGCCCTCGAGCGCGTCGTTAGGCCCGTCTCAGCCATCGTTTGTTGGACAAGAAGACCAAAGGACAAGAAGAACGAGAGGAAAGGAAGTGATGCGGACACTTGGCCGAGCATCAGTGGCAGTCACTGCAGTCACATCTGATCCGACCAGTGCCGTGAAACCTGCCGAATGATTTATGTGCGCTGCGAGAGTTTCCATGTTCGTTTAACAATGGCACCCAATGTTCCTTAGGCTCAGAATAACGAACAGTATTGAACTTGAGCTGAATTTCCCGAATTCCCTTTTTGGGATTTGCGCAAAAAAAAATTGATCAATCTCATTAGTTTCGAGATTTGCTGTAATCTGGTAGATAGAATTAATCCTGCACGTGTGGTTTGGAGTCAGTCGATGAGTGGAACACAGACCATGGGTAACGGGGAAGAGGAACACGGAAACCAGAAGAGGAATATGCAACAGGAAAAAGCACCGTTGATTCCTGCCTCCAGATAGCGCAGCTCACGGGTGTCATCGGATGTTGGATGCAGTTCCTCATCCATGTGCTCGAGGACCTGCTTGTGCAGGTGAACACAGACGTCCAGGCACACGGATAGGATGTGTGCAAATAGACCAGTGCCGGGTTTGCCTGAGACCCCCCTGCATATAGTGAGCCCAAACACACCAATTCACGAAGAACATGAGCACACTTGTTGTTTCCCCTCCGAATCTACAGCTGTAAGTCTTTTCCAGGGTCGGAAAAATAGCGGACATGTTGAGCATATGAGTATATAACATGCAACATATATTTCATACATGAGGGCCTTGCAGTCGAGTATCTGTATGCCTCGTCAGTATAACCTGTGCACCCCAGGTCAAATCCAACAGCTCATCAGGGTAGAAGTGAATTGTGCATAGCTGGTGCGCACCTGTAAATCGACGGCACACCTCCCGCGCATGCGCTCCTTCATTTGATAACGTTCACACAGAAATTTGGGTGAGTCACTAGGCATTCATTCGTTCTGCTTCGAGTCCACGCACCTCCTGTTGCCATGTCAGTCGGCTCACTTCGCTGCACACGTTCGGGTCCGACACACTTGGTACATGTGAGAATCCAACTCCGAGGGACGACGCAGCATGACTTCGCGTGATCGGACGCGAATGATGCAGCACCACCAACCGGATCGGCCTGACGCGACATTTGACGGATCCGGTACGACTCTGTGGAGGACGGAGAGCTGCGCGCTATCACGCCGCGGGACTTGCAAACATCAAACGGGTGACGCACTCCCCGTGCGAGCCGCGTCCGCACAACATCATCGGTGAATGCGCCGGCCCGGGCGCTGATGCAGCACACGAAGTACAGCATGCGGTGTGCACAGGTTGAGTGCGGAATAGCCGGGTTGCAGCGGGCGCCGGATTCATGGAATCCACACGGCAGGTTTGCGGTGGCGTGCGCACTCATGTGTGGCCCGATTTTGCGGGCTGCCATGGTGAAATCGGGTTTATGCAGCCGGTGCACAAGTGAGCGACGCATGTACGGTGTAAGTAATGTCCAATCCGTGCCCGTGTAGGTGCGTTGCACGTACAGTATAGGAGGAAGCACTCTTGAGTCCGCAGCCGCGTGGCACTGTCCCGAAGCAGTGGAGTCGGGATCCCGGGTGAGTGGCTCAAGCGATGACGGCCGTGCACGCACAACAGAGAAGTGTGGCAAACACAGCGAAGGAACCACCGCGACGAAACGCTGGGTTTGGACCATGCAGCGATGCCACTCAAAGCAGGCGTTGGGGGTAGGCGTAGTTTCCAACGTCAGACAATCACAACAGTCTTTCAGAGGCCAAAATAACGAAGTTAAGTTGAGTATGGCCGCCGAGCGGGCTCAAGAAAGACAGGGCAAAGCAAGGGCAAAGCGCGGAGAAAAAGAGAGTGGAAGCTGTGAAGTGTGATGGAATATAATCCAGGCCGCGGCCACATAACTGCCGTATAAGGCCAGCCGGCTGCTTATCAGGCCCTGAATCAAGAGGTAGGCGGCCGAAGAAAGCCGAATATCGACCACCCTTCCGATCACCGGTCCGAACCACCGGTTTCGCGTTGTTCTCGCTCAATACTTGTAAGATGCAAAATCTGACATACAAGACGTCCCCCATTTTCATGCACTCCCTGTCAGCCTAGGTACTTTGCTCGTGAAACGGATATCAATTCGCCAACTTTCCTTTTTCGGTCGGAAATGATGGCAGCCCAATATCTCACGAAGAAGACCCCCCCCCCGCGTCCCGTGGACTTGGTGTAAGGTCCCATAAGGGGGTCTTGGCCATTTATTGAGGATTTTCTCGAATTTTTTGAATCAGCCATTGTCGAGATCGAAGGGTAATGGAAAATCAACTGGCTCCCTTACAATGACCAGGACCTCAAAAAATAAAAATAAGCCAGAAACCACCTATTTGCACTCATAAGCATTAGAAAAGAGGTTGATATACTTTTCTCTTCTTGTGCTCACCTCTTGCCCTGAATTACGGCCTTATCACGCCGGCGGCTTATACTGCCGTTTGCATAATTAACAAACAGAAACTTGTTTCTGTTTTGTTCCTATGGAGGCCGAAAATGTCTGCATTTGGCTTATATAAGTGCACACTTAGTCATCAAGTCACGCTCTGTTTCTCAGGCTTCTGATGATCTCAAAACTTTTACTCTCGGGTCCCAGCTTTATGGGCTCGACCTCGGGACATTCCTCGTATCGAAATGTCATGTATCAGAAATGTCACACCCCCAATTGCAGTACACCTCAGGCTATCCCTTGCTAAACAAACTCCAAGGAAAGAAACATCGGGAACAACAAAACAACGGCAATAAACCAGTCTGACCGACCCGGATCTCGCCTCTCTACCTTACTGTTCTCTCCGTTATCAATTCCGCCTCCGGGGCAGGCTTTAGAATAATGACCCCCAACAACTACTCAAGGGATCCGCTGTACTTTCCACTCGAAAGTCAAAATGATGATTACAGAAGCCAACCACAACTTCAGATCACCATCCCAAGTATCATCTTCCTTTCCACTTCCACCCTGGGTATTTTTACTCTCATGGACTCTGGCCCTATATTTGTTTAAGACCCAAGATGGTCTCAGTGGAATATAGTCACAACTATTGATTCTCACCTCTCACCCAGCGACTAGTGCATATGTTTATTCATATCCCCCGCCTTCTGTCTGTTAACATTTTAGCCGCTCGTGACCATGCCAGACACACGTCAGGTAATGGAAAACTTCCAAGACCATACTGTAATAACTACGACCACAAACTATAACACTTCAAGCTTTGACGTTGATGGAACTGAACTAGATCCTCTTGAAATTAATAAAATGAAAGGTCGGTTTAACTCGGTCGAATGCTTCTTCCAACTAATTCATTGTGTGATTCTGGAGAGGATGCTGTTGACCAGCTGTCAACTCTTGTTCCTTCGCCACTTCTCCTTCCACTGACCGGATGGCAGAACTGCCTGGCATTCTCCAGAAGGCCATTAAATCATAGTCCCTACAACAAGGGGTCCAAAAATTAACACCCAGTTCTGTTGGACAAGGATGGTCTGACCTGAGCGACGGTTCAGTTCAGGTAAATTCTGCCTCCTCAATTACATCAGCAAAACCTGACCCTTCTACGCGGTGCTACGTAGTGCTACAAAAGTGCTGGTAGTGTTCGTAGCGATCGTAGCACTCGTAGCAAGGCTTCCTGCTACGTAGTGCTACCGTAGCAAACCGTAGCACAAGGAGCTGATTCTGTAGCGCTACGTAGCGCTACGTAGTGCTACGTAGGAGGGCCCTAAAAATAATGGAAATCAGATACTACAGCAATACTACAGCGGCGGTAGTGCAGGTACAGCCTTCCACAACATGCAAACAGACGTGAAATAGATAAGTCTTATTTCTCTAATCTACGACAGAAAACGGGGACGAAGGATGGTACTGAAGGGACAGAAGAATATAAGTAGAGGAAGGAGAGACCCCCGCATCGGGACTTGAGGGTAGGTTGAGAAGCAGAGTCTATCTTTTGTGTGAACTTGAACGATGGAACCTGGAAATGAGGTCAAAGTTACATTGGATGAGTGTTTTGAACTTGAGTTGTAAGTTGATGAGCGCTGCTTGCAAGTGAGCTACATGTTGAACTAGAGCGGGCGAACCCGGCGTTGTTGGAGCTCGAACTGAAATTCTCGTGTAGACGATAGCAAACCCGGTGAAACGGTGCACTCGGGTGCAGCCGTGAAATCGAAAACTATGCTAAAGAGCGAGTGAAAGCGAGCGAACTCAACCAACACTAAACAACTTAAAAACACTAATCAAATCTCAACAACTCAATACCAAAATGTCTCGTGTGTGTTCGGGGAGGTAGGACAGGTGTATCGTCCTTCAAGAATAGTCAAGTTTCAATTTCAAGGGTTTGTTTCAGCGGGCAGATGCAGTAGCGGCTAGAGCCACAATTCAACGGAAATGCTTCCAAGGGTTTTCAAATGCTTTGGCCGCTAGACTCAAAGTGGTGTCTTTCAACTGGGACTTCAAAATGTTCAAGGAACTTGGAGCTAAAGCGTCAACAAAGTTCACTACGTTTTCAAATAGTTCCGCTCAGAGGGTTGGACGTCTCAGTACAAGGGTGCACTAGTTAATAACGTGTGCGACTCGGAGCTAAAGCGTCAACGAAGTCTCAATCTGGGATTCACTTCAAGAGAAGAGGCTAGGCAGAGTTTAACTCTGGCGGCTAGCTAATCTTAATAGAAACTCGGAGCTTAAGCGTCACGAGAATCCAATTCTTATTACGGGCAACCCAATTTCAATATCAATCAAATCCACAGTCTACTTGTTAGCCCGCGAGCAGGGGGGAAAGTCTACTACCATTACAAGAGTAATTCTACTAGCTTTATACAACTTGGTTTTACAAACGGAGATAATATGAAACCTCGGTGGTTAGTTTTCACCGAGCCGCCAGCTTGGCATAATGACTGGCGGCCAATGGCAGAGTCGTTATTCAATTCCGTGGGTGCGTAGTCATGGCGGCCAGGTCTGGCCACCAGTCTGACGCCATTCTCATCAATATTTCATGTGTCGCCAAGGCCAGCCGCCAGTCCGAAGACCCTTATTAGGACCTTTGCTTCACCAGCTGCCAGTATCGCACTGGCCGCCAGTGACGGTTCTGAGGCTTCAACACTTCATAGTTCAATTCTAGGAGTCACAAGGGAAGTAGCCGCTGGTGCTCCAACCACTTGATCATTATCCAGTTCAGTGGCGGCTACTTGATAATCTGCGTTTCGCCGATTGCGGAAGTCTAGCCGCCAGTGAAGTCATATTCAGTAGTCATTCATAATTCAATTGGGGATAACGGAAATGAAGGTAGCCGGGTGGCGGCTACTCCCATAAGTCATTATCCAAGTTCAATTCTGACAGATTGTGTCAATAACCGTCCGAGCCGCGAGTAGCGGCTACTCTAAACTTCAATAATCCCTCTTGTTTAATCTCCAGCACACAAGGAATCCAGTGGTTAGCTGACTCCCGGCGCCCAACAGTAAGTATAGTGTACTGATTCTGGTTGATAACGAACCGTCTTCAGCCGCTACAACATAGTGTCCCATTGGCTTTCGGCCTTCAAAGATCTAATGTACCGTTCCGAGGAGAACGTACATTCTGCAACTAAGCCTCACATAGTCAACTGATAAGTCTTTGAAATGAATGAAAAATGTGATTTTCATGCGTGCACTGGTGCACGCCTTATCACCGGAGTTCAATTTGGCACCAGGGACCTAGTTCTCAACCGGACGAGGATAGCACCAGTCTTGATTTAAACTCGAAAAACTTGAGAAGAGAATGAGCGCGCGCATGCTTGAAAGCTTGAACCTGTATCCACAATGGCTCCGGGCCGTTGAGCTAGCGAAGATGGGACGATTTGGAGATATGATTTCGCGAACTGTTAATTGACTTTTGAAAGGTGCGAAGTTGATGTGGTTGTGACGTGGTAGTGCTTGAATCGGTATGTGGGATTGACGGGAGTAAGAGAACGTTGCCAGTATAGTTACAAGTATAAGACCGATGTGCTCCAGTTAGGGGCCACGTGGAGGTAGAGTTGCTGCTTGTGTGCGCTGACCTAACGCGTCTGCGGTCCGTTGGTGGGCTTGGCGTCCTACAAGGCGGGGAAGTCAATAGACCGTCGGGGAGAGATGAAGCCTTACACACCGACTTCTGTTACCCGTTCCGCCATGCCCGTGCGAGTACCATCCAGTGCCAACGCCTGACGTGACCTGCTGCTACACGTTGCTTGCAGAGTTGTTCTTAGAACGGTCCACCCAGTCTTGATGAGCGGTCTGGCGGCGAGAAGTATAGCTCGTGAGTGTCGAGGCGGCGCTCGAGAGGCCTCGGGCAACTGAAGCTCATGGTGGTGGAAGGAGAAAGAGAGAGAGAGAGGGCGGTGCATCATGGACTGGACAAATATTTGTAGCTGGTTCGTTTACATCACGTGTCATCCGATTTCTTCCGAGCCTTATGTAACACTGCCTAACTCGTCTCTGCTTGAGTGGAGTCGCCGCTCAGTCACGCCATCAGCAATATACGTGCACACCAACTGCTTCCAACCCAACCACCCGCCGACCTCGAATCAAAAGGGCTTAGACCCAATCCGCCTCAATCCACGCATCGGTCCCGCACCTTCACAAAGCTTGCCAATACATGAAGACGAAGTACGGTGACCCAGAGACGAAGGTCGGAGGGTATGGGCGCTGGAGAGTCAGAGTTTTCCAACCACACTTTATACATTTGCCTCCATCCACTCGACCAACGCCAGCCCTCCGCGGGCGACTCAAATACACAGCATTGCACACCGGGCGCCAGCATCAGGTCGCGCCTCGTTGCGATGTTACTGAGTGTTGGCTAGCTGGGCGTTCCCGGCGTTGAGGCTTTTCTGAACGTCGTCGAGCAGGTCGAGCCTGCCATGCTGCACACTCTTTGTGAGCGTGAGTTCGCGCCTCGTTGAGCGTGTGCAGCTACAGCGGCTGCTCGACACTCGCAACTAAGTTTCACGCCTCGTGCCATGCGTGTAGCTACTTAGTCCATCACCGACATGCACATCTACCCTCCAGGTTTGAACATGTCTTACGCCCGTCGATGTCTGTGCCTTTGCAAATGGAAGTCCACATAACTGAGGAAACTTGTTGAGTTCAGACAGCTGCATGGAATATTTGACATAGACTATTTGCACGGTGAGGCGTCCTTGCGTGCTTAGAATCAATCCTACCGACACTGAAAGGCAAAAGAAGTCGGGCTGACAGCTTCAAATTTGACCAGGGTATCCCGAGGGTGAGACGGAGGAGGTTAAATAAGCGGATTGCTCGAGCGCAACAAATACCTTGCAACAATATGTCCGAGCCGGACATGGGTGTATCTAAGGCTTAACCTCTGTACTACAGAACTGGCTCCCACTACTACCTAGCACTACGAAAAGCTACAGAAATTTGCCAGTACTACGTAGCACTACAAAAAATTGCCTCTACTACGTAGTACTACTTGGGGCTACGAGCGCTACAAGCGCTACGAAAATTACCTCAGCAGCTACGAAATTCTACGAGCAAAATCCGGTTTTGCTGATGTAAACCATGATTAGTTCAGCCTGACTCTTCTTCTATGTTCTCAGTAAATGTATTACTACAATCTAATGTAATTCCTCCATTTCTGTTTGTTCCTTGCCGCTTGCCGGCCTCTTACTGTCATTCCGTGAAATTGTTCAAAATTTTTGCACGACACGTGATGCCCAAAATTCAAATCGGGATGCCGACGTGTGCCGCGTGCTCAGGACGTTGGGTAGGGCACAATACCAGGTTCATTTTTACTCCGGGGGTGAAGTGAATGGTTCTGGCTATTTCGAATCACCTTCTCTTCCACTTCCTCGCGACCCAGGCACTCTACCGTTGACCGGCAACCCAATTCGGACATCACGTGCCTCGTGAAAGTTTTCATTTTCACGGAATTATGCAAACGACAGTAAGGCTAAAATATTTTTCCGACAAAGCCGGTCGGCGAGGCGATCAGTGTATCCCAAGTATGTACCACGCATGAAACTACTATCGATCGGGGTGATATGCAAAAAAGGAATTGATGGTGCTCGCACCTGTCCGTATTTTGCCTGATTGACTTCGGCAGCGGGCCATAGGGTCGTCCTGGTCAGAACTTGCTGGTAACGAAGTTCTAGAGGATTGTGAGCAGAATTGTGCTCGCAATTATGCTGCCGAGCCATGCGATCAAAAAACGGGTGATCTGCAAAAAAAAGTTTCGATCCAGTGCTCACTCAATATAACTCATTGTCCTCTGAGTGATACTCGGCCATATTTCAAGGAAGCAGCTCTATATCCCCATATTTTTTTGAGCTACATTGGAGCCAAATCGAGCCCGGAAATGAATTTAACTTTCTTTTGCAGATCACCAGTCTTTTGCATATCACCCCGATCGATAGTATCCCTTCTGCTTGTTTGACTTTTGAAAGCTGAACCCCTGTCTGTCAGCGAATCTACGATGCCTATCATTTCAACACCATTTTATTTTTTTAATCGCAAAAATGGAGCCGCCAAAATCCGGACGTCTCGTCCTCGAGGTCGAGATGGACATCCTTTTCCTTTTCCTTTTCCTTTTCCTTTTCCTTTTCCTTTTCTTTACTCGCTCGAACTTCGCGATTTATAGTTGATTAACGTATTGGCATGGACACAGGCTACTGCCCCGGTCCCACGCTCTACCAGTGCTGCATTCCGTCAGGATGTGTGGTCTGCAAGCGCGGCGAAACAAGCGGGATCGGCGAGCTCGAGGCGCGTAAGCCTTGCTGCTGAGTTAAGTCGTCGTGGAGTGAAGTTCAGAATTTAAATGAGTGGGTTTCGCGTTCACGGCTGAACGTATACTGAGGCTGCTCGACAGATAAATCAGATGCTGTAAAGGAGCAAGCAGTTGCAGAAATGATGGTGTATATAACACGTACTATACTATATTATAGGATCGGACGCAATGTTATGTGCTTTCTCTGGAACTTGTGAACGGTGCAAATCGGTGGATGGTCGCTTCGGAGGAAGATGTGAATTTAGAGGGTCAATGCTGTGAAGATTAATTTACTGGAAAATCGTCGGTCAAAGGCCGCTGCAGTTCAGATATCTGCATCGGTACAACAACTCTGCATCGCTTGAGATACTTCTGTTCGGATTCCGCTGCAGTCCGAATCTGGTTGTGTTCTGGGGCTTGAACGGAAGCATTGTAATTTTACAAAACAAAAAACATACTTTTCAGGATAGAGAAATGGTTACATCGTGCGTACAATCAGTCAGAAAGACGACTTCTGCAACTCAGTCGCTCAAACCGGGCCATAGCGCAACCCAGTTGAATCGAATGCTCCGCCGGGGTACGTTCTGCATGAGGATGAGAGACGTGCCATAAATGGGAGAAACGGGCAGGAGAAACGCACCGGATTCAAGGGCCGAAAGCACGGCGAGTTACTAGCATGATACACGAGTTCCGTCCGATGCATCGATAACGTGCGTGGTCGGGCAGCGGAGGAGGAACGATCAATGGGGCCGGCCGATAACTTGGAATGAATGTGCTCTCTCGGTTTCCTAGCATAAAAATTAGCGCTGAACGAAACCGCTATCGCGGCGAGGCGGGGCCAGGACGCGATGGCGGTGAGGTCCATGATTCCAGGCTGGGTAGGAAGATGCAGAGGCGTGTTAGGTTTGGGATGGAGCATCCGCTGATCTTCGTGGCAAGCGTTTCCTATGGATAAAAATTAGATTTTGGTAGTAGCATGAGATGGTTGGATTTGCACACAGTGCCGACGAATGATAGAGTCTCAATCGTCTGGAGGGCGGTCGCAATTTTTGGGAGATCCAGAATATCTGGTTGTCCGCACAACGTCACGGCCTTTAGGTCCGAGAAATCGAATGGACAGTGATCGTGTGCCAACCAGCCGTAAACACCCGTCGTGTCCGCCAAATGCAAAGACTCCAACGGGATTGCCGATTTTTGAACTGGCTCCGTCTGGTACGACAAGTCTCCGTCGGCCGCCTGGGGACAATCGAGTGCAAGATGTCGCAGATTGGGAGAACACAGCGTCCACATCCGATCAAAGTCCGACTGATTCAGGACATCGCAGCGAAGATATATGCTGCGAATCGTGGGCAGACTAAAGAGCCGCTGTAATCCAAGTGATGTTTTCTCCCCCGGGGCGCCGATGAGAAAAATGAATACGCTTTCCAGGTGCGTGAATGGAAAACGGCAGGCCTCTTGGACCACATGCTCCGTCGCATACACGGAGAGGTAGCGAATGTGCGGAACCAGGTGCGGAGAAGCGGGAAGCTCTTGATTTAGCCATATGCAGGTTTCTACTCCGTCGATGGCGAGGTTTTTGAAAAGATACTGCTGCGCGGGGGATGTGTCAACGGAGCCACAGTAACACTCACACTGGTCGGTTAAATCTGGTCAACTTGCGCCACAGTGGCGAAAGTAAACCAGTGTGGCGCGAGCGGAATGAGTGATGCGCCATTGTCGCGTAAACGTGAGAGAATGTACTATTTTGAGTCAGATCAAAAAAAGAATACGGCACGGACCGCACGGTGCGCTGATTGGCCGGCTTTTTTTCATCCTGCTTCCTTTCCCCCACCATTGTCGACCATGACCGACGACGAGATGCTTGCCAGCGTTACTGCCGGTGAGCTCTCCCAGTTACGTGCCTCGGTGAGTGATTGCAGCAACTCTGCGTCCCGTTACTTCCGGCCTGATCGTCATCTCGTCGCTGGTGCAGCAATTCACCCCAGCAGGCCCATCGTGTCCCGAACGGTAGGAGGCGCCCCGCGGCGACCCTACATTTTGGAGGTCGTGCAAGCAGTTGGACGGTCCGGTCACCGTATGCATGAACCTGTTTCTCACCGTTCCCACAACTTATATTCCTAAATGTTGTCTGCCGCAGGTGTCTCTGAACGTTGAAGCCAGGCCCGAAATTTAAGATAGGATTTTTTTGAAGCTCCCGCAAACCGGCGCTGGTAAGCCCTTAGGCCTTATCCTCCGTGCAGTCCCCTGGCGAATTTGACGCGTTCCCAGGCATTACTGGCGGTATTTCCTAAAATTTCCTGCCTCTGCGGTGCCTGTCGATCCCCATGTTCCCCGTCGCGACCAGCGTGTAACATACAGGTTCTCCGTGAGTCTCGAACTGATGCAATTTGACACCCTTCCTGATCAACCTTTCAAAGAATCGGCCATCAAGTACGTCGCTCGCTCGCTCACTCTGTTGAATTAGCTCTATTCTGATAAACTTTATGGCAGCTGTTTTTCAAAAAATCTGGCTTGAATCACATTTCAAGGTTTCGAGTCGCTTTGGTTCAATATTGTGAGCCATCCTTCAACTGTGTTGAATCAGGCTAACCAGTCACCTCCAGGACTTCGAGTTTTCCTCATGACGAGTCGTCAGTGGTCAGTAGTATTACATGTACTTATTGTAACCTGAAAAATAGGGCCGGGAAATGACCATCTTTCACATGTTTGAATATCATGGAATCTCCCCGCGGGGTGTGCCCAGACGCGTCGCACTCGTGAAATATAATCTTTGTTGATACTTGATGCATGGAAAGTACATAGCAGAATGTTTCGGGAGTGCGGCACATCTTAGCGTGGAACAACTTGGCAGCCTGCAAACGGGTTTTCAGCGAACGTTCCCCCCAAGTTGCCTCTGCAAGATGACTTTTGCCCGGAAAGTTCGCTAGCGTAGTCTTCATAATCTACTGGGCAAGCACACGTCGGGTCTCAAAAACGAGGTTGCTGTTTGAGCTGTGTCCACTTCGCTTTGTTCAATTCCACCAGGCTCTATTTGAAACTCCTCTGTCAACCCCCGGGAACGGTTGCAATTGCATCGTTCCCAACAATCATGAGTTCAAAAGTAGTGCAAGATAGTATTCTGCCTCTCAAACTTGTTTATCCATTATTTGAGTGCTTGGCCGACAGATAGGAATTGGGGATGCACGCTGTCACGGCGAAAGCCGAGAGTGGCGCGAGTGCAGGCAAGTGCACCACAGTGGCGTGGTTTTAAGCAGTGTGGCGCAACTAGTGGCAGACTTGCCGATGAGTGTGAGTGTCAGTGTGGCTTAGGTGGGTGATCCCCTGCTGCGCGACAGCTACCCATGAACGGGATATCAAGGCGCAGGTTTTCAAGTCGGATAACGAATCGCTGAGAGGATCGATGAACTGGTCACGAAGTTCTTGGATTCCCAGTGCTTCTTCCATTTTGAGGATGGAAGTTGGGGGTAAGGAGCGAAATCACAGCGATCACTGTCTCACGGTCACGATTGTGTCAGCTGCTTTAGCATCCTTGGTAGCATCCTCTGTATGTGGCTAACAAACCTCAGGCCAGTAGAAAGACTGCAAGAATAGAAGCTGAGGTCAGATTTAACATGCCGGAAATTTTTCAGCGTATGAGACTACTATGAGTATAAGTATTGGATATCGTCAGACACAACTTCAACTTGTTCATTGGTTCGTGCTCCTTGTAACTTGTCTAATCGGATGCTTCAATCATGCTATATGCCATTCGCATCTAGGTTTGGTGCAATTCTGAATCAGCCGATGACGGGATACACACACCGTCTGTGCGTTTCCGGAGCTCGAACGGAATGAGTGTTGTTTCAGGCACACTTTTATTTGGACGTATGGTTTTCAATTATAAATTCCTATCTGGCTCCACATCCTTACAGCATTATTTCCAATTATTGCTGCGAGTTCAAAATAATTCGCTGCGTAGCGGTGTCTCTCCTCATCTCTCCAAGATAGCGTCTCGGTACCAATCGCGTTCCCCGCCCAACGTTAAATGAGAAATTGTGTTCAAAGTTCGTTCTGACCCTCTCGCAATTCAACTTCAGCTTCAACACATATACTAGGGGATCGCGAGTCAAAACATCTAAAAAATGGGCTAAATTTCGATTGCCCGATTCAGAACCACTTCTAGTTGAACCTCGGCATTCTGGAACTCAGTCCACTTCGGATCGTCACAGAAACGGGCGAATCTGGCTTCAGATGTGCTTATTTCATGAGAAGTTACGTACGGGCGCCTTAGCGTGAGGGCGGTGAAACAAACTAGTTGATAATCAATTTAATTTTACGGACTGACTGGCTACGCGTTGGCCATCCTCAGCTCACGCACTCCCCTCCTCCTCCTCCTCCTCCTCCTCCTCCTCTCGCTCCGCTGTTGCTCCCAATGACAGTGGTATTGGACTCGCCGGAATAAGCGGCACCGTCGCCGCGTACGCCACCGTGCACCCAATCAGCACCGCCCACACCAAGTACCCACCCAAAACCTGATGCCGAATCCCGGCCGCAAAGATGCTGGAGAACAGAACCGGACTGACTGCTCGCGTCGCGCTCAAAAGCGTAAGTGCTATCGCGTTCAGGGTGCCGAGGACGAGTGGGGAGGGGGAGACGGCATTGAGCGCGAGCTGAATGCCGGCTGTTATGCACATGGCATGAGTTCGAGTTTAGGACGATTTGATCTTAATTTGGGGGTAATTAAAAGGCACTCACTGAAGCTCATAGCATACCCGCTCCAGATCAGGATGAACACCGGCAGGACGGTCCAAAAGAAGACGATCCACCCCTGTCTTAACGAGAAATTCAAAAGCGGCATGATTACGAACCCTGCAGGATAAATCAGGG
This sequence comes from Mycena crocata, assembly GCA_029281795.1. Lineage (NCBI taxonomy): Eukaryota > Fungi > Basidiomycota > Agaricomycetes > Agaricales > Mycenaceae > Mycena > Mycena crocata. Next base: position 75,615 of record JARJCP010000039.1, on the reverse strand, counting down.
CGATTATCGTCAACAGTCGTTTCGTCCCGAGCCGCAGCTGCAGCGGCGGGAAGATGACGAGCAGCCAGAAGGCTTGAGCCGCCCCGCTGGCGCCGAGGAACCAGGAAATCTGGAACGGCGTGAAGCCAAAGCCACCCAGTGGGCTGGAGGGTGTGTCAGACTGATTGGAGAGATTTGGGTTGGTGATGTTAGGAAGGGAGGACTGACATTGCGGTAAAGCAGAACACCGGTACGACAGCCGTGTATCCAAAAGCTAAGACCAGAAGTTGCCCGTAGACAAAAAGGACTTTGGCCACGCCTCGCGCTTGGAGAATTTCCATCGTAGACATGCGGCGCGGGGCTGTACCGTCAATTGCTCCCTTCACCAGGGTCTAAAGCACTATCAGCCTTTTCCTCCAGATAGTAGAAAAGAGGGCATCATACACACCTCCTTAATGTACAGCGCGCTGGTGACAGCCGCCGTCATCGCAAACAGCCCAGAGATGAAGCACGGCAAGAAGTAAGGGAAGTCTCTGAAGAACTGAATTCTCCCAAAAATAAAAGGCATCTGGGTCGCCGGATCCGAGAAAACGCCCCCAATGAACGGCCCGAGAAAAATGCCCAAGTTGTTCGCAAACGTAAACAAGCTAAACGCCCTCGCCTCCGTTTTCTGCGTGGAATTCTCGGAGATCATGGCGCGGACGGTGACAACGGTACCAGCAAACACCCCGGCCATGCATCGCAGTACAATCATTTGCCAGATTTGAGTGGACAGCCCGAAGAGTGCGACGACTACGGATTGTCCACCCAGCGATACGACGAGGACAGGTTTGCGACCATAACGATCCGCGGCGCGGCCCCAGAGCAGCATAAGGGCCATCTGCGTGACACTGAACAGCGACTCCTTGGATCCACGTCAGACTTGCCACGCATTCTTTTCAATAGATGTACTTGCAATTATTCCAGTGTAAAACCCGACGTCCCGTTCGTCGACCGTGCCAGTGTCGAACACCATCTGGCTAACGAACGGGAATATAGTGAAAAATCTGGGGGAAAAAACAAAGTCAGCTCTAGACGAGATTCAAAGCTAGATAGCGAGGATGTTTTACGCCATGGGCTCGATTAAACGAGCAAAGCAGAGTAACGCAATCTGCAGTTTTGGCAGAGGGCGGTCCACAGGGTCATCGGTCTCGTCCTGGGAAAGGGGTGGGCCTTGCACGAGCGGCGTCGTCTCCATCGGCTCATTGGGTGGCGACATTGGTCGAACGAGAGGAATCGCGTGTGACAACGCAGAGATTCAGGCGTAGGCGCCGAAAATGACTCGAACGTTTATGATGGTTTGTACAAATGTTGATTTTGCACGCGCGTCCGTGATTTCGCCTGTGCGCGAGCTCAAGTGTCTCCATTCCTGTTAGAGAGCCGGAACTTTTGAGGCTACGGCTATGGTGGTCCGGCAATACACAGACAGGCCGGCTGCAGCAGTTCGTATTGAACTTGTTTCGGAGCATTGCAAGGACTCAAAGCCATCTGGGACGACGAGGAACAGTTTCAGGGACATCGATCCACTTCGGCCAACAGGCTGCGGTGAAGTAAGGGCAGCTACGTAGGCCAGGGTGAACGCGTGAACGGGTTGAGCAGGACGTTGCAGAAGAAGGATGACGCGTCCGGCTTGGCTTTCACACAAGGCCAAGCACTGCCAAGCATCTACATAGTGATGGGAACAGATGGCAGTGTGCCGTACATTTTCTCTCTTTCCTCCTCCATCCTTGCTCCATTCCACTTTTTACTTGTCCTCTTCGGATTGCCCTTATTCCATTTCTCATCCTTGTCGCATGGCATTTATTTCAACAACAAACTGCTTTTCTGATCATTCATTTCAGAATTCTCTTGCTGCGATCTTTTGCCGCAGTCCATATTATGGTTTAACTGGTGAGTGCAGTATATTCCTTATGCAGATGCACTCGTTCTTCATCTGTTAACGTTGAGGGCCTACTATTGGATATCGTGGACTCAAAATTTCGAGTTATGATCTCTACTCTCAGCATGCTTCTCATTCCAGGAACTCTCCATTGGTTCGCGTTTATGATGAGTTTTGAGTTCTCGTATCTGTGTTCGCAGGCATCTACAATGTGCCATTCAAACAGGTATTGAATGATGTCGACATCTCCGTACTGCGTGCCTCCATCGGCATCATTCTACCTGTCCTCAACACCGACTTCTATCGTCTCGGATGGAAGATCAACCTCCCACACCTCGACCATCGCCCACGCTCGATGGGGCGCCTTAGACTACCAACCAGCTTGTCACCGAACTTTGTCATCGCGCGCCGGTAGAGCGTGAACGCCACGTAAACTGCTACCTGGCGGGGGTACTGGTCAGCGCATCCGAAGCAGCGTCCGTCGATAGGTGGCCTGATGCAATGAGACTCACGGAAGGCGGTGTCTACGAAGAGGAGCAGAATCTGTAAGTTGAAAGCCGCACACGGACCGTTGGTAAACGCGGCCCGAGTAGAGGTACTGAGGAGTTCAGATATCTGCGGTGAGAGCTTGTCGGATATCATGAAGAGGGCTGCAAGTAAGCATGATAATCGTCATCACAGAGGCATTCAACAGATCTATGCTCACAAGGAAGGACCCGAAATAACACTGGCAATGGCAGAATAATCGGCTTTGGAGACTTGCTTGGGTATATGTATGGGCACTAGATATATCTGGAGGTCCCTCGCATGGCGTAGTCCTCGTACAAATGCAGGCAAAAGAACGAATAGAAAACACGAATCGATGATTTGAAATCAATCAAAGCGCGACCTTGTTGGCAACGATAGACTATTTCAAATCAATTGCAGCGTCAAAAAAGCAGAGAACGAATTTAGCGGAGAGCAATGTAAGACACTCAGAGATTTCAACAAGCAACTGAGGAAGCGGGAAACGAAAAGCAAAAGCGAAACCTCGACGCCAAAGTATGACCTGACCCCGAGTCGAACGAGGATCTCCGGCTTAACACTGCAAGTATAGATGTATATACTGAGCAGACGTGCTAACCACTGCACCATCAGATCATGATACTTTAGGAACATGGTTTATATAGATGTGTGGAAATCTAAAAGCAGAGATTGTAGGGTTGGCTGTAAGAGAACGAGAAGTCGAACCACAGAAGGTTGACAATTCAGCTGAATTGCTTGCAGCGTAAACGATGCAAAAGAGGCATTCAAGCGATAAAGGAAAACAACGGAGAGTTTCAACCAGTAAGGTGCCGCTGCGGAAGTGAGAAACTCGAGCGAACGAGGAAAGAGAGAAAAAGAAGAACAAACACCAATCGCACGACCCGACCTCGGGTCGAACGAGGATTTCCTGCAGAACTTTTCAAGGCCAAGGTTTGCAATGAGAGCAGGCGTGCTAACCGTTGCACCATCAAGTCTTTATACCAGAGGATCATTCATGCCTTATATGTATGTTTGGAGATTTAAAAGTGAAACCCGGAGTGGGGGCGGTGCTGGAAGACGTTGAGGCGAGACTTCATTCTAATCTAGCTGCGAGGTTCCATATCCATGGACGAGGAAGAATTTAACAGAAGAGTAAATAAGAAGTCTTCCAACAAGCAAGAGAGGATGAGGTGAAACGAAAAGAAAAAAAAAAGCCTTCAGCACCGCCAAGATCCGACCCCGAATCGAACGGGGATCTCCTACATAACCCGAATTTTATATTCTACTTTAAGTGGGCGTGCTAACCGCTGCACCATCGGGTCACAGTGGAGTGGATGGACGATGGAATATAAGGTTTAGAAGAAGCACAGTCAGATTCGGGGCTTAAAATTGAGTTGCTTGTGGTGCGGTTGGATTATCTATGCAGCGGAGAATTCGTCGCAGCGTACTATGACTTAGAGTCAATCTTGTACTGTTCACAGCATGCTTTGATTTGTTGCATTGCGAACGAAGAGAGAGAGAAAAAGTAGGAGTCCGGCACATGAACGGAGGAGACAAGGCAATGGAAAACTATTGAGTCTGCACGGCATGATGGGTGGATTCCCGAGCTGCGGATACGGATTCGAGATGAGATGCAACACCCTCGAACCGCAGGCCTAGGTCAAGTTCGAGTTGATTCCGCACGCGGAGCCCAGTCGCGCGCCGCCCGCGTGATTTCGAAGCTCCGAATGGACCCAAAAGCGAGATGGGTGTGCGTGCGGCGACGAGAGTGCATAGGGTGACGGCCGACAGACCCGTCGCAGCGAGCAGATCGCACTGCGCCGCATTTGTGGGTGCCCGTGTGCAGGGGCGTGGACAGTTGGCTCACAGGCGAATCGCACATGCGGAACTCAGCGCTGTAGATCGACGCCGCAGCCTCAAGAGGACGAGCAGCGTGTGTGCTGCGCCGGTATCGTGCTGAATGTGCGGTTCGACCCGTGCGTCTCTTGCGGATCGCGGTACCAGTTGCTAGTGCCCATGAGCCGTACAACGGGCGGCGAATGCGTCACCGTGTCTGGATGTGCGGAGTAGAAAGAGGCGCGACCTGAAGGCGTCGCTGGCAGCAGGAATACAGTGTGGACTTTGACGAGCGCGAGACTGGTCTTGGGTGTGTTGAAGTCCAGCTACTCGGTCGCGTTGTGCACGGGGTATCTACGGCACGCGGAGTCGACGCAAACATGGGTTTGATAGTGCAGCGCAGGAAAACGACGCGCGGAAAGGAGGCGACGCGCATGTCCACTTTCACGCCCGTGGATCGAGAAGCGACGGGAGTGCGGCGCGTGCAATCGGTGACGTGGCGCACCGAGCAGGCAGCGCGGCGTCGTCGTGGCTCGCGCCTCTAGTTGGGCGTCGCGCGTCTCTTGTAGGAAAGTAGGGGCGAATACGCCGTCAGTCCTGGAGTCCAAAGATGTACGAATTGGCGGCGGCGGTGTGCTGCCATGGGCGTCAAAAGACTTGCAGAGACGCTGCCTTGAGCGCGCTGAGCACGATGGAAGGGACGAATCGGGCCAGGGATGGGCGCGCGGGTGGAGCTGGGTGGAATTTGAGAAGTACAGAGCGTGGGGTCGGAGTTGTGGTCCCCGTCGTGAGTCTCTTGCGCATGCTCTTGCGCCGTCCAAACGTTTGTGGGTGCGCTGCAGGCAGTTTCCCAGTCCGGTGGGACTCAATCGGCGTACTGGCAGTGGAACTGGCCGCGAGATAGACTCGCGGAAAAGGACGGGCAGAATCGGGTGTGTCGGGCCGGTGCGGACATGGTCGCATCAGATGACCAAATTCCCACGGTCCTGAGGTGCGCTTTTTCTGCACACCCTCATCTTGTTTGCTTTAAGTCCACCCAGCACACCTGGTTTCGACTTGATTAAGCTTGATTGCCCAGGCCCCTCGTGGTAAGATTCTATTCTTTCCATCTGCTCTCCCCGGATGACTCCGTACCTGAAGCCGAGTCAAGGCTCTTGCCCGGCGGGACCCCAAGGTCGCCGTTTTCCTCAGTGTCATACATGATACCTCCAACTCGGTTGCTTGCGTCCAATTCCTACTCGTATCCTCCCGCTGAGCTTTTTTTCTGGTATATTTGATCTCAGTCTTCGAAATCAGTCCGAAATGATCTTCAATTTTCTTTCAGCATGTTGTCGGTGATCACAAGTCAAGCTCAGTTGGGCGCACTTCAAGTCCAAGGCCGATATCTTAACTGTCTCAAATCCTTGTACTTTCGACTTGGTGGTTCGATGCATCGACACACCTTCCTAAGTAGTTTAAATTTGATCCACCTGGATCGCTGACTCGGGTATCTAGTAGTTGGTCTCGCTGTCCGCACTTCAAGACTGCAAGAGTTCAACAAAAATTCAAGCGTCAGCAATTCAATTCAAGGCTGTGCGAGCGTTTATTCAGGGTGGCCAGCGGAAGTGATCGGTCGGTTTTAGTTGTGGAAAGAAGCACGTCGCAATGATGTAGAAGGTGGAATCATTGCCGCCTCTAATAAACCTTTGTCAACCTTGCATCAACCGAGGAAGGAGCTTGTTTGATACTTGAGGCTACATGCGACCAATTATAACTGTGCGTTTCCAGAACCAAACTCTACCTAGCCCACTGGGAGATTCTAGCCCCGCAATGCAAGAGAATCTACCTTAACTTAAATATGGGTTTGCGATTTATTCTGAAAACTTGAAAGGCTAGCGAGTCCGATGCGCAACAGGTTCTCATTGATCCAAGGAATTTCGGTTCACAGACAGAGCATGCATGCCATTTAGGATTGGTGGATACAGCGTTGATGAATCTGTCCTCACGGCTCGGGCATAAATCGCGAATCAATTCAAGGCTTGGCATGCCTCCTTTGATCATCAATCAGATCAACAATATCGACTTCCCGAAGCAGCAGTGTTCATAATGGGCCTGCGAGAGTCGCGACATTCAACGAAATCGTGACAATGAGGCGTCTTAGGAAAGTCCGAGAAGTTTATAAGTGTCCGTAATACGTCGCCCGAAATCACTACCAATTTCCTGGCAGCACAACATGTGTGCATTCCACTTACTACCTAAAGAAAGTCTCAAGGCTTTAGCAGCAGCTAGCCGAAATCGATGAACCCTTCATGTCATTAGTATGTATAGCATCAACTTTACTTTCTCTTACGTACTTGACGGCAATTGCCCTTTAGCGGCGCGTAGCTCTTGAATTTTCTCTCCTTCCCGCTACTCTGATCGCTTTGAACACAAAGCGGCAATAAAATTACAGTACAACGGTGAACAGTATTTCTGGGTTAATTTTCATCTCTCATTAAATATATATCTCTGGTCAGGAACTCACGTCAGATCTAGGCGCCTGTCACTAATACGCAATTCATATCTGTGGTTGGATATTTCTTGATCGACTCGCTGTCATCTACCCCATCCGGAACTCTGCCAAATCCCTCTGTCTGAAACATTGTCCTAGTGGTCTCGTCAGTTCCACTGTAGCAGAAGTAAACCCAGTCAAAATGTAACCTATGAGCGTTCACTGGACTCTTGCGACACTTTCTCCTTCGACCCACTTGCTGGATGATTCGTCTGTGCTTCTGTCGAAGTTACAACCAACTTCCACGCAGGGCTTGAGTCTTCGGTTACGTTGTGCAATTTGGCATCCAAAGTAGGATATACCGGAAGTCGCCACTGGTTGAGGGTAACATCCCACCCGCGCGCTTTGACTTCATAGAGTGGCAGGTCTGCCAGTTGAGATCCAGGCGTAGATTTAGGTTTAAGCTTCCGCACAATCTGCTTCATCCAATTAGGTTTTTCTTTTTTCTCTTGCGCAACATCCGCGGCTCCGACGAGCAGAGATAAAGAGGCGTTGTAGATCGCTGGAGCTTTATCTAAGCTAGGCGAATCTGTAAAAGTTAATCAACTCGCGGGCCATTGAGGAGTATAAGCAGACATGCCGTTGCGGGTGTGTTGGATATCAACGGTCTGTTCCTCCACAATCGCGAGCTGATCCGGCGTTTGGATATCAGGAATGTAGGACTCAAATCTCCGTTATTCGTTGGGTCTCTTCGATATGAGGGAACTTCTTACACAGGTAAGAACTATAATCCCTCTCCCTTTGGATTTCAGAGCACTATCTGGGATCCATAGCATGGTTTGGTTCCGACTAATGAAAGAAATGTCCGGTAACGTGGTGTCGTTGGGCTACACCAATGTCAGGGTTTGCGTGACTTGAAGCTGGATAGTAAACTCACATCTGCGCGATTGACAACATTGATTCCCATTGAGAATTCTACTTCCATCGGATGGTGAACCCCCTTCTTCACGTTCATGATGTCTTCTGTTGTCTCGTATGCCACATTTACTGACGCGTAATGATTTCCATCTTTGTTCCAGAAGCCACCCACGTCGTAGTATACAGGACATTTAGGAGAGATCTACTCAAAGCGTGGGTACAGCTCTCGAATCCCGCTAATTTGCGAAAGAGCACACACTTTGTCATTGTAATTTTCCATTTGCTTGGTCTCGGCAGTGTTCCTCCCGTAGCTGAAGCCGCCAGTGGGACTCATTCCTGCAAGGATGTTGGCTGACCATGCGCGTTGTTTCGTCTCCATTTCAGTGACCTTTGTTATTTGGTTGGGTTGGCTGAAACCGCAATCAATCCTGGAGATGATATTGGATCAACACATGTGCAAACTCCAGGATGAAAATTTACGGTTTACACTCGGAAATGTACTGCCCATGCACCAAAAATCCGATACTGCTGTAGGAGCGATCGGGGAGGACCTCAAATCGGTTCGATACAACCATGAAACGGGTCCAAGACAATACTTGCGGTCGATAGCCATTTCTATACTGGTCTTCGTATTTGTGTTGAACTTTGAACTAATGGGCTCTTTCAGCTTGTTACGAGAACGAAGAGTCCCAAACCGCACCTGGATTTTGGAGCGAATGGCAACCTGATAGGCTACATCGATTCCGGTCGCAATCTCTAGAATCACGTCGGCATCATGAACCGGACTCAGCCAGGGAGTGTGATCCACAATCTTTCGCCCTCCGCCTCTGAGACGTGAAGCCTTACCGAAAGAGTGTCGGAGAGGATGACCCGGGTCATCTGTACCGTTGCTGTGTTCTGACTCGCCAGACTCGTCCGAAGTCGTGTCGTCGATATCTGGGAGACTTGAATCAGAACCGTCTTCCTCCGCATCACTGTGATATTCTTCCCCAGACGGCCCTCCAGTAGCCCCGTCACGACCGCCCATGCTCGCATCGTTTTCTGAGGCGACTCTCATGTCATCGAAGACATTTGCGTCGATCCATTTTGGAATAGGATCATCTGCAAGCGGGCGAATCATCACAGTGAACTGTGATAGAGCTGAAAGAAATTTAGCGGCGTCTAGGACCCAATCGTCATCGATCGGACCGAATACAGTCAACATTGGAACGGCTGGAGAGAGCATGGCTCCGAGTGGACCACCAAGACCGTAGGATCGCATCGAAGTGAGAAGATCGTGTGCATGGTTAGCTTCCACCCATGCCATCGCCTCGTCTGGGGAATGGATGGAAAACATGTTTCCTCCGCCATGATTGCTCAATGTCTCCCAGTCCTCACTTCGAAGAGTGGCCGATTCCTCTGAGTGTAGCTGTGGCCTAGTAATGCGATCAAATACGTGTACCCATAAATAAGGAGAGCAACACACATATCACCTGGGGTAAATATAACGAATGTTGAAATTGCAGGGCTACTCTCTTCGGGAAAATTTCCGTCTGAGTCGCTTGCGGGTTCGAACTCGACAGATGTGTCCGTTCTAGCAGATTCCACCTCGAAGGCTGGATAATAGTGATTACCCCGAAGCAATCTTTCGTCCATCCGTATCACGGAATCGTCGGCGGACACTGTCCACTCCCCGGAATGTAGATCAGAGCCACGAACATCCTGAGACGGCTGTTGACTCCGCGACACCATCTGGTCCCCGTTAAGAGCAGAGGTGTCATCTTCGCGCGCTCCATAATAACGCGAACTGGCTATTGACCGAATAGGTTCACTCTGCCATCAGTTTCAAGGTCTTCAACCAACATGGTACGCACCGCCCACCTTCGTCAGCGATAATGCTCTGCAGAGAACTCCTTTCGGAACGTGAACGAAGCAGTATTTATCTGCACTCACGGGAGCTCAATCAACATCCCGCTGCCATCACGTTTGAGTGACACTATCGTCGAGCCCTGAAATTACACTCCTGCAATGAGTGGAGCACAGGCAAGGAGGAACAGACGGCCCAGACGCACATCTGGAGTGCGATAAGCGCGCTGCACCGTGCCATAGACGGTATCCCCGGCCGCGTTCCAGTAGGAGACCCTGGTGCCGGGCTGTTTTGCACCTTGGGGGTAGTAGACAATTCGAATCAAAGATATATTCTTACCGGAAAATTATCCATGGTCCGATAGCAGGATGTGGGGTGGTGGTGGATGGCGTCGGGAAGTGGCCTTTGACTTGTTTGTGCGGCTTTACATATAGAAGGCATCCGTGGGTCCAAGTACCCTTCGCCTCCCCTACTCTGACAATTCACGTGATCCTATCAGTATTATCAGGTCGAGGGTTCGAGTCTGGGATGTCGAGTTTATTTATTACCGGGGATTCTCTGTTTCTGGGCGCGAAGAGTACCTACCATTCGCTGCCCCTCCCCTCCCTCGCTGCGCTCGGGGGGTCCCCCAAGCCAGGGCAGCTCAGGTAGGCACGCTAAAGACTCGTTCGCTAGTTTTTCTCTATATACTCACCCTAACTCTAACCAGTCTGAGGCGTGACAACAGTCGGAGACCCGGGACACAGGCCTCTCGTGTTTGCAGGCCAAATCGGGGGCGAAAAAGCATCACTTGATGGAATTCGAACTCAAGAGCTCAGGGATTGCATCAAGCCAATAGCAATGTCTACGTAACCACTACAGCAAAGCTCCGACGGTGATTACTTCAATGCACATGACTCCATCGCTCCTTGAGGCATTATTATCCGTTATTGTCAGAGCTGACACATCTTTTGATTTGATATGCCTTTTTTGGGCATGTCAGAGTGGGGGAGGCGTGGGTCAGCTCGTGGGTCCAGCAAACGTTTGGCAGGATCTTGAACACATGATGATTTGCCGGCCTGTTGATCGACTGTCATCAATATCAGGTCGTCCCGAAAACGACTGCCTTGAGTCTATTCTCGAGCTAGCTGATCAGAGGCTTCATCGTGGCCCGCGCCTCTAGTTGGGTGTCGCGCGTTTCTTGCAGATCGAGGTCCTAGTGGCTGGCAGCAAACCGCACACGCTCAACGAGGAGGTAATACGTCGCCAGTCCTGGGTGTGCGGCACCCGAGTTCGAGGGGCCATGAGCATGATGGAACGGGCTTGCGGCGGCTGGCCGCTGGCGGGAAAAATCGGGCGAGGAACGTAGTCTCCCCTAGATACTGGACGGACGCTGCAACAAGATATACCTCCTACCTCGTCTTGTTGAAACGAGGGAGGGGCGCCTGCCAGGTGCGTCTGAGAAGCAGAGCAGAGGATAGGGGCCGCGAGGCGTGGCCCCGGGCCGGCACGTCGCGTGGGGTCGGCGTTGTCCGCGTCGTGAGTCCCTTGCGCCGTTTAAACGTTTATGGGTGCGCGGCAGCCTGGCAGGCAGTATTCCAATCCGGTGGGAGCCAGTCGGCATACTGGCAGTTGCCAGTGGAAATAGTCTTCCGGAGGCAGACGAACGATCCTCCCTTGAACCTTCGTGCCTCAGGGTATTCCTGATCTGACGTCTGCTTTTTGATCAGGGGGCATTAACGATAGGTCATTTTCGAAGTCCGCTGGTTTCACGTGTTGATGATGCACAACCAAACATCTCCCGTGTCTGCTCTGTCGAGCTCGCGTCCCATACGTCTTACACGCGTTCTTCAGTGAAAATGAGGAGCCTAGTGACTGTGTGGACTATTTCACCCAAGAACGCCACTTTAAAGGTCTTCTCGTCTCCATCATTGATTATCTACTGTATTCTGCCTATTTCGGGGCGTGGCATGTTTGCAACTCTCGTATGCTGCAGCCAATATAGAATTTCAACTCTGAAAAGCGTCCAAATACTCATAGAAATCTGAATGCAGGCATTTCGGGCACTAGAACTTGATCAAAGTGTGCTTTTATGCTTCCAGCTGAAGAAAAACAGGCTTTGCTGGACTATGTGCCCCGAGATTCCATTGAAATCTGGCAAATATATCACCACAGGATGCAGTAGGGACAATCTGCATGGCCTGTATATCTTTGAAAGCGGGGAACGAGAGAATTTGGTGAAATACATCGAATTTAGAGTGTGGCAGCTGTGCTGGGTTAAGGCAGTATATTCTGCTACATGTTCAAACCTCTAGACCTCCAAAAGACCTCAACGACGAGTCCAGCGCAATTTGGAGAACATTTTCAGGTGGTTTCGACCTTATTGGAACCAAATACCACCCAGGATGTTCTCCCCAGTCCGGACGACGTATTTGCTTGTTGTGTCGGTTCTGTGGTCAAATACCGAGTCCTGTGCAGTCAAGTAGGAGCTATAGGTTTATTCCGGTGGAGTGGATAGCTCCTAAGTCGCACATCGATGAAAATTCTGACCACATCTACGCTGAATGACCGTGGTGGTTGTGAGACAGCTTTCTGAGCGAAGAATGTTCTCAGGGAGACTATTTTGAGGCAGTAAATCCTTTCTAGCATCCAGATACAAAGAAGACCGGCGCTAACTTGTCTCCAGGATGAAAATAACGGCGAAGATAGTCAAGGCAGTGGATGACATGTTTATCAAAGACCTGAAGAGCACCTGAGCTTCGATAGCTTAGATACTTGGCAGATATGTTCTATGTGTATGCCTCTACACCATATCAAAAGATCTCAGGATTTGAGGAAGAAATGAGAGAGAACGAGGGCGAAAGGTGTGAAAAAAACGACATTTTCGTCCCATCAAAGAGTTCGAACCCCGCTTGGGGACCATCAGAGCGGAGTCCGAAATACACCTATCGTTAAGGGTCACGCGTTAGAAAGCAGACGTCAGATAGGTATCCTGAGTTCGCGAAGGTTTGGGCCTAGCGACGTTTGCCTCAGGGAGACTAAGTGGAAGTGGCGGCGAGATTACTCGTATCTTTAAGCAAATGGCTAGGTTTCCAAGCAAGCCAAGAGGATTAATTTGCGGAAAAGGACGCACAGAATCGGATGAGACGGCCCAACGGAGATGGTCGGCATCAAATGCCGAGATTCCCATGATGATGAGGTGCGCTTTCTCTCTTCACACCCTACCTCGCTTGCTCGAGGAATTTACTCTTTTTCTGCCATCTGCTCTCCTCGGACGACTAAGTCAAAAGATTCTCGTGTCTTGACCGTTGAAAGCGCATCCCTCAAGATACTTACCTTGCAGTCGGTTTGCGCTGTGCACGTAGTGTGGCAACGTATGCAGGCTTTGGGTTAGCTTTAAGCAAACGGGCACCATGGCGTGGTCCGGCGCGCTATAACTTCAGAGGAATATAGTAGCACACCTCACGAGAGAAGTCTCACCCCACATTGACTGGTCGCATGATGGCCCTGACACCACCGGACGCAGATTGCCGCGGCGCGCATGCAGCCCGATAAGCAGACTAAATGGCTGCTGGCAGTCAGCGCTGCAAAACCAGAGGAGCTCTTGGTTCCTCGGCACTGTTCAACTCTTGGATTCGCACCTTTGAAACAATATTTTGCAGCAATCCACGCAAGCTGCCCGACGGGACTGTTGTAAAGCGCAAGGCCTATGTCACTTGTTCGAAAGAAAGGGAGCGGTTATTCAGGAAATCAGGAAATCACGAAAAAGAATGCGCCTTGAACGTCATTTCTGCACAATACGAGTTGCCTGTCGCCATCCAGTCCATTAAGTTCTGGTGTGCGATTGCATTGACTGGGGAAAGGGTGATTCGCGGCGAGTTCCTCATCGGTGGGCGGAAAGACGGGGATGAACACGAGCTGCGCAGCGCGCACGGTGGTGTTGAAGTCGGAGTACAGGTGGTACCCAATGTTTGCGCCCTAGAATGCACGATATGTATAATCACTCGACCGCATGATTCATGGGGTTCACTCACCCAGTCTGTACCATGCAGAGCGTACTTGGAGTACGCGAGCACCTCGATCATGAGCGTGTTGAACACCAGAGCATATATATTGTCATAGACCGTCCAGTTGGCGGGTGGCGGAGAGGAAAAGACAAAGCCAGGGAGGGAGGAGACGACCACATGGAATGACACATTTTTCCCCGTGGAGCTCGTGGAAGGCTGGGTCAAAGGTTTGATAACGGGCAAAAATTCGTGAAAGAGCCAGGATTTTCTTTTCGTCAGAACAACAACGAATCGGAAGAAAACCCCAGCTTACCCGGCCACCCATGAAGCATGATTACCGGAATGGCATCAGGGTCCTTGGATTTTTCATAAAATGAATCGTGACGCCCTCGACCACTGCCGTATAATGCGCGACACTGTACAAAATGCGGTGAACCATCACAGATGATGCGTCAAATCGGTCGGCTTACTCGTTTAATTTTTGTTGTTCGGAGCTCCAGTTGTAGCTGTGGAGCCACTCGTCCTTCAACTCGCAGACGGTCTCGAGCCCGACACCAAAAACATGTCCTGCATCCGGGTACAGTTCCTTCTCAGGCAAGTATGTGTTGCATACGAGAGTGTGGAGTCGCGGAATTTGGGCACCGAGGTCGATCTTGAATGAGCAAAGGTTAAATTCGCCAGTAGCATCAAGGGGAGTGGTGCAAAAGGCGGCTACTGGGTGTGATAGGGTAACGGGTCAAATCAGAAATAATGATCTATAGCTCTGCAACCACTTTGCGTAGACAGATTCTGAGTATACAGTTCTTTGCAGAAGTCCGCTGTCAGTAGGTCTATGTAGTCAGATATAATAACAGAAACGTCTCAACGACGCGGGGTATTATTCCTTGGAAAAAGTCCGAATTCTGGGGTAACGGGTCATCTTTCAGCATCTCGGCCAATCTCCCCTTCTGCCTCTCGCTTCGTCCTGCTCTCTACTATCGCCTTCCTGTGATCCTATTCCTCCCACTCAAGCTAGAGCAAAGCTGGATCTATCACTCCTATCAAGCCCTGGTTTGTTAGATTCGTCCCAAAACCCGAAGTTACCATTGTCGAGCCGTCAACTGTACCAGGACCTGTCGAAGCGGGCATCGTGATTGTGAGGGGACGAGGGCGTGGACGAGGGCGTTTCAACGCAGGAGGAGTGTCGGGGATGTAGGGAAGGGGTTGGAGGTTCTCATTTGGGGTGAGTTCTTCCTCAATTTCGCTGTGCTTTCTTTTTTTGACTGTATGCTTCGGTGCCGCTTCCTTCTCAAGCCTCCTCCTCTCCGTCTCTGCCTTCTTGCGGTTCCTCTCCTCCTCTGCTCTCGCCTTTTTCTCCTCGGCCAACCGCTTCTTCTCCAACTTTTCTGTGTCAGCAACAGCTCTTTTTTCCTGGACCAACCTTTGCTTCTCTGCTTTTTCCGCCTCGACAATCTCCTTTGCCCGCATCTTCTCCGTGTCTGCAATCGTCTTCAGCCGTGCCTTTTCAGCATCTGCGATGGCTTTCGTTTGGGCCTTCTCTGCATCAACTTCTCTCTTCTTCTGCTCGCGCTCCAGTGCACACGCTGCATCCACCACCTCCTTCTCGGAACGTTTCCTGGCTTCCACCACCTCTTTCCACGAATCTTTGTAGACCGCTCGTGCAGCCTTCACTCTCTTGTCTGCCTTGTACTCTGTGTGCACCAGAGCTATAGCTGTCTTCCAATCTGCAAGCGATAGCGCGTCCAACGTCTCACTGCCTGTCATATGACGAGCCCCAGAACCCCCAATGCGTTGTTTAGCCGGTTTGTTCTTCTTTTTAAACAGCTCCGCTCGTAACCGACCGTTCTTAGCATCCATCAGCTTCTTTGCCGCAAAATCCGACTCCATTTGTTCACGGCACTCTCCAGCATACGCAGCAAGAGCGTGGTTATTTTCTAGGAGGGACTCGCGAGATGCACTGGAGGGGAGCTTTGCCGGAAGGTTAAGCAGTCCGTAACTGTCAACCGTAAGTCTGGATGATGATGCGACGGCATTGGTGGGGCTGTTCGGAGCGTGGGCAATTGGGATTAAGAGCGCAGGAAGGCGAGCAGGAAGCGGTTGGGAAGGCAGTGTGGATGTATTCTTTGCCGGCTCGTAGGCCGACTCCTCGATCACGTTCCTGTCGAAGGGGTAGATCCCTGTCCTTCGAAAGGCGGCCGAGATGGTTGTCGGCTTGAAGGCTGTGGTCCGGGCAGTGTGGTAGTGTTCAAGAAGATTGTATTTTGTAATCCTGGTGAATTTACGCGATGATTTCATTACTTCCGACTTCCAAGCAGAAGCCAATGGTCCGAAAACTGCAACGTCACAGGGTTGACAGTGATGGGTAGTGTGTGGAACAAGGCAGAGGATGATAATCTTGTGCAGGTCAGCGAATCGGCAGAAGCTAAAGGTGCAGTGGGAGTTGTGTCCATCCAAGATCAATAGACGGTAGCCTCCGCTGATATTTCTGGCTGCTGTTTCCGGCTCGAAATCTTTCTTTAGCCACAGTGTTCCCAATTCGTTATCTGTCCAGCCCTTTGGGGAGAAGGATATGCTTAGAAATTTTCAGTAAGCATTGAGGAGCATCAATAGAACACATACCTAGCATTACACGGATTATTACGGCCCCATTCCAAGTCGCGTGTCTTTCCTTTATAAATCACCGATGGAAACAAGTAGGTTCCATTGCCGGACACAGTCTCAATAACCGTTACAAGCTCCCGGCTCCCATCCTCGACATGATACACGGACTTTTGGTCACGGTCAACGAGGACCATTTCACGCTTCCCGACACCGAGCTGAATCCCCTTTTCATCCATGTTATATATATTCTCCGGTGGAATATTGTATTCCTTCAGTAAGGATTCCAAGATGTCAAAGTACTCGGAAACAAGAGCTTTATTGAGACAACGAGCACGGCAGCTCTCGAGGCCAGTTGTCCATCGTTTCTTGAGATCAGGGTGCCGTTCTCGAAAGCGGCGTGCCAACGCCGTAGAAACTTCTTCGCCGAGAATGAAAGAAGCATGTTCGGCGATGGTAGCAAAATTCAAGGGCACGCCCCGGAGCCCCATGACCTGAATCCATTCCTTCAGAATCACCTCTTGTGCGCGTGGCACCTTCTGCTGATTCTCGTGGCTCTCCTTACGCGTTCCCCAGCCATTATATCTTGCTGTCAGAGTAGTATGAGAGCAGTCAAACTGCTTAGCTGCAGATCGAAGAGACAGACGAGGCCGTCCAGTAGGGTTGATTTGATTTGATTTGATTTGAAGTTCTAACTATGCCGTACCTGGCCATACTGGCTACGCGGCAGTACGCTAAGTAATCTAAGACTACTAGACTTGAGGGGATGTATGTGGCGTAGTGTACTTATAGTGGTTGTAGGTAATGATATGAAAAGGAGATACTAAAAGTCTAGGGCATACGGGGAAATTGAGTGTATGAAGTCCGCGTAAGAGGTGTAGTTGAAGAGGAGGAAAATGAGTGCGGAGAGTGTACGTTCCGTGATTTATGAGGTTCTGAGGTGTATTATATGTAATTTAACGTAGTGTAAATTGGAGGTGAGGGAAAAGGGAAAAGAAAATATATATATATATATTAGGATAACTCAGCTGAAACGACCCGTCTGGATAACGAACTTCGCGACAGTCTTGAGGAGTTTAGGGTGGCTGATGAGAGACCGAACATCAACAGCTCCGAGGATACCGGCGCTATATGAAGCTAGTTGAAGTGGGGGACAGAGGTGCTCCCAGGCAGGGCAGTGCAGTAGGAAGTGAGTGCGTGTTTCCCTAGAAGCACCACATGAGTCACAGGCTGGGGAGGGTATGAGTCGGCATCGAAAACGTGCGGCATTCAGGGAGGAGAAGTCGGTGCGGAGCTGTGCAAGGATGGATGTGACCGAGCGAGGCAAGGAGGAGACGTAAGGTGAGCGTAGGATAACCGAGGGTGGAGAACTGTCAATTTGGCGGAGGCCATTGCCTGTTTTTGCCACCTTCCACTGAGCCCCCCAGCGATCCAGCATATCAACGTTGATTTGGCGCTTGCAAGTGGTGAGAGAGACCGGGACAGATGGGGATGGGGGCAGCAATGTGGCTGCTTTGGCGGCCGTATCAGCGAGTTCGTTACCGTGAGGCCTGAGGCTATGACGGCCAGCAGAGCTTCGCGTAAACCTTTCTCATCTGCTGCTGCTTGGGCTGAATTTTTCTTCTTCAGTGCAGTGCTCTTGTGTTTCTTGGGGCTGCGAGCCATAGTGGAGAAAAAAGAGGGACCCAAACAAACGGACATGACATCCCGGTGCACAGGAATAGATTTACGCGTATATCTGGTCGATTTTGGCCAGACGCGGCCAATCCGTGACGTGTGTGGTCTTGTTTGGCTCAAACCCCTAACTCATCAAAATTATCACCGAAGCGTGTTTATTCAATGGATAGGACGTTATCAGTCCCGAAACTCTAGAATACGACTTGTATGAACCAATGACTACCTCTGAGGCGCGATTCCTTCCACGGGCTGAAGCAGATGGGTACAGTGGGCTGGAGAATACAGTTTTCCGTCACGAAGAAACTCCCTCTCCCAATCCCTGCCGGTTAGTCCCACCTCCACGCTAGCCTTAAGCCAGCGCTCAATGGCGAGCTTGTTGTCCAGCTTGAAGATAACAGTATACTCGGGAGGATCATTGATGCTGGCATAGTTGACGCAGTCGACAAGATCAGGCAAGCTATCATGCTCGGACAGGGCCTTCGAGTGCAGCGCCGTCGAGTCGTCAGGAGCATCTGCCTTGGCCTTGGTCTCGTTTGCATGGGCAGCATGCGCAAAAGCCTCTCTGAAAGTCCTCGTGAGCTGATGTTTGCCAAGAAATGATAGCACACACACCTAAGGGCGTTCAAAGCCTCCTCCCACTGCTTTGTCTCGTCGTTCTGGATTGATTCTGAGTGCGAATGGATAGGTCAGACCAGGCAGAACACATTTCCTGGAGTCGCACCAGTATGCGACATGAAGGTCGAGTTTACGATGGGGGAAAGTAAGAAATAGCGTCAATTTTTGTGGGAGGTATTTATAATGGAAAACCTGCCATAAAGCTCCAGGGAAAAAAAGTTTATAAGTCAGGGTGATATTGCGGAAGCCTTCACCACGAGAATATGTCTCTCCATCGAGGAGGGAATAAGGTATTCTGCCCTGTATCAAAAGATACAACAAAAACAGGCTTTCGGGTAACACCAGGCCCAACAACAGTTCCTAGGAGTTTAATTTTACATTGAGTGGGCTGAGGACGTCTGAAACTCTCCAAGGAGTGCACAAACCAATTTCTGTGTTGCTAGGTGGATGGATGCCAAGGTTCTGGGCGAAAATCGGATTTCATTTTCCCAAAAAGGCAGTTTTCTGAGAGTTGTCAATTCAAAGCTGCAATAAAACATCCACCACTCGGCCAAATATAAAGAATCGTTCCGCTTCCGTGTAATACATGTGCCCGAACATTTTGTAGGTCTCAGAATTGCCATAAGTACAGCGGAACATTGTGCACAAGTGGTTTGACCCGTTACCCCGACTGACCCGTTAGCCTGTCACGCCCAGTACGAAGAGAGTAAGAAATTTGAAGTGATGGTTTAACACGACCATTGTCGAAACTGGATAGAGAGCTCGCTGGGACGTGGCGCTTTTATAGTTCAGAGTTCACGGGAATGTTGCATTGGTTCATCCGTGGTTGAATCTACGTCAGCAGTCTCACTGGGGGCAAAATCCAGGGCACCTGGACTCCAGGTGCCTCTGACATGAGAATACCCTTATTTCCTTTGTGCACAAACACCCATTGTGATCCTCAATCCACATGTGTCGGAGGCACCTGGCACCCAGGTGCCCTGGATTTTGCCCCCAAGTGTCTGCTTGGCGCAAAGGTCGATGATGAACAAGGATCAGCCGCCAAGCAAACTTCCAGAGACCCGAGTATCCGTCCACGGATTCGGATGCAAAAGCTTTGCCGTGTATCCGAGTTGGGGATCTGGCAAGCGGCAAGAAGCTAATTGCCGGTATCAATGCCGCCCGCAGAATTCGTGATAAGGAAATGCCGAATTCCCACGGTTCAAGCTCACTCAGGAAACGGTTAACTTAGTGCTCACACCCCGCAATGGCGCTCAGCAACTCTCTACGTCTCTGACACACAGATGAACGCTTTTCGGAGTCCCCTTATGTTACATATTTATGAGTACTCAGACATAGAAGATTTAGTCGGATTGTATCGTAATAAATCAAGTGTCCTCGCACATCATATGATCTCCTTTATCACCTGCGCGTACGCATATCGCAATACAAATGCAGTATTATTCACGAGGGAAACACTAGGTATGGGCAGGATGTGGTATATTAGGTAGGAGAATCAAATGATCAAATGAGGCGCGTCGGACGATCTAGCACCCGCCGTTGAGCTTGTTTTTGGGGTATGCCTGGTAATATCCGAAGAGGGAAGCGTCCGTATACGCGTCTATGTGCCTGTGCACGGTCAAACAATCATTACGCTGATGTTAAAGGATGTACACTACTTACGCATCGATATACGCGGCCGTCGGACGCTCTGGAGGGTCGCAGCCGATGTTGATCTTGTCCGGATGCTGGTACACGCGCACCCAGTCGATGCGCATCGTTGCAGGGAAGGTGAGATGCTCCAAATCGACGACCCCGAATGACTGAGATATACCCAGATTCGCGAGGATGTACTGGGGGCGGGTGTTCAGCACGGGAAGGGATATACGCGTGGAAAGGAAGAGACCATTGGTTCCTCTGGTATGGGACGTGCAGAGATACCGGTGGCGGGGTCGGCACCGATCCCGGCAGCGTTCAGCGTCCAGGTTGTTTTGTTGTCCGAGATCCAGGTAATGTACTGCGCCAGAATCGAAATCAGCTACACCCCCAGGCCAAAAAGATGTGAAAAGCAAATGTACCGCGTTGTCGTAGCCCGGCACATACTCGAAGCCCTGCACGGCATAGCAGCCAGTGGCAAGTTGATAGCAGTCTTGGTCTTAAATGGGTTGAGTTCATGCTGGGAATGCGGAGGAAGTCACGCACTTGTAGTAGAGACGACCGACGCCGCTTGTTGGTACACCGAGCCGGAGTACGTGTTCTGATGCGACAGGGTGAGGTTCGCGATGTACATGTTGTCAGACGAGTTATCCCAGCGGTAAAAGGCGTTGAAGGGCTAAAATCCGTGGGGATAAGCATGCAACCCACCGATGATAAGGAAGAGATTAGGTACTGCTACTTGCAGCGATTGCGCCACCTGTCCAACATGTGCACCGTCAGGTCCACCAATCTGCACGACCAGTAAATCAGTCGCCCAAACCCCAGGTGAAGGGAAAGGACCTGCGCTTCGAATAGATCGATCTCAGGAGCAGCCCGCCCGACGTAGCTGTTGTCCGAGTGCATGGGGCCAGGATGCGACTCGCCAGGACATGTGCAGCGCGAGAGGCGCTGCCCGGGGAGATTCGATATCTGCCCACCCCCGTTGCCGCTGTGGAGCGCTGCCGGCGGGCCGTTGTTGAGCGTCTGGTTCGCAAGGGTACCGACGTCGCACGCGTCATAGCCGTATGGCCACATGCCTTCGACACTGGCGCCATAGCCTGCGCGTCCGAGGTTGCCCCTACGGAGATGTGTCAGCTTCATGTTCAACATAACATGTACGTGGTACATACATCGTCCACACCGCCGGCCATAGCCCCAAAACATTGGTTGACCCAGGCATCATCACACTCGTAACGATCAGCCCGCCCGTGAAGCAGAACTTGTTCCAGGTGGTAATCATGCCGCCCATGTAGGACATGTTGTGGTTCTGAGATGGGTCAAGCACGCGCGTGAGGTTGATCTCGAGTGCCCCGCCATGTGTCGTGATCGCGGCGGGATCGTACCTGCGTCGGGGAGTCAGAGGATGAACAAAAGGGTGAAGAGATAGAGAAAAGAGGCGCACCATTCAAGATTCTGGGTTTGCCAGTAGTGAAGGTCAACTGAGAAACGGAAAATCTCAGAACACAATCATGGTGGGATTCATGCGGATTCGTACCTGCCTCCCTATTTTTGGAGGAAAGTGCAAAAGTGGGCGTCGATGAAAGGAAGTGAACAGAAAAGAGGTCAATATAAGAGAGAAAGGCAAGTTAGCACGTGGATTCGCACCAGTATGGGTCGTCTCCATGGTAGAAGGTTCTTCCGTCCTTCTCAAACTCGTCGCTGAAAACGAGCTGCAGCGTAGACGACGGGTCATGGTAGCTTTGGATGTTGTACACGTCCTGCACGAGCTCAGTTGTCAGCTTTGCGAGCACTCAAATGGAAGAAAAATTTGCATTGTTGTCAAGCGGAAACTGGAGCGGCTCAATTTAACAAGAAGAAGACAGACGCACCTTGGGCGTATCAACATCAATGAAACTCAAGTTCTCCGTCGCGTTCTGAGGCGCGGCTGGGGATGTGGATGTCGCGTTGACAGGCAGATTGTTTACTCTGATTGGATTTGTAAACACATCTGAGAAACTGATGCTGGGAAGGGAAAGACAGAGATCAGTGGCCGGGGAAGAAGCAGGGAAGGCAGAAAAAAGGTAAGGAAAAGATGCGATGGGTAGTATGGAGGACAGAGAAGAAAGCGATGGAAGGCACGTAACTCTTGCGTAACTCACTATAGCCCGAAAGTGCACAGACATAATAATATTAGCAGCCCCACATTCTGGATCCAGCAGTTTGTCCCGAGGTTATGTGCATGTGTCTCGCGCCGTGGTTCGGATATGTCAGAGTGTGAGCCGAAGGATTGACCTTTTGAATTGGACATGCAGTCTGCCAAAAGAGGAGAGGTGAGGACGATGTGATGCTTTTTGTAGGTTCCCTTGAGGTTCCCATATGTATATCCGCGGACGCCAATCGTTCCATGACCATCACTGGATTTCTCAGCTCGGCACTGCGGCAGAAACGCTGAAACCAACACTGCAAACACATGCCTCTTAGCGCCAGAAACGCAGAACCTTGAAGTTGAAACACATGTCGCCCTTGCTTCGAAAAAAATTCAAGTCGACTCTATATATGTAGGACCCGAATGAACTTAAGGACTGAAAACTGTCAGTGTACATACAAATCTCACCGAAAATGTTCCATGTTGAACGTTAAATCTGGTGTTTGCCAAGTTTGGCGCCGCCGCAGCTTATGGATCCAATACGCACAGATCTGCACGGATGGACGGATGGACGGAAACACGGTGATCGAAGTAACATTTGCGGAGGTCTGGCGAGGTTGAAAGTTTCGTAAAAACAATTCTTGTTGCGAGGTGGATCAAAGGTGGATCAAAGGTGGATCGTGAGCGGCGTTTACAAACCACGAGTGATGGAGAGTGATGGCCGATCGCGCGAGCGGCACCGTGAGAAATCGCAGGAAAACAATTTGAACGATACTATACAGAGCGGCATGCACAACCGAAACGGTGCTCGTGTGCTCCAAGGGAAGCCTGTTTTCATCCTCTCCCCGGCTTCCCCCGTCGACGATGGCCCAAGATGCTGGCATTCCCCGTCCCTCGTCGGTCGCATCTTCTCCCCTCAAGCGTCCTCCTCTGCGCCCCAGGTTGCGGCCGGATTCCCGCTATGCGTCGCGGGAGAGCAGCTACGGACCCAGCTCTCGGCTCCCTTCCGAGTACTCGTACCGCTTCTCCCGCGAATCCCAGGTGCTCTCCGAGTCGCCCATACGCGGCAGCATGATCCTCTACCGCCTCGCAGACGACGAGGCAGAGCGGCGCTCGAGCGCCGTCCTGAGTCCCCCACGGACACTCGCCGCCGGCAACCGTGACAAAGTCGCCTCGTTTTCGTTCATCGCGACACTGCCCGACTCCAAGTACCCGTCCGATCTCCCGTCAAACCGCGGTCTCGTGCCGTATGCGTACGACCCCGCGCCGAAGGAGCTAGACGAGCCGGACGACGAGGACTTCCTGCATGACCCATCATACAAGGGCTACACCCAGCATCGCGCCTCGTTTCCGTGGCGCGGCATCGCGAACATCGGGCTGCTCCTCATCTTGATTTTCGCCCTCCTCGTGCTGTTCTTGGGGTCTTCCGTCATCTTGGTGATCAGGGAAGCCGCGTACATCGACGGTAACATGCGTGTCAATGCGACGGGCCAAGTGCCAGTTCCTGTGATTCCGAACACTCCGGCGCTCGTGGACGAGGCTACGCCCCAGGATGCGCGCACGCGCAAAGGGTTCGATGGGGAGTCATATTCGCTCGTTTTCTCGGATGAATTTGAACTGGATGGCCGGACTTTTTACCCAGGAGACGATCCGTTTTGGTGCGTTGTAGTGTTTGGTTCAACTTCGCCTTTGGATTATTATTCAAATTTGCACAGGGAGGCCGCTGACCTGTGGTGGTCTGGCACAGCGGTATTCTCTTCTTTTGCAGTCAGCTCATGAACGCCGCGCTGAGCCTTTTTTAGGATCTAGAATGGTATGACCCGTCGCAGATTGTTACCCGGGACGGCACTCTCGTCATCACTATGGACTCGATGGTGACGACGAAGCCCAGGCAGACACCTGGTACGTCCATTTCAATTATTCTCAATGCTGTTAAATTTTTTTTTTTTTTGCAATTTAGGATCAACCGCACCCTTCACCGCTGACCAAAACCACCAGCTTACCTATCGCAGTGGCATGCTCCAGTCATGGAACAAGTTCTGCTTCACACGCGGGTACGTCGAGGTTGCTGTAGTGCTCCCCGGCCCGGATGAGAATACGCAGGGGTACTGGCCTGCCGTGTGGACCATGGGCAACCTCGCTAGGCCCGGGTATGCGGCGACAGCGAATGGCGCATGGCCGTACACGTACAGCTCGTGCGATGTGGGGACGTTTCCGAATCAGACAAACGCGGACAAGCTGGGGCCCGCCGCGGCGCTCCATACGGATAAGGGGCAGGACGAGTATAACTTCGAGCTGAGTTGGTTGCCGGGACAGAAGTTGTCGTCCGTGCTGCGTCCTTCATCTACTTGAACTTCGCTCACAGCCACACTTGTACCTATGTAGCGCGTGCTCGTGCCCTGGCTCTGACCACCCCGGGCCTGACGTGAGCGTCGGGCGGGGCGCGCCCGAGATTGATGTACTCGAGGCAGCGAAGGACAAAGCCGCACCTAGGGGCCAAGTCGTCTCCCAATCCGCCCAATTTGCTCCCTTCACGCACAACTACAACTATGTCAACACAACCGCCGACGACTACAGCATCCTCAACCCCGCCGCCGCGCGCCCGAACTCATGGAAGGGGAGTGCCATCCAACAGACCGTGAGCTCTCTCGTAAAGCTGCCGCCGACGGGGTTCCAGGGGTCGGGGAAGGATTTTGTGACGTACGGGTTTGAGTACTGGAGCGATCCGAAAAAAGCGGATAGTGGGTTTATTACCTGGCAGGTGAATGGGACGGCGTCGTCGAGGATGGGCGCGGGCGCGGTGGGGCCGGACCAGGGTCCGAATGGGAGCGGGGTGGGGCAGAGGTTAATTCCGGTGGAGCCGATGTCGATTGTGTTGAATTTGGGATTGTCGGGTGCGTTGCATTTCTCTGTTTACTATTTTCGTTCTCATATCGCTGGCGCGCACAGGCAGTTGGCAAAGGATTCTGACGGAGACGATGGTGTTCCCTGCAGAGATGCTCATCGACTACGTGCGCGTGTATCAGCGCGACGGGGAGGAGAACGTCGGGTGTGACCCGCCGGATTACCCCACGATGGACTACATCAACCAGCACTATTCAGCGTATTCTGGTGCGTGTCTTCTGCTCGTTCGTCCCCCGTTTTGGAGTTGCTGATTTCGTCGCAACCCAGACCCGAACGTCACGCAGTGGGGGTGGGAACTGCCTAAAAACTCGTTGGTAAGATGCTCCTTCCCTTTCACTCTCGGAGTTTTATTTCTCGTTGTTGTGCTCACGTTCGCTGACGATTTATTCAACTCTAGTACAGCGGCGGGTGCTAACACTAATTAGATGACCATAGACTTAAATCTTAGCTGCTTGTAATGTCCTATTCGGAATAGGAACAGGAGGACGCGGAATCGACCAAAAGGTCTGAATAGAGAAACCCGGGGTATGTTCAAGAGTTGAACCGTGGGAAAAGATAATCGGACTCAGCACCTGATTTGCGACCGAGTGTTCATAAGCGGTAATACAATCAGAAAGAGCTTGTATCCGTCACATACTTAAGTTACAAGAGGGGACATTGAGGCTGAATTATAAGCACTGAATGTAAATGATTCCCAATACTGAATAGTATTCTAAGTTCTTGATCGTAGCTGAGCTTTGAGTAGAATGAAAACCAGAATATGTATGCAAGCGCGCTAAACACTGCACCAAAAGGCCATGTCCAACTTGCATGTATCCCACCAATTGTGCGGCATGCGTCCGAGTCGGACGACATGAAGACCACCGGATTGTCGGCAATGCATTCCAATACGCTACAGACGTTTTCACATGTTCGCCTTGGTCTCCCAAGGGAGGTATATGATCTTCTCCGCGCTAACCTTGGCGGACCTCATATACTCAAACCCTTCTGCTACTTTCTCCAATCCACCCATCACCTTGAGTCTCTGTGGCTGAAGTTTCTTCTCCGTGATCAGCCGCTCCAGAAGGTCGTAGGAGTGGACCGAAAAGTCGTAATCCCGTTGGATGGCTGGAACGTGCATATGGAGAATGTTAAACTCTTTCCCGAAAAGCGTGAGGGCCATGAGGATGTGCAACTCGACGCCTTCAGAGTTGGCTCCCTTTTTATCCCCTGTCTCGGGAACAATGACCACGACTTGCTTCTTATGCTCGGCTGGAATCTCAGAGCCAAATGCACCGATGACTACCTGGGTGCTTCCCTTCTCGGAGATGCAATCGTATCCGAGGTAGAGTTGATTTCTGGTCAATCTCTTGATTCCTGCGGGCGTGTTGGGGTCAGCATACGGGAGAACGTAGTCGGCCCCCAGTCGCTTGAGATACGCGCGATTCTTGGCAGATGCAGTCGAGAATACGGTGATACCGGAGAGCTTCGCCAACTGGATGACCATAGTGCCGACAGAGCCTGGCACCAAATTCGTTACCTTGCGCACAAATACGTGACGAGGCAGACTCACTAGCACCTGCCCAGACGAGCATGGGATCCCTTATAAACAGGAGTCGTATACGGCTCGGGTAGCTTCATAGCCAGGTATAGACCCTGAGCCGCGGTTTGATATGCCATACTGTAGCTGGCTGCCTCTTCGAAAGATACACCGCCTGGGATATGCCAGAAATTCTTGTCGTCGACGAGGACATACTGAGCATAGCTGCCATGCC
The DNA here is from genome assembly GCA_029281795.1 of Mycena crocata. Taxonomy (NCBI): domain Eukaryota; kingdom Fungi; phylum Basidiomycota; class Agaricomycetes; order Agaricales; family Mycenaceae; genus Mycena; species Mycena crocata. The sequence goes on along the minus strand of JARJCP010000039.1, from coordinate 48,850 downwards.
CAGCTCGCAAAGAGCTGCCGTGGCTCCACCCAGCGATCTTTAAAGAGCGGTCAGCCAGAATAAATGAACAGGCGACGCGGCTCACTCTGTCGCCTTTCTTGACCTTCGCAATTTCGTCCCCAATCTCCTCAACAATACCAGCATAATCAAATTTGAATACAAATCCGACCTTCGAAAGACCGTACCCAAAGGATTTCACTGTATGTGCACAAAACTCAGACAACACTCGAGATCCATGATAAATTGAACGCACCATCCCCAGGGTTTTGAGCAGCGGCATAATTCTTCACCAATATCTCGTTAGACTTGTATGTAGAATTCGCGATTGACTGGATGGAAAAAGATTTCTCTGGTCCGACGACGACTGCGAGGTGCGACATGATGGTGCAGACCTCGATTCCGCCAAAGGCCTTATAACAATTCGCACTTCCGTTGGTCGGGGAATGATTCCGATTCATCGGCGAATCATTCCCTGGGTCGGACTCAAGAAGTTGATATCAATGACAAAGACACAAGCCAGTGGGCCAGAGCCTGAGCTCGGCACAACACTAGAAGTCATTCTGTTCCGCGAATGATTCCCGTTCTTCGGCAAACGATTCCATTCTTCGGCTAAGACTAGTCTGTATAAAAAGGAGTTTTCAAGGCAATGAAACTTATCCTGACAATCGCCTTTGTGCATTTCCAATCTCACCGAGTTCATCACAATGTCTGCTGGCCTGCTGCATTTCCTGAGAAGGTCAAAGGGAATACTATCCTGGATAACCCAGGCTAGCAATGAGGGTGTTTGAATTATTAGATCGAAATAGGAAACGCTGGAAAGTTTGAGGATATGGACGAGTAGATTTACAAAAGAAAAATGCCCGCCTGCGGTGGAGTGCCTAGAACATATCAACTTCACACTACATCAGAATTGTCACCAACCCCGTACTCACCGATAATCACCGCATGCAGCCTATATGCTCAACTCCGCCGGCATCGCTCCTCCATTGAATCCGAGCCCGCCGAGCAGGTTGTCGATCGCGCGGGCGGCCATGTCCTCGCGTGTCTGGAACGTCGCACTGCCGATGTGCGGGACGATGATACACCTGAGGTGCCGTCAGTTGATTAACGAGCCGCATTCAAAGTAGTTGGGAACTAAGAGGAGTGGACTGGGGCACCGTAGCCACTCAAGCGTGCCGCATAAGGAAATGGGCAGATAACAAGGGAGACAAGTAAGCCAGAAGCACGCACTTCGGTTCCTTCACCAACGGGTGCTCTCCGTCGATCCGCGGCTCGCCCTCCACGACGTCCAGCCCTGCGCCCCAGATCCACTTCTCCTTGAGCGCAGTTGCGAGTGCTTCAGAGTCCACGACAGTCCCGCGGCTGCACGAAAAGAGAGAGAGAGAATTGGTTAGCTTCCAAGTCGATGCATATTCCTTTGAAGGCTCGTCTGAATGGCCTCTGAATGGCCATTCCCCAGAACGGGAGCGAATAACGGAAGGTTCCTCCTACAGGATATCCACATAGAGTAAAATCTCTCCCGCACGGATACTAACATGATATCATTTGAAGAACACAACCACGCACCTCGTATTCACCAACACGCTCATCGGCTTCATCTTTCGTAAAAAGGCCGCGTCCACCAGATGATACGTGTCCGCCCCGCCGGGCGTTAGCACGAACAGCACATCGCTCTCCCGCGCAAGGCGGTCGAGGTTTACCCGCTCGAGTGCCATTAACTTGTGCCTTGTGCGCAGGGACGCGTCGCGCTGATTCACTGCTTCGATAGCGGCGAGGCGCGCCTTCGAGGCGGGGGCAGTGGCGTTCTCCCCGCCCGCGTTGGGATCAGAGTTCGCGCTCCCCGCATAAACGCACCGCGTAATCCCAAACGGCACGAGCCTCGCGAGCGTCGCCTGCGCGATACGTCCGAAGCCGAGGAAGCCGACTGTGCGGCTCGGCGCGGAAGGCGTCGCGCTCAGCTGGGGGCCGCAGAACGCGAATGGGGACCAACTGTATTTGGGCCACTGAAAACGGTCAAAGGAGCTTTGAGTCAGGCTCACGGTTGAAACATGATAATGTGACAATAAAATGATAAACAATGAAGCGAAGTAATGAAATGTGGAATGGAAGATAATATAAATAATGAAATGACTCGCCTCGCCGGTCTTGACGAGGTCGTAGGAAACGCCGTCGTTGCGGCCCGCCATGAGGGCGAGCATGACCGAGAGGTCCGCGACTGTTGGATAAATTCAGAACTCGTTGAGGTTTTGTGCAAAAGATGCTAAACTACGTACCTGCTTCAGTAAGCACATCGGGGGTGTACCCTACCCGGATCTTCCGCTCGGCCATGAGCGGTAGATCGATATGCTCTTTTGTCCAAACGTAAATGGTGCACCTGTATGAGATGCAATGTACGCACCATATCCAACCGACATGGTCGAGATGACCCGCAGATTCGGGCCCGCTATTATTCAAGCTGTTAGCTACGTTTCTCGAACTCGAATTCTGCAAACCTGTGTCCACAAACTCAGCATTCACCTTCAAAAGGCGTTAACAACCTCTAATTTGCGTCAAGTGAACCCACCGCCTCCGAGAGAAGCACCAGCACCCCGGCAGCGCCAGGTATGTTCTCGAGCAGCCAGGTGCGTGTGCACGAGCGGTCTTCCGGCCAGAGCACAATCTGCTACACGTGAGCCTTGTAAAGCGACAAGACATAGCCATCCTACCTCGATATCTGTCCGTTCCAGCAATTCGGGCATCGCAGGGCCCAGATTCCTGCATACCACGACTTTGGGACGCGCATCAGAGCTGAGGTGGGAAACAACGGAAGTCAGGCGCGCGGTGGATCGCTTGAAGAGAGACGGTCTTGACCCAGAAGACATTTGGGGCACGTAGAGTTCGGGGAAGACGTGGCAGAGAAGAAAGATGAATCGAGGTGAGAATGGCTGACAAGAGAGCCGTAATCACGGCAGATCCCGGACCGGACCTGCCGAGGCGGCGCACCGCTTCCGGATTCCGGTTTGGGAAGTTTGGTTCGATTTTTTACTTTATCGCGTCAAACAATTTCCACTCTTTCATCTTTCCTTCAAAAGTTGTAGCACTCAGTTCTTTTGTCACGCACTGCTAAGCATTGGCCGCGCCGAATTGTTTGCTAGTTGCCTCTGAATGGATGTTCGAATACGTTCTGAAGCGTACTGGGCGTCTGGCGCATTTGGATTCCCGAAAAGCGACTCGAAAATTCCCCCCAGGTCCCATGACCTGGCTCCCAACACAGCACATAGAGCCGCATTACCCAGCAGCCCTTAAAACCTGTTCGAGATTGCTACGAAGACACAGTTATTTGAATGGAATTCAACTTATTCTCCAACGACCACCAAATCTAGGATACACATCTCTAGCTCCTCCCTCCACCTAGTAGATTCTCTGACTCCTCCTCCTAAACGATGGGTTGTGACAGGGATTTGGTATTCAGCAGAACTCTCGAAGATACCAGCGAGTACAACCTGGCAAATATCGCGTCAGATTTACAATCGGAGTCGAATTGAACCAATGAACGTACACCAGACACGGTCTGTTCAATTTTCTGTCATCAGTAATGCACCGGAAGAAAAATACAGAAAAATAGACATACATTATAAGCACCTGCGTGAGTGTAGCTCTTCCCGTAGCCCACACGAGCATCTGCACGCCGTCGACGCCTGAAAAATCGGTATCAACATGAGCCGAAAAGCCAAGGAAGGTTAGACTGGCAAGGACGTACCAAACACAACAATGAACCAGATAATCCCGTCCCGCAGGAACAGCGTCACAATCGGCATCTCCACATTCTTGTTCCTGCGGAGTGTTTTGATGCACTTGTATACGGTCAAGATGAACATGGCGAAAGTCTAGACAATGATGGGGCAGAATCAGGTATATACTATTTTCCGATGTATGGAAATCGAAGGATGATGCAAGAGGCTTACGACGAGCAGCGGTGGCAGAGCGTAGAATGCAAAATATGGACCGCGCATGGCGGGCACTTTTCGCGATGGATGGAACGTCAAATCAAATCAAATGGCAGCGGGAGAGGATAGGAGGACGGCTGACCGGTAAAGTAACAACCTGGGAGGACGGGTCTGCAAGAATTTCGATGGTTGAAGAGATTAAGAAGGCAGAGCAATAGCGCACCCGAGGTGGACGAAATCTGCGGTACAATGAATCAGCACTAAACACTGTCAATAATGGACCAAGCAGACCATCGAGGTACGTGGCTGGGAGAAGCAATATAACGAGCCTGTGCATGTTTTTCAACTTCAGCCCGACAAGTTGAATGCCTAGAATCATACGTACATTAACGCCAGTTCAGCTTCAAATTTTAGCCCGTGAATTCAGGTCAGCCTCAGATTCAAGACTATAAGCGCACCGACGAGCATCGGAAATAATATCCACGCCATGCGATGGGTCTTCCCGTACAGTATCCACACCCTGCGCACGCAATGTGAAAAGGCTTCGCCGGTGGTAGAGATCGGTGGAGGAGGGGCACTGACCGCATGGTGAGCATTAGGTCGAAGCTCGCGACGAGTAGCGTCGATACGAGGCCCTCTGTCTGCTCACAGCATGGTGAATGCGTTGTTTTTAGAGGAATAAATGCAGGTGTACACACCACTATAAAGGTTCGGCAGCTATCAAGATGGTTCAAGTGATAATTGAACACGGAATATAATTCGAACATACGCCTGCGCGGAATATTAAGACGTCTAGGAACATGGCGTAGCGTACGTACCTTGTTGGATTTTATTTCTTTGAACATGACTGCAGAAAATGGTTTTAGTTTAATTTCTTCTAAATTATGAAAGGAGGCAACCGACTCACATGTCGCGCAGGACATGACAGTGATTATCGTGCTATAGCGGTTCTGGCTGTTCTTTAGATTTTTCGCGCAGCATTTTCGAAGGACGATACGAACCCAAAGCTGGAAGAATATGGTATGAGTCGTCTGGTTGTACAATAATCAGGAGGAATTCTACATATAATATGCTGGGCAGGCTCCATCGTTTCCGCCACACGAAATCGACCTAGTGGTAGAAGATTGTAATGCGTTCTAGAGCTCGTGAGATGGCAGAGACAAACCTCTTGATCTACGGTCGCAAAATAGTCCGCGCTGAACAAAGTTAGCACAAGCCAATAACCAGCGGATGGGGACCCACATCAATATGGCTACAGCGGATGCTACATGGGGAGGCGTCGCTTAGTCGGAGACTACGGACGACCACGAAAACACGCACCCGCGAGGTAGTTTGTAAGACGCGCGTCAGAGACTATGGTAGCGTTCGGATTGGTTTGCGGCGCAGTTGGAGTCGGGGTCCAGAGCACTGAGGGCATGATGTGGGTGACATCAAGTCGCCCGCCCCCCTTATAATAAATTACAGGGAAGTCGGTGCATGGCCGGGTTGCTCGGTAGGTCGCGTAGCGAAGGGTGGCCACCACAGCTATTTGCAGTTAGGCTGGAAATGCGCGGCCCTGGGACCCACAGAACGATCCACCGAGGTGAGGAATTAAGTTCACGAGAATGAGGTCGAACTCAATTGTTTGAAGGACGTACCCAAGGGGACGGATAGGTACAGGGAAAAAGGTGAAGGGGCAGATTGAAAATACGCCTCGAGGGTTTTGACTCGCCAGATGTGCAAATAGTCATGTACTGCATTTTTTGTTCCGTGGCCCAAGTGGAGATTTCCACAAAATGATCCGAGCAGCAGGTTGCAGCGGCTTTACCTGAAACGTGGGTCCCACCTCCGTCCGAAAATAATCGACTACGAAGACGGTCATTAGATCCCGGTAAAAATAAGCAGGACGCTGAAGACGTTGACAATGCTGAAGACGGTGACAATGCCGATCGGCGGGGAGAATCTGATTTAAACAGAATGTGCTCCGCTGTAAATTTAAAGGCAGGGAGCCGGTGGGCGGGAGTCCGGATATATAGGGTCGGTGGTCCGCTAGGCTTTAGGTTGATTTTTGAAAGGGAATTTGACGGAAATGATCCCGACACGTAGACTGTGAAATTGGGGTAAGAACAGAGTGAGAAGCGGTGATTTGGAATGGAATGAAGATAAGGTAGTGATGATGATTCCAGATTTTGGGCATTTTGGTGGCCAAAGATCCCACTGGCGGCTGTACAGAACGTAAGGGAAATGCGCACGAAAATGAGTCTAGGGCGGTGGCCTGCATTGGCCGCGGACGATGTGAAAGAAAGAAGAAGACGTGGGTCCGTGTTTACGGTACAAATAAATATTACGAGTCTAAAAATGGAGTTGACGACATTTGACTCGTTGTTTTTAGTCATCGTTCTCCCCACTAGGGTTGGCCTTTATGCCATGACGTAGGGTGGAGTGTGGGAGTTCCACTTCCCTTTATAGTAGTTTTACTTTCTTTGTCATTCCGTTTTACTGTGCGCACTGCTTTCGGCCGTGCCGTATTGCCGTGTTACCAAACTCGTCTCTTCTTCTACCACTCTCTTTGTGTTTGCCTATCGTTGGTGGTCTGAAACAAAGTTTGCTTTCCCACTGTAAAACTTGGTGATTATTTCCCCGGGCCACGAGGAGCGACCGGAGGTCGGCGACGAGTGGCGCGACAATTTTTCAATTGCCAGCATGCAATTGAATACAGCTCAGCATTTGCAAGCAAGGGAGTTCCAGCTACTTGATTGGGAGTGGTTCAAAGGGCCGGTGGCCAGACTCGTTCTGCCATGCGCCAGCAATGGCCCTAAAGACCAAGTGTAAGCAATGATAGGGGCGCAAGTACTATAAAACTCGACCGTCTATTCTGGCATATCTTTGACCCTAACACACCGCAATGAGCGCTATCGAACACATCCTTAAATCTCGAACGCCACGGTGAAGTTGCGGTGAAGCGCTTACGCGTGTTTGCCATTTGGTAACAACCGAGTCATGTGATGGTGTCCCCGCCGAGTGTCCGGAGCTGTCCGGAGCTGCCGCAAATTTTCCTCCAAGGTTCCAAGACCTCCCCTCTCCCCTCCTGTATCGATGCCAGAAGGCCACGATTAGGGCAGACTTCTCCACTGGATTTCATTGCCAGGTATCAGACTACCCGAGCTGTAAGTGTTTACGTTCCTGGAGATAATGCCACTCAATGTCACTGCCGGCAGGCTCCGGCAGGATACAATACCACTGCTACCACCCTTGAGTATATGATCGCCAGTTGCCTGATGCCGTTGCTTTGACTGAGATCCAGCAGGATCCAGCGTATTTACAGCTGTTTCCGAATTTCTTGAGACAAGTTAATTTTTTTTCTGCGCCGGAGATATTGTGATAACTTTTGATCTAGCACTCTTTTTCGACGCAACTCCGACCCGAGTAGAGAGATCAGACACTTCCGTACCACCACCATCAAATTGGTGAAAGGACGGATTTGTGGTGTCCTCAAGCTTCTTCTAACTTGTGAAGCTCTGAAATAGGCTGTTGGGGTGCTGGTTGACAGTGCAAACCCTCTGGCAAAGTTCACGGGCAGAGAGTTTTGAGTTAGCGTCATAAATAAATTAGTGACGGTCTGTGTGTGAAAAGCCCGGCCGAGCTGCCGAATCTTCCCGGTTGTGGTGACGTGGCAGAACAGACGTGGCAACGCTTCTGCCCTCTTCCCCTCACTCCGTATCCTCCCTCGTTCAGCGCTCTGTCGTGGGGAGGGGAATCTCTATCTGCTCGTCGACTACTTGTCGAGTCAGCTCCGTCAGCCTCTCGGGCCCGAGATATCCCGTGCCAAGATATAAAAACGCGCGCATGCATCACTCTCCTGAGATCCTAAGCGACCGCTTTCGCGACAAATCGGCTCAGGTCGGTTAAAACGGACGCGTCGCGCTCAAGTTAGCCCTAAGTAGAGTTTTTTGGAGCCTGTTATTCACGTTGTGCACGCGCAGTCCCTGGGATCGACCAGTCATCGGCCAGTGATTATCCAACGAGCACGCGGCTCTTGGCCTGCAAATCAAGGCCAGCACACGAACCATTTGCTGGGCTGAACGGAAGAGCGGAAAGCTTTTTTGGGAAAGATTTGCGTCCAACGAGGAAAACCAGTGCGTGTGGAAAACTCTGCGCACCTTGCTTTTCACTTACCGCTCTTTGCTCAACTCTCACTCTGAAATCTCTCTCACTCAAAAATCTTGCAATGTCTTCCACTGGCTTTACATCTGCTACCCCCGACTCGACGAACATGGCTGCGGCAGAGCCGCGTCTGAAGTTCTCGTTCGGTCACAAACCCATCCCCGTCTCTGCTGGCTTTGTAGAGCAAGGCCTGAGCGCCCACGCGGCGGAGCAAGGGTATGTGGACGGTGATACCGGACGGTATACTCAGCTAACGATGGCCCATAGGACCTCAGTATCTGCACCCACCCCCGCTCTCGATGTTCGCAGGGACGGGGGCATCCCCTCGAGCCCGGCGTTCGCTGCTGAGCAGGCCAAGGACGCTGAGCGGTTCGCGGCACTTAACCTGGAGACTCGCGACCAGTCCCTCCCTCTGAGGTATGCCGCCTCCCAACGTGTCTTAAGACCCGATCTGACCGTCTGGGATAGCGGACAGCTGAAGCGCGACTTTGCCGTTGCTCAGGCATCGCCCCAGCCGCCCCCGGGATTCGCGGCGGGCCCCTCTATGGCCACGCGTCCTGTGTCGCAGACTGCGTCCCTCGCAGCCGAGGCGGACGGTTCACAGCGCGGGGATGGTGCACACGAGGACGCCAACGAGGATCCTCTGCTCCTCCCTTCCGCCGACACCGTCAGCAGGGCCCTACACCTCGCGGTTGCGCCCAAGCCCAAGCCTGGGTCAAAGGAGAAGGGACCCACCACCCCCGCTACTGTGGCCCTCCTCGGTGGCAACCTCATCCGCGTCGGTGGCCATGTCGTCGCAATCAACAAGAAGCTCGATGCAGTTCTTCTCAGCACCGACAGTCAGATTCGCGGACTCCGGTCCAAGGTCGATAAGCTGAATGTAGGCAAGCTCGAGGAGCGGCAGCAGATCGTCGAGACGCAGGTTCAAAACTGCCTCGTCGAGGTCAAGCACAGCCTCAAACAGGCAACCTCTGGCCACACCTCCGACGCTCGCGTCGCTCTCCACACCAGTCAGATCGCAGAGCTCACCGAGACACTTGAGACGGTATGCCACGACACGGAGCACGTCGCCAAGAAGGGAGACATGAATGCTCTCGCCGACTCTGTTCAGGAGGGATTCAACGACGTCCACGACCTCATCGACGACGCCGTCCGCCCCGTGTCCCAGATGGCCAATGCGAACGCGTCTCTTCTCGCGACAATCGAGTCCCGCATCGCAACGCTGGAGATGCAGCAGAAGGAGGCTGCCAGGCTTCGCGCAGAGGCAGAGAAGGCCTCGCTCGCTACGCGCGAGAACGTCGCTCGCATCCAGCTCGATCTTGGACAGTCGGTCGTCAAGGCCCACTCGGCATCGGCCTCCACGGCTGCGTACAGCTTCCTCGCCGCATCCAACGCGAAGAAGGTCAAGCGCAAGGCGAGCGTTGAGCTTGTCTCGGGCCCGGCCAAGCGTGTGAACTCGAGGCCCGCAAAGTCTGCCTGCCAGTTCTGGGTGCGTCTCGGCCCCCTCAACCCCGACACGAAGAACCCGGCGCCGGGTCTCTTCAAGAAGCTCATCGACGTCGCGGTGCCCGGCTACGCCCTCCCGACGGATGCCTACATCGAGCGTGTCGCGGCTGATGCTGCTGTTCTCGCGGTGGGGTTCACCGCCGCGAACGATGCCAACGGTTTTGTTGGAGTCTGGCGTGGGGCTAATGCGACCATGCCTGTGGCCCTCCGTGCAATCAGTGCTGTGCATGCAACATCGTCCTCCTCGTCTGTCGCCGTGGACCCCCTTGCGTTCCTGACGGGAAGCTAGGTCGGGCTGGGAGTCGATTGCGAGTAGATAGCCGTACTTTGTCAATATTGTCATGGAATATACAAGGTGGTCTATTTGTTAAGCTGTACAGCCCCGATTTTGAGAACCTTCTGAGAGTAAATGATATTGTAATACTCCAGGAAACACATTTACTGCCGGATGACGAAGAGTCTCTGGCAGTTCCTCGTGGTTTCTATGCACTTTCGGTTTGCCGTAAAGAAGCAGGTGACTGGGAGCGGCAGGGAGGTGGAGTGACCGCCTTCATTCGCAATGACATAGTTGCAAAAAAATCACCACTGTCGTCGCCGGACATTCTTGTCCTCGACTTCACAACTTTTTGGGTTGTGGGAGCTTATATACTCCCGCAAACATCGCGTTATACACATTTCACAAAAACTTCTCCCGAGTTTAAACTCGAGGAAACCCTGGCGCTGTGCACAGCGTCAGATGATACCAAGCCGGTAATTACTGTGCTGGATGCAAATGCTCGGACACAAGCTGAGATGGCAGCTGGGGACTTAGCTCGGCTGTCTTCTGACCAAAAAGATGTATCTGCGAGAGGGCGTAGAATGCTCTCATCCTGGAAGAGGTCGGGATTATCCATATTAAATGGAACCCATCTCGAAAATGCATCACCTGGAAGATTTACGTCTATCCGCAAAATTGGAGTAGCAGAGGCAGTCGTGGATTATGCTCTTGTTTCTGATGCACTACTGCCAATGGTTCAATCACTGAGTGTGGCTGAACCTATTGATCCTCGCGAGGCCTGGTCTGATCATGTCAGCCTGACTCTCAAGCTTGATCGAAAAATTCTAGATGTAGTGCCGCCACGTGCAAAAATTGTGCGAGAGCCGCCTGCGCTACCGAAAGGGGACCCAGACATGGATAAAATGTGTGAAGACACAATGGCCAGTAAACAAAGCCCAGCAGAAATGTTGCGCAGCCTATATGGGCATGTTTATGAGGACACAGCACATTCACATGTATATGTTCAGGGTTCATGTAAGGCAGCGGGAACACCTAAAGCGTGTGCAGTAGGTGCTGTTTTCTGGGGGGAAACATCACCTGCTAATTGCGCAGAAAGTGTGCCTGGCCCGGAACCTCCAACTAATAATAGAGCAACAATATATTCCACCCTATTGGCAGTCAGGAATGCAGACCCGAATGGCTCGTTAATAGTGTTCACCTCCTCTGAGTATGTTATACGGCATGCATGCTATTGGGCAGGGAAAAACTCCCAGATTGGTTGGTCATGTGCAAACGGCGACTTACTTAAAGATCTAGTATTCCTGCTGGCCAGACGCAGAGCTCCTACACGATTTGTGTGGGTGGATCGGAAGAGTAAAAACTCAAGGGCAGATGCTGTGCGAAGCATGGCTTCAAAAGCACTGAAAAAAATTACATCCAATATACTGCCATATACTGCCTTGACAGGATGCCCTTGGGGAAATGTTATGCCGGGATTGTCTCCAAAAGATGTCCCAAAGGTTTCCACAGCTCTACCTGAATTGGCTGAGGCTAAGGTAGCTGCTTGGAAATCCCAAGTCGATGACGATGATGAGCTTCCGGGAGATCCTGAAAATCACAGGGGGCGTGTGAAAATACGCGAACTCCAGCGAAGCCTTCGGGACAAGATTTTTGAGTGCAAAGATGCTGGCTCTTTTTGGCGGGTGCTTCGGGGATGGACAGATCCCCGTCCCAAGCCGGTGCAGGTCTCATTGGAGGAACTGACGGAAGAGTTCAAAAAACGCATGAATGAGCCTGAAGAAATCCCAGCTTCATTCAACAAAGAGCGGTTGGACATGAGTGCACGGCTCTTTGAGGAGATGCCTCGGTCAAATGAGGATCATTCCCCAAAGAAGACTTTCTCAAGGAAACTAACACTGGAAGACATTGAGTGGGGAAAGCGTCACATTATGACAAATCTTTCAACCTCAACCGGAATCGATGACTTTTCATATGGGGACATAATGGAGATACCAAATGATAAGCTCAGGGATTTACTCCAGGCTATCATTGACAAGAAAATATTTCCATCCAAATGGTTGGCTGCCCTCGTAGCAGCTATACTTAAAGCCAAGAAAGACCCGTCTAAACCAGAAAGCTATCGCCTTATTGTGTTAGAATGTTGCCTGTTAAAGTTCTTAACACTCCTGATTGATCGCCGAGTTAAAGAGTTCTCCAAAGACGCAAAACTGATTCCCGAAACACAAAATGGTTTCATGGCTACCTATCGCACCAACAACAACCCTTTCTTACTCCGTGTTATGGCTGATAGATCAGCTGCAGAGGGGAAAGTGTTGTATGTGGCTGTAGTGGATCTGAAAAATGCATTCCCAGCAGTTAATCGTAATGTCCTGTTCCTCACCTTGAATTCAATGGGTGTGGCTGGAGACTTGATTGACCTCATCATGCTCCTGTATGACAAGCTGGAATACATGGTACGGGTGAACAAACAAGTTTCAGAGAGTTTCTTCTCCTTCTTGGGTGTTTTGACAGGGGATTCAGGCTCACCTGAATTTTGGAATCTACTTCTGGCCAGCTTCAAGCTTTACCCACTGCCAGGGGATGTCAAAATCAATGGAAAACCTATCTCAAAACTCGAGCATGCAGATGACCTCATGGTTGTGTCAAACTCAGGCCATGGCTTCCAGTCAAAGCTTAATGGGACAGGTACACATATGGGGAACATTGGATGTGAGATTCAGTCAACAAAATGTCGGTGGGGAGCAATAGGAATCAAGCCTAAGACACCTCAGGAATTTTTCCTGGATGGAAAAATTCTTGAAGAGGCAGCAGAGTTCCAATATGTTGGCATCTGGCATGACCTGAATGCAAAGGACATGTATAAGAAGCATCATACAGAGGCACTTGAAAAAGCTGAAAGTATGTCAAAGGCATGCCTGGCTGTAAATCGCATGGTCGGTGGTCTGTCAGTCTGGGATGCACGGACACTTTACATGGCGCGTGTTGACCCTTATCTTATATCTGCTGCAGACATCTGCCCTGACTTGGTCAAGACCCGTAGAGAGGAGCGAGAGGCAATTCAACTCCACCACCTGCGACGGATGCTTGGGCTTACGGAGCGGTCTGTTAAAGCTGTGCTGTTTTCTGAAACAGGTATAGAGCCAATCTCATATCGGCGCGCATCGCTGCTATTGAAGAACCTCAGACACATGACAAAGCTTGGTGACGAGCGTCTGGTCAAAGATGGGCTCATAGACTCTTTGGATCTAGCACGAGAACAAAAGATGTCCTGGGTGAATGATATTGTGATTGTCCTTGCCGAACTACCCATCCCCGTCTACTGGAATGTCCAAGCTATCACAGCCATTGTACCAGCAACAATTGATGGTCTTCTCGCAGATGTTCGACATTCAATGGAAGCGACCATACATGCAGAGCTGGCAGCGTTCTCACGTACACGAGATCTCCTGCCAGATCGTGTTGTAATGGAGGGTGGTAAATGGGTCCGCAAGGTCATGGCATTCAGATTGTACCTGAGGGTCAGAAACAACAAGCATAGAATTGCTCTGACACATGCTGTACTGTCAGGTCATGCTTTGGCAATGGAACGCATGCGATGGTCAGAGCGCTATAAAGTACAAGTGCCAAAGAAATGGCGCCTATGTCGCTTCTGTCTAACCCATCTCGAGGATTCTATCCATGCTCTGTTTGTGTGTCAACATCCACCTCTGATACTACTGAGGCAATCTTTTTTCATAAAACTGTTTGAAACATACCCCGACTTACGTGGAGTATACACCGATCCAGGCCTGCTGTTCAAGGATCTCCTGGTGAAGGACAAAATTATAGGACTCCTCGGAAAATTAGCCTACGAAGTATTCGAGGTTTTTTACGATGAGCCCATGCTGGAAATCAATCCAAATTTATACCACCCCCCCATATAGCAGTCGGATGAAGTTTTTGGCCAGCCTCCGACTAAGCTTTTATTATTTTCTCTCTTTCTTTCTCTTTTTTTCCTTCGTAGTTAGCAGCATGCGTGCCCTGCGGGACTGTTGAGTTAATCTGGGAGGATGGATCCTGGCTGCTGGGGAGTCAAGGGAGGTGCCAAGGAATTGGTGCCTGCCACCCATGAGGTTTTACTCTGCAGCCTACCTGCTCTTGTCCGAGCCAGGTCGGGGATATCATATTACCAGCTGGACTTTCCGCCCCCCTCAGGTAGTGCGTGTGTTCTATGTACTGATGGGTAACTTTTAGCCTACATAAGTTACGATGTCATACGTAGTAAACTGGCAGTTCTAGTTGTGGGACCGCGTCAGTATAATATACTTCCTTCCTTCCTTCCAACGAGAAGAATAGGACTCACGGATGATAGGACTCGGCTAAACGCCGTTGTTATGGGAATGAGCGCTAAGCGGTGGAAAAGATAGGACTCGACGTGGCGGCAGTGTGGCGGCCTGAGATCCGGCCATCACGGCATCAATTGAGATTGAACCCGCGCCGATGTGCCCGGCACCACGCAGTGGGCCTCGCGGCGAGCGCTAGCACCGCGCAGCGGGCCCCAGCGGCGAGCGCAAAGGCCCCGCGGCAGCGGTCGGGGTCTGGGGTGGAAAACCCCAGCCGTCCGGGCCGGCGCCCGCAACCCTTGTTCAAAAAATGTCAAAAAACCGTAAAATAATGAAAATACGACCCAAAAAGAGTGGGATCAGGCGGTAAAAATTTCGGGATGTAAAATGGGCCCCGCGCGAGCGGAAAATAGCCTCGCGCCAGCGAAAGAGGCCAGCGCCAGCGACAACGGCGGGGTCTGGGGGAGCCTTCCCCAGTGAATGCCGACTGATGCCGGTGATGGCTTGATGATTAAACTCGCTTAATTTGACGTTTTAGCCGAGTCCTATCATCTCGACCTAGCCGAGTCCTATTCTTCTGGTATATACTCCTCCGACCCGTCGTATTACGACGCCGCCGTTTGCTGTCGCTCTTCCTCCTTGTTTCCCTTCCATCATCGCTGTTACTTTGTGATCAAGCCTACACTCGAAATGGCTGCTTTCCCTCTCGAGCACCCTGGGTTGGATTGAATTCTCTCTGGTCAGGACTCGGGTCAGGATCCAAAAACGGTAATCCCTATCACTGCATCAAAAATTGTTTGAGTATCTCCGGCGCAAAAACAAATCAACTTGTCTCAAGAAATTCGGTGACAGCTGTAAGTAACGACGTCGACGTCAATCTCACAAACCTGTCGCACGCAATGACCTTCTCTTTCACGTTTTCTCTACCGGAAGAAGAACACCTCCCTCGGCCTGATTCTCCCCGTAGAGCTTTGGGACGCCATTTTCCACTCTCTCTCGAATAACGATCTTCTCCAAACCTCTGCCGTCTGCAGGACCTTCAATATCATCTGCATTGGCATATATCGATTGAGACTCGGCATTCCTGCCCCTTCCGCGGTGCTCTCTTCCGACAGCCTTCGTGCTTTTACACTCGGCCCCTTCATTGCTTTTCACAGAACATCTCGCTTGCCACTTTGGGACCGTCAACGTCACCAGCGATTTCTTTTCCCTCCAAAACATCATCCAACGTCTCTATACTATACGTGAACTTTCGTTCACCTTCCCCGACTCCGAGTTTGGGCTTGATTTGATCACCCTCTCCTACCTGGAGCCCCAATTGGCGCACATCTTTTGCGACATGCTTTCTGCGATACTGACGAAGATGCCCAAACCTGTCGTTGTTTTCTACAACGCTTCTCCATTCAAGTGCAACTCGGAGGATGTCGCTAGCTGGTGTCTCAATGCCTTTTAAATTGATCCGAACCCAAAGGATTGAAGTGCCGGGCGCGTCTTGTATACTTTTCAGACTCATGGACGTGCCCTCGTACACACTGGGGGCAAGAGCCGGGGCACCTGGATTCCAGGTGCCTCCGACGCATGTCAATCAAATATTATGATGGGTGTTTGGGCACAAAGGAAACAAAGGTGAAAATTGCTTTATTTCCTTTGTGCATGTCAGGTCCATCGCACCTGCAAACCACATGCCTCGGAGGCACTTGGGATCCAAGTGCCCTGGATTTTGCCCCCAGTGACAGAGGGTGCGCACAAGGGCGCGGCTTCCTGATGCAGGAGTTCAGGGATAGGGCATTAACCGAGCTACGCGCAGTCAACATTGGTTGCTTGCGACGCGCTTCAAGGTCGTTTAGCCCCTGGCATTCAACATCTCAACCCTCGTCGGGTTGAACCTTGACGGACACGCTGTTCCGGTCCGGCAGCCACAGCCATTTTGATGGAACTCGCCCTTTCTGCTCTTGAGCATGTTGCGCTAGGCATAGACCCGACTGTACTCGGTCGGTTTCGGTCGGTTTCTGCTTCGTCATCACAATCTACGTGCCTTCCAGTACCATTTGTCGACTGCATGGCCTAGACCCACTCTTCCGATCAACCCCCCCATCGCGCATCCCAGCCTTTCCGTGATCGAGGCTGACAGTATATCGACGATCCACCGCACCGTGGAGAGCCTCCACCTCTCGCCCCAAATCGACTGTTTTCGCTTTCATACACCCACAGCGCGTCGGCTAGCCTGTTCCATCTCAATCCCGCCTTTCGGCTCATCTCCCAACGGTGTCTTCCCGCGCAGCTGCACCTGTGCATCCGGAAAGGGGATAGCGGTGCCTCCATGGACGACGAGAGCGCAGGCATTGCGCGCGCGCTGCGTTGCATTCGCTCCGCCTAGATAAAGTGCTGGTCACTGGACGCAGCCAGAAAGAGTCTATCATGGCTCGTTTTGTTTCCCTGCTCTCCACTATGTCCGATTTCTCCTCGCCCCCAATAATCTGGAGGTACAGGCTGATCGAGCACAGTTTTTGGACGACGCCAGGTCTGCTCTAGCACAGTTCCAGACGTCGGCGGACATGTGTACTGAACGCCCCGCGGTTTGTATGTCATATGAATTCCGTTCAATGTCATGTTTTTTCCAATGCGTATCAACCTCGTTCGGACCTGTTGCGCAGTTTGGCTAGCAAGAATGGGGTTCGATTTTGGATGTCCGTCCTGATTTTAATTTTTGCGAGGCTGACTAGAATCGCAGAGAGAAAAAAGGCGAACGAACCAAGGTTAACTCGATGCGGATCTAAACCAATGGCAAAAGGGCAATTTCTGTAATGACACTCGTAACACAATTCAAATCTGGACGTAAAGATATCCTTCCTCAGCGGCGGACCAAGACCCACATGGGGACTTTTTCCCCCTTCACGCCGGTATACACCAGTTTGCTCGCATCTGGCCCGGCATTATCTTTGGACATCAACTGGAAACCTAGTTTTATGTATACCTCAATCTGCGGGAAACAGGTCAATTTATGATGTTGACAGGTTAGCAAAATTATCTACATTAGTTTCAGTTGAACACTCGACGCAGAGGGGTGTCTTGGTGAGTATCGCCTTCTCGGCGACGGCGTTCACAAGAAGCGTGGCGGCACCCTTACGCTGATACTTGGGGTCGACAGCAAGGGTTTGGAGGTGCCACGAGTTGTGCTTTGTGCCTTCTCCTAGCACGGAGGTGAGGAACGAATTGTACGCAGGAAGAAACTATACGATTACAGGTCAACATTCATAACGGGTTAAAGGAATTATACGTACAGTGGAATGCCACCAATTCTGCAGCTCTTGGTCAAACGACGCCATCAGTGGTCCCAATGAATACTTCAGCTGATCCTCACTGACTCGACTTAATCAGAATGGGAGGGCAAAAATGAAAGAGGAAATCAATGTGACGTACGTATCGTACATGGTGTGGCCAGGTCCAAACCATACCGCACATCCGATGACCTTGTTTGTGTCTACGGTCTCAGCTACATACACTTCTCCCCCAAGCAGTCCCGCGACCACGGTTGACATGCAGAACGGGGCGACATAGCCAGTATCAGGGTCCTTGGGGTCGTGAGCAGTCACAACGGCGGCAAAAAGATCTGAAAAAATAGTCAAAAGGATTAATAACAGGAGAAGGATCGCTGCCTAAAACTTACCCCCAGTGAAAGCCCGAGTCAACATTTTTTCTACGTCACCAATTTCAGGAAGACTTGCTGGGTCCGCTTTATCGATGGCAGTAGAAGGATCCAGCTTGCGGACACGGAATGCGGCAAACATGTGGGCGAGCAGCTTCAATGGTGGAAGAAGCGAACGAAGCTCGAGGTGGTGTGTGTGTGCACTTCATCAAAGACTCCGTGATCCCCGCTTTGGCTCCAAATAGAACTACTACGTTGGCCGCTGGAGCATTGCGCATAAAAGGATTGAAGGATCTTGTCTGCAATCTTTGAGCATCCTTGAACTTTCGATTCAAGTCTGTTTACTTTGTTCAATGGCGGATCTCCAAGCTCTTGAGTCGAGTCAGCCTTCGCGCGCCATGGTAAACATAACAGATTTCCCGCGGACTTGCCACCCACTTCGGGAGCAACGTCGGGAGCGAAAGGTGGGATCCGGGCATATCGGTGATTGTATCACCAGATGTTGAGATTCAAATTCTCTGTTTCTACCTGTCTCTACCTAGGTCGTCCTCATGCTCGCAATTGGAAGGAACTCCGGTTAGGGAGTTTTGTTGTAGAGCGCTTAACTGCGCTTAAGATGATGTAACACTTATGGTACATATTCGAACGGAAATTACATGTAAAAAGCAGGATGTGAAAGCAGTGATGTATATTAATGGCCTGCACGCCACTTCTTCGAATGTACAGAGACAAGGCACATTTCTGAACAAGAACAAAAACGCATGGGTTCTCGCAACCCCTCGGTGTTCAAGTTTCAGCGAGAGAGAACCCATATCCGAAATTCGTCGCCATTCATTCCAGTGAAATCTGCCCGGCATCTTTCGTAGTTATCTTTGTCCTTTGACTTGAGTTCA
The DNA here is from genome assembly GCA_029281795.1 of Mycena crocata. Lineage (NCBI taxonomy): Eukaryota > Fungi > Basidiomycota > Agaricomycetes > Agaricales > Mycenaceae > Mycena > Mycena crocata. The sequence continues at coordinate 30,137 of JARJCP010000039.1, read as the reverse complement.
AATCCAAACCGCTTGTAGACCTCAATCTATATACCCTCAAGTCAGAAGTGAACCAACAGAATACGGTGCCAGTGACACAGTGATCTCACATTATTTTCCTCAGAGCAATCGACGCAGAGGGGGGTCTTTGTTACGACCGCTTCTTTCATAACGGCGTTGACCAAGAGGGTTCCGACATGCTGGCGCTGATAGTCTGGGTCCACTGCCAGGGTTTGGAGGCGCCACGAATTGAGATCGACACCCTCTCCGAGAGCCAAAGTAACGCAGTTCGTGTATTTTGGAAGAAACTGGTATCGAACATGAGTGAAACTTAGATGACTGAGACTGAGTAATATACGTACATCATCCCACCACCGTCGAAGATTTTCGCTGAACGATGCTAATAGTGGCTGCAGTGCAAGTTGAACTTGTTCCTCTCTGGAAAGATGACATTTACGCGATGGATTTGAGAGATGAAATGGTTTAAATCATACGAGTCGTATAAAGTTCGGCCGGGCCTGTACCACACAGCACATCCGACAATCTTCGTCGGTGAGTCTGTGGTTTCTGCGACGTAGACATCACCACCGACCAGGCCTGCGACGGCAGTGGACGTGGAAAGCCGTCTTACAAGTGGGTTAACGTCTCTGCTATGAGGGCGATGTCCCGTCACAATAGCAGTGAGCGCATCTGGGGTAATTGTAAATTACGTTTTTACTGTGTTATCGAAGTCACTGACCCGTGCTGAATGCTCTTGTTAACACCTCCACAATCTCGTTGAGCTCCGGTGTCTCTGAGACGCGGAAAGCAGCAGGGGGTTCGACCTTTCTTACACGGAAGGGGGTCATCGCGAGGTTTGAGGGATAAGGTTGCATACTCCCATCTCATTTATCATAGTTTCGCGTAGTGCCGAGCAGACTCCCGGGATCATGAGATCGGTATCGTTAGCGAATGACCAACAAGGAAGAAAATACCCCCGAGTTCAATTCATGCCGCCGGCATCGCTCGTGAAACGCTGGCTGTCGGGGGGGCGACAGAGTAGCCGCCTTGGCTATTGCTTGAGCTTGGAAGATGGCCATCGGTGCACCAGGATCAAGTCCTTCTGTATGCTGTCGGATGGTCCATGGATTCAGCCCATTAAGGAACAGGGTAGTACCTGCGCAATATGATTTTGACGAACGGTATATCCTCCGAGGCCGCACCTAATCTGAAGGCTCTATCAAATTCATGACTTTCCGGGTACGAATTTCCAAAAGTGTGAGCCGTCGGTATCTCAGGCTGATGTTTCCGTCGGCAATTTACCTCGAGGAGACACAAATGCGCTTACAAGCCTATTATTTACGCCGGGGTTCCCATGGACCATCGTTGAACATTGTCTTAGCTCTGGTGACCACGTTGAATGGGTGGAATTTTGTTGGAACACATAAGTATGCCACAGGTGATACGCCGAGCTGGTTAATTTTCCGGAACATCAATAAAAAGTTGGTTACTTCCGCTGCTGCAAAGTGCCGCCGATTTGTGGGATAGAAAGTGAAAGATGGAACCTTGGCCTAATACAGCATGTAGTGAATGCCGCTGCCGTAACGGCAGCTTTCCGAGCACTCAAAATGAACTGCTGGGAAATCGTCAAGTGGATGCATAATCGGAAAAGCTCGGGACCTCGATCGCGAGCGAGACAGCTTAAAATTACGCCTTGAGGTTGAACAAGTGCATAAAGATTGAATGCTAGGAACGCAGTGCAATGTACACTTCATCCATCATCCCACGACGGAATTGAACAATTGAACAGTTCCATACATCACGCATGTCATGTTGCTGTCATGTATCTCCAAACTTGTGGATCAGCCGGCGCGGAAGTCTGCCAGTGCCTTGTTAAAAATAATTCACTTACACTTGGAACATTGAAAATCACGGCAATTGGTATCTCAAAGCAAGTTCAAGTCGAACAGTTCAACTGGAAAGCTTGAACAACCGTGGCAGTTGGGTACCTAGAAGGGCAAAATGTTAGGAGAACGAAGAGATTGTGCTGAGTCATTTGGCCCTGGGTTTTGTTTTCGGCCTTATCTGTCAACGGTCATCCGTGTGAAGAAACGATTTCAACGTCGCTCAAAGTCTGATTCGGATCCCGCTGAAGTTTACTTTGCTTTGGAAACAATTTGGGACCGTGCTGCGTAATCCTATCTTGCATGCGCCAGCGTATTGCCTGCGGGTCGTGTACTTAATACCAATCTTTGACCAATCTTATATAGTTGTCGTTTTCCTTCTGGGTTCTAACAGGATTATCCTGTTGGAGTACTAGCACTCCTTGAATTATTTGTTGGCTGTCAGTGGATGTGCATGCGGTAAGTTGTGCCGCTGCTTGTGGAGTGGACTCTTCTTTGAACCACCCTGACCATCAGAGGGGTGGATGATGTATTACACTCATCAGGTCCCAACATGCACAGGAACTATCCATTCGGTTCGGGGTTCGGTTCAGTTCAAATTTATTTTCTATGGCCCGAACCTTGAACTCGAACTTCGGTTCAGGTTCAGCAATTTCCCGAACCCTGAACCTGAACTTTGTGTCCAGTTTGGTCATAGTTGAGTTCAGGTTAGCACCAAAAGGTTGAACCGAACTTTCCCACCACTACTTGTCCTGGTAACGATTTACTGACTCGCTAGAAATCTCAAGATTATATATATGTATATCAAGGTACGGCAGGTCTTCGTCTTTCTCGTCACCCCAACAGTGGACTTCAGTCGAACTTGTTCATGACCTCGCCCTTCTCACCAGGTACCATCAACTCTAATAATGTCCTGTCCTGGATATGCATCTAACCGTACCCCTGGAGCTGGTTCAGCAAATTGGGTCTGCCTTAGAACTAAGGAGGGGAAAGAAGGGAACCCTAACAACAGACAAGAAATGACTCGACTCTGGACGTGCTGATGATTCAACGAGATGAGAGCCCATGGACCCGTCTTATCACATCGCTGATTCATTGAATGGCTGCGAACTAACACCCTTTATCCGGCCCTCCACTGTGTGATCTATTTCAATTCTCGGGCAGGTAGCTTTCCTTTCCTTCTGCTGTACCTGGATGGACACAAAAGCCGACCCTTGTTCTTTTTTCGTCAAGCAGCAAACCTAGATGTATACAGTAAAACCGTCCAGAATATCTCAAAGCTTGGAAGCGATTTTCCTTCCGCGCACAAGCATTGGCTTAATCGATACCTTCCTCAATCATTAGATAAAATTCTCACAGAAACGCAATAAAAATAGAATGCGAACCTCATATGCTTCCGTGACCTCTGTCTGGTTCAAAGGCTCGTCCTGGACCCGCGCCCACATCGCCTCGTATGCCTTCCCGTCGTACACGCCCAACGCACTGCGGGTTTGACGACATCAATATTACATTCATTTCAAGCAAGTTGGTGACGCACCTGTCCAGTTCCCAATCGGAGAACCCAAAGGCATCGGTCAGGCCAATCGCTTCGGGGAGCAACTCGCCACAGAGCACAGATATTGCTAGGCGGAGTTCACGTGTAGGGTCGCGCGAGCGTGCAGGAATCCCCGTCGGCGTTGCACGGAACAAACCGAACGAAAGGAGGTCGACAAGCGCCGATTCCACGGTGGTAAGGAGATACTGTAGGCACATCCAATGAACTCAAAGGATATACAGAAAATCCAAACGTACACACCAAAATATATACCTTCCTGACGACGGCAGCTTCGCGTGGTTTGAGCCCTGTACCGAGCGCGTCGATCAACTCCCCAACTCGCACCCCGACGAATGCCTCTGTGACTGCACGCGAAACACGTTGTGTCGCTGTAGCGTCCGGCGCGCCGATGGTCTGTGCCGCTTCGTGCACGAGTAGTGCGGCCCGCCATTCCAAAAGCAGGATGGCAGTTGTGGGTTGCGTCCACGATGCAGCACTGAGTTCCGGAGGCACCAAAGTTCTGTCTAGTAGGAGTCGCAGATAGTGCGAGGTGGGTGACAGAGAGGCAGTCGATGGTGGGGGCGACGTGGCGAATAATCCCCGGAAAGCCTTGAGCGCCGCACGGAGGACCTGCCCGTCGAGAACGAAATTTTCACCCTCGTAACTGTTCAAAAAAAGATAATAGTCAATTGAGGACCAAAATAACTCCTCAGATCAGAAACAAAGTGATGTACGTTGCAGCAGGGAGGTAATCCGCATACATCCTGCCCAGACCAGCAAAGGCGCTATAACCATGGCCACCCATCGATCTACGCGCTGTCTCGAGATCTTGGATACCGGTGGTTGAGACGAGAACCTTCAGCCCACTTGTCATGACATGCATCTCGGCGAGTTGAGAGGTATCACCCGAGGATAATCCGCGGGCGAGGGCGTCGAATCCTCTCGTCTGGGATAATCGGGCTCAGATTTAACTGGACCCTATCTTCGTGACTGCTCACCAAGGCGCGTCCGAGCTCAATGAAAACATAGGCGCGCGCAACCAATGGGATGAGGCGAACATTCAACGAGGGATACGTGATTGTCTGACGCTCTAGGCCGTTGGAAGCCAGTTCACCTTGCCGCCGCACCGTCCCATACCGGATCGCAACTGTTGCACCTGGATTATAAAGTTAAATCAGCAGTTGTTTATAACGTGCAGGAATTAGAATACCCTTTGCAATGAGCCAGCCCGCAGCGGTGACCATTCTGACTCTTCTCAGTCAATCACAAGACAATAACAGCTGTGGGTGACGTACCCCGAGCGAATATACAGCATCTGCCACATCGGAGGGAGCTCAATGTCGTCAAGACAAACGGAGAATTTAACTTACCCCGCCATAACTTAGTTTCGCATGAGGTGGTGTCACGTATTCACCTGCGTCCGTGACGCCCGCGAATTTTGAGAGCATATTTTCTTTGGGGATCCGCACTTGGTTGAAGCGCGCGAACCCGTTGTCCGTGGAAGCGTAGCCACCGAGTGCTTTAGGGCCTATTAGAACATTCAGCGAACGAACACAGTCGTTGTTGGAAGAAATTGGATACTTGCCGATATCTCCTATAGTCCTGCCAGGGAGAACCTTGTGGGTGTCTAAAACGGAGTTAGTCGTGAGGAATACATTGAAAGGATTGTCTGATACTCACCGAGCGATCGTAGTTGAGTGAGGAACAGATGCGGACCCATATCACGACCGCCCGGGAGAATTAATTTGGCCTGGACGACACCATGAGTGGCCGTTTTTCCCAAGGCTCCGATCCACCACTTTGTACTTGTTAAAGTTGGTGAATGTATCTCAAACTCCCTGGTCTCAGGAATGTAAGTCGCAGTTGTTTCGAGGCTGTTGACGTTAGTTCCATGGGCAAGTTCGGTCTGTAAGTAGCAGCCAAGAATGCCCTTGCTTGCGATGAGTCCAATGTACTTCGAGAAAAGTTCTGGTGAGGCCTGCAAACGAAACACGGGCTCAAAGGCTATACCAGGTTGAGTGCACGTATGACTAGTCAATAAGTACCGTCATACCAATGTTGTGAAGACCTGATCCCTATCAGACGACGCGAAAATTGAAAACGATGGAACATACCGATAGGAAGACCTTCATCCAAGACCGAGAGGGCTATGTTTGTGTCGTCCAGGGACCATTTATGGATTTCCTGCAGCTCGTACAGTCGGTTTGTGATCACTTGCCCGCGAATATACTGCTCTTTGCGAGTCGCGAACACTCTTCATTCACATAACCAGTTAGCGGGAAGGGAATTGAGCTGAGCCAAAGGAAAAGTAATAACCTTTTAGACTTGTCAAATAAAGGATCCTTGGAAATAATACCGACAATCTCTTCTCGAGTGCGCCACCTTGCGGCGCCGTCTACGAGGCACATTTAGCACCTGCTGACTACGGCTTCTCATCAACTCACCATGCAGGAAATTACGCACATCTGCAACATTTATAGACGTTGCAGACCTCGCCTTGGACATGTCAATGGCATTCTGTTTGCTGGGGTCGTGAATCTGGGACATGCTGGTCAGAAGAAAGCGAGGGATCCCCGCATAGTTGATGGGCCGGCTATCGAATAACCGGCGCGTGTGATCTGCTTCCGCGAGGCGGTAACGTGACCGACGCGTTGACGTGACAAGGTTAAATCGATGCGTACAAACGCGTCTTAGGGGCTGCGAACCAGAATGCTTGGAATCAAATCGATCTCCATCATTCCTTCATTTAGGGGCTTCAATCGTTTTTAGTGTTATCATTGAGGAAAAGTGCATGAGTGCAATGTACATAAATTCCCACATAAACCCAAACAAAGGAGTATCGAAAACCAAGCGACAAGCTGTATAAGCTATGCGATTTCTCAAATATGTGCTTACTCTACGGGGCGCAGGTGAAGGTTGTCTTTACTGTACCAAAACATCCGGTGCTCTCGCTAAACGGCTGGCAGTTGGCATAGAAAGCACCGTTTTGATTAACCCAGACCGGACCACCGCAGCCTTCAAAGTCGAAGCGTCCAGGGAGGACCTGGAGGGTGAATCCGATCCCGCAGAAGTTTCCGCTCTTCAAAGTGTGTCAGTGGGTGAATACCGGCGAAGTCGAGCAAATAACATACACCCTCTTGGACAATACTGCTTTCGCAGCGGTTGTCCCCAGAGACCCACGCGACAGTGCTGCCATCGGAGACTCCAATGAGCCCAGATACGGTACCAATGTTTATAGCAGGAAGATTTGCGAAGGTGGAGTTCACAGAGAGGTTCCCGAGTGGTCCCGCCACAACATGAAGGGTGTAGATGGCGGCTGCCATGAGCTGTGTAAACTTGCTGGAGAATTGCATGCTGAACCTGTCATGGGATGTCAGGATAAAAATTATGGCGAAGTGGGAAGCGTACTGGTCGATGTTGGATGAGTGGAGATTCTGGGTTTTGGGATGGGTCGACGGTCTCCTCGCTCCTGATCTTATAGTAGTAAAAGAAACACGCCTGATCTAAACGTCTAATTTTTAGAACACATCCGGCCCATCGGACTAGGGGAAGTTCAAAGACACCTGGCAAACTTTGAAAGGGCAAACCGCGAGAGACGGTGCTACGGTCCAAGTTCGAAAGGAAATATCTGGCTTCCGTCCGATTTCCCCGGTGAGTGATTTCTGTCTACCACATTTTCCAACCTCTCCGATTTGGTCTCCGATTTGGTCGCCTGAGTGAGCACCGCCTAAAATACGCACCAATGCGAGTCAGGGCCAAGCGGTCCGGCTTTCAACCGTCAACCTTATCTGCGAGATATCTACAACAAGAACTCTAGGGTGAGATCATGTATGCACGATTCGCGTGAAGCGAATGTATAGCGGAACTCTTTCAAAAAATAAATTGTCTGGTGTCACGGCACTCGTGTTTCTAGCTTCACATGAGAAGCTTGCCGTGGGTGCCAGGTTCATTCTCAAATCCCGGGCAACTAAGAATTTGCAGTGGACCTACATAGCTACTGTACTATTAAGTTCAGTTCGACACGGGGTGTGACCCGTGACGTTTTGAACCACATTCGACATTCGACAACCGGGCGCTGTGACCGTGACCGGTGGCCAAAATCCGACATTTTTCGACACGAAATTTCGCAAAAACAGTGTTTCCAGGCGGCCCACTGACGGTGTCACGGTGGACCAATTCGACACCGCGCCCCGGTGACCCGTGACACCGACCAAAATTCGACGCCGACAAGGGTCCCCGTGACCCGTGACTGTCGAATTGAACTTAATAGTACAGTATTAGCCAATGCATACTAGCGCTTAGCACAGATGCGTGCACATGAGCTGCATTTCAACACTCCTTCGCCGCAGCCTTTCGGAATGATCCTAAGCATTCTCGTGGTAGAAGTAGTATGCATATAGAAGACTACCCCGGGATCTTCATTTCAGGGGGCTTTACTCTGGTTCGCCTTACAAGGCAGCACACTGGGAAAAGCCGTTCCATGTGTTAACATTTGGCTGTCTCCTAGGGTAGGTTGACATTTGAAAGCCGGCCGGCTTCCTCAAGTTCTATTTTAGTAGGTGCCAAATAACGTCGGAGGTTTTTATTCGGTGGTACCCCTGCTGACTGCAATTGGAAGCCCAAGGAAGACCACTGAGTAATGGACACATCCGTAAAGCTGCTGTTGATAGCACTTAACTGTGGATAGCTATCTTGTACTGTATTTTTTCATTCAGGTCGACAGTCACGCGTCACGCACCCCGCTGTCGATATCGAATTTCGGTCGAGGTCACGCGTCACTCAGGCCTCTATCGAACAAAAAAATCGTGTCACGCAGCAGGATAACATCTAAATACGCCAAAAAATGAAAATTCGCGTTCCGTCGTTCGAAATTTTCTTGGTGGTCACGCAAAATTTTCGGCTTTATCGAATTATCGAATTGGTCCAACCGTGTCACACGTCACACCCCCTATCGATTTGAATGAAAAAATACAGTAGCTTCTGAGTCATGTTCAAATATCTACTTCATTAATGTGAACCAGCCAGGTTGGAATTGTTGAAGTGTCTGTCTCGAAGAGACTATGATACAAGAGAGAACATGGTTTCCCAACGGGCTAGCAAGTTGATAAATGATGCAGATGGTACAAATGGTCCAGACAACATACCTTTGGCAAATACCGATGACCGGTGTTCATCCGGTATCATAATGTTTTTAAACTTTTGGACTCTTCTGGTGGTCAACGAAGAGTATAGCTGACAGGCGTAGCTTATCGGGGGGAAAAAACTCGAAATAAACTAATGATTTCCGGCTGAATTTATCTCGTGGCTTCATAACAACATACCGGGTCCTCCTGATCGTGCAACTTGGCTTCGTGGTAAGCGATGGTGAATGAAAACGCCCCTGGCGGTTCTACCAATGTCCGCTGACTTCGGTTCCACCATGTTAGAAATCTTTGCTCGTCCCCTAGCCCGATGGATCGGATACGTGTTATAAAATCATAATAGGGTTGCATTTTCGGTATAAAGACGGGGGCCGAAAACTCAACCAATCCCCAGTGTTAAGAGGTTCCAACTCACATCGTTCAGTGCACTCCTTATTTCGCCCTGAATATATATACTGACAGACGAAACGACAGGCCCACTATGAAATTTCCTCAGTTCACGCAACTCTTGGCCGTTGCCGTTTGTGCCCTCCATGTCGCCGGAGGACCACTCGTCGACCACTCGGTCAACTCCACCGTTGCAACTGGGCCTGCCATCAACATCGGTACCGGGGATAGTGGTAGCACCTACGTTTGGGTCTCTGGGCAAAACCGTTGCAGCGCTAAAACCATTCAAGCGGGGGTAGATGTTCAACTTCGGCTGGTATTCGCTCACTAACACATCTTGAAGAGCGGGAATTTCTGTGGGATCAGCTTCGGCCTCCAGGTCCTCCCTGGGGTCTTCGACTTCGAGGGCTGCGGTGGGCCGTTATGGGTGAATCAAGACGGCGCTTTCTACGCCAACTGCCAGTCGTTTAGCGAGGACCGTGGGTGCCTCGGCGCGATCAAGACGACATTTACCTGCATCCCGTAGAGGGATGCCGAATCTGTTGAAGCAGTAGATGCATGACTTCTAGGCTATTCGTAGTGTCCGCTTGTCCGTGTTTGATCTGCGCCATGTACCACCTTCAAGTTGGTCGTTATTTGAAAAATGATTCATCGTGTTTCTACCTGGAAGGCCGCGACTCAAGACCAGAGCCTTGGATTAGGTCATTACGCGAAGCTTTATTGATTAACGATGCGTAATTCCGAACCTGATTATGATTGGGATAGATAAAATAAGAACACAGAACAAATTATCAGAAGGCACGTCCCGTAATGTCTGGAACTTGAGATAATGTTAACTTGGCTTCGTTCAGGAAGTCAGCTAGCCGAGCCTGCACCGCGTCACCTTTTCCTTGAAACCCGTTCGAATATAGGGTAAATTCAACATGGAGAAGGGCGGGGAAGAGGACAAGCCATGGTAATGCCATTCGGGCAATGTCCCGTGTCCAGCATGCTATTTTCACGGAGCGTAAACAGTGGAGCCTTCGCGCAATATCTGCTGCTTCTTCGTCCATGAAGGGCCATTGAGTAGGATCAGTATCGACCTTTTGACTAAGAATCCACAAGTCGAGGTGGCATTCCACGGATCGCTGGGAGATCAGTTGGAATGTTGAATTAAGACTGCTGATGTTCGTAGACGCAGTGTGAGTATATGTGAAGTCGAAGGCATTGAGCTGAGGCGAAAGGTGTAGGCATTCCATTGTGACACGAACGGCGTCTGCATTGTTCGCCTCAATTTTGACCAGACACGGATGCGCAATTGGGGGTTTGATTGGAATGAAATTTGGGAGCTGCCACATCCCCAATCGCCAGTACACAAATGTACGGAGTTCCAGATGTCGAAGTAGAAAATTTCCCAGAACCACGGGATCTATCCCATCGGTATGGAGGGACAGATGGTCGAGAGCGGGGAAAGTTGGATGCCGGAGTATAGATGTTAGATGTTGGACCGGAATGTCCATGCCGCCGAGGATTAACAGGGTGATGGAGGCAACGTTTAAGATGACGATGTTGTAGCGGGGCCCAAAAGGTCCTGGATCATCTCGCACAAAGCTGACATCGGCCGTTTGCAGCTTTGTGAGTGCCTCTACTTTGTACGTGCCTCCCTCTCGACGTCGTATTGCCGTATATGGCAGGAAGGGGTCATGGCCAAACGCACGTCGCACTCTTGCTAGTAATTCGCGCCTCCCTCTCGCCCTATTAAACTGAAACGCATCCAGGCGCCAGCCAGCGATATCTGCCGAGTGGCATACAAAAGGGGACACCCCGTGTAACACCACAACGGGTCCAGGGTTTTTGGTCACCATCGCAGAGAGCGTGGCACAAAATTGCCCCAGTAGTTGGCGTTGCGAATATGCGCGCGTATGGTGGTGGACCTGGAACAGATCAGAATAAAAGTTGAAACTAAGTTTGTTAAGGCTGGGGGATCGGCGAATTATACGCCGAAGGGTCGCCAGGTCCCGAAAAAAGTGGTAACTCCACCAAAAGCGACAAAAGAGTTCTTCCATCGGCGGGGGTCTGCAAGAGAGTTGTAGAGCGCGAAGCATGGTGGAGAATAGCTCGACAGCAGGGGAACAGAGTTCGTATCTGACAAGGTATATTCCAATGCATAGGACATTGAAAGCCACGCAGACGGAAGCCGTCCTAAGGAGGTCTGCATCAGAGAGGTGGAGGAAAACAATATTCCAAAGTTCTGTCGGCAAAGTCAATTCGAATGTGAGATGAGTGCGGTTAGGTTTGAAGCGCAGTCTCCCGAGCTTAAAGGCCCAGGATAGAGATCGTATATGTAATAACATGGTAGGACGGTCGGGAGGGATGGATTTCGGGTACTATAAGACTGCCTATTTTTCAGCGCGATTTGTAATAGTGCACACGACACCACTGACCAGGGTAGTACTGGATGAGCAAAAGCTTAAGTCTCAGAAAATTGATCTTTAGTCGCCCACTTGATTGGGTGGCAGCGACATGAGCGCTCAGAGAAAGGGGCAGTGGGTCCCGGGCCGAAGTCACACGAGAATTCGAAGGCAAATAGATGCATACAAGGACCTGCAGCCCTCCGACTGTCATCCGGACCGTCGAGTCCTCAAACGCCAGCGGTGGCATAAAGCGCAGAGGAGAAAAGAAACAATTTGTATTCGTCCACGTTACGTAACAGAAGCATTGACAGTACAGGCCAAGAACCCGATCGTAAAGTATATACGCAAAAGCAAAAGAAACCCGCGATTCAGTCATTTCTGCGTCTAACCAGATGGTCTCGTTCGTGTATGTCAGAGCACATCTACTGGTTCTTGTACGCCTCCTAAAGGCATAATCAGTAAAAGCTCAGAAAGCACGATGACCAGCAGCCACGCGGTACTAGAAACAGAAACGCACCTTAATCTCCTTCTCAAACTTCTTCGCAATCACCGTTCGCTGTATCTTCTGCGCCGCCGTCACCAGCCCGCTCTCCGGCGTCCACTCATCCGGCGTCAGGATCACCGCACTGAGCGTCTCCATCGCCTTGAACCCGTTCTTCTTCCCCACCGCATTGCACTCCTTCAGCACCAGCGCCGCCACGCGTGGGTCATCGCACAGCTCATGCAGGCTGCGCGTCGAGTCGATCGGCGCCGACTTCGCCTTCGCGTTCGCCTCCTTGCTCTTCCCGTTGCTCTCGTCCGGGGCGAGCGACGTCTGTGATGCGGCGCCAGCTTTGAGCGCGGCACGCAGGTTCCCCTCGTGGGGGATGATGATGGCGATGGGCGACTTGGCGTCTGACGTCGCGTGCACGCAGATGTTCGCGACGTAGTTGCATCCCTTGTACGTCGACTCGAGCTGCTCCAGCGCGATGTACTGAGGGGTTTTTATTAGTACAGAGTGGAATCAAATGAAGGAAAAGACGCACCTCCCCGCTCGCGAGCTTGACCAGGTTCTTGATCCTGTAGAATACCTATTAGTGCACTGGTCGACGATTGCGTTGTATAATTGAAGAGGCACGCGCCGCCCTCGTCTCCAGACAGCGAGCAACGCCAAGCAGTAACGCCGCGTCGCCACATGCATCCCCATCGAAAAAAGACCGCACAGCGCCTCCCACGCTGCGCCGACACCAGCTCGTGATAAATGATAACACCTCGGGAAAATGAAACCTCGGAACAGATCAGGGAGGCCCCCAGCGTCCACACCCTGCTCTCGACAATCCGCGCACCGAGCTGCATCTGTACAGCACCGGACCAGAAAACCCGCGATCCGTGCACGACGCACGGGACACCCCGGCCTCCGAGATCCGCGAGGAAGACGGCGATCCGTGCACAGCGCGTATACATATGCCAGTGCGAGCAAAGCCAAGGACCGATTCTGCCTCGCAACATCCCTGCCCAAGGACCACTAGACCGTCTCCCGGCAAAGGACGCTGCGCTCGCCGGGGCGAACGAGCTGGGAACAGCACAGGCGACAGAGACCACCGCCTCCTCCGGCTCGGCTACGAGCAGCACCTCATCAGACCGTCTCGATGTGTGGGCGTCCTGCTCCGCAATCCTGCGCCCAGCCGCTTCCGCTTCGTCCCTCCGCCTCCGCATTTCCTGCACCCTCGCCCCCATCGTCCTCCCGGTCACGTCGATGCCCCAACCAGCTCCTTCTCTCCCACCACCCGCATCACCGCCCTTCCCAGTTCGACACATTCACATCCACTTGAGACAAAACAACACTCACCGATCAATAAGCGTCAGCGTCCCATCGGCGTTCCACTGTCCGACGTCGCCGGTGCGCAGCCAGCTGCCAGAAAGAGTGGTGGTTAGCGCTGTGTTATGCGAGGGTGGAGGCAGGAATAGGGAAGGAGAGGAAGAGGAGGAGTTGGGAAAAGAGGGAACGGGAAAAGGAGCACAGACGGCAAGAAGCAGGAGCAACGCCCGCTACTGCAGAGCACCATGACGCTGACGCCAACTGGGAGCGCGTCGAGCACGCAAAATGTACGTCGCCCCCCGAGGCCCCAAAAGCATCCACACTCCCGCGTCCCGCTTGCATAGCCAGCGCATCACCTCATGCTCTCCTTCCCATTCTCCACACATCTCCCCAACCTCACCTCCTTCCAGAAAAACACGCAAATGAAGAAACACGCACCCATCCCCAGCAAAGATCGTCGGGTCCTCATTCAGGTCGGGCCGCTTGTAGTACCCGCTGATGACCGACGGGCCGCGGATGCAGACCTGCGAGCGAGCGTCAGTACGATGTTGGGCGGAGGTGAAAAGTTTTCCAGAGAAAGAAAAGGCAGAAATGTACAGAGTTTTCCAAAAGCAGAAGATGAGATGGGGTATTCCCAAGGTGCACAGAGACCTGCGCGCCCAGACGACACCCAGAGAGCTTGTCGCCAAGTCCGCAAGAGTCCGCAGCAGCCCGCAGCACCCTCCCAGATCCGCAGCATGTCGTGACCCCAGATCCGCGGATGCCCAATGTGGGGATAATGCAGGCTCGGCAGGGGCGGAATGGAGGAGGAGGGGGCAATGTCAACGCATTCCCAAATAAGGAAATACAACGCATCGCGATGCAATCACTCCGCGGGATACGATGAAGACGAAAGCAGGGGAAAATGAGAAAGAAACAAAAACACACCTCCCCACGCTCCTCCGTCGCGCCCTTCCGTCCGCACGAGAAGTAGCCCGCCTCGGGCACGTCCCGGAGCTGCGAGAATAAGATAAGGTCGTCAGTAAGTAATCGTGGTGAAGAGCGCGAGAGAGAAAGAGGGAAATACGCGGCCTTACGCAGCACCGCTCGAAAAAAAAGCGTACAGCCGCGTCTCCTCCTTCGCCCAAAAACCCTTCCCACCATTATAACCAGCAGAGGAAAAAACGCACCTTAATCTCAATACTCGGCACCGGCAGCCCCACCGTGTCGTACCGGAACACCTCGGGCGGCATGATCGCGCACATGCCGCACGACTCGGTCATGCCGTAGCCTGTCGGGTGTCGTTAGCTCTCGTCATAAAAGGGTCTGGAACAGGGAGGGGAGGAAGGAGGGAGGGAGCCGGAGAAAAGGATAGAAGATGGGAGGAAGAGGCGAGGATGGGGATTCAGGTAGAGGACAGGACGTCTGAAGCAGAAGGCGAGCTCCGACGTTGTGAAGTAGCATAAGAAGAGGACGACGAATAACCAGCAAAGGAATACGACGAATAAAGAGGAAACACGCACCCTGCAACAGCATCACCAGCGCAACGCTCAAAAACTCCTGCGTCTCGCGGCTGATCGCCGCGCCGCCGCTCATGGCGATGCGCAGGCGCCCGCCCGTCGCTGCACGCACGGACGAGAGCACGACCGAGTCGGCGAGTCTGCGGAGGAAGGGGTGTTAGCGTCGCGTCGATTTAGCGGAGGACAGTGGGAGCGGTAAGTGGTGAACGGAGAGGAGAGCATTGGAATACAGAGTAACGAATAAGACAGTCAAAGAAGTGAAACCTTGACATCGAATAACGAGAGAGTCGAGGTTTCTAGAAGGAATGGGGAGAGAAAGCCCGGGAGCAGAATCGGAGAAAAAAGGAAGGAAGGAAGGAAGGCAGTTTGGGAATGTTCGGCAGTATTGAAGGATAGATAGGGAGGAAGAGTAGGAGAGGAACATAGTAAGTCCAGGAGGGAAAAAAAAGAAAGGAAGAAAGAAAGAAAGCAGAAACACACTTCGCCAACCCAGGCGTCCCCCTCCGCTTCGCCTCCACCGCGCCCTTGAAGACGCTCGATCGGAGCGCGCCGCCCGCGGAGACCTGCGAGTGAATTTGTCAGCGAAAGTCTTAATCTTGAGCATCTGAAGTGGAAAGATAAAAGGTATAGAGAGACAGGCGGCCTGGGCTCGTCGAGCTGTAAAACCCACTCTGCGCCCGCGCTCTCTTTCTGCCTCGTTCTCATAACACGCTGCTGCGCACCACTCTCAAATCCGTCGACCCGCTTGTGGACAAAATCCCCTCCCGGACACATCTTGAGAAGAAGAAGAAGAAACACACCTTCCCAACGATCCCCTTGCGGATCGTCTCCCACACGGCGGGGACGCCGACCATGATGCTGGGCCGGAAGGCCTTGATGTCGCCGTCGCAGTTGCGGACGCTGGGAGTGCGGAGGTGTCGTAAATTGAGACGAGAGGGAGGGGAAAGAGGAAGCGAGTGGGGAGGTAGAACGAAGGGAGACGCGAAACGAGTAGAGTACATTAGAGGGAAGGGAGAAGGCAAGGAAAATGAAAATGAAAACAGTCAGAAACGTGCAATGCCCAGTAGAGGAAACCAAAACGCACCTCGCATCGGTGAGCGTCTTGAACCCGCCAAAGCCGGTGGGCATGCCGACGAAGAGCATGCAGAGCTCGACGATGTACTCGAGGATATGTGCGAGGGGAGGTACGCGAGGTAGGCGTCCTGGAGCGTTGTTAGTTTCGCATTATCCTTCATACGTATTTTACGAGAAGCGCACCTGCGGCGTCAAGTGATGCCCGAGCAGCGTGTGGACCGCGCCGACGGAGGCGACGAGGTTGGCGTGCGTGATGACGACGCCTGCGTTGTGTGGCGCATCAGTGAATAGTTATTTGAATGCGAAGCAAAAAACGCGGCACCCACCCTTCGGCGCACCCGTCGATCCACTCGTATACATGATACAGCTCACCGTGGTCGGTTTCGGGCGGCGGCTTTCGATCAACGACATCTCCAGCTTCGCCCCGCGCTCGCGCACCTCGTCAATGCTCAGCACCGTGATGTCGCCCCGCGCCTCCTTGAGACTCGCGAGCAACTTCTCTGTGGGCTTGCCGTCAAATACGACGTACTTGACGGTGGGGGTGTTGGGGAGGACGGCGAGCAGGGTGGGGAGGAGGTCCGCGTTTGTGAAGAGGGCGGCACAGGAGGGCTCGTTGAGGGAGTGGGTGAGACCGGAGGGCCCGAGGGTGTCGTACGCGGTGGCGATGGTGGTGGAGATGGAGCCGCAGGCGTGTGCGAGGAGCTGCCAGTTGAGACTGCGCGGTGCGTCAATTAATGCGAAAAAGAGGGCAAAAAACGGCACACCTCGTCGCCGCATAGATGTTGAACACATCCTCCGTGCTAATCCCCAGATCGACCAACCCCCTCGCAATCTCGCTCACCGTGTCCCGCAGCTGCACGTAGCTGATATACTTGTACCCGCTCAGCTCAAAGTACTTCCATTTCTTCTTCTCCGTCGTCTGCTTGCCGTCGACCATCTTCTTCACCTCCTTCTCCTCCTCGTGCAGATTCAGCACCTCGCGTCTTCCGAGCGCATCGCGCGTGCCGTGCGTCTTGGCCACATACTCGAGCACGTCGAACACCGTGTCGATACCCGCGAACGGCTGCGTCACCAATGCATCGGCGCTGACCGCCAGCCGCCTCGTTGGGCCTTCATCGTCGGATACGGGCGGGGCGACCTCGACGGAGCCTTTGCCAAAGTATCCCGGCTTGTTCGTGTGGGTCGTTATTCTGCTCATCGCGGTGTGGGGTAGAGGTAAAATGGGGGTGGATTGGGGTGACGTCGGCCGTGGGATTTGGTTGCCGAATATATCCAGTTGGGAGTGATGCCCAGCCTTGCTTGTCTGCCTCCTCCTCCTCCTCCTCCTCCTTTCCCCTGAAATGCATTCATTCACTCGAAATGCATTCAAGACTCGATTCATCCCAAAACTACGTTAAGTAGCCCAAGGGCCTGGAAACCTGCCTGGACCAAGACTTGAATTAAATTACCCCAGACAGTTGCAGGCGTCTTGTGCCCCCGACTCGGAACGGCGGAAAGAGGAATACCGGTGTTGCGGTAGCGGTAAGCACTTAGCAGTGGCTCGAGTCTCTTGTCGTTCATTGGATGTATGTATACTGCATTTTAATACCCCTACAAACAGGATGAACAGGGTTTTTATATATATTTTCAATTCGCCACCTAGGAAGACTATATACGCTTGGGAATGAACTCAGCGCGTGCAGAATTGACTTGTATTGACAAGTACGGAGTTGTATTGTGAGCCAAGTCCCTTCCGTCTCTAATCCACATCCACGGCTCAGGAGTCCACACCTCGCGCCGCGCAGATTTTATACCGTTTGGTATGGTCTTGGTGCGTCAGAAACTCTCCTCATTCACACTGTATTGAATGCAACCACGCTGGACGAACTCCCCGCTTCATAGCAGTATAATTCAGCCGCACCAAGAGCACCTCAACTCGGCTTTTCTTGCAGACCTCTCCTAATCCCACTGCAGTTACTACACATATCCCATCCTCCCTTTTATTTCCCGACGACCTGATGGTGCAGCGGTTAGCACATCTACTAAAAATTATGTTTGGACTTCTATCATTAAAAGTAGGAGATCCCTGTTCGATTCAGGGTCGGGTCATAATGATGTGGGTTGTCTTTTATTTTATTTCATTGCTCACTCATTCCAATCTCTCTTTCCGATCCGTTCGTAACGTTTCAAAGCATCTGCTTCCCAGTTTCTTTCTTCTTATCAAGTCTTCGAACAGGAACAAGCCTGAATTCAACCTGAGTCTCCAATTCAACTTCCCTCGACATCCACTTTCAAAATTCCACAGACCATATACATAGAACCCACCAACATCCCAGGGTATCATGACCCGGTGGTGCAGCGGTTAGCACGCCTGTATTCTATACAAAGATCGGCTGGAGACCTTTAATCAGGAGATCCTCGTTCGACTCGGGGTCGGGTCATAATGGAAGCGTGCAATCAGGTTTTTCGTTCTTTGCTTTTCTGGCTCACTCGAGGAAGTCTCCTTTGTTTTACTTTCGTCGTTCAGCACACCTCACAGCAGTGCCGGTGGCGGCCTAACTGAATCGTAGTGAGTTTGCATGAAATTCAACCTCTCCTCGGAATCCATACAGTGCTTCCTTGCACCATTTCCCATTTTTATACGTGCAGATAAACCACGAACACTCCCATATAATACCGACCCGGTGGTGTAGTGGTTAGCACGTCAGCGTACTATTGACAAGCGATATGAAGTATTATGCAGGAAATCCTCGTTCGACTCGGGGTCGGGTCATGAGCACTTCAATGATTTTTATTGATTTTGTTCCTGTTTTTCTGTGTTTTACTCGCTGACAGTCTCCTTTGTTTTTCCGGTTTTTTTTCAAAGAAATCGAAAAAGGAAAGAGATGGGGAGAAATCCAGAGGCATTCAGATAACATATGTTTCCATTGAAATACAGCTACAAGCACTACGAGTCTACACAAAAGAAACCTCGCGTTTCTTTCTGAGCCGCAGCAATGCTTGTGCAAAAACTAAACAGAATATACAAACCTTCGAAGTTCACATCCTCCATTCGATTCTAACCAAAAATAGTCGAGGTTGTTTCTGCAGGCACTGGATGTAGACAACACAGGTTGGGACACCACACAGGAAGGATAAGCAGAAAAACCATGGGAGAATATGTAGAAGATATGGGAAACATAGTTACAATAAGTTTCAGATATCTGAGATGGGCAAAATGGAACCTCATACAAAGAAAGTCTTGAACAAAGCAAGAACAAAGGACATTCTTCAAATATGTTTTGCATATTCCACCCAACAGCTGGCAACAATCATCTGAAAGATATTGTAAATATGTTTCCCATATTCTTTCAATGTTACGGCTTTGATTTTTTGCTTATCCTCCTTGTGCCAAGGCAAAGTTGAAACAGTAACATGTGTTGCCGGTCTCTGACTATGTGTGTGCTCGATGATCAGTGTGCACTCTGGTTCGATGCTTTGGCTTCCGATATGCTGACATAGCAAAGTTAGATAGCTTGCAATCCATCCGGCGTAAATTCACTTGAATCGCGTAGATGCTGGAGTTGGGTGCTGCCATGCCCTGTGTTTGCTCAGACTGCAGTGTAAGTTGAACATGAAACAAGAAGGATCAATGTGCAGCTATGCTGGATTTTTTTTCCAACCCGCATGTGCACAGATTTTAGTGATCACTCACATTTACCCTTCTGTACTTTCTCAACGGGTCCTGTGCCAGGGTGTGGTGGATCCAGACTCGAAAAATGTCTATCACTGGTTGAACATTTCAGATTTTTGACTGAGAAATTCGATGAAAACTATTTTGAATTTTACACCAATTTCTCAGTGAAAAAATAAGTGAAAAACTTGAAACTTTTTGGTAAATATTTTGTGATATTTCAAATTTTTCAGCATTTTTTGACTCAAAATCAAAATTTTCATCAAAAGGTTTCAAGTTTTTCACAAATTTTCAACTGGAAATTTTGTGTGAAATTCAAAATAGTTTTCACCAAATTTCTCAGTCAAAAATCCGACATGTTCACCCAGTGTATTCTACAAAAATTCCGTCACCAAGTAGCATAGTTTACGTACCTTTTAGCACCAGCGTGTTTCCAAGCTCGTGTGAACTATTTCTTGAAGCAGGATGCATCGGCGAAACCAAAATTCCGGGGGTTCATTTGCAACCTTTGGGCTGTTGGGTGCATACAAATTTTGTCCCCAAACATCACAGAATCTTCGCTGCAGCTCCAGGGCCAGCAGTACGCAGTCATTTTGCATTGATTTTGTTCAGGAGGACGGGACCAAGATTTGCTGCCATCGTGTGGCTGCCGTGCTCCCAAGAAAGTAAGATATTCGAGTAGGTTTTGAGTTGGCCACCGCAAAACATGCCTGGGATGTCCAACGATATAGCTGCAGAGGAGTAGGAGGAGCCAGAGTAAGAATACACTGCCAGATAGTAAGGAGGCACGTGCCCCCATCAATGTTATCTGGCACACCGCCGTCTCGCTACTTTCACGTCTCAAAGTTGTGATTTAAAAAATCTAAAGACAGGGATACTCTCCAATATGTTTCTAGTACCCTTGATTTTATAACTAAAGTAGCCCGCTTGCACGGCAGGGCCTACTATCTGTCCTTCTCCACTCTGTTCAACTTCACTTGCAACAACTACAATGATGGCAGAATTATCCCACAGCTTCGCAGTGTTTAATCGCAACCCGGGTGTACTTAAATATACAAGGACTGTATTGAGTTATGCACATAGCATTCAAGTTCGTAAATACATTATAAAAGCTCGAGATACAAAGCTATTTGAGTCAAAGGTCTTTACATGTATGACAGCACCAATTTATATTGAAAATGAGAAGAAAAGCAAATCCTTCTGCTTCACTGTTCGTGTGTTCGATGCAAGGTCATCAAACCAATGAGGAGGAGAAAATGCAGAAAACCACAGTATTCTGTTGTTTGTGGAACCATATCATCAGCAGCGGAGCATGGGATACTGTTTCAATAAATTTATTCTTCACAATGGCCTGACTCAAAACCGAGGTTGAACTCAGATTTTAATCTTATTTGCTGGATCTTGTAAGGTAGACTACAATTAGAGACATTTAAACAGAATGCCGGTAAAATATTTAGTCAATATGCCTAAATTCAGCAAGATCCTGTAGCATCAAAGTCATCGGAACAACAAAAATGAGATGTCTGGACAGACTAGATGCAGCTCCCTGCCCCTCGTCGCCGACCTGCGGTCGCTCCTCGGGGCAGCCGCAGCGCACCGCCCGGTGCGGTGCAAGCAGAGGAGCATACAGTTTGAATGGGCGAAGAGATACCGAAAAACATGTCCACTTTCAGGTTGTTGGTTCAAAAAAAAAAAGTAGATGGGCATATTGAAACAGTGCCAACAAAAGACTTTGATGATGCGAGGGGGGAGTGAACGTGGTACTACTGTGAAAGGGGGGGACATAATTGGGAGAGGAGGCTTACTGTTACGGTACAGTGATTAACACAGCTGACCTGTCGGGGCCATTGCACTGCCGAGAAGGTGTTGAGATTGAAATGATTCAAAGATGAGCTGGAGAAACTGAAACCAGATGGTCTCGTGGCTATACTGCGAGAGAAAGGAGCTTTCTGATCAATGTAGACACTGAGAGAGAGAAACAGAAAGTCACCCAACAATGGTCAGTCAGTTTCAGCACAGCGTGGTGAGTACGCAGAGATACGAAGAGTCTTCATAACTGAAGGAAAGGCCAATCAGGACGGGCAAAGACGTTGCAGAAGCAGGTTATTTAAAAATGAGAATAATAATGCGGCTCTCACCCGTACTGGTAACCGATGGATATGGATCCAGACCGAAATTTTGCGAGAAGTCATGATGGGAACAGATAGACCTGTAAACGGGTTAGGCGTATCCATGCGTTTACGGCTCTGCGGTTTCTACCGAGAAAATAGTGAGTGGATGGTCAGACTTTTAGTGCAAAGCTTCAAAGGGTACACAATAGCTTGGAATATATCCCTCCTGTAATTTGTGTCTTCGAATAACATTTCTACAAAGCTGACAACGTGCAGATCAGTTCAGCTTCTTTGCATAACAAGTCCTTAAGACAATAGTTGAACATGAATTTGAACATAGCTTGTTCACCAAGTACAGACGAGACATGGGTAGGCAGAAACAACTAAGATGGCGAGACCATTACGGTTTGAGGTTGGTTTGAGGTGTACACCACACTAGGGACTAGAACCCCGTTGATAAAAAGAGACATTAGAGCATATTTGCAAGCCCATTTTGCGCCTTCAAATTTCTGCCATCACTCGTAGTTTTTAGCCGGCGCCAGTGACTGATGTGACGAAAGCCTTCAGTCCTCAAGTTCATTCTCGTGAATCAGGGACTGGGATGTCCTCGAGGCATGGAGAAATGTACTCTCTGTTTTCTGTGCATCGGACTCGAAAAAAAAATGGGCCTATGGGACTGGTTTTCGCAGTTTCGTCACTTTTTCAGAGTCTATGCCGCCGCCAAGCCGCTCATCGTTTCCGCTTTCGGTGTCACCGTATTTCTGGAATCAGCAATCATTTTTCCGATCAAAATTGTCGGCTAGGTGTTTTTGGGGGCTGCAAATATGCTCTATTGAAGCGGGAGTATGAGGGAAGGAAAGGGTTCCTGTCGAAGCGCAACTTGAAGAATTGATTAATTGCAACACATTGGTGTTTGTGATCATTGTAGGGCGTAAGCAAGAATGACAAAGTCATAAGCAAAAACGACAAAGAACGAAAACTTTGGCGGATGGGAAAGTAAGGTCGTTAACATGATTATGCAATTGACGTCATAAATGGCGAAAACACTGGAAACACGGTTTTTTGACACCACAAAAACCTACTATATAGATAGTAGGAAGTTTTGTGATTTGTCATGGCCGCAAACCGGGTCCATTAGCAGAGTGCCAGATAGCAGCACTGCCACTGCTATCTGGCAGAGTGTCATTTCCTTCGCAACATTACTGTGAAACTTTGCTTTAAAATTCTGAATCCGCCAATACTATTCAATCTGAGCCTGATATATCCCACATTATTTTCGGGATTTGTGGTGGCCTCAAACTAAGGCAGTGGGCGACTGTGCCAGATAGCAGCACTGCCACTTCCAGATAGCAACCCAGCTGATCGGAACATCAACCGTTTTTCCTTCGTTTGAATCCTCCTCTACATCATCGTGTTCATTCTCCACACAGCAAACAGGTCAGCTGAATTGGGAGTCTAGATCTGCTGCAGTTTCCCATTCCGACTTCCACTTTGAATTTCTATATGTACATATAAATTACGAATAGTGTTTAACAAACGACCTGGTGGTGCAGTGGTCAGCACGTCTGCATACTGTTAGGGAGTTACCATTTGGAACATGATGCAGGAAATCCTCGTTCGACTCGGGGTCGGGTCATTCCACTGTAGACGCGCGGTTGCTTTTTGTGCCTTTTATTCTCCTTCCCTCCCTTCCTCATTTTTCTTCCCTCGCTCCCTTAGTTTCTTGTTGAAATTAAAACCGTGTTTGTTTTCTCTTCTCTTCAATTCACTCACTGCATTCCGCCGGGCCGTCAACCCGGCTTGCCGACTTAGGCTGACATCTGCTGACGTCTACCGAGACACGGCAGCAGACCGTGTGGACATCCGATCAGCCCAGATCTGCCGACTTGGGCTGACAATGTGTCGACACCGTGTCCATCAACTCTGTCTACCTCGGGTTTCCACATCAACACAGTGCCAACATAAAGGCTCACAAAGGATGGATACCTCCCAGCATGCTGCTACTAAAATAGTGGCGTCACTCGTGTATATTTTTATTCAGTGATGTACAAAGTTTAATTTTGATCGTGGGAACTCCTGTGGGGTCGTCCTTGCACCTTTCCCACTTGGAGGGGATCCAGTGTTCGAGGCAGAACCTGCGACCATATACCGGGAAATATTTGCAGACCTTCCAGTGCGGAGCAACTAGTGCAAGACATGGGAACAACACCAATGACTTGATCAAGACTTGCATCGCTCGGCTTCGGCACCGCCGCATTGCCGCTGCAGGATATATAGACTCACATCAACTCCCGAACATCTCCCACCGCAAGTATTGCTCGAAACAGACTCCTAATCTAGTGGATAAAGTCGAAATATACATTAACCGAAGGTCGGCATGCGGCGGCAACCTAGGTCTACCACCAGATCTGCTGGCCTTGGTTGACGGGGGTCGGCACACCCTGTTCTGACAGGCCCTCGGAACGCAGTGACTCTCTGCTCTTCCATGAAGAACAGCTAGGATGAGGTCTAATCCAATTCAACCTCTGAGTTTCTGGTTCAACTTCCTCTTCTGAGATCCCACACTCCTCAAACTTCCCTGCATACATGCATATAAACCACAACACTACTAGCCAACAATGACCTGATGGTGCAGCGGCTAGCACACCTACTGAAAATCAACCATTCGGCGATCACATTAAGTAGGAGACTCCTGTTCCATTTGGGATCGGGTTATGGCACTGTGAACATGTTTCTTTCTTTCTTCTTTTCCTTCGCTGCTCACTCGTTTCAAGCCCTTTCTGATCCGCTCCTTTCAAGCCATCCGTTCTCCAATTTCTTTCTTTCTTTGCACTTCTTTCATTTGAACTAAACCCACCTGAACTCAATGATTGGAATTACGATAGTTCGACTTCTGCTTTATATCTCCACACATACATAAGGACCACCAATGTTCTGTGGTATCAAGACCTGATGGTGCAACTCTCAGTGCACCTATGTTCTACGGAGGTTTGGCTTGGGGTCGGATCATTGGCATAATTCCAATAGCTTTTTTTCCATTTTGCTTTTCTCGCTGCCGCTTTTATCAACTCAAGGAAGTCTCCTTTGTTTGACTTTCATTTGAATCCTCCTCTATATTCTCATTCTCCATGCTGCAAACAGTTTGTTTGCAGTTCGATACCCTTACCTTTCCCGAGATCCATCCTTCAACACCAATTCTGACTTCCAAATTTATATAAACTATGAAGTGTCATAACAGACAACAATCTGATGGTTGTAAGGGCAACCTCAAGGCCCGAGTATACTCAAAAGTCCTGGCAAGAGGGATCTGAAGGTAAATATCACAGAGTAGCTACAGATACAAATGCACAGACCTCATGAGGGGGATCTGAAGAGAAGAAAGACTAAGGATCACCTGTGTCAGATCTCGCTATATAAGTAACTACAGATGGGGCATGTAACAGTAACTGGAGTGATTGGCAGAGGTGAGTGGAATCACCGGCCATGTGATATCAGGAGCTGGAACGGGCCAGTGTGGGACGGTTCCAAAGACCATAAGGTTCAGACACAGGAGTAGAAGGGCCAGAAACAGGGGTTCCCCTGACACCCAGTACATCAACCTGCATGCACATCATGGCTTTTGGCTGCGCTGAAACGGTGCACTCGGGTGCAGCCGTGAAATCGAAAACTATGCTAAAGAGCGAGTGAAAGCGAGCGAACTCAACTAACACTAAACAACTCAAAAACACTAATCAAATCTCAACAACTCAATACCAAAATGTCTCGTGTGTGTTCGGGGAGGTAGGACAGGCGTATCGTCCTTCAAGAATAGTCAAGTTTCAATTTCAAAGGTTTGTTTCAGCGGGCAGATGCAGTAGCGGCTAGAGCCACAATTCAACGGAAATGCTTTCAAGGGTTTTCAAATACTTTGGCCGCTAGACTCAAAGTGGTGTCTTTCAACTGGGACTTCAAAATGTTCAAGGAACTTGGAGCTAAAGCGTCAACAAAGTTCACTACGTTTTCAAATAGTTCCGCTCGGAGGGTTGGACGTCTCAGTACAAGGGTGCACTAGTTAATAACGTGTGCGACTCGGAGCTAAAGCGTCAACGAAGTCTCAATCTGGGATTCACTTCAAGAGAAGAGGCTAGGCAGAGTTGAGTTCTGGCGGCTAGCTAATCTTAATAGAAACTCGGAGCTTAAGCGTCACGAGAATCCAATTCTTATTACGGGCAACCCAAATTCAATATCAATCAAATCCACAGTCTACTTGTTAGCCCGCGAGTGGGGGGGAAAGTCTACTACTGTTACAAGAGTAATTCTACTAGCTTTATACAACTTGGTTTTACAAACGGAGATAATATGAGACCTCGGTGGTTAGTTTTCACCGAGCCGCCAGCTCGGCATAATGACCGGCGGCCAATGGCAGAGTTCGTTATTCAATTCCGTGGGTGCGTAGTCATGGCGACCAGGTCTGGCCGCCAGTCTGACGCCATTCTCATCAATATTTCATGTGTTGCCAAGTCTAGCCGCCAGTCCGAAGACCCTTGTTAGGACCTTTGCTTCACCAGCCGCCAGTATCGTACTGGCCGCCAGAGACGGTTCTGAGGCTTCAACACTTCTTAGTTCAATTCTAGGAGTCACAAGGGAAGTAGCCGCTGGTGCTCCAACCTACTTGATCATTATTCAGTTCAGTGGCGACTACTCGATAATCTGTGTTTAGCCGACTTCGGAAGTCTAGCCGCCAGTGAAGTCATATTCAGTAGTCATTCGTAATTCAATTGGGGATAACGGAAATGAAGGTAGCCGGGTGGCGGCTACTCCCATAAGTCATTATCCAAGTTCAATTCTGACAGATTGTGTCAATAACGGTCCGAGCCGCGAGTAGCGGCTACTCTAAACTTCAATAATCTCTCTTGTTTAATCTCCAGCACACAAGGAATCCAGTGGTTAGCTGACTCCCGGCGCCCAACAGTAAGCATAGTGTACTGATTCTGGTTGATAACGAACCGTCTTCAGCCGCTACAACGTAGTGTCCCATTGGCTTTCGGCCTTCAAAGATCTAATGTACCGTTCCGAGGAGAACGTACATTCTGCAACTAAGCCTCACATAGTCAATTGATAAGTCTTTGAAATGAATGAAAAATGTGATTTTCATCCGTGCACTGGTGCACGCCTTATCATCTCCCCCTCTCTGAAATTCTGACTGTCCTCAGTCAGCACTAAGCCTCCTGCTACATAGTCAAATTTTTCATTATTGAGTTCGGGGCATCAATTCCCGACGCGCCATCAGTAGCGGCGCATCAGCGGGCGGGCAGCCAGCGAGGCCCGGCCGCCACCCATTCAATGGTTTAGAGTTTATTCCGCCGCCAAAGTCCTATCAGAAGTTCCCGCGGTTGAAACAGGCACGGTTACGTGATAACGTAACCACGCACCGCTCTGGCCGCTGCGGATTTCAATTGAGTACCCGCGGACAATGAGTCGCCCGAGGCACCCGGAACCCTTGGGGCCAGAAGTGGAAGCAATCAGCATGATTGTCCGCCTATTTCTGTTTTCCAAAATTTCCTTTTTCAGTAAGTGTTGGGGTTTTTACTCTTTATGGACAGGTACATTCACCAGCGGCGATCCCTCAATATATATTTTGGAAGACCTCCGCAGTTTGGTTCCTGTCTTCTAATTTGCACGGGTCATTCAAGAATGCCTGCTCCTGGGCAGTGCCCGCTCTTAGTGAGTTTTTAAAATCCGCATCTCTCCGGCTGATCAATTTCTGATTTCGTCACTTCAGGCTACTATGAAGTGACCCCTGATAGGCTATTTTGTCCCAATTGCGGACTGTACCTAACAGGGGTCACTCCGGTGGATTCATTCCACCGCATATGGATTCATCCACTGGATGGATGAATCCACCTTGCGTCACATCACGCTCACCTGGATTCATCCACCGGCCCTGGGGTGGATTCATCCATGCTGCGCTCGCGCAGCCCGATTTCGGATTTTTGGGGGCCCGTACGGGGCCCATTTGGTGCCTCCTGCTGGGTCTTCTCTCAGCGTAGTTTACTGTGCCCTTGTTACCATGTATCATAGCCATTGCACAATATAACAGCTGCATTTGTGCAGCTCGATTTTGCGATTTTTGTGCACGTACGGGGGGCCATTTTCCTAGGAATTTTGTTCGCCCTTGATATCCATGCACGGGTTCGCCCTTGATATTCATGCACGGGTTCGCCTTCGATATTCATGCACGGGTTCGCCCTCGATATCCATGCACGGGTTCGCCCTTGATATCCATGCACGGGTTCGCCCTCGATATTCATGCACGGGTTCGCCTTCGATATTCATGCACGGGTTCGCCCTCGATATCCATGCACGGGTTCGCCTTCGATATTCATGCACGGGTTCGCCCTTGATATCCATGCACGGGTTCGCCCTTGATATCCATGCACGGGTTCGCCCTCGATATTCATGCACGGGTTCGCCTTCGATATTCATGCACGGGTTCGCCCTCGATATCCATGCACGGGTTCGCCCTTGATATCCATGCACGGGTTCGCCCTCGATATCTATGCACGGGTTCGCCCTCGATATTCATGCACGGGTTCGCCTGCGATACTGGCCCTCAACTTGGTCAAATTTTGACTCAGAGTGTCTAAGTGGATGAATCCACGTAACCCTAAATACCCATTGCGGATTCATCCATTAAGCCTTTTTCTTTGACGTGGATGCATCCACATTAATACCCTGGATGCATCCATCCTTCCATTTTTTCTGCCATGGATTCATCCATAACACTTACATGGATTCATCCATCCTTCCCTTTATTTTCCCGTGGATCCATCCACATTCACTATTTTCACTTACCTGGATTCATCCACCTCACGGATGAATCCACGTAACCTAAAAACAGCAGGCTGGATTCATCCACATGAATTTTACTTCATGGTGGACCCATCCACGTAGCACACGGATTCATCCATGCTAAATATATTCGGTAGCATGCATGAATTTTCCAACGTGGATTCATCCATGTCATTTTCCCCCCCTCTACCTGGACTCATCCATGTTTTTGTTTGGTTCCCACATGGATGCATCCACATTGGATATGGATTCATCCATCCCATTTGTTTGGTTCACACATGGACTCATCCATGCGTCGCTCACGAGTCGCATGGATGAATCCATGCCTTTGTTTGATTCCCACCAAACTTTCAATTTTCAAAATCCTTACCGTAGCTCCTGACGTGTGAGAACGTCGCGATCATCGCGAAACGGTAGTAGCCAAACGTATACCAATCCATTCGAATATTTCTGACCCCTACGGTACATTTGCGACCTCCCGAATCCAAAATTCCCATATGCGGACAATATCGGTTGTTGTCAGTTGTTTAAAATCAACGTCATATTTGATCAACGAATGAAAATGCACAGAAGTCTGCAAGATCGCCCGTTAAAAAATTCTTCAACCCTCAGTAAACCTACAAGACGCTTTTATAAATGTATCCTGAGGCGTATCACTTGGCCAAGGTCCAAATCTCAAACCCGCATTGATCTTTCTGTCATAAAATCGAGATACTCAGCCCAAACTCCGTTACGCTTGTTCAATTTCTCGCGGTAGCCTCCGGTCTGTATTCCCCTTCATCTTAACTCACCTTCACAACAACCTATACCAACGCGTTCCTGATCTTGTTCAGCCTCCAACACCTCTCTCTCAACAACCATGTAAGTGCCGTTTCTCACCCGATTTTCTCGACAATTCTGAACTTTCCAGGCCGCGTGCGCCCACGGGATTCATCCCTAACTTCAAGAAGGAGGGGAAGGGTGGGTTTACATCGTCGCCAGACGCCGCCGCCGCAAGCGCCACAGATCAGGACGCCGCAATCCCCTCGCGCAGTTGCGCGCGCTTGAAGTGAAGGTCGGCCACACCAACTGGCTACCACGACGGGTCAGACAGTATCGTGGCTGTGCGTCCGATAAGCAGGACATCTTGTGGTATGGCTACTTTCACGCCCAGAAGCGTATGCACCTAGGTAAGCTCCGATGCACGATCCGGTTCACCACCTACCTCAATTCCCAGAACGCCGCGTTCATCTCGCACTTGAACGCCGTGGAATTCACCCTAAGCGCGGCGTTTGTGCCGGCGATGACTGCAGCTCGGACCACAAGGAGTTTTTCCCCATGCTGCTCGTTCGTCGACTTTCCAGGCTCAAACGGATCATTCGCGAAGAAATGGGATTCGCCGGGGAGGCAGATCTGAAATTGTGAGTGCATGGAATCGTTTTGCGTCGCGATCTGACACACCACATATAGCTACAAAATCAAAGACTGGCCAACTAGTTGATGTGATTGGCCAAGATCGCTGCGAGGTTTAGCACTTATTATCTACTGTAAAATTCTGTCGTACCAGTATCTTCGTTATTCCCTTTGCGATCTTCTTATCATTTCGAATCCTGTTCGTTAATCGCTACTGTCGCAATATATCGATCTGGTGATTTATTGAAGTAGAACCGTGTCTAGTATCAGTATACATACCCATTATCATTTGTTAAAGCATACCCTTGGTCCCCGCAGCCTTTACTTCTTTCTCAATAAGTACTAATCCGCTGCATTATTTTTTCCCCTCACCTTCTGTTGCCGTTTGATATATAATTCCTGGGTTCTCGCGTGGGTACCATTCAATCACTATCAAAAGATATAGACTAATATATATCATCCA